>JARBWK010000004.1:200913959-201513959 GCA_030556195.1 Anolis apletophallus | reverse complement strand
AAAGAAAAATCTCTTGAGTTCCTCTCAGAGCCATGATGGGAGCTGAAGTTTCTCTCTCTCTCTCTCTCTCTCTCTGTTTCTCAGCCAATAAAAGCCTGGTTGTATCCATGCTCTGATTGGCTGAGAGAATGGACACAACCGGCAACTGCAGTTCCCAGAACCTGCTCTTGCGGTTTGTCTTATTTTTAAAAATGTGATGGTTAAAACTTAAAATAATTATTTAAAAATCAGTTGATTGGTGAATTGTTTTGAAACTTGGCAGATCTGCAGTTTTTGTTTGTTTGTTTTTTTAAATGGGGTCTAAAATCGAGGTAGGTTTGTGGAAGAGGCCTTACACTGACTGAGGATCGAGACTTTAAATTTTCCCATTGTAGCCAAGGGACCAAATCTTTGCTGAATGAAAACGACAACACCCCTTCTGATTTGAGTAACTTCCCAGTAAACAGAATGAGGGGTTAGCGGAAAATGGACCCCGAAATGGCATGCCTTTTGGCCCAATTGCACACCTCTAGTATCTGCCAAGGTTTGGTCCCTATCCCCGTGGATACCAAAGTCCTATTACATACAACAGCATAAAATGGCATCCCTTATAGAAAATGAGAAACCAAGTTTGGCTTTTTGTATTTTTTAAAAAATATTTTCAAGCTGTGAATACCGAGTCCTTAAACACAGAAAACTGACGGTACTATGAATAATACTTATCCAAAACTCTGCTCATGTTTCCAGGTGCCATCCATATTGCAAGGATGTGGCAGTGTGGGGAGTGAAACAAAGTAGTTGCTCAGATCTGGGCTTCCAAAGCAATAGATATTTCATTTAAGTCATGCCATCAATTATGAAAACTAGAGCACTTCTGATGAAAACAGCAACTGAAAGGACTCTCGCTTTGTCAAGCAAATGAGCCACCTTACCTCTTTTTTGCCAGCGTCGGCCGAGGAGGCTTCCCGGAAGAACTCCTTTTGCCTGGGGTGATCCTAGCGCCATCTTCAAGAGGGATCTTTAAGCTCTCCACTACCATTCTCGCTAAGTGAATTCGACTCAGCACTGCCAGCCTGTCAAGACTCAAGTTGACATGTTGTGTTTCCTCGGCTGACTCCGTGGAAGTCTCCTGAGGAGGAAGTGGTCTAGCAGGAGAATTGCTGGAGGCGGGGGAGAAAAGAAATACAAAACAAGAGACTAAAACAAGAGTACTGAGCATCTTTCCTCTGAGGGCTAGACTCAATTCAGAGAAGAACTTGTGAAATGCATTTTAGTGGCATGTGGGATCAAAGACAAGTGTTTGAAACCCAAAATACCAACATTAATTGATCATGTCAAAAGAGAAACAAACTTATGACAGACAAGAGAGAACAGCAATTAGAAGAAACTTAGAGACTAGTCAAGGGATCCTAAAGCAGTGTTTCCCAACTGCTGTGACGCGGCACAGTAGTGTGCCGTGACGGACCTCCTGCTGTGCCGCGAGAAAAGCTCTCCTTCCGCCCTCCTCCTGCTTAACTCCTGCTGCTTGGGGGAGGAGGAGGAAGGGCCGGGTGGCGGCGAAGAAAAAGAAGGGGCCGGGGCACCGCCTCCTTCGGCCATTTCCCCAGCCAACCTCCAATCCGCCATGACTCCCGCCCCTTGCTCGCTGAGGAGCCCCCGCCCACTGAAGCCCGTCCACCGCTCATGCTGCTCCTACTCCTCCGCGCGGCTTCAGCGAGCGAGGATGGGAGTCATGGCGGAGAGCGGCGCCAGGGACTGGGGCAATTACTTCCACCCCTCGCTCACACTGCCCCCTCAAGGCTGGAGAAGCTGTGGGAGAGCTGAAGCCGGGGGAGGGGGCAGGAAATGGCATGGCCTGGCTCCTCCCCTCCCTGGCTTCGGCACTCCCAGCAGCTGCTTCCAGCAGGCCACCATCCACCATCCACACTCTTACTGTGTTAGAGCGTCATTTTGTGTCATTTTGGTTGGTGGTGTGCCCCCGGATTTTTTTAATGTTAAAAGTGAGCCGCGGCTCAAAAAAGGTTGGGAAACACTGTCCTAAAGGACTCAATGCTTAACACGGATTTCTACTAAGCCAGACACTCAAACAGAAGGACATTGCAAAATGTTCTGCAGTGCTGTGTTAATACAGCCCAAGCAACAGTTTTACCTGGCTTTTTTCTTCTTTTTTGGATCTGAAGGGCTAGACTTGGGTGACTTCTGGGACCGCCCTTTCTGAGATTGCTTTTGTTTTCCAGAACCAACAGCACCCTCCTCTTCACTGAGAAAGTCACTTAAACTGCTGTCTGACTTCTAAATGAAGACAGAGAATATTTAAAAAATTACTTTCCGGTAGGCTGTTAAAAAATTGTGAGAGCTGAAGTCCAAAACACCCGGAGGGCCAAAGTCTGTCCATGCCTGCCCTACTGTGAACTTCCACTGGAAGCTGAGCAGAGAATCACAGAGGTTCCTAGAGACATGTTCTGTCTAGGAATCTCAAGGTCCTCCAGCATGAGTGGAGGAAGCCGACTAGAAACCCACCCTGGAGGACCTAGAGATTCCTAGAGAGAACATTTAAATCAAATACAGAAATAATTAAACCCATAGTCCACATTAAGTCCAAACTGCAACGTGGGGGGAAGACTGTACAATCTCAGTATTCTTGTACTCCAAGGACTGAAGGATAATTGAACTCTCAATTGTTCAATAGTAAAAATTATCACTGTGTTAACTATTCACGAATGTGGATTTTATAGATACCACCTTTAAAATATGTGTGTGGGGGGTTTGGAAATATGGTCAGCTTGTACTTACATACACTATATACCTAGCCAAAGTTCATATCCTATGTACTTCCCTTTCCCCTTGTTATTTCATTTCTCTGTACAGTATGTAAACTGAAAATGGGTAAATATGCTGTTCTGCAATTCTCCTGCCTTCCAAGGGAGTTGACACATCCCTTAACACAGTGTTTCCCAACAGTAGTGTGCCATGACGGACCTCCTGCTGTGCCGCAAGAAAAGCTCTCTGCCCCCCCTTCCTTCCCCCTCCTCCTGCTGAACTCCTGCTGCTTGGGGGAGGAGGAGGAAGGGCCGGGCAGAAGCGAAGAAAAAGAAGAAGGGGCCGGGGCACCGCCTCCATCGGCCGGTTCCATACCCAGCCTCCAATCCACCATGACTCCCGCCCTTTGCTCGCTGAAGCCGCGTGGAAGAGCCCCGCCCACTGAGGCCCGTCCACCGCTCATGCTCCTCCTCCTCCGTGCGGCTGCAGCTTCAGCTCTGGGAGAGCTGAAGCCAGGGGGGAGGGGGAGAGGGCGGGGCATGGCACAGCCTGGCTCTGTCCCCTCCCTCCAGTTTCAGCTCTCCCACAGCTTCTCCAGCCTTGAGGGGACAGTGCCAAACCAGCATTGTGCTGGCTCTGCCACCGCTGGCTTGGCATTGCCCCCTCAAGGCTGGAGAAGATCTGGGACAGCTGAACCCGGGGGGAGAAGGCGGGGCATGGCACTCCCAGCAGCTGCTTCTCCCCCTCCTCGGCTTTGGCACTCCCAGCAGCTGCTCCCAGCAGGCCACCATCCCACCAGCCATTCTTTACTGTGTTAGAGTGTCATTTTGGTTGGTGGTGTGCCCCCGGATTTTTTTAATGTTAAAAGTGTGCCGCGGCTCAAAAAAGGTTGGGAAACACTGCCTTAACATGACTAACAGAACACCCGAATTTTGGCCATTCAGGCTAGTGTATCTCTAAGGGCCCTTCCACACAGCCCTATATCCCAGAATATCAAGGCAGAAAATCCCACATTATCTTCATGTGGACTCAGATAATCCAGTTCAAAGCAGATATTGTGGGATTTTCTGCCTTGATATTCTGGGCTACAAGGCTGTGTGGAAGGGCTAAAAAAAGCAAGATGCAAATTGTTAACTTTAATAACTTGCTATTTTTTTAGAATGTAATCTGTACCAATAAAGAGATCTCATGGCAGCTTGAGAAGAAGAAAAAAAACCAAACAGACTTTTTGTCCTCTTAAGGCTCCTTCCACACAGCCATATAACCCAGAATATAAAGGCAGAAAATCCCACAATATCTGCTTTGAAATATGTTATCTGAGTCCACACTGACATATGTTTATTTATTTACTGTATTTATGTCCCGCCCTTCTCAACCCGAAGAGGACCCAGAGCGACCTTACGATCGGCAGCAGTTTGATGCAGGCCCAGATTACCCATAAGGCCAAGGCCTATGAGCACAGGCCTAGGAGGGCGCCAAATCACGGACCAAAAAAACCGGGGCCTCTGCCTGGACTATACGGTAGTTTGGACTAAGATATCCCAGTTCAAAGCAGATATTGTGGGATTTTCTGCCTTGATATTCTGGGTTATATGACTGTGTGGAAGGGCCCTTAGAAGCCAGGCCTCTCACTCACATATTTTTCTGCCCCAGAACTACACATTTCCCCTCATGATAAGATAAGTGGCTATTTTATCTCACCCTCTTTCAGTCTAATTCTTCTCCCCCCCCCCCCCTTTTGCTAATCACTACTACTCTATCTTTCTGCCTTCTTGCTTTTCTCCAACCCTAACACTTCCCCCATCCTTCCCTTCCTTCCCTAACACTATACCTACCTACTAATCGCTAACCACACCCTCCCTATTCTATCGTATTTTACTGTATGTACTGGAAAAATATGAAATAAAGATTTTTTTATAAAAAAAGATTAGTGGCTTATGTAAACAGGACCTACAAGTAATGTGTTTGATTCACTGAAGACATTAATATAGGAACATTGTCCAAACATGCATAAGTCCTTCTTCTACTTCTATACCTGAGCTGTATAGAACAAATTCTCCAAGAGACTCTGGTCATACTGAGGGTCATTGAGCTCGCTGTCATAAACCTCACTCCCAAGAGAGAGAGACTCCAGAGGTGAGTGTGTTCCATCCAAAAGACGCGCAGAAGATAAATCAGAACTATGAGCAAAGAAAGAAAAAAAATCAGGTCCAGCTAACGCTTCCCAACAATGGATTCCCAAATGCAGGAAGCAGCCAGGCTCTGAAGCTGCAAGGCCATTCAATGTTAATCGAGGAGGCCAATTGCAACATTCACACTTGCCTCCAACAGACATGAGTTCTTTCCCCCACCTTGGACACTCCACATTGACAACTCACTTGCCAAGTTTCCAACAGACCTTACAACCTCTGAGGATTCCTTACTGTTTTTACTTTTGCGATATACAGTCAGCACTCCATATCCATGGATTCTGTATCCACGGCTTCAAAATATTACTTTGAAAAATCCGTAAAACATACCTTTTGCCATTTTTTAAATTTAATAATTTTTAGACATTTTCTTAAAATACAGTAGTTCTCTTAAGTTTCATACATACATCAATACCTTCCATACTGTTATATTTTACACTGAATTCGTTACATCACACACACACACATATAGTATATTATCTTATTCAGCTCTATCCCCCCCGGGGATCCACTTCAATTTACATTTTCCTTCCAAAATACAATTTCTTCTTGTAGAGGTAACTTCCCATCTACTTCTTTTAAACCCTTCTCAATAAATTTACCCCAGACCTCATCAAAGTCATTTACCTTCCGTACCCCCTTTCTAACTTTTAACCTACATGTCAATTTATCATTTATGGCTAATTTCCATAGTTCTTTATACCATTCTTCGATTTGTATGTTTATCTTATCTTTCCAGTTCCTTGCTATCAACAACCTTGCTGCAGTTAACGTATTATTTATTGCATCCCTCTCTATTTTTCCCAGTTTCTTGACATTATATAATGACAACAATGCAAAAATTGCACTTTTTTCCATCTTCATATCCATTATAGCTTCTATTTCTCTAAATACCTTCCCCCAAAATTCGTTTACATATTTGCATTCCCACCACATATGTATATATGCACCCACCTCCCGGCAACCTCTCCAACAATTTTTGTGGCGTTTTTATTAATGTTTGCCATCTCTACTGATGTCATGTATCATTTCCAAACCAATTTATAATAATTTTCTTTAACCTGTATCGATAAGATCCTTAAACGTCTTTGATTCCATAACTTCATCCAATCCACTTCCCTTATGTTAATCCCTAAAACTTCCTCCCATATTTCTCTTAATATTGCATCTTTTATTTTTCCCTCCTTAATCTCAATTATTATCTTATACATTTTGCTGGTTATTCCTTTCATCTTGCGATAATCTCTCGTAGCTCCTTTCTTTTGTATCATTTGTACAAATTGTGTAGGTTTGCCTCCTTCCCCATTTTGTCTTATCCAATTCTTGGAACCATTGCTCTAACTCAGGGCTGCCCAGGAAGTCGTATGCGATCGACCAGTTGATCCCAGGACCGAAGGAGGTCGATCGCAGCCGGATGGGGCGCTTCTCAGAGGGGGCGGAGCCAGGCCGTGTCAAGCCCCTCCCTCCCTGGCTTCGGCACTCCCAGCAGCGGCTTCAGCCTTGAGGAGGGCAGGGCCAAGCCAGCCTTGTGCAAGCTATGCCACCACTGGCTTGGCACTGCCATCGTCAAGCCTGGAGAAGCTGCTGGGAGCTCCAAAGCCAGAGGGGAGGGGGCAGGGCTTGGCGCGGCCTGGCTCCGCCCCCTCTAACTTCCGCTCTACCAGCAGCTTCTCCAGGCTTGAAGATGGCAGTACCAAGCCAGTGGTGGCATAGCTAGCACAAGGCTGGCTTGGCACTGCCATCGTCAAGCCTGGAGCAGCTGCTGGGAGCTCCAAAGCCAGAGGGGAGGGGGGGCTTGGCGTGGCCTGGCTCCGCCCCCTCTAACTTCCGCTCTACCAGCAGCTTCTCCAGGCTTGAGGATGGCAGTACCAAGCCAGTGGTGGCATAGCTAGCACAAAGCTGGCTTGGCACTGCCATCCTCAAGCCTGGAGAAGCTGCTGGTAGAGGGGAAGCCAGAGGGGGCGGAGCCAGGCCACACCAAGCCCCGCCCCTCCCTCTCCCCTCTCCAGCCTTGAGGAGGTAGGTAGATCTTTCTGACTTGGTTTTATTATAAGTAGCTCACATGCTGAAAAAGTGTGGGCACCCCTGCTCTCACTGTAAGCTATGGAACCACGAGACTTTAGTATCTCTAAATTCTCTCAGTATATTTTCTTTCTTCATGTCCGTTTTTATCCAGTCTCCAATTTTATCAATATTCTTTTCTCTTAATTCCTTGTCCAACATATTTTTTAAATTTTGGGGGGAATTTCCTATCCATTATTATGCCATTTTATATAAACCATTTCATTTTTTTTGTATATAATGGGACTTCAACATCCATGAATTTTAATATGCACAGGGATGCTGGAAACAAACCCCAGCGGTTACCAAAGGCCCAAGGGAATATTTACAAGGGGGGGAAACAAATATCCAATTGAACTCTGTAGAATATTGCCTCTTACTAATCATGGATCAAACCAGATTAATTGTGGGAGCTGAGGAGGAAGGGTGACAGAAAAGATGTAGACATGAACAAAAGCTTGTCCTCTGAAGGCACCACTTTTGACCTTAAAACAAATGGATCTCTAAAAAAATGTACATTCACGTGGAGCAAAGGAGTTCAAGGTTTCCCCAGATATCTTTTCGAACAGTTGCAGCAGCCACATACTGTATTTTACCTGCCCAACAAGAGCTGGACTGCTCTGTCTTCAACTTCCAAATCAAATTCTGAGTAGTCCGGCTGTTGGTGGAGGGGATCTTCGGCAGCAAACGCAAGGCCAGTGTTCGGATTTTTAAGGCTCCTGGGGAAAAAATCCCAATAAAGATGAACCAGGGGAGGGTAGAAGGAACAAATAGTTTTGCTAGTTCACCCATGCCTTCATCATTAAGGGAGTGATTAACACATTCAGGGACTGAAATAGATTTTACTGATAGAAACTGGTACGGTTATTTTAACATAACTCTACTTTTATGTGGTTCACATTGGTTTCCTATCTCATGTTGTCTTAAAATCTCAGAGATGAATAATATGATGTATCTTTAAAACAATGAAGTTTTATGCACTTTGTGAAAGATAAAACAACAGGACAGTAGATATGATGTTACCAAAAGATATACAGTATGCTTTCATTAAAGCGGGTGGATCATAGAGAGCTGAACAAAAGGAGAGGAAAGAGGGCTTTATTTTCTTATGTGGTTAAGATTGATTTCTCCAGCAAAAATCAAAAATATAGCTGAGTAAATCGGAACAGTAATTTGAAAAATACAGCCTAAATTAAAATTGAGTCAATGGCATTGATGTAACTTCAGATCTACTATTTAGCAACTGGTCATTGGTATCCAATATACTCGTATATACTCGAGTATAAGCCAATCAAAATATAAGCCGAGGCACCTAATTTTACCACAAAAAACTGGGAAAATGTATTGACTTTAGTATAAGACGAGGGTGGGAAATGCAGCAGCTACTGGTAAATTTCAAAATAAAAATAGATACCAATAAAATTACGTTAATTGAGGCATCAATGGGTTAAATATTTTTGAATATTAAATATTTTGAATATTAAAATTGTAATTTAAGCTAAGACTGTCCAACTCTGATTAAACCATTACTCTAACCTTCTTCAATGTAAATGGGCTTACGTATCCTTCCAATAATAATAAAGAGAATAAAATAATAAAGGTACTGATAACGATAGAGGAAAATAATGGAAATGTAATAATAACAATAATAGAGTAAAATAATAAATGTCATAATAATAATAAAGCAAAATAATAAATGTCACAATTAAAATAAATAGGGCAAAATAATAAATGTAATAAAATAATAATAGAGTAAAATAATGTAAATGTAATAACAATAATAGAGTAAAATAATGCAATAACAATAGAGAAAAATAATAAATGTAATAAAATAATAGAATAATAGAATGTAAATGTAATAATAATAACAGAGTAAAATAATAAATGTTATAAAAATAGTAATAATAACAGAGTAAAATAATAAATAATTTTGACTCAAGTATCAGTTGAAGAGGGCTTTATCAGTCTAAAAATAGAGCTGAAAAACTCGGCTTATACTCAAGTATAAATGGTAATTATGACTACTGGTGAATTTTACGTGTACAGAAATTTATTATTAATAATAATCCACTTTCCTCTCCCCTCACATAGATGACCATCAATGGTTATCAAAAATGGTTGTAGCTATATACTATCCAGTAAAATCTCCTAGTAATATGTGAAAAGGAGACGACGTACACAAAAGTTTGCACTGTACATTCTGATGCAGAACTGTATCAAAGATTGAATGCTTCTTCCTGACAACATAGTGCATTACCACAAGATGTAGCTATGGCTGCCAACCTGGATGGTTTTTAAAGGGTATGGGTTAAATTAGTGAAGCATGGGTCATCAATAGCTCATAGCCAGGATGATTATATGACAACTCCTTATCAGAAGTGAACAAGATGAAGGAAGAGCAGCAATCAATATTTTCTCATCGGTACTTTGCCATAAGCTGGCCACTATCTTAACTAAATGTTGGGACTAGATAGGAATGGGATCTGATACAACTCGAGTCTTTTTTTTATTTGCTTGTGGTTGCTCAGATATGGAAGCTAGTGTTCTGTAGTGGTTTAGGCTCCAACTCTAGTCACCAGGATGCAAATCCCTGGTCAACCACAGAAAACCAATTGGGTGGCCCTGGTCAAGTCCAACTCTCTCAGCCTCAGAGGGAGGCAAAGGCCAAGTCCCTCTGAACAATTCTTTCCAAGAAAATCCCATGACAGGTCTACCTTAGCTCAGAAATTACTTGAAAGGACACAACAATGACAAAGCTTTCATAGGACAACTGATGCTTCTAGGCAGCAAACAATTCAAAGGGAACAAAGGCCAAGCTACTTCCATGCAGATGCCCTACTCACATGCTAATGGGTGGATCTCACGCAACAGATAAAAATCTATCTTGCTAATTGCATTCTTTATACCAGTGTTGCCCAACCTTTTTTGAGCCGCGGCACACTTTTCACAAAATCCGGGCGCACACCACCAACCAAAATGACACTCTAACACAGTAAAGAATGGCTGGGGGATGGTGGCCTGCTGGGAGCAGCTGCTGGGATTACCGAAGCCGGGGGAGGGGGCAGAGCCAGGCCGCGCCATGCCGCGCCATGCCCCACCCCCTCCCCCTGGCTTCAGTTCTCCCACAGCTTTGCCAGCCTTGAGGGGGCGGGGCCAAGCCAGCGGTGGCAGAGCCAGCACAATGCTGGCTTGGCACTGCCCCCTCAAGGCTGGAGAAGCTGTGGGAGAGCTGAAGCCGGGGAAGGGGACGGAGCTAGGCCACGCCATGCCCCGCCCCTTCCCCCCAGCTTCAGCTCTCCCACAGCTTCTCCAGCCTTGAGGGGGCAGTGCGAGCAAGGGGCAGGAGTCATGGCCCCCGTCCCTGGCACCGCTCTCCGCCATGACCCCCGCCTCTCGCTCACTTAAGCCGCGCGGAGGAGAGCATGAGCGGTGGATGGGCTTCAGTGGGCAGAGCTCCTCCTCCGCATGGCTTCAGCGAGCGATGGGTAAGAGTCATAGCGGGAGTCATGGCGGATTGGAGGCTGGCTGGAGAAACGGCCGAAAGAGGCGGCTCCCCGGCCCCTTCTTTTTCTTCGCCTCCGCTGCTCGGCCCTTCCTCCTCCTCCCCCAAGCAGCAGGAGTTCGGCAGGAGGAGGGGGGAAGGTAAGGGGGGCAGAGAGCTTTTCCCGTGGCACAGCAGGAGGTCCGTCATTGCACACTACTGTGCCGCGTCACAGCGGTTGGGAAACACTGCTTTACACTTGTATAACAGACATTAGTCCTTTACTCCCACCCTGGACATTCCACAGGTATACATACTCCACTTGCTTGGCTACCATCAGATCCTCTGAAGATGTCAGCCACAGATGCAGCCAAAATGTCAGGAGAAAATGTTACTAGAACACAGCAATACAGACTGGAAACTACGCAACACCCAAAAGCTTACATATTCCTTGCCTGCTTTGGTGTAATGTTAAAACAGTTACATGATCTCTTTATGGAATGCTGGTACCAGTCGATCTGAGAAAAATGATTTTATCAACACTACTTTGGGAAGACACATGGAAAGCTGTCATTCTTGTGTCACGACAACATAAACTTACTTTCCAACTAGCCTGGGAATCTCTCGCGTTATGGGAGGGTGAGCCTCGTGCAATTCGATACCAGAGTCAGGACTGGATTTCATTGCAGACACAACCATGGCGTCTCGGAGCCGGCTGCCCCGATCCAAAAGAGCTGTTGGGAAAAGGAAGAAGTGTAAACTCCAAAAACAAAGGAAAAACTAACAACACCAGTTTAGAGGTAAAGTGTTCATTGATCATTCCTATAGAATAAGACTTGGGAACACAAAGCTCACAAGGTCTTCTGAAATTCCCAGCAGCTCCTATCCCCTCATTTTTTAAAATATTCTGTTTTGTTTATTTTGTTTAAAGTCTCATTTTCCCTTTGTGCATGTTGCCTTTTAAAATCAGGAAATTAACTAGTTTCTTGAAGATGCCAGCTACAAATGCAGGTGAAATGTCAGGAGAAAATGCTGCTAGGCCATACAACCCAGAAACCACACACACAACACCCCTATAGTTTCCTTCCTGCTTCAAAAACAGACTTCTCGTGAGCCTAAAATAACCTGGGATTTCCAAACACATCATGAAATCTTCTCCCAAGATGTGGGGATGACTAAAAATATTAGTTTTGAAAAAGATTTTAAACTTCTGAAGGTCTGGTGAGGGGTGTTTATAGCCCAATCCCTGTCTTGGGTAGTTTCCAACTCCTGCTTATAGAGCAAAAAATAAAGTAATCACATCTTTAAATTATTTATTTATTTAATTAATTTGGGATTTATTAATCATCCATCCCAAATGGCTCTGGGCGATTTACAGTAAAAACACACAGCTTAAAACCTGAAACATCTAAAACAGGGCTGCCCAGGAAGTCGATCGTGATCGACCAGTCGATCCCAGGACCGAAGGAGGTCAAACCCAGACGGATGGGGTGCTTCTCAGAGGGGCGGAGCCAGGCCACACCAAACCCCTCCCCCCCGGCTTCGCACTCCCAGCAGCTTCTCCAGGCTTGAGGATGGCAATGCCAAGCCAGTGGTGGCATAGCTAGCACAAGTCTGACTTGGCACTGCCATCCTCAAGTCTGGAGAAGCTGCAGGGAGCTCCAAAGCCCGAAGGGAGGGGGCAGGGCTTGGCACGGTCTGACTCTGCCTGGCTCCACCCCCTCTGGCTTCCGCGCTACCAGCAGCTTCTCCAGGCTTTAGGAGGACAGTGCCAGGTCAGCCTTGTGCTAGCTATGTCACCACTGGCTTGGCATTGCCATCTCAAGCCTGGAGAAGCTGCTGGGAGCTCCAGAGGGGAGGGGCGGGGCTTGGCGCTGGCTCAGCCCCTCCTCTGCTGCAAGCTCTACCAGCCAGAGGCTTGAGGATGGCAATGTCAAGCCAGTGATGGCATAGCTATCACAAGGCTGGCTTGGCCTGCCATCCTCAAGCCTGGAGAAGCCTGGTAGAGCCAGAGGGGGTGGAGCCAGGTCATGCCAAGCCCCGCCCCACCCTCTCAGCCTTGAGGAGGTAGGTAGATCTTTCTGACTTGGTTTTAATATAAGTAGCTCGCATGCTGAAAAAGTGTGGGCACCCCTGATCTAAAACATCTAAAGTATCTAACATCTAAAAACAATTATAGCTGTCAATGAAACCCAAGAGCTGCCATGCATACCTGAAATGAGATCTTTTGTGGCCGCATTGTTTGAGGAAAGAACACGAACAGGGTTTGGACTTCTTCCAGCTAGCCTCATTTGAGCTTCATGATCGGCGCTGCTGGGAAGCAATCCATGCTGCTTGGGATTATTTCCTTTCATTATATCATTCTGTCCTACGATGAGGTGGTGTTGTGGTCCCAGGTTCTCAGAGTTCTCCTGAAAGTATAAATGGTCCTTTCCCCTATTCCAAAACATAAGCACCCAAAGGAAGGTTAGGTTAAGGCTGATATCTCCTGAGCTCTTGCTGCTGTTGCAGACATGCATCCAAAATAGGACTATTACAGTAATTTGATATGGAACAAAACCTGAGTATTTGTGGAGCAACCAGAGCAAAACCTCAACAGTGATTAGGATGCTTCGAGTGGCAATGGAAAATCACGAGCCCAATACAAGGAGCCATTTATTTATTTATTATTTCGATTTACACTACCGTTCAAAAGTTTGGGGTCACATTGAAATGTCCTTATTTTTGATGGAAAAGCACTGTACTTTTCAATGATGATCACTTTAAACTAGTCCTAACTTTACACAAATACACTCTATACATTGCTAATGTGGTAAATGACTATTCTAGCTGCAAATGTCTGGTTTTTGGTGCAAGATCTACATAGGTGTATAGAGGCCCATGTCCAGCAACTATCACTGGTACAATGTGTTTGCTCATTGGCTCAGAAGGCTAATTGATGATTAGAAAACCCTTGTGCAATCATGTTAACACATCTGAAAACAGTCTAGCTCGTTACAGAAGCTACAAAACTGACCTTCCTGTGAACAGATTGAGTTGCTGGAGCATCACATTTGTGGGGTCAATAGAATGCTCAAAATGGCCAGAAAAAGAGAACTTTCATCTGAAACTCGACAGTCTATTCTTGTACTTAGAAATGAAGGCTATTCCATGCGAGAAATTGCTAAGAAATTGAAGATTTCCTACAACGGTGTGTACTATTCCCTTCAGAGGACAGCACAAACAGCACAAACAGGCTCTAACCAGAGTAGAAAAAGAAGTGAGAGGCCGCGTTGCACAACTAAGCAAGAAGATAAGCACATTAGAGTCTCTAGTTTGAGAAACAGACGCCTCACAGGTACCCAACTGGCATCTTCATTAAATAGTACCTGCCAAACACCAGCGCAGTCACCAGATCTGAACCCCATTGAGCTGTTGTGGGAGCAGCTTGACCGTATGGTACGCCAGAAGTGCCCATCCAACCAATCCAACTTGTGGGAGATGCTTCTAGAAGCGTGGGGTGCAATTTCTCAAGCTTACCTCAACAAATTAACAGCTAGAATGCCAAAGGTGTGCAATGCTGTAATTGCTGCAAAAGGATTCTTTGACGAAAGCAAAGTTTGATGTAAAAACAATGTTATTTCAAATAAAAATCATTATTTCTAACCTTGTCAATGTCTTGACTCTATTTTCTATTCATTTCACAACGCATGGTGGTGAATAAGTGTGACTTTCCATGGAAAACACAAAATTGTTTGGGTAACCCCAAACTTTTGAACGGTAGTGTATATACCACCCTTCCCAAAGAGGCTCAGGGTGGTTCACACCAGTGAACAACATAATCACAACATAGTTAAAAACATAATAAAACAGATTGAGACAAGAGTGGAATTTAACAGCCTTAAAGGTTGAACGCCTGTCTGAAGAGATTGGTCTTGCCCTCTGGAAGGCCTGTCGATCAGTTATTGCTCGAGCCTCCTCTGGGAGGGCGTTCCAAAGGGTAGGCACTACTACGGAGAAAGTACGGTGCTGCGTCGAGGACAGGTGGCAAATCTTAAGTGATGGAACCTCCAATAGGTTTTGATCCATGGACCATAGTGGTCTCTGGGGAATGTGCAGGGATAGGCGGTCCTTCAGGTACACTGGCCCCAGGCCATGAAAGGCCTTAAAGGTTAACACCGGCACTTTGAAGGCAATCCGGGACTTGATGGGGAGCCAGTGCAATCGCTGTAGGACTGAAGTGATGTGGCACCATAGTGCCGCACCAAACAGTAGTCGAGCCGCAGCGTTTTGCACCAGCTTAAGTTTCCGGATTACCGACAGAGGAAGGCCAATGTAAAGGGCGTTACAGTAGTCCAGTCTCGAGATGACCGTGGCCTGGATTACCGTGGCTAGGTCACCACCGGAAAGGTAGGGCAATGAGGTCCTGGTGAAGGCGCTGGAGTGAGGAGCAGGGAAATCCCGCCCTCGGCTTCAAGGAAAATGGCCATCGTTGACTTCCTGCGCTTCCTCTTCTTCACCTCTCTTGCCTGGCGCAGATGGAAAAACGCCGCTCTGCTCATGGTGGAGACCTGAGCCTCCTTCGTCAGCAGAGGGTCCAGTTGGACCCCCAGGCTTTTAACCAGGGCCGACGGGCTAACCACCTCGCCGTCCATTATTGGCAGTTGGAGCTCACCCCCCCCCCCCCTCCGGGCGACCCAGCCACAGGACCTCTTCCACATTATCCTTCTCGCGGTGGAATATTACCAGGTTTAGCTGGTATCACTTTAGTATTAAAATATAACAGACACTGAGAAGGTGAAATGCCATTTTCTCCAAAAATAATTCCAATAATGTATGTTATAAAAACATAAGCCACAATGGGTACTAAAAACAAAAAACGCACCCTTGTGATCAGAGCACAAAGACCTGGAGAGTGAATTACTTAGACATCTCAGCCTACAAAAGAGAAATTTTCCTGTTTACTTCCTAGATAAAGGTCTCTAGGAGGTGTGCTTTGCTTCCATTTCCTAAAGACTTTTCTTGTTAAGGAGACTGATCCATTTCACCACATATAATTGATGCAGGCTTCCTTTGTGTCGCTCTACTCAAGTAGAGTATGAACTCCATAATCCACCGGGGACACATCCTGGGACTTTGCATGGATGTGCAAATTGCAAACTGAATGACCGCTCCTCTACATCAGGCATGGGCAAACTTCAACCCTCCAAGTGTTTTGGACTTCGGCTCTCACAATTCCTAACTACTCTATAGGCATTGCTAAGTCAACCAGTGCATCTCTATGGTCAACTTCTGGCCACATTCCAAGAGAGGGCATATTTTGTTAGATGCGGGTAAAAGAAACCATGGATACCATCCCTATCGATATGACAAAGCAAGGAACACCTAAGTCAACAAAGCAACTAACAAAAAAGATTCCTTTTTTGAAGTCTATACTTGTACAGCCCTCATTTCCTGGTGCTCTGCCTAGCTGGATTTTTTCTTTTGTCAGAATCATCATTGAAAGGATGGTGAAAAAGGGCTGGGGAAATATAGACTTTTAATATTCAGCTACACTGGCATGTGAAAGGTAAAATGCAACAAAGCTTGAGATAGAAGAGAATTCTGCTATAGCTGATCTTACTGCTATGTGTGCCCAATTACCGTATTTTCTGGCATATATGACTACTTTTTAACCCAAAAGTCAGGGGTCATCATATACATGGGAGTCATCTTATATGCGGGAATAGACTTATACACCAGGAGTCATCTTATACACTGGGAGTCGTCTTATAGAGCAGGTGCTGAAAATTTCCAATCCGGATTGGAGAATCTGTGGTTGCCACATATGGTGGGGGGAGCTCAAAAATTGCAGTGGCCACGTCCCTGCCATATGCAGCAACTATATGAAAGCATTAAGGGCGACGATGTACAAGTACCGTAGAGGAAAATCCATTCATCAGGATTCGTGGACTTAATGCGGTCTTGATGGTGAGGTGAAAGCGCACCTCACCAGAAAGGTGTAAGTGAAGGGCGGAGGACACTGCAGGCCTCCGGAGAGCCCGGGGCATGGAAAAAAGAGATAAAGTGGCTCTGGGCCCAGAAAAACACACCTCTTTTACCTGTCTGGCCCGCCCTAGTATCCTATTACCATACCTCCTCCTCTGCCTCTTGCTCCTGAAGACTGCAGTGAAGTAGTTCAGGTGTGCATGTGCAAGATCTGAGAGGCAGGGAAGGAGGTACAGTGATAGGAAAATTACCATATTGAAATCAAATCTGATGCTTTAAAAAATTTATTTGGTGTGTGTTGGAAGAGGGGTACTTATACGGCAAGTATATCCCAAACTCTATATTTTAACTGGAAAAGTTGGGGGTCGTCTTATACGCCCAGTCGTCTTATTACGTTGGAAAATACGGAACAAACAGTGGTACAAATACCAGCAGCCTCAATGTCCTTTTATGAGCATGGGTTAGAGGGGAAAGGAGACAATAGATAAGCCTGCCTTACCAACGATCATAACATTTATTAAAACGTCTAATTGTTGTAGCTTCCTCGCCCCACCCAACAGGGTAGCACAAACAAAAGAGCCTGCAGAGTTAAATATTGAGACCATCTTAGAGACAGTTGAACCCCATACAAGAAAGAAACAATAAGAAGAAATAAAGATTCAACAATCTTGGTTTGGCTTGAACTGTGTCTATCTATCAAAGACTTTACCTCTCCTCATAAAGACTTTGTAGTGAGACTCAGGAGGAGAGAAAGTCTAAAATTCTTGGCAGTTAATAAACACTTGATTAAACTATATAGTCTCCGATCTGTTCTCTGTGCAGTCAGTTCACCTTTCAGGTAGTTAAGATAGCATGGAGGCAGAACAAGCTCCTTTCATTATAATATGAACATAAGAGTGAAATATACAAGTAAAATAAGGGAGCTGAAAAGCATACTGTAAAAGCAATGCTACAAGTCATCCATCGCAGACCAACCTTCTACACAAATGTTCTCCTGAACCCTGCAAAGGCAAGAGAGATTGGCAACCTCTTAGCAACTTGCATGCATATAAGGAGGAAACAAAAACCTCACCTTGGTGTAGAAGCCCGACTACTGCTCAAAGATTCCCTTCCAATTACATTTGCGCTCAGTGGTCTGTGATGGGGTGGTGGGGCAAGAAATTGGCCAGTCTCCAATGTCTCTTTGGCCCCTGGGGCTGGCAGTCCAGCACTGAAGCTCACGTCTGAGTTTGGGAGGGAGCTGCTGCTGTCATAGGTTTCAGACAGGGGTTCCAGAACGACTGATACCTACAAGAGAAGAACATGGAATGTTTAATATTCATATTGCATCTTTTCTGAGTGGGATATGTTCTTTCCAGGGAACCTTATAACAACCCAGAGGAAGGTGACTAAAATGACCAAAGGTCTGGAAACCATGCCCAATGGGGAGAGCTAGAGATGTTTAGCCAGAAGAAGAGAAGGTTGAGAGGAGGCATCAAAGGAGTCATGTTTAAACATCTGAAAGGATGTCACATTGAAGAGGAAACAGGCTTGTTTTCTGCTGCGTTTAGGGACTAGGACTCAAATAGGTTCAAATGACAGGAAAGGGGATTCCACTTGGATATTAGAAGAACTTCCTGACCATAAGAGCTGCTCAACAGTTGAACTCTGCCTCCGAGTCTGGTGGAGGTCTTCTTCTTTGGAGACTTTTAAGCAGAGGCTGGGTGACCATCTGTCAAGAGTGCTTTGGGTGTGTTTTTCCTGTATGGCAGATTGGGGTTGGACACAGAGGCCTTTGTGGTAGGTCAGTACTATTATCCCCCTACTGCAGACAGCAAGAGATAAGAGACAGCAGTGTGCTGGCTTGCTTGAAGCTTCTAAACTGATGGCACAGGTATCTGCACAGGGGATTTGTAGTTCACATTGAAGGCCACTGTATATAACATCCCTTATATGTGACTGACAAATACCTTTTCTTCTCCTAGATCAGGGGTGCCCACACGTTTTCAGTATGTGAGCTACTTATAATAAAAGCAAGTCAGAAAGATCTTTCTTCGAGAGCAGCAGGGTGGAGCAGGGGCATCACAGGGTGGGCACAGGGTGGCCTGGCTCCACCTCCTCCCCCTCTGGCTTTAGCGCTGCCACAGCTTCATCCTCAGGCTAGAGAGGTCTGTTTTTTCCATTCCAGTGGTGGCATAGCTAGCCACTACTTAGGCTTTGTAAGTCCTTCTTTGGAAAATCATTCCTCACTTGGGCCCAGCCAATCACAGCTGAGCTGTTTTTGAACCGTGGCATGGCTCCATCCCCTCTCCAAAAGTGCCCCAGCATCCGGATTGGGATCGACCTCCTTCGGTCCTGGGATCGACCAGTCAATCGCTATCGACTTCCTGAGCAACCCTGTCCTAGATCCTGAATTACAATCACAATATATTCTGAGTATAGAGCATATCCCTGCTACTAAGAAAAAGTGGTGGAAATTTTTAAATACCTGTAGTTCTCCCATCTTTTCAGATGTTGGTGAAACAATGGTGAAAAACCCACTGATTGGGTGGCTAGGAGAGAGCTGTGCCAGCCCACTGATTTGAACCCGGCCGATTGGAAGGTGATCTGATTTGGTCATTACTTCCAGGATAAGAGCACCCATATCTAGAAGGAACAATAAAATGGCCAGTCATTCTGTGTACAGAAGGTAATTCTTCTCGTCCATTCCTGTTTAAATTAAAAAAATACAGGTGTGCAGACAGAGAGCAAATCATAATGGGAATGCTTGGAATGAGGTGGAAGCAAAAGGAAGAATAGGAAGGAAAACCTCAATAAATAAATTTATGAACCACAACCATCAAAATTACCAAGCCACTGGTAATGGCATTGACATCACGTAATGCAGAGCCAAGCTTAAGGCACGGAGCCACAAAGTGGAGTCCATGACATGCGAGTGTGGAGAAGAGCAAACCACAGACCACCTATTGCAATGCAGTCTGAGCCCTGTCACGTCCTTTTAGAGGCACTCCAAGTGGCCAGCTACTGGTCAAAGGGCGTTTAATGTCATGCCAAGTTTTTTAAACTTTTTGTTTTTTAAATACATTACAACTGTACCCTCAGTTTGCTTCTGATACGATAAATAAATAAATAAAATCAAGCCATTAACTGTGAATATATAATATGCTCTGAAAGTACAATTCTCCCAGGATTGTTTGCAGTAATTACATAAATGACCAAATCTGTTCAAATTAGGGGGGAAACGATTCCACCAAAACATCAGATAGAGCTTTCTGGCTTTAAGAGCTTTTCAAGAGTGGAATAGATTGCCTCAATGAACTGGGGACTTCCTTGGAGGTCTTTAAACAGAGCTTGGATGGTCCCATTACAAGAGTGCTTAGCATGGTTCTCAACCTGTGGGTTCCCAGGTGTTTTGGCCTACAACTCCAAGGGCCCTTCCACACAGCCCTATATCCCAGGATATCAAGGCAGAAAATCTCACATTATCTGAGTGTGGATTCGGATAACCCAGTTCAAAGCAGATATTGTGGGATTTTCTGCCTTGATATTCTGGGATATATGATTGTGTGGAAGGGCCTCCAGAAATCCCAGCCAGTTTACCAGCTGTTAGGATTTCTGGTAGTTAAAGGCCGGAACACTTGGGGACCCTCAGGCTGAGAGCAATGGACTAAATGGTCTTGTGGTCTTCTTCCAATTTCTAAGATTCTATAAATCTAATTTCGTTGTCTATGGTATCTAAATGCAGGAGAAAATGAAGGAGGAGGGTAAAATGAAGGCATTACCCTCAAATAAGAATTCAGACTAGATCACATTAAATTTTCTTTCAGTCCACACATTTCTAGAATTGTAGTAATTTAAAACTTCAACAGAGCATTTGGAAATACAGTAAAATCCCATGGCAATTATGTTAAATTACACATATGACCAAACACCGTTGTGTTATTTCATCTCCAGATCCAACATACACAGAGCTGTGCTGGATGACCTAGAGAGGTATCTTTTCTAGGAATTTGGTAGGTCCTTCAATGCAATTCTAGGGGAAGTATACTATGGAATCACCTGGAAGACATAACAAATTTCCAAAGAAGCTATTTTCCCCATAGACATGGATACCTGAAACTGCATATATATGGATTCTGTGGTTACGCAAGTTTTGTCGTACAATTTAAGCACCCAAATAAAAGGAGCCACTAAAGTGATCATGGAAATATAAACACAAAAATGTAAAATTTCTAGATGGCATCTGTAAAGATTCAAAGTCCGCTGACCACTTGACCACAGTGCAGGGGGGGATCTTCCTTTTGAATCCCACCGCTGCCACCAATGTAATGAAGCGTCTTTGGCACTCAAACCGTGTAATATCCACTGCTATGGATGTCTTCTTTCCTGTCAGAAACCTCTTATTTATTTCTGACTTAGGCTGCCACCATATAATACCAACACAGAGAGAGGCTTGGGTTTAAGAAAAACTGCAACTTGGTTTATTTGAGGTTTTGCACATAAGCTTAATGGTTACTTTGTCATAGAGCAAAGGTGCTCATTAGGTAGCTCGCGAGTTACTAGTAGATCTTCGGCCCTCTTCCAGATGATCTTCGGGCCTCACCAGCCGGATGGGGTGCTCCTGCCATGCGCGCGCACACCCTGCACACACATACGCTCCTGCTGTTGGCTTCCGCTCTTGCGGTGCTTCTTTCACCTGAGGGGCATTGCAGGAAGAAGGACGCATGAGGCGGGGCCTCTGGAGGGAGCGCCCTGCCTCTCTCTCGTCCAGAAGCAGCTGTGCAACCTCCGTTGCCAGCGAGACAGGCAGGGCGGAGCACTCCCTCTGGATGCTCCGCCTAGTGCTTTCTCCTTCCTGCAATGCCCCGCAGGCAGAACAAGTGCTGCGCGGGTGGAAAACAGCAGCAGGAGCACGCGCGGCGGCGGGAGCACGCGGGAGCGCACGGCGGCAGGGGCAGGTAGATCTTTTGGACTTGGTTGCTTTAAGAGTAGCTCGCATGCTGAAAAAGTGTGAGCACCCCTGTCATAGAGGCTCAGATCTTATCAGTTACACTTCGATTAATGAAGGCACGACGTTACGATGTCCAATAGTTAATATCTGTCAGTGAGGCCAGTTCCTAACTATCTCACCCAGGTACTTTTGCCTTTCCTATAGGCAACTTGCCTATCTTTAGCCCTTAGGCTCTCCACCACAGACTGGCTCGCAAGCTCAGCCTGTCAGAACTTTCTCCCTACAGCTCTAAAAACAGACTGCCCAGCCGAAGCTACCCCCTAGCTTCGCTGACAGGAAAACTCTAACTGCTCTCTGTGAGCCTCTCAGCACCAACTAACTTCAAATCTCTCAGCATTCTAACCTAGCCTTGGCTGGCTCCGCCCACCTTTACTATCGTAACTCCAACTCCCTGCAGAGGGTGGCCCTTAATATCACCCTGTTATGGCCTATGTTATCTTTAACATTTAACAGATATATAAAATTACATTTAACCTGTAATTAAAAATTAACACTTCACCACAGCATCCATTTTCAGTCTCGTGTTTTCAGCTGGGTTAGAAATTTAAAGGTTGCAGGACAATTTAATGATAGGAAAAATATTATTTGAGGAGAAAGGCCTTCATTTTGCCACTGTCCCCTGGAGCTGCACCCATCTAAATGTAGGCAATTAAAATAGATCAACCAAATATGATGACAAAGGGATCAAACTGAGATCCACCAGATATGAATCACTGAATTAGAAAAGGCCCCAAGGCCCATTAATTGAACCCCTTCTACCACATGGGAAGACACAGTCCAAGCCCTCTGGACAGATGGCCATTCAGCCTTTGTTTAAAAACCATCAAAGAAGAGAACTCTACAACACCAAGGCAGCATATTTGACTGTCAAACAACCCTTACTGTGAGAAAGTTCAACCTAATTATAAGGATACAATTCCAACAAGGCTGGGGAAAATGCTGCAGAAGACACTACAGAGGTGTCATTGATCAGAATACACAGAGTTGGGCAACCAATTAGCAAAGCAAATCTTGCAATCTTCTCCAAGGAAAGTCAGTTTCCTACTTGTCACATTTAGTCAATCAATTCCTGGCCGTTCTAGTTTTTGCTTTAGCAGAGCATTCCAATCCTAAAGCAAAAAAATAGATACTTAAGCATCAAGGATCCAATCAGTACCTGTCAGGTAGGCGGTAAACTGTTTTGGTCCACACCGAACTGGGTAGCGAGTGGTAGTCTTCAGTGGTTTTGGTTCTGCTTGTGAGGGGTGACGGGGAGTGAAAACAGTGCCATCTGAGGTTTCTCCCCACCACCGCACCCGGACCAGGAAGGAAGCTGGTGGCTTGGAAACCATCCATAGGATTTTGCTAACGGTCAGCTTCAGAAAGCAGCGTAGCTGTCCTTCCACAAGAGGTGGCAAGCTTGTCGAAGGGGCAATGTCACTGAGATCTGTGAAAAAGCATTAGAACACAAGACAGTTATTTAGACCATTGTTTTTCAACCTTCTTTGAGCCACAGCACATTTTTTACATTTACAAATTCCTGGGGCACACCACCAATCAAAATGACACAAAATTACACTCTAACACAGTAATACATATAGTTAATATTTTTTAAAATGTATTTATACACTCAGTGTGAAACCTAGGCCTGTTTCGATGAACACAACATATATATGACTTCCTCTCATATATTTATACATAGCTATCATGTCTTCTCTCAGCCTTCTCTTCTTCAGCTTAAACATGCCCAGCTCTTCAAAGCCACTCCTCATAGAGCTTGTTCTCCAGACCTTTGTGAAATTTCACCCTGAGTGAAACTTGCTTCCAGTTAACTATGGATGTCATGAAGCTGTTATAAACAGTTCCTTGGGGGGGAGGCAACTCTCAAAAAATCCAGTAAATTTTTTTTTTTAATCCAAGCAGAGAGGCTCAATTTGTTTCTTGGAAACCTGTGAGGGGGCTGCTAGGAGAGGGGGGTGCCAATTTCCCACTGCACACCTGATGATCACTCACGGCACACTAATGTGCCACGGCACACTGGTTGGGAAACACTGATTTAGACAACGTGAATGATTCATAGAGTTGGTAGAGACCCCAAGGGCCATCCAGACCAGCTCTCTTCTGCCAAGCAGGAACACACAATCACCATTATTCCAGCATATTCCAATACCAAACTTACTGTTAGGAAGTTATTCCTAATGTTTAGGTGGAATCTTTTTTCCTGCAATTGAATCGCTTTGCCCAGAACTAGACACAGGGTTATTCCTGGGTCTAGTTCTGCTGATGACAAAATCAACCTCTGTACATAGCATACATTGACCTTGCAAAGGCATTCAATACAGTGAATTGCAGTGCTCTCTGAACAATCCTCCAAAAAATTGTGTGCTCTGACAAATTTGTAAACATCTTGTGGCTCCTCCATGATGACATGATAGCAACAGTCTTGGACAGCAATGGCTCCCAAAGTGACTCATTTAAGGTGGAATCCGCTGTCAAAGAGGGATATGTTCTTGCCCCAACCTTATTTTCCATCATCATTGCTATGATACTATATCTTGTTTTTTTAAAAAATAGATTTTTATTGTTTTTCACACAAATAAAAAGAATACACGTTGTGGTTGGGGGGAGGGTAAGTGGGGGGTGGGGGTAGGGTTGAACAAGATGGTTGTACATGTACATGAACTACACCAACAAAACAGAACAAAATCGACTTCCCAAAGCACTTCTGTCGCCATTGTCTTCCACTCTTGTCTTGTTTATAACTTAAACGTAATACAGTAGGCCTCCATTTGTTGTGATTTTTTCCCCCACAAATCATTTAATTCTACTGTAAATTTATTTCCTTTGTTTTGTATATATTTTTTAAAATTGGTCCAGTCCGTTGTTCTCTTTTTGTTATTTATGCGTTGTGCCAGGGCATCCATTTGTATCATATCTAGTGTCTTTATTGTCCAGTCTTCTTTGGAGGGGGTGGCTTCTTGTTTCCAGAGTCTCGCCAATGTGATTCTTGCACAAGCGCTCAGTAGGAAGAGCATCCTATCTTGGTTCGTCGTCAGGTTTGTATTTGCTATCCCCAATAGGTAAACTCGTGGGTCCAACTCATATTTTACCTTTAATATCTCTTGTGTTCCCTTATGTATGGTTTTCCAATACTTCTGTACCCGTTTACACTCCCACCATTGGTGGAAGTAGGTACCAGTCTCTTTACCACATTTCCAGCACTTTCCGGAGGCCCTCTTATCGAATCTTGCAATTTTTTCAGGATATAAGTGCCACCGAACTGCATTTGAGCCAATTCTCCGTTATTTCCGTTGCCGCCAAATACTTTAATTTTTAACCCAGATCTCTTCCCATTCGTGGAGGAAAATCGTTTGCCCACAATCTTTTGCCCACTTAATATGGCTTTCTTTTACCAGCTCCTCCTCTGTGGCCCAGCCTAGTAGTAATTTATACATTATGCTGATGTTCTTCCTTCCCTTTTTAGCTACTGGCTCCCAAATTGTGTCTTCCATGAATCCCAGCTTGCTGTCTGTTTTATACCTGTCGTGTATTTGGAAATACTGGAACCAAGTTAATTTGGGATGGATCTGGCGTAATTCCTCTATTGTCTTAATTTCCCAATTCTTTTGTGCTGATTTCTTTAGTATCTGCTTATAAGTTAACCAGATTTTGTCCGATACTATATCTTGTTGACGGTAAGTTTCCAACCGGAGTGGAAATCACCTATCGGACAGATGGCAAGCTATTTAACTTCAGCAGACTGAAAGCCAAAACCAAGGTACAACAATATATGTTATAGAACTCCAATATGCTGATGACAATGTCGTCTGTGCGCATTCAGAAGACCTACAAGCCACTCTAAACACCTTTGCAGAAGCTTACGAGAACCTCAGCCTGTCATTGAACATCGAGAAAACCAAAGTGCTCTTCCAGCAGGTACCAACCAATTCCTCTGCAATGCCAGAAATACAGCTTAATGGTGTAACATTAGAAAATATTTACCATTTCCGTTCCCTTGGAAGCCACCTCTCCACAAAAGTCAACATTGAAACTGAAATATAACTGCCTGTGCTCTGCGAGTGCAGCATTCTTCCGAATGAAGCAGAGAGTGTTTGAGGATTGGGACATCCGTAGGGATACCAAGATCTTGTCTATAAAGCCATTGTCCTCCCAACCCTGCTATACGCCTGCGAGATGTGGACTGTCTACAGACGTCACGCTCAACTCCTGGAATGATTCCATCAGTGTTGCCTCCTAAAAATCCTGCAAATCCTGCAAAAGACAGGCGGACAAATGCCAGCGTGCTGGAAGAAGCAAAGACCACCAGCATTGAAGTGATGGTCCTCCGCCATCAACTCCACTGGACCAGCCACATTGTTTGAATGCCCAATCACTGTCTCCCAAAGCAGTTACCGTATTTTCCGGGGTATAAGACGACTGGGCGTATAAGACAACCCCCAACTTTTCCAGTTTATAGAGTTTGGGATATACTCGCCATATAAGACTACCCCTCTTCCAACGCACACCAAATAAAAATTTTAAAAGCATCAGATTTGATTTCAATATGGTAATTTCAATATGGTAATGCAGTGTTTTTCAACCTTTTTTGAGCTGAGGAACATTTTTTACATTTACAGACAGGTAAAAAATCCTGGGGCACACCACTAGCCAAAATGACACAAAATGACACTCTAACACAGTAATACATATAGTTAATATGTTTTTAAATGTATTTATACACTCAGTGTGAAACCTGTGCCTGTTTCGATGAACACAACATAGATATCCTGGCAGGAATGGCAGAAAGACACACACGAAGGTCTTGCTCAACAGCTGGGAGTTATAGTTCACCCGCAATCAAAGAGCATTCTGAACTCCACCAATGATGGAATGGAATCAAACTTCCCACACAGAACTCCCATAACCAAGAGAAAATACTATAAGAGTTTGGTGGGCATTGACCTTGAGTTTTGGAGTTGTAGTTCACCTATTCCAGAGAGCACTGTGGAGGGGAGGGAGGAAGACGTGGGGCGAGTCTGCGCAGTAGCGCCTGCACGGGTCACGTCTTCCTCCCTCCCGTAGAAACGACAGTGTGAGCAAAGTGAGGCAAAGCGAGCAGAGCGAGGCTGGGAAGAAGGGAGCCCGAGTGGAGAAGAAAAAGTGTTCGGCAGGAGGGGGAAGAAAGGGTATTGGAGGTTCCAATTTCCCACGGCACACCTGATGATCGCTCACGGCACACTGGTTGGGAAACACTGTGGTAATGCACCGCTTCACTGCCGTCTTCAGGAGTGAGATCTGAGACGCAGGGGAGGTATGGTAATAGGATACAAGGGCGGGCCAGACAGGTCAAAGAGGTGTGTTTTTCTGGGCCCAGAGCCACTCTACTGCTTTTTTCCATACCCCGGGCGGCCCGGATGCCTGCAGCTTCCTCCGTCCTTCACTTACACCTTCCAGGTGAGGCGCCCCTTCACCTCACCATCAGGACTGCATTAAGTTCACAAATCCTGATGAATGGATTTTCTTCTACCGTATTTGTACAGCGTCGCCCTTAATGCTTTCATACAGTCGCTGCATACGGCAGGGACGTGGCCACGGCCATTTTTGGGCTCTCCCCACCATACGCGGCAACCACAGATTCGCCAATCCGGATTGGAAATTTTCAGCACCCGCTCTATAAGACGACTCCTGACTTTCGAGAAGGTTTTCTTGGGTTAAAAAGTAGTCTTATACGCCAGAAAATACGGTACTCTACTCCGAACTCAAGAACGGATAAGATAATGTTGGTGGACAGGAAAAGAGATTTAAAAACAGGCTCAAAGCCAACCTCAAAAACTGTGGCATAGACACCGAGAACTAGGAAGCCCTGGCTCTTGAGTGCTCTAACTGGAAGTCAGCTGTGACCAGCAGTGCTGCAGAGTTTGAAGAGGCACGAATAGAGGGCGAAAGAGAGAAACGTGCCAAGAGGAAGGCATGTTGTGACGGGCCCACATTCCGTCTGGAAACCAATGTCCTCACTGCGGGAGAACATACAGATCAAGAATAAGGCTCCTGTTGGCCTTGTAAGAGTCTGCACTGACCATCTGGAGCGGTTTCAAACCGCATCATATGTCAGTTGTGATACACTTTCCTACACAGCTCTACAATGACATTATAGAAGGACACAATGACATATCCATTCTATTCCAGGCAGGCTATGGGGTGCGTCTACACTGCGGGTTTAACGCGGTTTGATACCGCTTTAACTGCCTTTCGCCTAATGGCAGTGGGGTCCCGAGAGCTGTAGCTTCCCCTCGATTCTCACCCTTCCGCTTGCGCCCAGGCCGAGAGAAGGAGGAGGAGGAGGAGCCCTTCGCCGCCTTCTTCCTCTGCTTCATCCTTCTCCAACTACTACTACAGCGGGGCTTCAACTACGAACAAGGCCGCTTCGCGTTGCTTGGCAACGCAGACCACGGCTCGCAATGCTTCCTGGGAAACCGGCGGGAGGAAAGCCCGGCTGCCGCCATCCCCGAAGGACGCATGCGCGAACTCTAGAGCGCTCTTTCTTATTGGCCTCTCAGCCGCAGAGAACTCCATTTCCCGCGCCGCCCTGCGCGCGCTTCCGGCCCGTGACGTCAGAGACAGGCCCGCCCGGCTCAAAAGGACTCGATGTCCCGTGATGCTCCGGGGCGCGCCTGCAAGGGAGGAGCGGCGTGCCGGGGCGCGCGGGGCAGGCCGGGAGTTGTAGTCCCGGCGCCCTCTCTCGCCGCTTCCTGCCTTCCTGAGGGGTCGCAGCCATGTCCGCGCTGGAGAAGCAGCTGCAGCTGGGCCGCCTCCCGCCCCGCGGACCGGGCCCCGCCGGAATGGGCGCTCAGGGGGCCCCCAAGATGCGCATGGGGTGAGGCCCAGGGACTGGGGAGGGGGGTGGGAGGGGTGACGTCACGCGAGGGGAGGGGGGCCGCGTGACGTCACGAGGAGGGAGGCAAAGAGGGTGACGTCATAGTGGTTTTTTAGCTTTCAAAGGGATTAAACATTATTATTATTATTATTATGTATATGAGAATTTCTTATTATTAATTCAATAAGATTATTATTATTATTATTATTGGGTTGCTGTGAGTTTTCTGGGCTGTCTGGCCCTATTTCAGTAGCATTCTCTCCTGACGTTTCTCCCCCACATCTATGGCAGGCTTCCTCAGAGTTTGACAGCTCTCTCTGTTGGAGACTAGGCAAGTGGAATGATGTCCAAGGTGGGAGAAAGAACTCTTGTCTGCCATTGGCCACCTTGATTCACATTGCAAAGCCTTGCAGCTTCAAAGCCTGGCTGCTTCCTGCCTGGGGGAATCCTTTGTTGGAAGGTGTTAGCTGGCCCTGATTGATTCAGGGGGATTCCTTCCTTACTTACTTACTTACTTACTTACTTAGGCTATCGCTCATAGCTCAAGGATGATGGTCTTCCAGATGTGGTACGTACCTTGGTGGTGGGTCCATAGGTGGCTCTTCTTGACCCACATGTTCTCCCTTCCGCATTGAGGACATTGGTTTCCAGATGGAAGGCGATCATCCCATTCAGGGTTGGCTTGATGCTCTTTCCTCTCGGCACGTTTCTCCCTTTCACCCCCTGTCCGTGCCTCTTCGAATTCTGCAGCACTGCTGGTCACAGCTGACCTCTAGTTAGAGCACTCAAGGGCCAGGGCTTCCCAGTTCTCTCTCTGTGTCTACGCCACAGTTTTTTTAAAGGTTATTTATTATTTATTTTATTTTTATATTTTATATATAATAATTTTTATTTGCATAATTTTTCAAATATACATAAATCAAAAGCATTACCTAACTAAGGTTTTGGGGACGGAAAGATTTAGGGGTAAATAGTAAATGGGGAAAAGGTAATTTGAGGTGGTAGCTTATTTATTATTTATTTACCATATTTGTATATCACCTTTCTTAGCCCAAAGGCGACTCCAGGCGACATTCAGGGTTGGCTTGATGCTCTTTCCTCTCGGCACGTTTCTCCCTTTCACCCTCTGTCCGTGCCTCTTCGAATTCTGCAGCACTGCTGGTCACAGCTGACCTCTAGTTAGAGCGCTCAAGGGCCAGGGCTTCCCAGTTCTCTCTCGGTGTCTACGCCACAGTTTTTTTTAAAGGTTATTTATTATTTATTTTATTTTTATATTTTATATATGATAATTTTTATTTGCATAATTTTTCAAATATACATAAATCAAAAGCATTACCTAACTAAGGTTTTGGGGACGGAAAGATTTAGGGGTAAATAGTAAATGGGGAAAAGGTAATTTGAGGTGGTAGCTTATTTATTATTTATTTAGCATATTTGTATACCACCTTTCTTAGCCCAAAGGCGGCTCCAGGCGGTTATAGTCGGCAACAATTCAATGCCCCGACAACATAGAATACAATTGAAACACTAGCATATAATATAAAAACCATATAAAACCAATTGGCTTTAAGCCCATCTTTAAATCTCTTTTCCTGTCCTCCAACATTTGGTTTTCCATTCTTGAGTTGGGAGTAGAGCAACTGCTTTGGGAGACGGTGATCGAGCATTCGGACAACGTGACCAGTCCAGCGGAGTTGATGGCGGAGGAGCAGTGCTTCAATGCTGGTGGTCTTTGCTTCTTCCAGCACGCTGACATTTATCCACCTGTCTTCCCAAGAGATTTGCAGGATTTTTCGGAGGTAGCGCTGGTGGAATCGTTCCAGGAGTTGAGTGTGACTTCTGTAGACAGTCCACGTTTCGCAGGCCTGTAGCAGGGTTGGGAGGACAGTGGCTTTATAGACAAGCACCTTGGTCTCCCTATGGATGTCCCAGTCCTCAAACTCTCTCTGCTTCATTCGGAAGAATGCTGCACTCGCAGAGCTCAGGTGGTGTTGTATTTCAGTGTCAGTGTTGACTTTTTGGAGAGGTGGCTGCCAAGGAAGCGGAGATTATTGATTCAGGGGAATTCCAGACAAGACTCCATCGGGGCCAGCTAACACCACTCAACAAAGGATTCCCTCTGGCAGCAATCAGCCAGGGATTGAAACTGCAAGGCCAATAAATGCTAATCAAGGTGGCCAATTGCAACATTCAACCTACCTCAAACAGACAAGAATTGTTTCTGCCACACTGGACCTTATTCCACAGGTATATAAACCCCACTTGCCTAGTTTCTAAGAACATAAGAACATAAGAAGAGCCATGCTGAATCGGACCTCAGCCCATCTAGTCCAGCATTGTGTATCACACAGTGGCCCCCAGTTGTACACGGGGATCTCAAGCAGAAGGGAGGGCAAAACCCTGACCTGCTCCCGACCCCCCACAACCAGTACCCAGGGAAATCGTGCCTACCTCAACCAACTCCGAGGTGGCACTTGAATGTCCTTCTAACAGACCTCACACCCTCTAAGGATGCCTGCCATAGATGTGGGCAAAACATCAGGAGAGAATGCTTCTGAAACATGGCCATACAGCTCGGAAAACTCACAGTGATTCCAGCCCTGAAAGCCTTTGACAGCACATTATTACAAGTATTATCATATTAAGTTGGGGATGCAGTTAAATATATGTGGATATTATTATTATTAAATAATTATTATTTCTTATTATGTTGGGGATGCAATTAAATTTACAAGGAATTATTAGTATTATTATTAAGTTGAAAGGAAAGGTGGGGTTCAAATCAGGTCAAAGCCCATGTGTGTATCTTGAGAAGGGTCTACACTTGCAATATATAATGCAGTTTGGAAACTTATTATATGGTCAATGTAGACCTTCTATAATGCAGTTCAGTGCAATTGAATTTACACTGCCATATAATATAATAATCCAGTTTCAGACTGTACAGTTTCCTGCATTGATCTGGATTAGGTGGGTTTACATTGCTGTATAATCCAGTTCAGTGGAACTAATCTGCCTTCTGAAACATTAAAGGCAGCTCCAACCTGTGTATATAATAAAAGGGGTAATGTTTCACGAAACCAAATGACAAGACCTATATAGATTTTAAACTGCATGTTTTTAATGTTGTGAGTTTTGATTAGCGAGAAAAGCAAGCTGTAAATAAATAAATAAATAGATGGAGGAGGGTTGTATTTATGTTCTCGGTATCCTTTGTGCTTAGAATAATTGAGACCAGGGTTTCACCCTATATTTTAAATGGAAATGCAGGGAGGCAAAGAGAAAGTGCTCAAGCTCCAAATAACTAGCTGCGAATGAATGTATGCTTATCCATCCATTCATTTTCTCTTTCTTTAAATATATATGTGTGTGTGTGTGTATGTGTGCTTTAATCTGTCTTTATCTGTCTACTTCATAATACCATTACTATTTAATTCTATTTTAATGTTTGTATATTTTTTTTAGATTTTAAATTGCATTCCATTCGGATTCGCCCCTTGTTTGTAGAGACAGAAAGCAGAGTTTAAATAAATGAAATAAACAATAATAATAATGAATTTATTACCACCTCTCCCTGCAGTTCAATGATGGCCACAACGTCATTAAAACAAGAAATAAAATACTATTAAAAGGCATACAACAAGATATCCAATAAACATAAAACAACAACAATAATAATATTGAATTTATTACTCACTTCTCCCTGCAGCTAGCCGCGGGATACAACATCATTAAAGCAGGAGATAAAACTATTAAAAGAAATGCAACAAGATACATAATAATAATAATAATAATGTGTGTGTGCAGGCTGGCTATCTCGTATCTATATGCATATGGGTTAAGTATGTCTAATCCAAAATGCTTGCAACCAGGTGTTTTAGATATAGGAATTATTTTTGGGTTTTGCGATAGATAGATAGATAGATAGATAGATAGATAGATAGATAGTGTGTGTGTACATACAAATATCTCAATGATGGAATCCAAGGTAGTTTTATCTATAATATTTAAATAGTTCTGTACATGAAACAAAGTTTGTGTGCCATCATTGTTCTGTGGTCAATTCCTGGCAGAAGATGGCCATGGAAACAAAACAAGAGATGCAAGAGGAATATTCATGTCCTCCAATGTGACTCAGAGAATCATAGAGTTGGAAGAGACCTTGTGGGTTATTCCAGCCCAACCCCTTGCCAATAAGCAGTAAAATCGCATTCAAAGCACCCCCGACAGATGGCCATTTAGCCTCTGTTTACTTGATGGTGATGGTTTACTTCAGTGTTTCCCAACCTTTTTTGGGCCGCGGCACACTTTTAACATTAAAAAAATCCGGGGGCACACCACCAACCAAAATGACACAAAATGACACTCTAACACAGTAAAGAACAGCTGGGGGTTGGTGGCCTGCTGGGAGCAGCTGCTGGGAGTGCCGAAGCCGGGGAGGGGGCGGAGCCAGGCTGTGCCATGCCCCGCCCCCTACCCCCGGCTTCACCTCTCCCAGCAGCTGCTCCAGCCTTGAGGGGGCAGTGCCAAGCCAGCCGTGCCAGAGCCAGCACAATGCTGGCTTGGCACTGTCCCCTCAAGGCTGGAGCAGCTGCTGGGAGTGCCGGGCCAGGGGAGGGGCAGAGCCAGGCCGCGCCATGCCCCACCCCTCCCCAGCTTCAGCTCTCCTACAGAGGAGGAGCATGAGCGGTGGACAGGCTTCAGTGGACGGGGCTCCTCCTCCACGCGGCTTCAGCGAGTGAGGGGCGAGAGTCATGGTGGGAGTCATGGCGGATTGGAGGCTGGCTGGGGAAACGGCCGAAGGAGGCGGCGCCCCGGTCCCTTCTTCTTTTTCTTCGCCACTGCCCGGTCCTTCCTCCTCCCCCAAGCAGCAGGAGTTCGGCAGGAGGGGGGGAGGAAGGGGGGCAGAGAGCTTTTCATGTGGCACAGCAGGAGGTCTGTCACGGCACACTAGTGTGCCATGGCACACTGGTTGAGAAAGACTGGTTTACTTGATGGTGAACATCTGGCAGAAATTGACCATTGGAGGACCTAGAGATTCATTAAGTTTTATCCCTCAGGTATTTAAATTTTACATACATATACCTGTGTGTGTGTGTGTGTATTAAAAACCTTCTTTGGAGGCCTTTGAATAGACGCTGGGTGGCCATCTGCCAAGGGTGCTTTGATTGTGCTTTCCCTGTAGGGCATAGTTATGGGGTCGGACTGAATGGCCCTTTGCGTCCCCTCCAATTCTGTGAGTCTTTATATCTCCCATTTTTTCTTCCACCCAAAAGATAAATGCAAGAAAAGCTTTCGCCAACAAAATGCAGGAAACAATTGGTGGAAGGTGTTGACTTCTGTAAAAAGAAAGAAGCAAACTAAAATTATATATCTGTTGCGAGAACAATCAAAAACTTCCCTCTAACATAGGTTCTATCTACACTGCTGTATAATCCAGTTTCTGAATCCAGATTATCTGATTTGAAGTGCATTATATGGCACTGTAGATACATATAATCCATGTCAACGTAGATAAGCTGGATTTAGAAACTGGATTTTATGGCAGCGTAGATCCAGCCTTATTCATTATTAGGAGGGAGAAAGACATTTTTAGCTGAGAGCTCTCTTAAAGAAACAAGTTTTGACAGAGAGTTTGGCAAGCCGTCGCCAGAAGGCCATTCCAAAGCTCAGATGAAAATATCATGAAAGTCCTGAACTCTCAGAAGCGCTGTTTTATATATACAGTAGAACCTCGCTTATCCAACGAAAATGGGCCAGCAGAAAGTTGGATAAGCGAAAATGTTGGATAATAAGGAGGGATTAAGGAAAAGCCTATTAAATGTCAATTTGCATTATGATTACGTTGTGGTTTTACAAAATTATACACCAAAACATCATGTTTTACAACAAATCAACAGAATAGGAAGTTCAGTATATGGTAATGTTATGTATTTATTAATTTAGCACCAAATCAGACAAGGGTTTTTTTTCTTTCTCCCATCCTGGACTGTGTTGGATAATATAGAACGTTGGATAAGCGATGGTTGGATAAGCGACACTCTAATTCAGTGTTTCCCAGCCACTGTTCCGCGGCACACAACTGTTCCATGACGGCTCATCTGGTATGCCGCGAAAAACTTCTCTCCCCCCTTTCTCCCCCTCCTGCCGAACTCTTGCTGCTTGGGGGAGGAGGAGGAGGAGGAAGGGCCGGGCGGCAGCGAAGATAAAGAAGGGGCCGGGGCACCGCCTCCTTCGGCCGTTTCCCCAGCCAGCCTCCAATCAAGGGAGGGAGGAGGGAAGGGTGACGTCGCTCAGGCCCCACCCCCTTCCCAGCGGCAGAAGCTTGCTCGTGCCTGATTGAGTCATGGCAGGAGTCATGGCGGAGAGCAGCCCTCATCCTTGGCGCCGCTCTCCGCCATGACTCCGGCCTCTTGCTCGCTGAGGCCGCGCGGAGGAGGAGGAGCATGAGTGGTGGACGGGCTTCAGTGGGTAGGGCGGAAGCCCGTCCACCGCTCATGCTCCTCCTCTGCGCGGCCTCAGCAAGTGAGGGGCCGGAGTCATGGCGGAGAGCAGCACCAGGGACGGGGAATTGCCACCTTCTCCCTCTCCCCCGCCTCCTCTTTCGCCTGTGAGCCGTTACCCGTGGCAATGGGAGCGGCTGAGGCTGGCAGCGGGACCCTGGGCCAGAGCCTGGGCTTGGTGGCGGCCCTCGGCCTGCTCTACTGTCTGAGGGGCCCGCTTGCTAAGTTTGGTCCACAGTTCTCTCTGGATGTAGGTGAACTACAACTCCAAAACTCAAGGTCAATTAACTATATGTATTACTGTGTTAGAGTGTCATTTTGGTTGGTGGTGTGCCCCCAGATTTTTTTAATGTTAAAAGTGTGCCACAGCTCAAAAAAGGTTGGGAAACACTGCTCTAATGTATACCGAAAAAAATTATGATGATGCCTTTTAACTATATTGCATCTTGAGTTCTGAGGGGCAGCAGTAAGAAGTATAAAAATAATTTCTCAGTCATTGTTATTATTGTTATGGTTACTGAGACAATGTTGACGACGACGACAACACTTGAGATATTGCTATTATTATATCATCTCAGTAATTGTAAAATCTCAGCAACCCTTATTATTATTATTATTTACTGGCACAAGCCAGTAAAAGTGGTCCCAGTGGTGATTGGCACACTGGGTGCAGTGCCTAAAGATCTTGGCCTGCACTTAGACACACTCGGTGCTGACAAAATTACCACCTGACAGCCTATTATTATTATTTACTGGCACAAGCCAGTAAAAGTGGTCCCAGTGGTGATCGACACACTGGGTGCAGTGCCTAAAGACCTTGGCCTGCACTTAAATACAATCGGCACTGACAAAATTACCACCTGTCAGCTGCAAAAGGCCACCATACCGGGATCTGCACACGTTATTCGCCGATACATCACACAGTCCTAGACACTTGGGAAGTGTCCGACATGTGATCCAATACAACAGCCAGCAAAGTGATCTTGTTTGCTGTGGACTCATCTTGTTGTGTTTCTAATAATAATAATAATAATAACAACATATAACAAAATTTGAAAAATGTTCTGTTCCTGGTTTGAAAGCATTATTTCCTGTTTCTTTGTGCGTTCCTTACTTTGAAAATGTTCTGCTCCAGAAACTTTGTTTTTGTGACTGTCACAAGCTAGGTTGAATTGTTCGAGACTTGATTCATTGAAAAGCTAGAGCAAAATGTGCTGCAGAGTGACCCGCAAAAAAACCAAAGTTTTTGCAGCTTAAATGTTTCCCATGTTTCTATGATAGAACCAATTAGGAAATGACATTTAAAACCCAGGAACAAAAATCGTGTTACATAGTGTTATTGTTATGATTTGCTAGTTAGGGTTGTTGCACTGTTCCTGGAGTGGGAACTTTACTACCCATCAGATATTATTGGGCAACAGCTCCCAGCATTCCTTGCCATCGGCTGTGCTGGTTAGATTTGCTGGGAATTACAGTCCAACAACCTTTGTACAGACCTCATACTTTTCATCCTTTCTCCGTTCCATTTTAAGGAATATAATTGGGGTATAATATAATTGGGAGACCCTTTTTAGCTGTTGGCTTCATGCAGATGGGGCATCCCTATAATTTGCTCTTGCTCCTGAGGTGCAATTGTGCATTATTTATAGACTGCCCTGCTTTTCAGCTTGCGTTTCTTCAGTTGTACGTTGCATCATGCCTCTTCTAAGAAAAGGCTGTAAATGTAATAATAGTAATTCTAATACGCCCATTGGTATCTACTCTATGGTGAACTCGCCATGGGTCAGCGCAAGAGAGGTGCCCCCAAAAAGAGATATAAGGACTCCCTGAAACAACATCTCAGACTCGGCCAGATTGATCACCAACAATGGTCCACCCTGGCCTCACATCGGGAGGCATGGAGACGCCCTATCCACAATGCTGCGGCCTCTTTCGAGGAGACACGCCAAATGGGTCTCGAAGAGAAATGACAACGCAGAAAAAACTTGGAAACAACATCACCCAAGGAGACTTTCTGCTGTGCTTTCTGCAACTGAACTTGCCTATCTCAGTTTGGCCTTTTTAGTCATCAACGCGCTTGTAAAAAGTGTGGGATGAGTCCTTCCTAAGAATCTTCGTTCGCGAAGTAATGCCAAGAGAAAAAAATTATAATAGGCCCATTGGTATCCAATGGGGTTGGTTTGGTTTCATCTCCAAATCCATGGATGCTCAAGTCCCATTATATACAATGCCAGAGTAATATGGCATCCCCTACATCAGCGTTTCTCAACCTGGCGGTTGGGACCCCTGGAGGGGTTGCGAGGGGGGAAAGACCATCAGAAAACACAGTATTTTCTGTAGGTCATAGGGGTTCTATGTGGGAAGTTTAGCCCAATTCTATTGTTGGTGGGATTCAGAATTATCTTTGATTGTAGGTGAACTATAAATCCCAGCAACTACAACCACGAAATGTCAAGGTCTATTTTCCCCAAGCTCCACCAGTGTTCACATTTGGGCATATTGAGTATTTGTGCCAAGTTTGGTCCAAATCATGGTTTGAGTCCGCAGTGCTCTCTGGATGTAGGTGAACTACAACTCCAAAACTCAAGGTCAATGCCCACCAAACCCTTCCAGCATTTTCTGTTGGTCATGGGAGTTCTGTGTGCCAAGTTTGGTTCAATTCCATCATTGGTGGACTTCCAAATGCTCTTTGATGGTAGGTGAACTATAAATAAAACACAAGGAACAAACTACAGTATACCAATATTATAGGAGTTTAAGAGTATCCAAAATTGATAATAAACATAACGGATAGACTCACTGTGCTCACTATGAATGATACAAATAGGTATGGCGATATCGGATTATAATGAACGTCGATGTATTAGAAAATTCCAAACAGTTCGTATGTAATCCACAATGGGTAAATTCAAATGTCTATGACAGTCCATACACAGTCCATGCACAACGTGTGCTAAATAATCCAAAATAGCAAGGAACATAGGAGAAATTATAAAGTGAAGTATCCAGATACTGGTACGCCAATGTAGATCCTTCATGCGGAGGCGGCATAGTGAGCATGGACTGTGTATGGACTGTCATAGACTTTTGAACTTACCCATTGTGGATTACATACGAACTGTTTGGAATTTTCTAATACATCGACGTTCATTATAATCCAGACTTTCCGATATCGCCATACCTATTTGTATCATTCATAGTGAGCACAGTGAGTCTATCTGTTATGTTTATTATCAATTTTGGATACTCTTAAACTCCTATAATATTGGTATACTGTACTTTGTTCCTTGTGTTTTGTTTGCAGTCTTAGTGGAGCAAACATCCTTGTTGTGGTTTAGGTGAACTATAAATCCCATCAACTACAACTCCCAAATGACAAAATCAATTCCCCCTAACTCTAACAGTATTAAAATTTGGGCTTATCAGGTATTTGTGCAAATTTAGTCAAGTGAATGAAAATACATCCTGCATATCAGATATTTACAATTATGAAGTAGCAACAAAATAATGTTGTGGTTGGGGGTCACCACAACATGAGGAACTGTATTAAGGGGTCGCAGCATGAGGACGGTTGAGAAACGCTGCCCTACATAAAATGGCAAAAACAAGGTTTGTTTTTAGGAATTTTGGGAAAATATTTTCAATCCATGGATGATTGAATCCATCAATGCAGAACCCATTGATGCCATTTCCTAATTGAGTCTATCACAAAAACATGGGAAAGTTTATTATTATCACTTTATTTATAAAATAATTATATTAATCTATTATATAAAGGAGGTCCCGTCATGGAAAGACCGTCCCAAACAGAGAAACCTTCCAAGGCAGAGACACCAAATCAGCCCACATACACAGAAAACCCCACTTGATATGTTTACCACCCCCCAAAAAAACAAAAAATTAAACAACAGGACCACAAATACAAAAAAACCACTGGACTACAACTCCCATGATCCCTCACACCACACCCTTCTGGCAGTTTAGAACAGTGTTTCTCAACCTGGGGGTCGGGACCCCTGGGGGGGTCGCGAGGGGATGTCAGAGGGGTCGCCAAAGACCATCAGAAAAGACAGTATTTTCTGTTGTTCATGGGGGTTCTGTGTGAGAAATTTGGCCCAATTTTATCATTGGTGGAGTTCAGAATGCTCTTTGATTGTAGGTGAACTATAAATCCCAGCAACCACAACTCCCAAATATCAAGTCTCTTTTTCCAAACTGTACCAGTGTTCATATTCGGGCCTATTGCCAAATGTGGTCTAAATCCATCATTGTTTGAGTTTACAGTGCTCTCAGGATTTAGGAGAACTACAACTCCAAAACTCAAGGTCAATGCCCGTCAAACCCTTCCAGCAATCTCTGTTGGGAGTTCTGTGTGCCAAATTTGGTTCAATTCCATCATTGGTGAAGTTCAGAATGCTCTTTAATTGTAGGTGAACTATAAATCCCAGTAACTACATCTCCCAAAGAACATAATCAACCCCCCCCCCCCACACACACACACAATATTCAAATGTGGGCACATTGGGCATTTGTGCGAAATTTGGTCCAGTGAGTGAAAATACATCTGGCATATCAGGTATTTACATTACTATTCATAACAGTGGCAAAATTTAGTTATGAAGTAGCAATGAAAATAATGTTATGGTTGGGGGTCACCACAACATGAGGAACTGTATTAAGGGGTCGCGGCATGAGGAAGGTTGAGAACCACTGGTTTAGAATGTCGGAATGCTGGTGGAAGGGAGGGAGGGAGAAGAGACAAGGGGAGCAAGGACTGATACAGAAAGGGGAGGAATGGCAGGAAGGAGGGAAAGGAAAGAAGGAAGAGAGGGAAGGAAGGAAGGAGGGGAGAAGAAAGGAAGGAAAAAGGAAGGATAGCAGGAAGAAGGGGAGGGGAAATGAAGGAAAGGATAGAAGGATGGAGTGAAGGAAGGAAGAAAAGAGAGGAGAAGAAAGGAAGGAAAAGGAAGGATAGCAGGAAGGAAGGGAGGGGAAGGAGAAGATAGAAGGATGGAATGAAGGAAAGAGGGGAGAAGAAAGGAAGGAAAAAGGAAGGATAGCAGAAAGGAAGGGAGGAGAAGGATGGAGTGAAGGAAGGAAGGAAAGACACACAGAAACACACACACACACACATATATACATGCACAGAAATATACAAATATACACATACACACATACATAAACACCTGTACTTACACACATCAACACATATACACGCACATACATATACAAACACACATATACATAAGTACACACATATACACGCATACATGACTACACACACAGTCCCCAAGTTTAAAAAAATCCCACAGCAACGCGTGGCCGGGACAGCTAGTATTGTATATTTTAAAAAACTGGAAAAGTGAGAAAGAACAGAAGAGGAGAAGAAGGTAATAAGCTATATGGCATTATCTTTACTAGAATTAATGATGCTATTGACAGTGCTTGGCAAGAAGGATTTGGCATTTCCTCTTCCAGACAGACAGGCGGAGGCACAGAGTAATACGTACAATTAAATGGATTCCTTTCTAGGAATTTTTCTAGGTAAGCAGAAGTTTATCATGGAATTACCTGTAGGAGAAAATGCCTAGTGAATATTTTGTTGTGTGGGAAGATGAAACTGGGAATGCTGGTCTCACAGCTGTGAGAATGAATTATACTGTCATTATATATAAACTGTACATGTTTCTTCTCTCAGACCTGGAAGGAAACGTGACTATTCCCCGGTCCCATGGAGCCAGTATTTTGAATCTATGGAGGACGTGGTTGTCGAGAGCGACTCCGGCAAGGATATATCCTTTCCTCTTCTTTAATTGAATTGTCCCTTCTAATGAGATATTATTAATGAAGCTTTCAAGCAAGGGAAGGTAATGGCCATGGATTGCTGGGATAATTCTGGGCCTCCTTCAAAATCCCAATATTTTTTTAAAATGTTAATCGAAATGATTTTTAATGTTCTTTCCTTTGGCAAATTTCATGTGATTTTATTTCTGTTTTGTATTAACACACAAAAAAGTTTCATATATAATAATTAATTTTAAAACAATAATTAATAATAATTTAATAATAAATAACAATAATTTAAATAACTAATAATATTTAAATTATTGTTAAATTATTGTTGTTTATAATATGACTAGTTACTAGCCCCAGTCCCCAGGCCTTAGCCAGACGTCGGCTATGCTCTTTATTCTCTCTCCACCCTCGTCATTCTCGGAGTATTCGTTCTGCTCAGTCCCTTTCATTAATAGGTCCTGAAATAGGTCCATTAATAGGTCCTGAAAATGTAGTCCCAGGCCCCACTATGGTCACTGACTTTTTGCTTCCCCTCCATTTCCCAAGCCCTATATTGTTTTGCGCTATCCTGGGCCCAGTGCCTTTAAATCTTTATTTTATTTATTTATTTACATCATTTTTACCCTGCTCTTCTCAACCCCCGAGGGGGGACTCAGAGCGGCCTAACAAAAGGCAACAATTCGATGCCGAACACAATAAATACAATATAAAACCGTAAACATTCAGGATTAAAATACAATTAACATTATCACATAATGCACATAAATGGTTTAGGCCCACTTGACTACCCCGGCCCTTAGCAACTCAGATTGGACTTGGTTTTTAATCTGTATTTGTTTTGTGTTAATAATTTTGTGTTGTTTTTTTTTTTGAATACTCTGTTTAGTTCTTTTGTGTCATTGCATGTGTTGAAACCGCCCTGAGTCCCCTACAGAAGATAGAACTGTATATAAATAGTTATTATTATTATTAAAATAATTAATAATAATGTTGTTATTACTATTATATTTATTTATACCCCACTTTACCTCCCTAAAGAGGACTCAAAGTGACTTGACATAAAAGTATTAATATACTTTGATATATAGTAAAGGTAAAGGTTTTCTCCTGACATTAAGTCTAGTCGTGTCCGACTCTTGGGGTTGGTGCTCATCTCCATTTCTAAGCTGAAGAGCCGGCATTGTCCGTAGACACCTCCAAGGTCATGTGGCTGGCATGACTGCATGGAGCGCCATTACCTTCCCGCTGGGGTTTTTATTATACTAATGATATAATTACTAATTACATCTATTAGTATATAATATTAGTATAGAGCAGGAAGCAGCCAGGCTTAGAAGCTGTAAGGCTATTCAGTGCTAATCAAGGTGGCCAGCTGCATCATGCACACTTGCTTCAAGCAGCCAAGAGTTCTTTCTCCCATCCTGGACATTCCACAGATACAGAAACCTCACTTGCCAAGTTTCGAATAGACCTCACAACCTCTGAGGATGCCTGCTATAGATGTGGATGAAACGTCAGGAGGGAATGATGCTGGAACATGGTCAGGCAGCTCGGAAAACTCACAGCAACCCAGTGATTTTGGCCATGAATGCCTTCGACAAGACATTAGTAAAGAATTTAAAATATATCAAAATGCAGATATTAAAAACCATCAAAACATACAAATAGTTAAAGTTAAAATTGTTTTAATTTTAAATCAATTAAAATTAATAATAGTTTTAATAACAATATTATTTCTAATAATTTAATAATAATAAATTTTTACTCGCCACTTCTTACGGCTCAAGAATAAAATAAGATTAAGGGAATCCTACATACGTAAACTCTACACCTTACATAGTACAAACAACACAACACACATATTTCTTTTATTATTATTATTCTACAGCTATCATAATTGTTTTTGGAAAATTATGTACTGCAGGAAGTTTTTAAAATATGTTCTGGTTGTGGAACTATGGCTTCAAACTACAGATTCCACCTGAACATTAGAAAGAACTTCCTGACTGTGAGAGCTATTCAGCAGTGGAACTCTCTGCCCCTGAGTGTGGTGGAGGCTCCTTCTTTGGAGGCGTTCAAATTGTCCACACAGGTGGCTGAAGTGGCGACACTTTAGCTCCCTAATGGCTCAACTTTGTTGCATAAGTACACAAGAATTATTGTTTTTTTAAATATTACATGTAAATTTATGTTGCGTTGGGTGACACCGAAATGTCTCACCTTTTGCAAAGCATGCTACAGGAAAATGTGTTATGCAGAAGGAATAAGTTAAAGTTGGCAACTATTGCACCTAAACTTTCTTGCATCTAAGAAAAAAGTTAAAATGTCCTTAACTGTTCATACACTTTTCGAATTTACAAGAGTGGCTCCGAAGGCCCTGTATTGCTCCTATTGCACGGAGGAGGACATTCTGCACTCTCCTGGGCTGTTTTCACTGTAAGTAAGCCGTTTTATTCACATTTTCCTCATTTTTTTAAGCATTACTAGGGTATAAAGCAGGCATGGGCAAACCTGAGCCCTCCAGGAGTTTTGGACTTCAACTCCCACAATTCCTAACAGCCTACCGGCTGTTAGGAATTGTGGGAGTTGAAGTCCAGAACTCCTGGAGGGCTCAAGTTTGCCCATGCCTGCCTTAGACTATCTTTCACTTCAGTATGAAAGGCCTTTTTTTGGCAAAAGTCTTCCATTGAGAGCGCTGACCCAGTTCTAGTTCCTTGTCTTGCCGGATTCCTGCATTGCTCACAACACCAAACCCGGCAACGGAACCCTTGAAGGAAACAAAAGGTTGTGCCATTTCCTTGGGCAAGAAAGGACGAGTGTTTGCCTGTCTGTTCATTGATCGGTCCTGACTTTCTCAGGAGTCTTTTCTCTCTGAAATACATTCAGTACTTCAAGAATTGCCTCCACAATTGTCTGCCAAATCAACAAGTCTCCATATAGCTGTCCCTTCATTCTCCCTGTTTTCGCTTTCTTTCTTTCTCTCCTTTCTTTCTTCTCTTCCTTCTCCCTTCCTTTCTCGTTCTTTCTTTCCCACTGTGACAACTTTCCTCTTTTTGTACATCTCCCTTCCATCTTTTCTTTCTGCCTTCCTTTCTTTTCCTTCTTTTTTAATTCCTTTCTTTTTTCCCTTTCCTCTACCAGCAGCAAATCCACATCACTCTCTTTCTTTCCCAGTCACATGACAAGAGGGTCACTTTACCTAGCAACAGGCAATCCACTTTATTCCTTTTATTTCCCTCAGCTCTGGGCCTGAAAGTAGTGAGGAGGGGGTTTTTTTTGTTAAAACCCCAACTATTTTGAATAATGAAGGGTCTGTGTAGAAAGTTTGGTCCAGATCCATCAATTCATGGAGGGACCTTTTTGGTACAATCCAATTAACAAGTCAACAAACACACATACTTTGACTTTTTATGGGTGGATGGACAGAAAGGTATATAGGCAGAGACAGAGATAGATAGATAGATAGATAGATAGATAGATAGATAGGGTAGGCAGGTAGGTAGATGGACGGACATATAGACTGATGGGTAGGTAGGTCGGTTGGTAGATAAACGAATGGAAGGATAGACAAACATAGAAATAGAGCGTGGGTTGCATGAACGCTAAACTATTACACAAAGGCAATAATTTCAATATCAAAAATATAATATAGGCAGAGAGGACAACACAATTCACATTCAGAACCAAATGCACATACTAGTGTCCGTAATAGACAAAATCAATTCGCATGACAAATTCAAACCTTGAATAGTCCATTCCTGGATAATCCGGATTATATTGAATCAATCCAAAGTCACGCAAATAAAGTTTGCAAAGGGTCCCGAAATGTTCCAAGGGTGCTGAGACGATGATGCTAGTCCACAATACCGGTAGGCATAATCCAAAAGCGATAGGACAGTAAGGAGATCCATGAATGTTATACGTCTTAGCCAGGGGCCAACGGGCTGGCGATGCCAGGCAATGACGGGCCGCTTGTTCTCCGTTTCGCTCCCAGGCGGAGCTTTATCAAGGCCACCAATTATAAAGTATTCCGTTCGTCCTAATCGATATGGCAATGTTCCAGAGCCTAACCTCGCTAGGGAAGGTTATGGTCACCTCGCTTCCCTAGCGAGGTTAGGCTCTGGAACATCGCCATAGCATCATTGTCTCAGCACCCTTGGAACATTTTGGGACCCTTTGCAAACTTTATTTGCGTGACTTTGGATTGATTCAATATAATCCGGATTATCCGGGAATAGACTATTCAAAGTTTGAATTTGTCATGCGAATTGATTTTGTCTATTACAGACACTAGTATGTGCATTTGGTTCTGAATGTGAATTGTGTTGTCCTCTCTACATATATTATATTTTTGATATTGAAATTATTGCCTTTGTGTAATAGTTTAGGATGGACAAACAGACAGATGGATAGGTAGGCAGGTAAGTAGATAGATAGAGTGTTGGAGTTCAGCTTGTGATGGTGTCTAATGATCAGGGTACTCTGGATGTTGGGAGTGACAATGAGGTTCATGTGTCTAATGATGAGGTTGCTCTAGATCAGTGTTTCTCAACCAGTGTGCCGGGGCACATTAGTGTGCCGTGAGCGATCATCAGGTGTGCCGTGGGAAATTGGAACCGGGGGGGGGGGTCTAGTGTGTTGAAGTATAAAACCCCTAAGAAACCTACCTCGTTAAGGCACAAAATTACAAACACCCCCCCCCCTTCCCAACCATTGTCTACTTGGTCTCTTCCTCTCCATGCATTGGGAAGGTCCGCCTCCCTTTCCCCAAGGGAGAAACCTCTTGCCTGCTGGGGGTTCTGTGTGGGAAGTTTGTCCCAGTTCTGTCATTGGTGGGGTTCATAATGCTCTTTGATGGTAGGGGAACTATAAATCCCAGCAACTACAACTCCCAAATGTCAAGGTCTATTTCCCCTGAACTCTATCTGAGTTCATATTTGGGCATATTGAGTATTCATGCCAAATTTGGTCCTGATCCAACATTGTTTGAGTCCACAGTGCTCTCTGGATATAGGTGAACTACAACTCCAAAACTCAAGGTCAATGCCCACCAAACTCTTATAGCATTTTCTCTTGGTTATGGGAGTTCTGTGTGGGAAGTTTGTGTCTTTCTGCCATTCCTGCCAGGCTATCTATGTTGAGTTCATTGAAACAGGCCCAGGTTTCACACTGAGTGTATAAATACATTTTAAAAACATATTAACTCTATGTATTACTGTGTTAGAGTGTCATTTTGTGTCATTTTGGTTGGTAGTGTGCCCCAGGATTTTGCAAATGTAAAAAGTGTGCCGCGGCTCAAAAAAGGTTGGGAAACACTGCTCTAGATGCAGAGAATGACAATGGGATTCCTGTTCTGAGTGATTTTTCTGATGGGAATGTTCCTGAAGCGTTTGGGGATGATGATATGTACCCTGGGCCTGAATTGCTACCAGAGAATTCCCAAGGCTTTGAGCCTGAGAAATTATTATAATAAAATTTTATTTATACCCCGCCACCATCTACCCGAAGGAACTCGTGGTGGCTTACATGAGGCCAAGCCCAATAAGACATCAGTAAAACAACACAATAGAAATTATAAGACAATACAATCATTATAAGTCACATATAAGCAATAACACACAAGGTTTAAAACCATAGTGGCCGGGCCAGATGCAATATATTAAAATTTAAAATAAATAAACACTGGATGTGAACAGAGGTAGGATGTATCTAGCAGTAGGGTTTTAAAGGATAATGTGGGGAGATCAACCCAACAGGTAGTTAAAGTGCTTCTGAGGGCATTTTGCAGGGAATTGGTCAAAGCAGGGCGTTGTTTACTTTATTCAAGGAAGGCACATTGGAATAGAAAGGCTCGGCACCTGGGCCAGCTGCAGAAATTAATGAGCCAGTAGATAGGAGAAATGCTTTCAGTCAGCAAAACAAAACAAACCAGGCTCTCAGTCGCTCTGCCAGATTGCAGGACAGACTGTTAGCAGATTCAAGGCTGAGAAGAAATCTTCTCCTGGTCGCTTGGGATATAGAGTAGATTAAGGGATAAAAGTGCCAAGTACAGAATCTATAGTCAGACGAAGCAATATTGGAACTGAGTCAAGATGTCGTCTCAGGTCCCTGGAAGCCTTGCCTTGGATAGATTTCTGTATCAAATACCTTGTCATTTCCATGCTCAAGTTTTGGGGTTTTGCCTAGGAAGTTCCAGTATTTGTTGTCGTGAACTCTGATGGACTATTTCCTGGACTAATGTATTGTCGAAGGCTTTCATGGCCAGAATCACTGGGTTGTTGTAGGTTTTTCGGGCTATATGGCAATGTTCTAGAAGCATTCTCTCCTGATGTTTCTCCTGCATCTATGGCATGCATCCTCAGAGGTTGTGAGGACTTGTTTCCTGGACTTGTTGTTACTTTTCTACCTATTTGGATTTACCTATTTTTGTATATTGCTTTTTACTGCCACTGCTTTTAATTATCTTCAATAAACTGCTTGCATTTTACTCATCTGTGTGGTGCTTAAAGTCAGAGGGCTTCCTGGTGTGGAGTGCAACAGGCGAATAGAAAGATGGATGGATGGGTGACTTTACTTGATGCCCCTCTGTCTTGTTTTTTCTCCTTCCAGTCTGCCATCATCAACCGGATCCAGTGTAGGATCGTTGCTTTGGATCTGAGAGGACATGGTAAGCCATTCTTTCACAAAGTTGGCTTTAAAGGCAACATCCAGCTTTATTTTCTTTATTGCGTGTGAAGTTTGGGCTCACTTCTCGTGTTGCATTTGGGCTTAGCGCATGCTGCAGTTGCCATACATTGCAAATAACTCGAAGGCACAAAACAACAACAACCTAAGTTAGTGCTGTCCAACTTCTAACCGGCCAAGGGCCGGACTTGGTCACTGATGACCTGGGGGCCGTTCGGCCCCAGCCCGCCCCCAGCCCGCCCCCTGGGCGCGCGGGAAGGAGAGAGAGAGATGCCAGTCAGCTGACTGGCTTCTCTCTCTCTCTCTCCCTCCCGCGGCGCCCGGCGCCTGGGCACGCAGGAGAGAGAGAGATGCCAGTCAGCTGACTGGCTTCTCTCTCTCTTCCTCCGCGCGCCCGACGCCTGGGCGCGCGGGGAGAGAGAGATGCCAGTCAGCTGACTGGCTTCTCTCTCTCTCTCTCTCTCTCCTTCCCGCGCGCCGACGCCTGGCGCTGGGGGAGAGAGAGAGAGAGAGATGCCAGTCAGCTGACTGGCTTCTCTCTCTCTCTCTCTCCTTCCCAGCCGACGCCCCGGCGCCTGGGCGCAGGGAGAGAGAGAGAGAGATGCCAGTCAGCTGACTGGCTTCTCTCTCTCTCTCCCTCCCAGCAGCGCGCGCCCGGCCTGGGCGCAGGGAGAGAGAGAGAGAGATGCCAGTCAGCTGACTGGCTTCTCTCTCTCTCCTCCCCGCGCGCCGACGCCTGGGCGTGCAGGGAGAGAGAGAGAGAGAGATGCCAGTCAGCTGACTGGCTTCTCTCTCTCTCCTCCCAGCGCGCCGCGCGCCTGGGCGCGCAGGGAGAGAGAGAGAGAGAGATGCCAGTCAGCTGACTGGCTTCTCTCTCTCTCTCTCCCCTCCCGGCGTCTTGCGCCGCCTGGGATCCCTGCGCGGAAAGAGAGAGAGGAGAAGCCAGTCAGCTGACTGGCTTCTCCTTTCTCCCTCTTTCCCAGCCGCGCCCCTGCCCCGATCCGGCGCCGGCGCGGGAGGGGAAGGAGGAGGGGCGAAGGAGGAAGAAAGCAGCCAGCTGACTTCCTCCTCCGTCGCCCCTCCTCCTCCCCTGCGGACGCGCCGAGGCTCCAATCGTGAGCCGCGGTGAAGGGAGGGGAAGGAGGAAGGGCGAAGGAGGAGGAGCCAGCTCTCTTCCTCCTCCCTGCCCCGCCCCCTCCTCCCTGGCCGCCATTTTTTTTTAAAAATCGATTTTTAAAAAAAAAAAAAAAAAAATGGCGGCTGAGGGCATAGATGGGGCCGTGTCCAACAGGCTACGGGGCCGGATCCGGCCCCGGGCCGCCAGTTGAACAGCCCTGACCTAAGTTATTGTTTTCTGAGCATGATTATATAACAAAACAAAGAGGAAAGAGCAGGACAGATAAGCCTGCCCCACTAGTTATTTCCTTAGCAGAAAACACAGGTATGTAACTTCGGTCACCAAAATGGAATTTGTAAGAAAAGCTGAGTCTGGTGAAAGAAACAGTCATTCCTGGATGACGTCTCCTGATGTTTTGCCTGCATCTGTGGCTGGCATATTCAGAGGGTCTAATGGTGGTCAAGCAAGTGGAATATATAGACCTGTGAAGTATCCAGGGTGGGGGAAGGAACCAGTGTCTGTTAACCAATTGTAAAGAGTTAATAGCCTTCTCAAACTCACATGCTAATGGATGGATCCCACTTAAATACTTGCAAACCAAGCTTGCTAATTGCACCTTTCACACTGGGTTAATAGATATTGGTTCTAATATTATTTTTTCTCCCATCCTGGATATACCACAGATAGATAGATAGATAGATAGATAGATAGATGGATGGATGGATGGATGGATGGATGGATGGATAGATAGATAAATCTTCCACTTGCTTTACCACCATCAGATCCTCTGAAGATGCCAGTAGCCACAGGTGCAGGTGAAACGTCAGAGAAAATGCTTCTAGAACCCATTGGCCATACATACCGGAAACTACACAACACCCCACATAAAATACAAACAACAATACTGCAATGTAGATTAGATAAAATGGACTTAGCTGAAAGCATCGCCATAGCCATCAGCTACCATATCAATAATAATAATAATAATACACTTTATGTATATTCCGCCTTTCTCCCTAAAGGGAGTCAGAGTGGATTACAGTATAGAGAAGACAAAGGCAAACATTCAGTGCCTTATTTACAAACGTACAATGAGACATACAACACAGACAAAGGCAAAGACTTATTTCATTTCCAGCTTTGGAGATGATGCTCATCTCTGGCTCTGGGAGGTTCTCTTCCCCATTATCAAGCTGAGGAGCCTGCGTTGTTGCCTCCTGTTTGTGTGGGTGACATGATAGCTTGGGGCGTCTTTTATTGTCTTTCCCCGCTGAAGTGATACCTATTTATCGACTCGTATTTGCATGTTTTCAAAATAAGTTGGTAGGAGCTGGGATTACAGCGGGAGCTCACCCCGACCTGCGGATTCAAACTGCTGATCTTCCAACCTTTAGGTCAGCAAGTGAGCTGTCCAGCAGCACAACAGTTTAACCCAGTGGTTCTCAACCTGTGAGTCCCCGGTGTTTTGGCCTACAACTCCCAGAATTCCGAGCCAGTTTACCAGCTGTTAGGGTTTCTGGGAGTTGGAGGCCAAAACATCTGGGGACCCCCAGGTTGAGAACCACTGGTTTAACCCATTGCATCACCATCATAAATTTAGACCAGATTTTCATTGCAGCCAGGGCAAAAAAGAATTGATATTGGTATTGGTATATACTTTTTTCTTGACAAAGTATTGAAATATTGATTAGGCAGAACAGATCCTGAGAATATGGATCTTAATGTAATGTGGTTTGATCATCCTTTTCTTTGCAGGTGAGACAAAAGTGAGGAATCCTGAGGATCTCTCAGCAGAAACGATGTCCAAGTAGGTCATTTCCATAACATTCTTGGTTGGCCATATATACTTTTGATCAGGTATGGGCAAACTTTGGGCCTCCTCCAGGTGTTTTGGACTTCAGCTCCCACAATTCCTAACAGCCTACCAGCTGTTAGGAATTGTGGGACTTGAAGTCCAAAACACCTGGAGGAGATCCGAAGTTTGCCCAAGCCTGGTTTGTTTGTTGCTTATTTTTGGACCTAAAGTAGCGCTGGAGGTAATATTTTCCTCCCATCAATGTCTCACTTCTCGATGGCTTCCACGGCATCCCTCATTTCCGCCTAGCTGAGCCATGAAGGTGATGGAGTCCTTCATCCGCCTCCTTCCAGGCCGGCCATCTGTGGCTCTTCAACTCCCTCCTTTAACTTGGAATGCTTTGGGGCCCCCATTGACTTGCAAGATGCTTCTCTCCTATTGTTGTCCTCTTGACAAAAAAATTTTAATTTCATTTTCACAATTTTATAACACAAAGGAAAGGATGGGAGATAAAGAAAAGGATGATAGGTAGGCTACAAATTTTTGCTAGTCCATGAAATTTACACTATTGTATCGCTGGGGATTTGAAAGAGGAGTATATTGTTTTGCATTTTCTCTCATGCATATAAAAAATTCCTTCTACAATATATTTTATTCCAAGAACAAGGAGATTCTTATCATCTAGCGTTTGCATCAATCTTCTTGTATTATACCATCTTTTTCTTACTTTCTCCTCCAAGCCTACATCATAAGTGCTCCTTCCAATTATTTTATCAGTTTACTTATGCATACTCTATTTTTCCCTCTAGTTTTAATAATATCCATCCATTTACATATCCCAGATTATTATTATTTTTCTCAATACGGCTTAACATAAACTCATTAGCATAGCATATAAAACTCAAGTCTTTTGACTTTTAGAATACAGAATATATTCATATATTACTCATATTATTTTTAAGTTCACAAATCCTGTTATGATCATCATCATCTTCTGATTTTTTAAATAAAGCCCATCAAGGTGCTTCTGTTTGCATCTTGTGTGCCAGGATCTTGTGGCGATGCCAAATGATTTTTGCCAAAGTTGTCATTGCAAAGCCACTGTTTCCTCCCCACTTTCTCATTCATCCCGGATCCCTGGTGTAGCTTCTTCAAAGGAATTTCAGCATCTGTTATCAGAGTCGAAGCCAACTTTTCAGAGTCCTTTCCGTAGCAACACTGTCCATAGGCATGCAGTATCGAATTAAAACTAGTCAATTATAGACTTGCAGGAAAACCAGTTCCTACCAGCTTATTCCAAAAGTCCATCCAGGGCAAAGAGAAGTGAACTGGTGAAGAGCTTTGGTAATTGTCTGGGTTTGGATTTGGATTTGTTTAATTTTTAAATTGATGTTATAATTTGCTGTTTTTAACTAATGTTTTAATTGTGATTTTTATTGCTACTGTTTGTATATTGTACTGAAATACTTTAAGTCTCCGTATGGAGAGAAAAAGTGGGATATAAATATGTAATAATAATAATAATAATAATATAAATCACACACTGCAAAAAGAAAAGAAAAACAGTTTTAACCAACATACTGTAAACTTAACAATATTTCAGTGGGAGACTCCCTGGGTCCATCCAGTCCAACCCCCTTTATTCTGCCATGCAGGAAAAACACAATCAAAGCACCCCCAACAGATGGCTGGCAAACCTTTGTAACAATAATAACAATAACAATAATACCAGAAACCCCCGAGGAGGTGGGGCTCTCCAGAGCACAGTTTGAGAACTGCTGCTCTAAATAGTAAAAATGCTGGTATATAGAATCTAAGATGCAACACCAGACAAATTAGGCCAGTGTTTCCCAACCTTTTTTGAGCCGCGGCATACTTTTAACATTTAAAAAATCCGGGGGCACACCACCAACCAAAATGACACAAAATGACACTCTAACACAGTAAAGAACGGCTGGGGATGGTGGCCTGCTGGGAGCAGCTGCTGGGAGTGCCGAAGCTGGGGAGGGGAGGAGCCAGGCTGCACCATGCCCCGCCCCTCCCGGCTTCAGCTCTCCCACAGCTTTGCCAGCCTTGAGGGGGGCAGTGCCAAGCCAGCATTGTGCTGGCTCTGCCACCACTGGCTTGGCACTACCCTCTCAAGGCTGGCAAAGCTGTGAGACAGCTGAAGCTGGGGGGAGGGGGCGGAGCCAAACTGCGCCATGCCCCTCCCCCCGGCTTCAGCCCTCCCACAGCTTTGCCAGCCTTGAGGGAGCAGTGCCAAGCCAGCATTGTGCTGGCTCTGCCACCGCTGGCTTGGCACTGCCCCCTCAAGGCTGGAGAAGCTGTGGGAGAGCTGAAGCTGGGGGAGGGGGCGGAGCCAGGCCACGCGGAGGAAGAGAAGCATGAGCGGTGGAAGGCCTTCAGTGGGTGGGGCTCCTCCGCCACTGAATGGAGTCAGGAGTCATGGCGGATTGGAGGCTGGCTGGGAAATGGCCGAAGGAGGCGGCGCCCGGCCCCTTCTTCTTTTTCGCCGCCCCGCCCGGCCCTTCCTCCTCCCCCCAAGCAGCAGGAGGCAGGAGGAGGGGGAAGGAAGGGGGCAGAGAGCTTTCTCGTGGGCACAGCAGGAGGTCCGTCACGGCACACTACTGTGCCGCGTCACAGCGGTTGGGAAACACTGAATTAGGCAATGTGTACCAAGAACTTGAAAATGAATTTTAAAAAGCAATGAATTTTTCCATAAACATATTAGGGATCAACCTTGTTGTGTCTTTCTTATTTCCCTGTTGGTGTGTAGAGACATTGGGAACGTGGTAGAGGCCATGTACGGAGACCTTTCCCCTCCCATCATGTTGATCGGGCACAGCATGGGGGGCGCCATAGCGGTGCACACGGCAGCCTCCAACCTGATACCCAGTTTGCTGGGCCTGTGCATGATCGATGTGGTGGAAGGTAAGCATGGATGGTGTCTTTTTGCCCACCTTTGACATTCTTCCAGCCATTTGCATGGCAGGACAGCTTAACCCAAATGGGTTGGGAGACTTGGGTTCATTGGATACTTCGGAGGCCGTCTCCATTCATCTTACAAAATTGTTGACCTTCAAATGCCCCTTTCGTACCCTAAAACATGGGGAACGAATTTGCCATGCTTTTAGGACCCCCCATTTCTCAAATGCCTTTTAATTTAGCAAGCATTACACTATGTAACACATTTTTGTACTTGGGTTATAAATGTCAATTCCTAATTGGTTCTATCATAAAGACATGGAAAAGGTTTATTAAACTGTCAAAACTTTTTGCGGGAGGGACATCTTGTTATACCTACGGTCGTCCACGCTCTGGTCACATCCCGAATAGATTACTGCAACGCATTCTACGTGGGGCTGCCTTTGAAGAAGGTTAGTCCAACAGGTGGCAACCAGACTACTAACAGGAGCTACATACAGGGAGCATACCACCCCCTTGTTGTGTCAGTTCCACTGGTATCCTGTCCATTGTATACTGTGTATTGTTTTTAATTAATGACTGGTATTTTAATTTGGATAAAGTTAATTGTTCTGTTTTTAACTTTATATGTATTTATGGTTTTATACTATGTTATTGACTTGTGGCATCGAATTGCTGCCTATGTTAGCTGTAGTCCGTCCGTCCGTCCATTCCCCCGAGGGGGGGGGGGTGAGAAGGGCGGGCTAAAAATGCTGTACATAAATAAATAAAATAAAATAAATAGCACATTTGGTTATAGTTTTTCAATGAATATCTCATCGAGTCTTAAACTATTCAACATACTTTGTGGCAGCCACAAAAACCAAGCCTGGGAACACCTATGACCACAGCACCCCACAAGAGTCCTGAGTGTAAGCAAACAGTTTATTGTAAAAAAAACAACAACAAATACATTAAATGTATGGGCAAAAATTAGGAATAAAAAGCAGATGTATAATCCAAAAGGTTTTAGTAATAGATGATAATCTAAACAGCAATCCAAAATGTTTCTTGTAGATTTCAGGGTAACACAAGTCCAGGAACAACCAAAAAGCCACAAGTACAGCATAAGTCCACAAACAAAAGGTATACTTAGTAAAGCTTGAGCAGGAATATAAAGACAAGAAAATAGAAAATTTCCAGGAAGCTTAAATCTAAAACCAAGGCTTTTTATTTGAAACAAGAACCAGAGACCTCGGGCCTTGAATGCTACGTTGCCTGAACTAACTCTTAAGCATACAATTTGTTAATTAATAGGCACCCATGAAGTCATGTTTTTCCCCCACGAAATCTCTCCTCAACTTTCCCACGTTGTTGCTCGGACCTACAATGCCTTTTTTCTGCTCTGATCTGTAAATAAAAACTTTTGTTGATCTCCATAACTCCAGGTGTTTTCTCCTGAGAGCCTTCTGTGTCACTTATTTTATTATTTATTTATTATTATTTACATAATTTATATTCCGCCCTTCTCACCCCGCAGGGGACTCGGGGTGGATCACAATGCACATATACAGGCAAACATTCAATGCCCTTTGACATACAAACATGTAAGACAAGACACTCAGAGGCAATTTAACATTTCAGCTTCTGGCCACCAGGGAGAGCTGTCGCACTCCTTCACTCCTTTTACACACGTCCTGCAGATTTATGGCCTCGTAAATTAGTTAAATTAGCCTCCCCACAACGTGGTACCTAAATTTTCTTTCTTGCAAAGGTCTTGACAATGCAAGGCTGTCTTTTGGGTTTATGCAGCTGAAGGTCGACAACTCTGCTTTCTGGCTCCTCTGACAAATGGACTTCTCACAGAGAAGCATCATTCCCTGGCTTGGAGACCCAGGAAATCCCACAGGCAAGGATTTTGATTCCCACAATCCTTTTGTATTGTTATCCCAATAACCCCATTAAGGTGGGATTATCAGTGAACCCATCAGGCTCAGGAGTCTCAAGCTTATCTCCAACAAATTACTGTTTTCAAATTAAGTCCCATCCAATTAAACAGGAAATAACACTTTCAAACCAGAAACAGATTATTTTTTTTTCAAATTTTGTTACATAGTGTTACCATTTTTCACAGTGAGCTGTGAAGGTATTTGAGAAATACTGGTCTTCCTAATGCTTTCTTTCTTTCTCTTTAACATAGGAACAGCCATGGATGCACTGAACAGCATGCAGAATTTCCTTCGGAGTCGCCCCAAAACATTCAAATCTCTTGAGAATGCCATTGAATGGAGGTACAATCATCATCATCATTATTTATATCCTGCTTTTTCTCTCTAAAAAAAGACTCAAAGCATCTCACAATAAAAGCAATACAATTAAAACCTTAAAATATACAAACATTAAAATGGAATTAAACGTGAAAAGTCCCAATTCAAGGTGCAGGTTATCCCCTATAAAGCCCTAAACAGTTTGGGACCTGCCTATCTGGACGACCTCATCTTCCCCTACGAACCCACACGATCTCTAAGATCTTCTGGGGAGGCTCTTCTCTCGCTCCCACCTCCGTCTCAGTTGCGGCTGGTGGGGACAAGAGAGGGGGCTTTCTCAGTGGTCGCCCCTCAGCTTTGGAACTCCCTCCCCAGGGAGATCAGGCTAGCTCCCTCCCTATCCACATTCCGGAAGGAACTAAAGACGTGGATGTTCTGTCTTACATTTGATTAAGCAGATCCTCTGACTGTTGGCCCAAATTCATGGCCCAAAAATATTATGTCCCTGCACTTTACTACTGTGTTATTTAACGTTATAATGTCCCTGTTAGAATTGCTCTTTATCCGGCTGCTACATCATCTATGCACCTATGGATTAGCCGATTTTCTAACCTGTTGCACAACAGCCCACCCTCCCACAACGAAACTTGAAGTTATGTCCTACGTTGTGGCTTATGTTGTTTGTTATATTGTTGTTATAATGTTGTTTTATGCTGTTTTATGTGATTGTTATATTTTATATGCCATGTTTTTACTTTGTTTGATTGGGCTTGGCCCCATGTAAGTCACCCCAAGTCCCTTCGGGGAGATGGAGGCGGGGTGTAAAAATAAAGTTATTATTATAGTATATTAATAATAATAGATATTGATGTGTATAGATAGATAGATATTATTTATTATTATTTATTTACAACATTTATATGCCACCCTACTCACCCCGAAAGAGACTCAGAGCGGCGTACAAGTAAAATTTAAATAGAATATATTATATTATTGCCATAGCACAATATTAATATTATATATTACATTGTACTATAACATTATACTGTAATATTATTAGTAATATTACATGTAATATAAAATATATAATTATAATACATTAATAGTAGTATTATACTGTTTTACATTATAATGTTATCAATATTCTATATATATACAATATATTATATTATAAGCACAGTGAAGGAGGCAAGATGGAACGGCCTTCCTGACACCTCTCTTCACTCTGATCTCAGAGCAGCGGTTGATGCTGGAGGGGGCAAAAAAAGATTCCACCTTTTTTCTCTTAACAGAGACTCAGTGCTAAAAACAATACATTATAAAAGCTAAAGACTATAGAGGCTAGAATAGAATCTTTCTATTTCATCACTCTAGAGCAGTGTTACCCAACCTTTTTTGAGCCGCGGCACACTTTTAAAATTAAAAAACGTCCGGGGGCACAACACCAACCAAAATGACACTCTTAACACAGTAAAGAACGGCTGGGGGATGGTGGCCTGCTGGGAGCAGCTGCTAGGAGTGCCAAAGCCGGGGGAGGGGGTGGAGCCAGGCCACACCATGCCCCGCCCCCCCCCCGGCTTCTGCTCTTCCACAGCTTCTCCAGCCTTGAGGGGGCAGTGCCAAGCCAGCGGTGGCAGAGCCAGCACAATGCTAGCTTGGCACTGCCCCCTCAAGGCTGGCGTGGGAGAGCTGCTGTGGGCTTCAGCTCTCCCACAGCTTCTCCAGCCTTGAGGGGACAGTGCCAAGCCAGCGGTGGCAGAACCAGCACAATACTGGCTTGCCACTGCCCCCTCAAGGCTGGAGGGGAGCTGAAGCTGGAGGAAGGGGCGGAGCCAGGCCGCCCATGCCCCCCCCCCCTCCCCTGGCTTCAGCTCTCCCACAGCTTCCCCAGCCTTGAGGGGGCAGTGCCAAGCCAGCGGTGGCAGAACCAGCACAATGCTGGCTTGGCACTGCCCCCTTAAGGTTGGAGAAGCTGTGGGAGAGCTGAAGCCGCGCGGAGGAGGAGGAGCATGAGCGGTGGACGGGCTTCAGTGGGTGGGGCTCCTCCGCGCGGCTTCAGCGAGCGAGGGGTGGGAGTCATGGCGGATTGGAGGCTGGCTGGGGAAACGTCCGAAGGAGGCAGCGCCCCGGCCCCTTCTTCTTTTTCTTCACCACCACCCGGCCCTTCCTTCTCCTCCTCCCCCAAGCAGCAGGAGTTCGGCAGGAGGAGGGGGGAAGGAAGGGGGGCAGAGAGCTTTTCTTGCGGCACAGCAGGAGGTCAGTCACGGCACACAACTGCCGCGTCACAGCGGTTGGGAAACATTGCACTAGAGAATGAATCCACTTGAAATCCATTTTCTGCCTCCTCGGAATTCTGGGCTTTGTAGTTTAGTGACGCTGTTAAAGGCTCCTCCCTTAACTACAAACTCCCGCATTCTGCAGGAGGCAGCAACAGGATTTAAAGTGGATTCGTTCTCTAGTGTTATGAGGTCCTTTATTCATTTAAATGGGATCCTAATGGGAGACTTGACTAGAAAAATCTTCTCCACGTATATCATCTTGAATTACAGTATGTAACACGATTTTTGTTCCTGGGTTATCAATGTCACTTCCTGGTTGGTTCTATCATTAAAAACATGAGGGAAAGTTTATTTAGCTGTAAAAACTTTGTTTTTGTGGGAGGGACATCCTGCTATAGCACATTTTGGATATCTCATCATTGAGTCTCAACCAACTCAACAGAGTGTGTAGCAGCCACAAAAACAAAGTCTCTGGAGTATAACAACTACTTTCAAAGTAAGTGCTGCACAATTAAACAGGAAAGTACACTTTTAAACCAGGAGCAGAAATGTTATGTAATTGGCAGGGGGCCTACCAATGTTCATTGCTGAAGCTAGAAATAGATGCTTCTCTAGAATAATGTTCTTTTCTCTCTCAATCTTTTAGTGTCAAAAGTGGACAAATACGAAACCTTGAATCCGCCCGAGTGTCCATGGTTGGCCAAGTCAAACAGTAGGTTGGGCCTTCTAATCCTCCTTTACAAACCCAGCTCTTCCAAGATTTCCCAATTTAGGGAAACAAAGGAAAGGAAATATGTCTTAATTAACCAGTTTCCTTTGCTTTCACATCTATTGCACTCTTTATGTGTTCGTAATTTTTTTTGTCTATTTTGGTACCGTCTTTTGGTTTATTCAGTACATTTTAGTTACTTGCTTTATTTATTTATTTATTATTTCGATTTGTATACCGTCCTTTCCATTTGGCTCAGGACAGTTTACAGCGTATCGAACAACAAACAAGCATAAAAACAGTAAAACATAAACAATTCCCACAATATTCGGACAATCATGAGAAAATGCAACGATGAAGAATAAAGCCAAACGTATCTTTATAGCAGGCATGAGGAAACTTCGGCCCTCCAGGTGTTTTGGTCTTCAACTCCCACAATTCCTAACACAGAGAGATATATAGATACAGGTACACACACACACACATGTATGTATATGTGTGTGTGTGAGTGTGTGTGTATACAGGTCCTTCTCAAAAAATTAGCATATAGTGCTAAAGTTCATTATTTTCCATAATGTAATGATAAAAATTAAACTTTCATATATTTTCAATTCATTGCACACCAACTGAAATATTTCAGGTCTTTTTTTGTTTTAATACTGATGATTTTGGCATACATATCTCAAAAAATTAGCATATTCCATCCGACCAAATATGCTAATTTTTGAGACAGTATTTTTGGGTTTTCAGGAGCTGTATGCCAAAATCATCAGCACAAAACAAAAAAAAACCTGAAATATTTCATTTGGTGTGCAATATATGAAAGTTTAATTGTTATCATTACATTATGGAAAACAATGAACTTTAGCACTATATGCTAATTTTTTGAGAAGGACCTGTATATAGGCATGGGATGGGCAGACTTTGGTATTCCAGGTGTTTTGGAATTCAATTCACACAATTCCTAACACAGAGAGATATATAGATACAGGTGTGTACACACACACACACACATATATAGGCCAGGCATGGGCAGACTTTGGTCCTCCAGGTGTTTTGGTCTTCAACTCCCACAATTCCTAACACAGAGAGATATATAGATACAAGTACACACACACACACAGACCAGGGATGGGCAGACTTTGGTCTTCCAGGTGTTTTGAAATTCAATTCACACAATTCCTAACACAGAGAGATATATACAGGCACCCACATGCACACACACACAGATAGGCCAGGCATGGGCAGACTTTGGTCCTCCAGGTGTTTTGGTCTTCAGCTCCCACAATTCTTAACACAGAGAGATATATAGATACAGGTACACACACACACATATAGGCCAGGCATGGGCAGACTTTGGTCCTCCAGGTGTTTTGGTCTTCAACTCCCACAATTCCTAACACAGAGAGATATATAGATACAAGTACACACACACACATACAGACCAGGGATGGGCAGACTTTGGTATTCCAGGTGTTTTGGAATTCAATTCACACAATTCCTAACACAGAGAGATATATACAGGCACCCACACACACACACACAGATAGGCCAGGCATGGGCAGACTTTGGTCCTCCAGGTGTTTTGGTCTTCAACTCCCACAATTCCTAACACAGAGAGATATATAGATACAAGTACACACACACATACAGACCAGGGATGGGCAGACTTTGGTATTCCAGGTGTTTTGGAATTCAATTCACACAATTCCTAACACAGAGAGATATATAGATACAGGTGTGTACACACACACACACACATAGGCCAGGCATGGGCAGACTTTGGTCCTCCAGGTGTTTTGGTCTTCAACTCCCACAATTCCTAACACAGAGAGATATATAGATACAAGTACACACACACACACAGACCAGGGATGGGCAGACTTTGGTCCTCCAGGTGTTTTGGTCTTCAGCTCCCACAATTCTTAACACAGAGAGATATATAGATACAGGTACACACACACACACATATAGGCCAGGCATGGGCAGACTTTGGTCCTCCAGGTGTTTTGGTCTTCACCTCCCACAATTCATAACACAGAGATATATAGATACAAGTACACACACACACACAGACCCGGGATGGGCAGGCTTTGGTCGTCCAGGTGTTTTGGTCTTCAGCTCCCACAATTCTTAACACAGAGAGATATACAAGTACCCACACACACACAGATACAGGTGTTTTGAAATCCACACACACAACACATATAGGCACCCAGGCATGGGCCAGACTTTTGGTCCTCCAGGTGTTTTGGTCTTCAGCTCCTACCATTCTTAACACAGAGAGATATATAGATACAGGTACCCACATACACACATATAGTCCAGGCATGGGCAGACTTTGGTCCTCCAAGTGTTTTGGTCTTCAACTCCCACAGTTCCTAACACAGAGAGATATATAGATACAGGTACACACACACACATATAGGCCAGGCATGGACAGACTTTGGTCCTCCATGTGTTTTTGACTTCAACTCCCACAATTCCTAACAGCCTTGGGGCCCTTCCTTTCCCCCCTCAGCCACTTAAGTGGAAAAGGAAGGGGGCTGAGGCTTTTGGAAATTGTGGGAGTTGAATTGTGGGAATTGTGGAGGGCCGAAGTTTGCCCATGCCTGATCCATAGTGTAGAAAACAAACCAAAAGGCATGCAGGTAGATTATAATTGCTTCATTCTGGGAGCTCTCTTCCAAACAAGAATCATTTCTCCCAGCTCTAAATTTTAGATACTTTAATGAAATATTAAGTCATCCCGAGAAGATGCAAAAATGAGGTATTATTTATTTATTATTTATTTATTTACTATATTTCTATTCTATACCGCCCCTCTCAGCTCGAAGGCGACTCGAGGCGGTTTACACATGGCAACCAGTGCCCACAATATAAAATTCAATTAAAAACAGTTATATAACTAACAGATAAAAACAATTAAAATTAGCAATTAAAATAAAAAATACAGTTCCCAGCATCTCATCATTAAAATTATTTTCCATCGCATCGTCTTATCATTCCGTGATCACAATTAAATAGTTATATAAAGTAATGCGTACTATTTTTGTGATGCACCAAATGAAGGATTCTGGGATTTTTGGTCCAGGACCGTAACTCCCCTTTTCCACAAAACATGCTGTCTCTCTTCCCACCCCCAACATCTACTAACGGAAGTCTAGTATAGAACATGAGGAAAGAAAAACATATTGATTGGGTGTGTCTCTTTGTGTTTCAATTTAATTCAGGTGCGAAGGAGCCGCAAGCCCCGGAGGCTCCAAAACCATCGTGGAAGGGATTATAGAGGAGGAGGAGGAAGAGGAGGAGGAGGAGGAAGGAGAAAACGGAGAATCTGTGAACAAAAGGAAGAAAGACGATGACGCAGAGGCAAGCAGTTTTTGCATTCAGCATTAATTTAATTGGACTTTAGGGTTGTGATGATGAGGAGAGAAACAACTTAGAAAATGTAATTGTCCTAGCTTTTAATTCTGGGTGTTTTAGTCCAAAAAAGTATATTCTCTATGGCAGGGGTGCCCACACTTTTTCAGCATGCGAGTTACTTATAAAACCAAGTCAGAAAGATCTACTGAGAGAGAGAAGCAGGGCGGAGCAGGGAGGGGCGGGGCTTGGTGCTGCCTGGCTCCGCCCCCTCTGGCTTTAGCTCTACCACAGCTTCTCAGGCTTGAGGGAGGGTAGTGCCAAGCCAGTGGTGGCATAGCTAGCCACTACTGGCTTGGCACAACCCTCCTCAAGGCTGAAGAAGCTGTGGTAGAGCTGTAGCTGGGGGAGGGGCGGGGCTTGGTGCTGCCTGGCTCCGCCCCCCTCTGGCTTTAGCGCTACCACAGCTTCTCCAGGCTAGAGGAGGGTAGTGCCAAGCCAGTGGTGGCATAGCTAGCCACTACTGGCTTGGCACTACCCTCCTCAAGGCTGAAGAAGCTGTGGTAGAGCTGTAGATGGGGGAGGGGTGGGGCTTGGCACGACATGGCTCCGCCCCCTCCCCCTCTGGCTTTAGCGCTACCACAGCTCCAGGCTAGAGGAGGGTAGTGCCAAGCCAGTGGTGGCATAGCTAGCCACTACTGGCTGGGCACTACCCTCCTCAAGGCTGAAGAAGCTGTGGTAGAGCTGTAGATGGAGGAGGGGGTGAGGCTTGGCCTGGCATGGCTCCGCCCCTCCCCTCTGGCCTACCACAGCTTCTCAGGCTAGAGGATGGCAGTGCCAAGCCAGTGGTGGCATAACTAGCCACTACTGGCTTGGCACTACCCTCCTCAAGGCTGAAGAAACTGTGGTAGCTCTGAAGCGGGTGAGAGGGCAGGGCTTGGTGCATCCCGGCACCGCCCCCTCCCCTTTCTGGCTTTAGCTCTACCACAGCTTCTCCAGGCTAGAGGAGGGTAGTGCCAAGCCAGTGGTGGCATAACTAGACACTACTGGCTTGGCACTACCCTCCTCAAGCCTGGAGAAGTGGTGGTAGTGCTGAAGCCGGGGGAGGGAGCAGGGCTTGGCACGGCATGGCTCTGCTCCCTCTAGAAGTGCCCCATTCGGCTGGGATTGACCTCCTTCGGTCCTGGGATCGACCAGTCTATCGCGATCGACTTCCTGGGAAGCCCTGCTCTATGGGAATCTATGGCCTGAATCAGGCATGGGCAAACGTGGACACTCCAGGTGTATTGGACTTCAACTCCCACAATTCCTAACAGCCTACCAGCTGCCCATGCCTAATCTACAGTGTTCCCTCACTACTTTGCGGTTCGCTTATTGCGGACTCACTTTTTGTGGAATTTAAAAAATATAAATTTAAAATATAGATCATGGTATTTTCACTGTTTTGTGGGATTTTGCTGCCACTGCTCTCCAAGGCCCTTTCCCTCCTCAGTCCCCCCTCCCTCCCTTCAGCTTTGAAGGGCCTTTCCTTCCTTTCCTTCACTTTATTTTAAGTTTATAAAGACTTCTGTCCTTTTTGCAGCCCAAGAAGGATGTGACCTACACGTGGCGGATTGAACTGGCCAAGACGGAGAAGTATTGGGACGGCTGGTTCAGGGGCCTCTCCAACCTCTTCCTCAACTGCTCTGCCCCCAAACTGCTGCTTTTAGCTGGTAGGCTGCTCTTGCTTTTATTCTATCTGCAAGTCCCAATCTGTTGCCTTCCTCACTTCAAATCGGAGTATCTGTCCAATGCATTCAGGAAATAAGCTGACTTTGGGGTTGGGAAGCATTACTTAAGTCAAGCATGGGAAAATTTTAGCCCTCCAGTTGTTCTGTACTTCAACTCCAAAGTTTGCCCATGCCTGGAAAAAAACAGAGTTAAGTTACTAAAGGTAAGGGTGGTCATGTGGTCTCTTCCAATCTATGTTTCTATAAAATCGGTTTAGTAAAGGTTTTCCCCTGGCATTAAGTCCAGTCGTGTCTGACTCTGGGGTTGGTGCTCAACTCCATTTCTAAGCCGAAGAGTCAGTGTTGTTCGTAGACACCTCCAAGTGAATGTGGCCGATATGACTGTATGGATTGCCGTTACCTTCCCGCCGGAGTGTTACCTATTGATCTACTCACATTTGTATGTTTATGAACTGCGAGGTTGTCACAAGTTGGGCCTAACAGTGGGAGTGCATCCTACTTCCTGGATTTGAACTGCTGACATTTTGGTCAGCAAGTACAGCAGCTCAGCAGTTTAACTCACTGTGTCACCAGTTATTACATCCTGGTTATTGTCAAAAGTGCCAAGCTTCATATATTTCATAGCAGCACCGTTCAAATATTTTTGTGTGTGCTATTTCCCCATTAGTCAAATTGCAGGATATGCTACATTTTTTTGTTGTCTTTTGGAGCCGCAGTGGAGCAGTGGGATAAATCCTTGTGCTGTTGAACTGCTGACTTGAATGTTGGCAGTTCGAATCTGCAAGACAGGGTGAGGTCCCACCTGTCAGCTCCAGCTCCTGCCAACCTAGCAGATTGAAAACATACAGGTGTGAGTAGATAAATAGGTACCGCTTTGGCGGGAAAAGGCAAAGAGACGCTCCAAGCAATCTTGCCGGCCACACAACCAGGAGGTGACAACGTAGGCTCCTCGGCTTGAAAATGGAGGAAAGCACCTCCCTAGAGCCAGAGATGAGCACTGCCTCCAAAAGCCAGAAATGAAAGGAGAAGCCTCTGCCTTTGTTTGTGTTTGTGTGTCTCATTGTATATGATTGTAAAGGCATTGAATATTTGCCTATGTATATAAATGCTGTTATCTGCTCTTGAGTTCCCTAGAGGAGAAGGGCAGAATAGGAATAAAGTGTATTATTATTATTATTATTTTCCCTAGGTCAGTGTTTCCTAACCAGTGGGCCATGGCACTCTAGTGTGCCGTGAGCGATCATCAGGTGTGCCATGGGAAATTGGAACCTACAATACCCTTTCTTCCCTCTCCTGCCGAACACTTTTTCTTCTCCATTCGGGCTCCCTTCTTCCCAGCCTCACTCTGCTCGCTTTGCCTCGCTTTGCTCTGGGGCGAGTCTGCGCAGTAGCGCCCACACGGGTCACGTCTTCCTCCCTCCCCCCTCCCCTCCTGAACACGCTCACGCTGCCCCCTCGGATCAGAATGGCGGCAGAAGTGGCAGTGTAGAAGAAAAAGTAAGTGTTCGGCAGGAGGAGGAAGAAAGGGCACGAAGGGGAAGGGGGAGGAAGAGGTCTCTGTCGAAAGCTGGCATGGGCAAACTTGGACCTTCCAGGTGTTTTGGACTCCAACTCCCACCATTCCTAGCAGCCTCTGGCTCTTTTCCTCCCCCCCCCCCCCCCCCACTTAAGCAGGAAAGGGCCTCAGGCTGTCAGGAATGGTGGGAGTTGAAGTCCAAAGCACCCAGAGGGCCGAAGTTTTCCCATGCCTGTTTTAGGGACTTTAAAGTGGTGAGCCTCCTTCCAACATTGTGATTCTGGATAGAAAACAAACAACATAACATAACATTGAGTCCACAGTGCTCTCTGGGTGTAGGTGAACTACAACTTCCAAACTCAAAGTCAATTCCCAAGCAAACCCTTTCAGTACTTTCTGTTGGTAATGAGAGTTCAATATGCCAAGTTTGGTTCAATTCCATTGTTGCAAGTGTTCAGGATGCTCTTTGATTGTGTGTTAACTATAAATCCCAGAAACTGTAACTCCCAAATGTCAAGGTCTATTTTCCCCAAACTCCATCTGTGTTCACATTTGGGCATATTGAGTATTCATGCCAAGTTTGGTCCTGATCCAACATTGTTTGAGTCCACAGTGCTCTCTGGATATAGGTGAACTACAACTCCAAAACTCAAGGTCAATGCCCACCAAACCCTTCTAGTGTTTTCTATTTCCCGTTTTGAACCACATATCTGTGTGAGATGAGCTTCTCTAGCTTGATTGCGATAAAAACTAAACACACAGAGAGATTGACAGCTGTTGAGCAAGACCTTCGTGTGTGTCTTTCTGCCATTCCTGCCAGGATATCTATGTTGTGTTCATCGAAACAGGCCCAGGTTTCACACTGAGTGTATAAATACATTTAAAAACATATTAACTATATGTATTGCTGTGTTAGAGTGTCATTTTGTGTCATTTTGGTTGGTGGTGTGGTGTGCCCCAGGATATTGTAAATATAAAAAATGTGCCGCAGCTCAAAAAAGGTTGAAAAACACTGCCCTAGAGGAGAAGGGCAGAATAGAAGTAAGGTGTATTATTATTATTATTTTTTCCCTAGGTTGTCAAAACACCTTCACTTCTCGCTCTCTTTGGCTTTTCAAATGAGAAAAATACTTTGCTCTCATAACAGTATGTAACAAAATTTGGGGGGGACACTTTTCCCATGTCTTTATGATAGAACCAATTTAGGAAATGGCATTGATAACCCAGGAACAAAAATCATTGTAACATATTGATAATCAAGCCCAACATCCAACCTGGTTGTAACGGCCTCTTACCAAGCTACAGACATTACCCATAACTCCTGAAAGAGGCCCTTAGAAGTTACTCCAGTTTTTGTATGAGTGTCGAAGAGGCCCAGAAGGGCAAGAAATTAAAGACTGATGTTTGTTTTCTTTCTCCCGCATCATGTTTAAGGTGTTGACAGACTGGATAAAGATCTAACGATTGGCCAAATGCAAGGTAAGCAGCATTCTGTGTTGGGTTTCTGCACCTTGGGGCAAATTTCAGCCCTCCAGGTGTTTTGGACTTGAACTCCCACCATTCCTAACAGCCTCAGGCCCCTTCCTTTCCCCCCTCTGCCGCTTGCGGCAGAGGGGGGAAAGGAAGGGGCCTGAGGCTGTTAGGAATGGTGGGAGTTCAAGTCCAAAACACCTGAAGTGCTAGAGTTTGCCCATGCCTGATCTAATTGCTCTCTATATACTAGTGTCACTGCTTCTTCACTTCCAAAAGCAATTGCAATGCACTCTTTCCTCCTTGCAGGTAAATTCCAGATGCAAGTCCTTCCACAGTGCGGCCACGCGGTCCACGAGGATGCCCCGGACAAAGTGAGTCAATGAGGCCAGTGCCGTTTCTTGGACAAACCTTTCAGGAATGGGCACGCCCTCATTTATTTATTTATTTATTTACTACGCTTCAGCCCGAAGGCGACTCAAGGCGGTGAACAAGCAGCAGCAAGTGCTCACATACAAACACATCATATATGATAAAAACAGCCATATAAAAACTATATAAATTAACAGTTAAAAACTACAAAATACAAATCTCAGCACATCATTCTTAAAATCAATTTCTGTTGCATCGCCGTAATCCGTTGGTCCCGATTAATTAAAGTTCGTCTGCGAATGCCTGCTCAAACAGCCAGGTCTTGACTTTTTTACGAAATGTCAGGAGGGAGGGGGGCCGATCTGATGTCACTAGGAAGGGAGTTCCAAAGCTGAGGAGCCACCACTGAGAAGGCCCTGTCTCTCATCCCTGCCAGACACGCTTGCAAAGCAGGCGGGACCGAAAGCAGGGCCTCTCTGGATGATCTTAAACATCTTGATGGCTCATAGGGAGAGATGCGTTCGGACAGGTAAGTTGGACCAGAACCGTTTGGACCCAGACCGGGGGACCCCGACTACATAGGGCAGTGTAGGCACATTCCTCAATTATATTTCACCACCACTTCTGTCTGCATTTCCACTTTATCGGATGTGCAGCCTGTACTTAACAGAGTTATGAAACTGGGGCCGAGATTTGGAACTTCAACAGGGATAACATGTACAGTGTGCTCCTTCGGCAGTAAGAAAGATATAGATGGGTGGGAATTGGCTTGAAAACAGCCAATCTGAAAGGGATCTTGGAGACGTAGTAAACCACAAGCTGAATATGAGTGAACAGCTTTCCAGTAGAACAATGATTAATTGCATAGAGTAAGTTTAATTGCTAGAGTGACACAGCAAGGTAAAAGTATAGGAAATAAATAAATTTGTAGCTTCCGCAGACATAGCCGGACATAAGTCATTGTTGTGGAATGTAAGCGTCAGCAAGTTAACTGGATGACCATCTATTGGGAGGGCTTTGACTGTGCCTTCCTGCCTGGTTGAAAGGGGTTGTTCTTCTCTTTGAGACCTCAATATGTTCACTCCCACCCTTTCAATTCATGTTATTATTACCAAATTGCTGTAAGAGTTGCTCATTCTGGGCCCATAACCCTTCTCTTTATTTGGGTTTAATTATCTATTTTTAAGCAGACTGCCATAAATGCAAGTTTAGTGTACGTATAAGAAAATGGAACTAATCATCATCTCTTGGGTGTCAAAAGCAATACATTTTTCATATCCTATATTTCTATGCAATATTGGTCGTGTTTCTATGCGATCAAACTTGCTGTTTCAGTTTGGGTTGATCCCAGGAGTGTAAATTTATTTCCCTGTCGTGGTCACCGGTGAATACGTACATATGGTATAATCTGCGGGCGCGCAGAGCAAATCGGAACCTTCTAGAAAGACAAATGACACATTAGTAGTAGTCCCGCCCACTCCCCTATATAAGCCCACTGGGAGGGGCTACCACCTTAGTTCTCTTTTTCTGCGTGAGCAGTTAACCTTTGCTTGTATTGTGATTTGTCTTTTTTTAATTTGTTTTGTTTTGATGTAACCTTTTTTGGATTGTAAGTGTGACTGATATTATGTACATTGTTTCCTCTTGTTGTGAGCCGCCCCAAGTCCTCTTAGGAAGAGGTGGCGGGATATAAATAATTATTATCTGAAAACGTTCTTCCGTTGTCGCCATAAATCTAGCTGGGCATGTACATGAGCTTCTCCGACACTGCTTTGTAAATAGCTGTAAATAACTACAATAAAAGATAAGCTGGTTGTGGGTTTATGCTTATGTTCATGCGGATAAGCAGATCGCTAGTTCGCCGATGGAGAGGTGATCGAGACGGAGAGGTGACACCTTGATAATCACTGGCTTCATCACCGGCTGCTCTTCTTTCTGTTTCAGGTCGCCGAAGCCGTTGCAACGTTCTTAATCCGTCACAGGTTTACAGAGCCCATTGGTGGATTCCAATGGTAAGTTGTGTTGGGTAACTAGCTTTGAATAATAATAATAACAGTAACAACAAAATCCAGCATAATGATCTTGTTTGCTGTGTACTAATCTTGCTGTATATCAAATAATAATAACAATACTTTTATTGTGTTGTTGAAGGCTTTCATGGCCAGAATTACTGGGTTGCTGTGAATTTTTGGGCTGTGTGGCCATGTTCTAGAACAGTGCTGTCCAACTTCTGGCGGGTCCAGGGCCGGATAAGAGGTCACTGATGACCTGGGGGGGCCGCTTGGCCCGCCCCAGCCCAGGCCCCGCCCCTCCTAAAGCCGCCGAAAAGGAGGAGTAGGCGGTGCCAAGAGCAGCGCGTCACAGGCCTGGCGTGACGCGCTGCTCTTGGCACCGCCTACTCCTCCTTTGCGCCCCCCCCTTCCTAGGCCGGGGAGCCGCGTAAAATGGGCAGAAGGCGGCGCCAACGGCAGCGGGTCACAGGCCTGGCGTGCCGCGCTGCCCCTGGGCACCGCCTACTCCTCCTGTTCGGCGCCCCCCCTCCCTGCCTAGGCCGGGGGAGCCGCCGAAAGGAGTAGGCGGTGCCAAGGGGCAGCGCGTCACGCCAGGCCTGTGACGCGCTGCTCTTGGCGCCACCTTCTGCCCTTTTTCGGCGGCTCCCCCGGCCTAGGAAGGGAGGGGGCGCCGAAAAGGAGTAGTAGGCGGTGCCAAGGGGCAGCGCGTCACGCCAGGCCTGTGACGCGCTGCTCTTGGCGCCGCCTTCTGCCCTTTTTCGGCGGCTCCCGGCCTAGGAAGGGAGGGGCGCCGAAAGGAAGAGTAGGCGGTGCCAAGGGGCAGCGCGTCACGCCAGGCCTGTGACGCCTGCTCTTGGCGCCGCCTTCTGCCCTTTTTCGCGGCTCCCCGCCCTAGGTAGGGAGGGGGCGCCGAAAAGGAGGAGCTAGCTCTCTTCCTCCTCCCTGCCCCCGCCCCTCCCCGGCCGCCATTTTTTAAAATAAAAAAATCGATTTTTTAAAAAAATTAAAAATGGCGGCTGAGGGCATAGGTGGGGCCGTGTCCAACAGGCTACGGGGTCGGATCCGGCCCCGGGGCCGCCAGTTGGACAGCCCTGTTCTAGAACAGGGGTGCCCACACTTTTTCAGCATGCGAGCTACTTTTAACCAACCAAGTCGAAAAGATCTATCTACCTTCCGCGCGCGCTCTGCTCCTTTCGCTTGCCTCGCGCTCCTTCCGCGGGGCATTGCAGGAATGAGGGAGTGTGAGGCGGGGCCTCCAAAGGGAGCGCGAGGCGGGAAAGCTGCCGGAGAGAGAGAGAGGGGCAGGGTTCCCGCAATGCGGAAGGAGCAGGAGTGCAGGAGCACGCGCGCGGCGGCACAGCAAGGGAGAGGCTGCGATCGACCTCATTTGGACTCGCAATCGACAAGTCAGTCACGATCGACCTCGTGGGCAGCCCTGTTCTAGAAGTATTCTCTCTCGACGTTTCGCCTGCATCTGTGGCAAGCATCCTCAGAGGTTCTGTTGGCAGTGAAGAAAGTAGAGTGTATATACTGTATATCTGGAGAAGGATCCTTGTCTATTTGAAGCAAGTGTGAATGCTGCAAAAAGTCAATCCGTGAGGGTATTTGCATACAGGTCGCCTGGATGTTGTTGCCGTGAGGCATCCTCTGAATAGGAGGTGTTCACTGGCACTTGATACTTTGCTGTCTGGAATTCCCTTTTTTATAAATGGTGTTCTTTATTTAGTTAACACCTCCCAAACAAAGGATCCCCCAAGCAACAACAGCCAGGCTGCCTCCATACAGATACCCTTACTGATTGACTTCATGGCTACTCAATGCTATTCAAGCTTGCTAATTGCAACTGTCACACTTGCTTTAAACAGACAAGGAATCTTTCTCCCACCCTGGGCATTATTCCACAGGTGTATATATTTATTTTTTTATTTATTTACTTCATTTACATACCACTCTTCTCACCCCTGGAGGGACTCAAAGCGGTTTCCAACATATTTACCTTGAAAGTCAATGCTTTACAAAGCATGAAAACATAACATAAAACAGCAGTAGCATAAACTATCAATTAAATCATAAAATATAACTACATTAAAACATTAAAAGAAAGAATTAAAAACATATTAATAGGATAATAGACTCTGGGGTGTGGTGCTCATCTCCATTTCTAAGTCAAAGAGTTGGCATGGTCCGTAGACACCTCCGAGGTCATGTGGCTGGCATGACTGCATGGAGCGCCATTACCTTCCCACCGGAGCGGTACCGATTGATCTACTCACATTTGCATGTTTTTGAACTACTAGGTTGGCAGAAGCTGGGGCTAACAGCGGGAGCTCACCCCGCTCCCCAGATTCGAACCAGCGACCTTTCGATCAGCAAGTTCAGCTGCTCAGCGTTTTAACCCACTGCACCACCGGGAGATCCAAACATATTAATATTAACATTAAAATCACATGATCCAAAAGCATGTTCCAGGTTCCAGTATCAAATAACAATTGCGCATAATCCATGTTTGTTTCTTGCCCTGCTTACTGCCCAAATGCTTGGTTCCATAGTACTGTTTTTGCTTTTTTTCCTGAAGGCCAAGAGGGAGGGAACTGATCTATTTTTGTTGTGGAGGGAGTTCCATAAATGAGGGGCCACCACTGAGAAGGCCCTGTCTCTCGTCCCCACCAGTCGTGCCTGTGAGGAAGGTGGGACCGAAAGCAGGGCCTCCCCGGAAAATCTTAGCCAATCTATACACTCCACTTGCCTCACTGCTAACAAACCTCTGCACAAACCTTTGAAGATGCTGGCCACAGATGCAGGCGAAACGTCAGGAGAGAATGCTACTGGAACATGGCCATACAGCCTGAAAAACTCACAGCAAGCCCATTCATTTTATTTCTTACCCACCTTTTCCCGTGGCTCGAGGCAGGTTACAGCATAACGAAAACAAATAAACATTGTAAACATTCTGTAAATATGCGTATTCCTATAAAAGATACATATTAAAGTACACAGGACAGAGATTACTTTCAATGCTGTTGCAGATCTCTTCCTAACCAACATTTCCTAAATAGAATCTATCTTTGGGTTGTTACGAGGTTTCCAGGCTGTCTGGCCATGTTCCAGAAGCATTCTCTCCTGATGTTTCGCCTCCATCTACGACAGGCATCCTCAGAGGTTGTGAGGTCTATTGGAAACCTCACAAGTGGGGTTTATATATCTATGGAATAATGTCCAGGGTGGGAGAAAGAACTTTTGTCTGTTGGAGGCAAATGTGAATGTTGCAATTGGCCACCTTGATTACCATTGAATAGCCTGGCAGCTTCAAAGCCTGGGGGAATCCTTTGTTGGGAGGTGTTAGTTGGCCCTGATTGAGTTGGGAATTATAGACAAGAATCAATAAGGGCCAGCTAACACCCCCCAATAAAGGATCCCCAAGGCAGGAAGCAACCAGGCATTGAGACTGCAAGGCCATTTAATGCTAATCAAGGTGGCCAATTGCAACATTCGTGTTTGCTGGCCCGGATTTTTTCCTGTCTGGAAACAAAGGGTTCCCTCCAGGCAGGAATCAGCCTGGCTTTGAAGCTGCAATGCCATTCAGTGCTAATCAAGGTGGCCAATTGCAACATCTGACTCAACATACATACAAAACGTAAGCAACAGGATTATAGACAAAGAAATTACTAGAGTAGGCTTGAAGAAGGTTGTAATTTCCAACAGGTTTGAAAAACGTTATTTCCTGGTCAATTACGCAGTCCTTACTTTGAAAGTAATTGTTTTTTTTGGTTTTTTAAATTTTTATTTTATTTTATTTTAACATACACACACAAAAAAACATACCAAACACTCACAAAACATTTGGTGGGAATTGTAAATGTTTTGTGAGTGTTTGGTATGTTTTTTTTGTTCTTTTTTGTTGTTTTTTTACTTTGAAAGTAATTGTTATACTCCAGAAACTTTGTGTTTTTTTGTGGCTGAGAATAGTACAGTGTTTATACACTTATTTTAGGGTTAGGTTCCAGGACCTCACTATTTTAAAAACTTTATAAACTTATTTTAATATTTATACATTATTTTAGTAGTTATACACTATTTTAAGTCTTTATAAATTTAAAATAAAGTGAAGGAAAGGCCCTTCAAGGCAAAACCTTAGAAAACAGCGAAAATACCATGATATATATTTTAAATTAATTTTTTTTTAAATCCGCAAAACAGCAAGTCCGCAATAAACGAACCTCGAAGTACCGAGGGAACACTGTACTGTTATTTCCTTCTTTTGTAATTTTCCTCAATGAATGTGCAGACCTCAAAACCAAACTTTTGGCAGTTTCACAAACTTTCCCCATGTTTTTACGATAGAACCAATTAGGAAATGCCATGTATAACCTAGAAAACAAAAATCACGTTGCATGGTGTAATGATAGCAACAGTCACGTTCTCTTCTTCTTCTCTTGACAGTGTTTTCCCCGCTTGTTAATAACCTGGAGATCGACCAACTCCCACTTTCCGTTGTAAATAAAACTGCACCAGAGGCCCCCCCTTCCGTGGCGTATTCTGTATCCTCTCCATCCGACCTCCCTTCCGTTTGGTTTCCCAATGCCGAGCGATGGGCACGGAGCCTGTCCGAAACAGAGCTACTCCAGCATCCGGCTGGACCTCGTCCGCCCCTTGCCCTTTTCTCCCTTTTCCCTGGATGTTGGTTTCTTTTCCTCCCGTTTCCCCGTCCGTCCGTCCCGAGGAAGTCCGGTTATGAACCTGAAAGGCTTTGTGCGTGGAATTGCGGGGGGTTGCGAGGGACTCTCGGGGGGCTCAAGGCTGGTTCCTCCGGTTGTATCAAAACCTGAACAACATTAAAGAGATTTCTTCCCCAGAAGAAGCACTCCAAAGCCCACCCACTTCGACCGTCTTGTACTTGAGGCCCTTTTGCCCATCCAGTCTGCTCAATCCAAGCCTTCCTGACAGAAAGAAAGCCATCCAACATTTCTTTTGAAACCACCATTGAAGGATAGCTCACGTTTCCATTGCATCCTAGTCTCCAGAACTGCAGAAAACAAACCACACCCACTCCTCTATGGGACACTCTTTCAGGTATTTAAACATGGCTCTCATGTCCCCTTCTCTCAGCCTTTACTTCTCCAAGCTCAATATCCCCAGCTCCCTCAGCCATTCTTCAAAGGGATACCTTTGGTCACTCCTCTCTAGGCATCCATTTTGTCCATATCCTTCTTGAATTGTGCTGCTCAGAAGTGGAGATAGTATTATTATTATTCCAGGTGAGAAGGTCTGACCAAAGCAGAACAAAGTGGGACTATGACTTTTCTCACTCTGGACACAATAATAATACTCTCTCTCGGCATTACTTCGCGAACGAAGATTCAGGAAGGATTCATCCCACGCTTTTTACAAACGCGTTGATGACTAAAAAGGCCAATCTGAGATAGGCAAGTCCAGTTGCAGAAAGCACAGCAGAAAGTCTCCTTGGGTAATGTTGTTTCCAAGTTGCGGTTCTTTCTGCGTTGTCGTTTCTCTTCGAGACCCATTCGGCGTGTCTTCTCGAAAGAGGCCGCAGCATTGTGGATAGTGCTTCTCCATGTCTCCCGATGTGAGGCCAGGGTAGACCATTGTTGGTGATCAATCTGGCCCAGCCTGAGATGTTGTTTCAGGGAGTCCTTATATCTCTTTTTGGGGGCGCCTCTCTTGCGCTGACCCGTGGCGAGTTCACCATAGAGTAGTATCTTTGGGAGGCGGTGGTCCTCCATCCTAGAGACGTGCCCTGCCCAGCGCAGCTGTGTTCTCAATAGCATGGCCTCAATGCTGGTGATCCCTGCTTGCTCAAGGACAGCAACATTAGTCACATAGTCGGTCCAGTTTATATTTAGGATTGTATGAAGACAGCGCTGATGAAAGCGTTCGAGGAGTCGTTATTATTATTATTCCAGGTGAGAAGGTCTGACCAAAGCAGAACAAAGTGGGACTATGACTTTTCTCACTCTGGACACAATAATAATAACAACTAAAACAACAACACTTTGTTTATATTCTGCTCTCTCTCCCCAAGGAGGGGACTCTGAGCAGATCACAACATAACAACGACTGGGAGATAGTAATAATTAATATCAATAAACTTGCAGTTTTAATTTACACAAATATATAAAAGGTTCATAGTAAAATGCAGAAGGACATATCAAAAATACATAATATCAGCAATATCGTAATATAGTAGACGAAAGAGCACCGTCCAATGAGGAACTGGTAAGTATCACAGTACCTTATGGAGAATCAGTCAGAACCAGTGCAAAAGTTATAAACGAAAGAGGAGGAAATCCTCCGTCACAGAAGTCAGTAGATGAAGCTTGCAGTCAATTTAGAGTTGGATAATCCGCGATGGCAAGTTGCTGGGGCAAGCTGAAACTGGCACCCTGTTTGTGGCGTCCCAGCTACGAGCGGAGAACGCCGCTGTTAAGCTCCCACAATGGGGCAAACGATGCAATATAAGTGTTGGAAATCCCAAACATAAAGGGTCCGGAATCAGAAGACCAAACTGAAGTGTGTCCACTGTAAAAGGACCCGCAAACAACAGAGCTCCCAAGCGGGAGGCTGCCAACAGGACTGCACAATTGACGGAGCCGGCTATCCATGCCGTTTCGTCTCCTCTAGATGTAATTAGGAAACTTCATCAGGGCTCTGGTGTAACATATTGGCGTCCTCATACATATGCAATCTTAAAATATACATGTAAGGGAAAGTATACAGAGAGGTTAATAGTAAAGGATAGTTACAATATCCCAAAAGCGGTATAATCATTGGAAATACATCAATCGGCATAAAGTAATAATAATATTTACCATCAGTTAAATCGGCATCGAGCATGGAGGACAGCCATTCCCATTCCTCGGGAATAGGTGAAATGGCAAAGCACAAAGGAGGGATTATAAAGGTGAATGTAATTAACGCTAATTACTTGTTAAGTAATGCGTTAATACTGAGAGGATCATTTAATCCGTTTTTAATTTCACTTCCAAGGAGTAAAATCCAGGTGGTTTCCCTCTCTTTTAACAGACTAAGGTAATCACAATGGGGTCTATTATGAACCCTTTCTAGACCTTGTACCTTGATTTCCTCAGGTTTATGTCCCATTTGTGTGCAATGCGAATATAGAGTGGAATCTGTAGATCTGTTTTTAATTCGGGATTTATGTTCAGTAACTCTTTCCCTTAAGCTACGAGAGGAAAATCCGACATTTTAGTAAATAAATGACCCCTGTGGTGGAGCAATTAGCATAAGTTCTTAACTTAAAGGTTTGGAGGAGCTCTGTACAGTTTTAGAAGTGTCAATGTTGACACAAACGGAGCATCTCCCACACAGATAAGATCCAGGGGTGAGCACTTTTAATCCTAGGTGGTGTTAAGTTTGTGTGAGAGAAAAAATCCCCTATATTTTTTGTTCAGTGGAATATCCATGACATACAAATACACAGAACAAAGGCAAGGGCTTCCCCTTTCATCTCCGGCTTCTGGAGGTGGTGCTCAATTCTGGCCATAGGGAGGTGCTCTTGTTCCATTTCCAAGTTGAAGAGCCTGCTGGTAAACACCTCCTGGTCGTGTTGCTGGCATGGCTGTGTAGGCGCCTTTATTACCTTCCCATCGAAGCGGTACCTATTGATCTCACATTTGTCTGTTTTCGCACTGCTAGGTTGGCAGGAGCTAGGGCTAACAGGAGCTCACCCTAGCCCGCAGCTTTGAACTGCCAACCTTTTAAGTCATCAGATTCAACAATTCAATGATTTAACCCGCTGTGCTGCCTCTTGTCACGTTGCCAGGGCTCTGCCGGTACGCAGGCAGATGTTGCACTCCAGAGCAGGATTCCCTCTGACTTTAAACATCACACAGTTGAGTTAAAATAGCAAGCGGTTTATTGAGGGTAAAAAAAGCCAAAGCAATAAGCAGTAATCCACAGTAAAAGGTAAATCCAATTGATTAGGAAGCAAAAAGGGCAATGAATCCAAAGAGAAATAGTCCAAAGAAATCCATAAAACTAAAGGCTTGATTTCCAAAGCAAAATAACAACAAAGGCACATAAAACAGGAATAGAACAAAGACAAAGGTCCAGGAACTTTATCGTGAATCCAACGTTGCTTCGTCTGAAGCTAGATTCAGTACTTGGCACTTCTATCTCTACAGCTAAGAATGGATTTTTTCCTCAATTTTGGTTTCACTTCTCACTTCTGCTCTAATTTGACTGAGCGCCTTAATTTCTGATTTGTTTGTCTTTGGCCGCTAAAAGCCCTTCTTCTGTTCAAGGCTTCATTAAAATCTGCACCTGGAGATCACTGACAAGGGAACTGCGGCGCAGGGCCTTTACCAGGCTCAAGACCTTGAGAATCCCTTTGCAGCAATACAGGCCTCTCTAAGCCAGTGTTTACCAACCAGTGTGCCGGGGCACATTAATGTGCCGTGACCGATCATCAGGTGTGCCGTGGGAAATTGGAACCTCCAATACCATTCCTTCCCCCTCCTGCCGAACACTTTTTCTTCTCCACTCGGGCTCCCTTCTTCCCAGCCTCGCTCTGATCGCTTTGCCTCGCTTTGCTCACGCTGCCGCCATTTTGATCCGAGGGGGAAGCATGAGCATGTTCAGGAGGGGAGGGGGGAGGGAGGAGAACGTGGGGCGAGTCTGCACAGTAGCGCACGCTGGGTCACGTCTTCCTCCCTCTCGCCTCCCCTCCTGAATAAGGGAGCCCGAGTGGAGAAGAAAAAGTAAGTGTTCGGCAGGAGGGGGAAGAAAGGGCGCGGAGGGGGAGGGGGAGGAAGAGGTCTTTGTCGAAAGCTGGCATGGGCAAACTTGGACCTTCCAGGTGTTTTGGATTCCAACTCCCACCATTCCTAGCAGCCTCAGGCCCTTTTCCTTTTTCCCCCCTCAACCACTTAAGCAGGAAAGGGCCTCAGGCTGTTAGGAATGGTGGGAGTTGAAGTCCAAAGCACCCAGAGGGCCAAAGTTTTCCCATGCCTGTTTTAGGGACCTTAAAGTGGTGAGCCTCCTTCCAACATTGTGATTCTGGATAGAAAACAAACAGCAACACAACATTGTTTGAGTCCACAGCGCTCTCTGGGTGTAGGTGAACTACAACTTCCAAACTCAAGGTCAATTCCCAAGCAAACCCTTTCAGTATATTCTGTTGGTAATGAGAGTTCAATATGCCAAGTTTGGTTCAATTCCATTGTTGCAAGAGTTCAGGATGCTCTTTGATTGTGTGTTAACTATAAATCCCAGAAACTGTAACTCCCAAATGTCAAGATCTATTTTCCCCAAACTCCATCTGTGTTCACGTTTGGGCATATTGAGTATTCAAGCCAAGTTTTGTTTGAGTCCACAGTGTTCTCTGGATGTCGGTGAACTACAACTCCAAAACTCAAGGTTAATGCCCACCAAACCCTTCCAGTATTTTCTGTCGGTCTATTTTGACATTGTTTCCGTTTTCAACCACATATCTGTGTGAGATGAGCTTCTCTAGCTTGACTGCGATAAAAAAAATACACACAGAGAGACTGACAGCTTTGTGTGTGTCTTTCTGCCATTCCTGCCAGGATATCTATGTTGTTCATCAAAACAGGCCCAGATTTCACACTGAGTGTATAAATACATTTAAAAACATATTAACTATATGTATTACTGTGTTAAGAGTGTCATTTTGTGTCATTTTGGTTAGTGGTGTGCCCCAGGATTTTATAAATGTAAAGAATGTGCCACGGCTCAAAAAAGGTTGAAAAACACTGTTCTAAGCCATCAACTGAACTGCATTCAGGCACCACATCTCCAGGCCCAGGAAACAGACCATCATCCCCATTCCCTCAGGAACATCTTCATGGACAGCATACCCATTCCCATCAGAGGCATCAACTTGAACATGAACACCATTGTCATTCCCATCATCCAAAGCAACCTGATCACAGGCTGGCATACAACAGTAGAGGTGAACAAAAAAAAGCCCAGCTTGTGTCAAACTGTTTAATTAAAGCAGCACTGTTTTCAAAGTCCAAAATATCAAAACAAAGATAGCACTCAGCTAAAGAATATAAAACAAAGACTGATCGCAAACGCTGATGCAGGTTCGAGAGAACACCATAGTCGAAAAGGTCCAGTCCAGTAGTCAAACCCCGAGAGTCCAATGAGTAAAGTCCAAGGATCTAGAGCAGGGGTGGGCAATTATTTTTTCCAAGGGGGTCACACGAGAGCCAAAAAATACTGATCAACGGAGTCAACCAGTAGCATCCAGCTACCAAGAGGTTTCATAGTTGGTGAAGATGCCTCGGTGGCCTGGGAGTTGTAGTTTAGCAACTTAATATTATGGAGGGCCTCACCTAAAGGCTGAACTACATTCTAATCTACATTATTTATTTATTTATGTACTATATTTACTATATATTACACATCATTAATATTAACATATTAATATATGAATAAATATTCATATATTATTAGTATTAATATCATAATTATATTATAGTATATATAGACATAATATATTGAAATTATAATATAACATATTATATTATTTATATTATAAAATTATTATAAAATAATAATAAAAACCACTTAAATTCAAGGTGCGAACCAAGATGAAGGCTGACATCCTCAAGAGAGGAAAGATCCCAAGATGGAATGGCCCAATGGCCCCAGCCCAGAGGATGGCAAAGCGGACCCAGCCGTCGCCGCAGCAGAGCAGAGCAGCAGACGATTGGAGGCTGCAGGCCTCTGCCCGCTCTCACCCCCAGCCGTTCCCCAGCTGATCACCCTGCTATGGAGTGCCTGCCATCCCCAGGCTTGCAGGGGGAGCAGTCAGCGATCTGAGGTGGCTTATTCGATCTGGCGACCCGGAAGACGATCAAGTCTTCCAGGTCGCCAGGGCGATCAGCCCTTGCAGGTTGCCGAGTGCTCCCGCTGCAGGCCCGGGTCGTCTCCAAGGATTGCAGGCTCTCCAAAGCCGCCGCTCCTCTGGCCTGTCTGTCGACACAGGCCCCACAGAGCCCGCAATGGGATGGCAGCAGCGGCACTCCTTCTTGGCCCCGCCCCCGACGCCCTTCTCCCCGGGCCGGACAGAATCGGCTGCCGGGTCGCATCTGGCCCGCGGGCCATAGGCTGCCCACCCCTGGTCTAGAGTCTGTACCATAATCAATAGCCGGTCAAGAGATTCAAGTTTCCAGATTTCCAAGAGTTCAGGAGATGGGGCAGAATACGGAAAATCCACAAACCTTGGGAAAACCTAGCAGCATCCACAGCCAAAATAGGACAAATACTTTTCTCACAAATATCAGTCTCCAAGCTAACTCCTTAAATCCAGTAATACCCAGTTGCATCCTATCTCTTGCATGCCTCCCCCCGAATTGCTTGGCCTGTAAATTCTTACTTACAGCTTACTCTGCCCTTTAGAACGAGCACTGGCATTAATCCTTTCCATCGCCAACTGACATGACCAACCACTATCAACTGTGGACCATGATACATGACACCGCCGGCCCCTAGACTCCTATTGGTACAGCCTAGCATCACATTGGCTTTTGTAGATGCCGCATCACACTGTTGGCTCACATCCTGCTTGAGGGACTCGTAAGGACCCTAAACCCTTTTCACGTGGAACGTTTTCAAGCCAGGCGCCACCCAGTTGTGTTGGGATCCTCACCAAACAATCCACTGGCACATCAACTCGCATTGTCCCCATGCCAGTGGAGCATTGGGGAAGGATGAGAATGTAAACATAAATGAATTATGGCCCGAATGCATCCGGGTGGCTCTAGTTGTGACCGGTTTAGCCAGGAATATGTTTCACCAAGGCCTTGTATTAGGAAAGCTAGTTTGCTATTGTGGGCAGCTCATCCCATAGTTTTACTCACATTAAGGTATCTTGTGGACACACGGAATAAAATTACAGATCCATTGATAATAGCAGATTGTCCATTTGTACAGATCTGCCTTGTCCAGTGCCATGTTTGCAACTGTCCACTTGGAAAAGAAAGGTGTTCCTAGGGACCTACGAAGCTTCCTTGAAGCATTTTGCCCAGAATATTTGAACACTTATTTACTAGAATTGATTTCGGCCACCAACAGGTACAAAGAGGTTGGGAGAGCAAAGACAGATTGGATGGTCTTGACATTGTTTGTTTGTTTGTTTGTTTACAACACTTCTACCCCACCTTTCTCACCCCAGAGGAGACTTAAGACGACTTTACCTACAGGCAACAATTTGATGCCTTAAAACACAATGTACATTTAAATAAATATTAAAATAGAATTTAAAAGTACATGAAAAACAAAACATTTTAATACAATACATTGAGTTAAAAACGTAATCCACGAGTATAATCCGAGCCGTTCCAATTCTCATTGCACATTGTTCCCAGTCTATCACACAAGTTCTCTAAAGGCTTGGTCACAAAGCCACATTTTCACTCTTGTGGAAGGTCAAGAGGGAGGGGGCTGATCTAACATTGCTGGGGAAGGAGTTCTGCAGCTGAGGGGCCACCACGGAGAAGGCCTGACTCTCATCTCCACCAATCATGCCTGCCAGGGAGGTGGGACCAAGAGCAGGGCCTCCCCAGATGATATTAAACTCAGGTGGGTCATATAGGGAAATACGTTCGGACAGATAAAATGGGCCAGAACCGTTTAGGGCAGTGTTTCTCAACCTTCCTAGTGCTACGACCCCTTAGGACAGGGGTGCTCAGTATGGTGATCGGGATCACCAGGGTGATCTTCAGGCCTCATCCTGGTGATCTTCAGACCCCTGACCAGGTTTTTTGCTGTTGGTCCTCTTCACATGCCCCTGCATGCTGCAAAGAAGTCCTCCGTCATTGCTCCTCCCCACTCCTTGCTCGCGCGCCGCCTCCAAAAGCTCCAGAGTCCAAGAGGCAGAATGGGCCCCCTCTTTTGGATTCCTCCTCCTCCCTCCGTCCTTCTCCAGCCACTCAGAGTCATAGGAGACCAAAGGGGGCGGGCCTGGATGACCCGATGCATGGCTGGCCCCGCGCGCATGCGCAGAAGCGCCCGTTTTGCCCCTCGGACTTCTCGTGAGCTCCTGGAGGCGGCACACATGCTGGCGGCGTGGAAATAGGAGCAACAACGGAGGAGGAGAAGAAGGACACTTTGGGGTAATTTCCTTACCGCATCTCAAAGGTCGGTCTTTTTACTTTGGTGTGGGTGCTTGATTGTTCTGTGGCATGTCTCTTTGTTTATTTTTAATGTTTAAAAATGGCCTTTTAGCTCCAAAGCCTCTCTGCTTGCTTTGTTCCTTGAGAAATATATGTTGGGGAATATGGAAATGTGGGAGAAATGGGGTGGTTGGATGTATTTTTGCATGCCCCTTTGTTTACCTTGCTGTGTATTAAATGGCCTTGCAGTTCAACAGCCTCTCTTCTTACTTTCTGGCTGATAATATGTGTGGTAATATGGCAGTGTGGGAGAAATGGGGTGGTTGGATGTATTTTTGCATGCCCCTTTGTTTACCTTGCTGCGTATTAAATGGCCTTGCAGTTCAACAGCCTCTCTTCTTACTTTCTGGCTGATAATATGTGTGGTAATATGGCAGTGTGGGAGAAATGGGGTGGTTGGATGCATTTTTATGTTTTATATTGTTGTTATTACATTGAAATGTTGATGTTTTATAACTTTATTTTATGTAAACTGCCCTGAGCCTGCTGGAAGGAGCGGTACATAAAAATGAATAATATAAATAAATAAATAAATAAGAAAATAGTTATACGTTTTACATTTCTGGGTAGGTGATCTTTGGGACTCGGTTTTTTAATCAGTAGCTCCCACGCTGAAAAAGTGTGAGCACCCCTGCCTTAGGAGAACTACATGGGCCAAATCCGCATATACACAGCACGAGACCCATCAGAATGAAAAGTATGGTTTTGTATTTATTGCAGTATCACGAGAATAACAAACACCGACTAACCAATCCCTCTGCAATGCCAGAAACAAAGGTTAATGGTGTAACATTAGAAATCTCCTTAAAACAACCACCTCTCCACAAAGTGCACCATTTCCCTGGACAAAGCAGAGAGTATTTGAGGATCGGGACCTTCGTAGGGAGACCAAGGTGCTTGTTTAGAAAGCTATTGTCCTCCCAGCTCTGTCGTATGCAACATGGACCGTCTACAAACGTCACTCTCGACTTCTGGAATGATTCCATCAGCGTTGCCTTTGGAAGACAATCTGCCACCAAGGAACGCCCATGATATGATGCGAGTGTGACAACAAGATCATCCACTATGTGTGTTTTTTCTTACCTATAGCACACCACTTGATGGCAGTCTATTCCAGGATTTCAGGTGCAGTGCAATATTTTGCATGTTTCCAAAAAAATTGCCTTTGAGTGCTTTTCAAAATGAGTATTGTGGCATGAATTTGTGGCTTCTTGCCTTCAAGGCAGCCCTGACTTAAGGTGCTTCTACACTGGAGAATTAATACAGTTGAACACCACTTCATCTGCCATGTCTTAATGCTATTGAAACATCATAGTTCATATTATTATTATTATTATTATTATTATTATTAGAAACACAACAAGATGAGTGCACAGCAAACAAGGTCACTCTGCTAGCTGTTGTATTGGATCACACGTCGGACACTTCCCAAGTGTCTAGGACTGTATGATGTATCGGCAAATAAATGTGCAGATCCCAGTGAGGTGGCCTTTTGCAGCTGGCAGATGGTAATTTTGTCAGTGCCGATTGTGTTTAAGTGCAGGCCAAGGTCTTTAGGCACTGCACCCAGTGCCGATCACCACTGGGACCACCTTGACTGGCTTGTGCCAGAATCTTTGCAGTTCAATCTTTAAATCTCCATATCGTGCCAGCTTTTCCAGATGTTTCCCTTCAATCCTGCTGTTGCTTGGGATTGCAACATCAACGATCCATCCTTTGTTTTTTAACACGGTCGTGAGGTCAGCAGTATTGTGATTCTTATTCTTATTATTGTTGACACAAAAACCCAGTATGTTGCAACAAACGAGATCTATATGTTGGATTTCGTATCACAAAATCACAAGTCGAACACTTCCCAAGCATCTAGGACTGTGTGATGTATTTCCGAATGATGTGCGCAGATCCAAGTCAGGTGGCCTTTTGTAGTTGACAGATCGTGATTTTGTCAATGTTTATTATTTCCAAATGATGGCTGAGATCTTTTGGCATGGCACCCAGTGTGTCCATCACTAACGGGAACCACCTGTCCTCTTTTATGCCAGAGCCTTTGCAGTTCGATTTTGAGGTCTTGATAACACCTGGAATGGTGACACCCATCATCCAAACTTTTTTCTTTTCCACACTCGTGATTTCTGGTGTATTATGTTCCAAAACTTTGTTAGTCTGGATTCGAAAGTCCGACAGTATGTTTGCGTGTTCATTTTCCTCTCCCTTTGCAGGTTTATGATCCCTTTACCAGTTCTTTACTACTGGCAAGTGTCCTTGTGACATAACTTCCAATGAATTATTTGGGCCACAGAGTTGTGCCTTTGTTTGTAGTCCGTCTGTGCATTTTTTTGCAGCAGCTGAGTAGATGATCAATTGTTTCATCCACTTCCTTGCACAGTCTGCGTTTTGTTGATTTCTCAGTCCTGGCCTTAATGGCCTTTGTTCTGATGGTTTGCTCCTGCAAGAATCAGATCGCCATGCTCAATATGTCCCATATGCATGGGGGTATTGGGATAACAATACAAAAGGTTTGCTAGGGTAGACCCTCTCAGACTCAGCCCCCGAATCAAACTCAGCCCCTCCCGAATCAAAATCCTGGCTACAACCCTGGTCATGAGTTTTCTTGTTTTTCTGTCCAAATTGTCCAGTTCTGCCTGCGTCCAGTTTATGATGCCAGCAGTATATCTTCTGACAGGTATGGCCTAGGAGTTTATGGCCTTGATGGTACTGCCTCCACTGAGCTTGCTTTTGAGAATTTGTCTGTCCTTTTGGATGTATTCTTTGCTGACCACAGTTTTCACATGTTCATGTTTAATCTTGTCCAGCTGTAGTATGCCCATATATTATTATTATTATATCTGGACCTTTGAAAAAGGAGACGGAGGGCCTGATTCTTGCAGCCCAAGAACAAGCCATTAGAACCAATGCCATCAAAGCCAGATTTGAAAAGTTGACGACAGATCCCAAGTGTAAACTCTGCAAGGAAGCAGGCGAAACAATGGTGCTACTACAAGAAGATCGTGCAGATGGACTATAAGGAGAGGCATAACATCATTGCTCAGATGATCCATTGGAACTTGTGCCACAAATACCATCTGCCTGCGATAAAGAACTGGTGGGTTCACAAGCCTGAAAAAGGTACGAAAAATGAACACATCAAACTACCCTGGGACTTCCAAATTAGGACTGACAGACTTTTGGAGCACAAGACTCTTGCCCTCATGATCGTGTTAAAAAACAAAGTATGGATCGTTGTCGATGTTGCAGTCCCAGGCGACAGCAAGATTGAAGAGAAACAACTGGAATAGCTTACAGTCTTACACAATACAAGGGTTTAAAGATTGAACTGCAAAGACTCTGGCACAAACCAGTCAAGGTGGTCCCAGTGTCACAAGAAATTCAATGTGCAGATTTGATAAATATGAATTTAATATGATGTGTGGCAGGGCCGTAGCCAGAATTTTGATTCGGGGGGCTGAGTTTGGTTGGGGCTGAGACTGGGTGGAAGAGGGTCTACCCTAGCAAACCTTTTGTATTGTTATCCCAATAACCCCATTAATGTGGGATATAATGAGCATGGTGATCAGATCATGATATGAATAAACATAACAGTTTAAATAATGTACCAGTAAGGCCTTTTCGGACCCCCCTGAGAATTGGGGGGGGGGCTGAAGCCCCATTAGCCCCCGGCTACATGCCTGATGTGTGGGTATGAATGGAAGGGTTAATAATTTTGGAAACACCAGTAAAATCTTAAGGCCTGCAATGACTAACTGCCTGCTTGCTGAACTGTGATTAGAACCTGCTAAAAAGAACTGAAAAGTAAACTGTGATAAGAACGGGAAAGGGATAAGATACATGTTTGCAATGTTAAGAAGGAAGTCAAGACAACCTTGTGTTTGTCAACACCAATCAATAGGATCAACATCTGGCCAGGAAACTGAGATGGAGCCAGGATGGAAGACATCTAGCATTCATTTACAACTTTGGTACGACATCAGCAGAATATTCCTATAAAAGACTCAGTCTAATAATGCTCAAGTGTGACCAACCTGAGGAGTCTGGTTCACCCGCCATGCTCTGCTCCATGGAAAGTAGAGAGATAGTGTACCCATGGATAGTGGCAGATTTGCACGGGAGCAGTCCGGTCACTTTGGGGCTTCTTTCTCAAGGGAAGAGGAAGAAGTGCGTTTTTGGAGTCTTAGATTTTGTGCAGGGAGTCAGATCCTGCTGTATGGAAAACAGAGATCTGGTCCTTGGCATTGTGCTTAGGGAAGGAGAAGTTTTGGCATTTTGAAGTTATGGCGTTATGGAAGTTATGGAACTATGCGTTGACAGGCTGCAGGAAAGCAGTGTGTGGCCTAACAAGTGCTTCTCCAAGGAGGGAGAAAAGGATATGGTAATATTTTGGATGCATGTGGATGAATGCGTGTTCATGTGGTGTGAATGTCGAGTGAAAATGTAATTCCCCTTTGTTTGTTAACCAATGTGATTGTGAATCCAATGTAGTTGCATAGAATCTGTATGTATGTATGTCCAATGTCATTCTTTGTCTAAATGTTTTTCTGTAATTGGATATACTCTCTCACACTGGAAATTGCAATAAAAAGAAAAAGTTATTGAAAAGTCATTCATGACATAATTGGTGTCAGAAGTGGTATATTTTTTTCCAATGTGGGAAAGTTATTCATAACACCAGTGGTGACTGGCACACTGGGTGCAATGCCTAAAGACCTTGGCCTGCACTTAAAAACAATCGGCGCTGACAAAATTACCATCTGTAGGCTGCAAAAGGCCACCCTACTTGGGTCCAGGCCCGGATTACCCATAAGGCCACCCTAGGCCATGGCCTAGGGGCGGAAGCCAAGGGGGGTGCAGTTCACAAGGACCAAAACCAAAAATTGTTGAAACAAAACCGCAACGCACGGCATGGAGATGACTCTCTCTCTCTCTCTCGGGGGAGAGCACTGTGAGGGGGGCGGGGGAGGAGGGAATGGTGCCCCCCTCACCATTGCCCCCACCCCCTTGTCAAGGAAGGAGGGCGTGAGGAGGAGGTGGAGGGAAGCCCCCGGGGCCATTGCCGGGCATGCGCGGCACCCAGGAACATGGGGGAGGAGGCAGAGGCACTCGCGCCCTCCTGCTGCGCATGCCCGGCGCATGTCTGGCAGCAGCCCCGGGGGGCGGGGCTTCCGTCCGCCTCCTCCTCCTCACGCCCTCCTTCCTTGACCACGAGGATGAGGAGGTGGGGGGGGGGTGTGCAGTAGAGGTTGGTTTGAGGGCATAATTCCAAAGTGTGGCCTAGGGCGCCAAAAGGGGTTAATCCGGGCCTGCTTGGATGTACATGCATTATTCGCTGATACATCACACAGTCCTATACACTTGGGAAGTGTCCAACGTGTGATCCAATACAGCAGCCAGCATATTGATCTTGTCTGCTGTGGACTCATCTTGTTGTGTATCAAATAATAATAAGAATTATTATTATTATTCTATGAACTCTGATGTTTCAGTAGCATTAAGACACGGCAGATGAAGTGGTGTTCAACTGTATTAATTCTCCAGTGTAGAATTATTATTATTATTATTATTATTCTAGTTGTTGAGACATGCATTCACTGGGAGCATTTCTTCCTTGCTCCCAAAGTCTGGGATGTAGAGACTTTAAAATAAAATGTGGGATAGGAATAAAGAAGCTCTTCTTTGCACCAGAATGAAGGTGTCTGTGATCTCTCCGATTCCCAATGCCATCCTACCTGGAAGGAGAAGGCATGCCAATCACTGCTCTTGCTTAACCATAGTCTCACTTTCCCAAATATTGACTCACTCGGTTGGCATTGAGCCACAAGGAAGGTGTGTAGGCACCTTCTCAGGAGGGAAAAAGGGGGCTTTCTTCCATCCTCTTCCTCCTCCGTCACCACCAGATCGACTGCCAGTTGGAGCTGCCAGCTTTTCATAGGAAGTGGCTGACATTCAGAAAGCACTCATCATACATAATTATATCAGGATGCAAAGGGGTCTAAGTGAGAGTGCATCTACACTGCAGAATTGATGCGGTTCGGTACCACTTCAACTGCCCTGGCTCCTGGGAGTTGTATACAAAAGTGTGCTGGTGGTCTGCCATCCGAGTCCTAACCAAGGCTGACCCTGCTTAGCATCCAGGATCAGTCAAGCTCTTGTGCTTTGTTTGGGTATTTAAGGCTTGCCATAAACAGATATTGGTCTCTCCAGGTATGGTCCCAGGTATGTATTCCCTTTTCTGTCTCTTTGAAGATAGAAGAAGACTTCTCAGTCCATCTGTGGTACTACTACCAGTCGCTCCTTTCTCTCCTGCTCAGGAGACCGGTTTCTTCATTCTCCACACCTGACAGCTCTCTCTTTAAATAAATGCCTGCGCAAAAGCTTGCCAAGACATGCTTTTGGACGCTGCTCGGCCTCCCAGGTGGTCTTTCCAGGCCCGGCTGCATCAGGATGGGAAGAAGGAGAAGAATGCGTGGATCCTCTTTCCCCACCAGCTGCAATTTCAAGCTCTTCGGCATCTGGGTTTCACTAGTCATCTGGGTTGGTGCCGCAGGGCCTTCGAAACTCCTGCCCGTGTTCATGGAACCATTTGTTGGCCACTGGAGAGAGAGAAAAAGAGGATACAATAATAGAATCCTAGAGTTGGATTGTTGCAGCAGACAGCAGCCTGTCCATTGGGACGCAGATGACGCAGGAAGAACGACACCAGGTTCTAGCAAAGTCCCAAGCTCAGATTTTACTGTTTCCAATGGGAAAGGGTGGGAAACCTCAGCACGGAGCTGAATCCAATGGTTTTCCACACACCATGATTTGAACAGAGCACATATTTATATACAAGCCGGAGGGCGAAGGAACCGGGCAACCCCTCTCTGTGGCCTCCTCCTTGGGCTGCGTAAGAGAGAGGGCGGAGGAGAGCAAGAAGCGGCGTGGAGGCGGCGAAGGAGGCTGGTTGCGGTGTTATGGGGCCGTTCGGATGTTGCGCATGCGTGTCATTGTGATGGTGTTATGGCGGCCATGTTTTGTGTGTGGTTGTTTGCGCATGCGTGGCAATGTTGTTTTGTGGGGGATGTTTTGGGGGTGTTCTGTTGTTTTTGGGGGTGTTTTAGTGGGTGGGCGATGTACCTCGGGGTGGGGATGAGTGGCCCTGTGTTTTGTTTTGTGTGTGGGAAATGTAGTTTTGGCGTGCATTTGCCCCGTTGCACGACCGCTTCCCTTTTATATATATAGATTATACATATAGATTGGTTATATAACTTGTTGACAAATATCAATTATTAATACATAGAAAAACATCTTAATGATCTAGATAATCAGCTGGAAACTCTGAAGTCAGTGTGTTCAGGTCATATTCCAATATCCCCTATGACCTCATGCTGGTCAGCAGTTCTGACGTGTCCCGGGTTAAGTAATTCATTCTTCATATTTCTAAAAGTCACACTTTCTATGTAGTTTTTATTCTAGTCACATTAAGGTGGCGTTCCAAGCAGGTAGTTCGTCATTGCACCGGGAATGTGGTGCAGCTGGCTAAGTGTCAGCTGCATAAAATCTCTCTGACCTGTAGATCATGAGTTCGAAGCCTGCCCGGGTCAAGGTGGGTGCTTGACCTTAAGTGTAGCCTGCTGTCGACCTTTGCAGCGCAAAAGACAGATGCATCTATCAAGTAGGAGATAAAGGTACCACATTAAGTGGGGAGGCAAAATTTATGGGGCCATTAAAAAAAACCAGGAATGCCGAAGAACAACAAAGGGACGCTGGAAAACGCTGAGAGGAGTGCATCAGCTCCCCCTGGTGGCCAGAAAGTTTGCCTCTGTATGTGTATATGTGTATGTAATATGTCAGGGCTGTCCAATTTCTACCGGCCCAGGGGCCTGAATTCCGGTCACTGATGACCTGGGAGGCCATAGGGTCTGCTCCCGCCACCGGCTCCGCCCTCTCTCCGGCGCCCTCTCCCCTTATTTTAATTTAATATTAAATATATTTAATTCCATCCTCCCCTCTCCCCTTATTTTTATTTAATATTAAATATATTTAATTCCATCCTCCCCTCTCCCTTATTTTTATTTAATATTAAATATATTTAATTCCATCCTCCCTCTCCCCTTATTTTTATTTAATATTAAATATATTTAATTCCATCCTCCCTCCCCTTATTTTTATTTAATATTAAATATATTTAATTCCATCCTCCCCTCCCTTATTTTAATTTAATATTAAATATCCCATCTTCCCCTCTATTTCATCTCCCCTTATTTCATCTTTAAATATATTTAATTTTATATTTAATACATGAGGGGAGATGGGGGGAAGGAATGAGGAGCCCCCTGAGGAGCCCCCTGCTTTGGCCTACCTTTTCCAAACGCGCAGGATCCAGAAGTACCCGGACGACGAGAATGGCGACGACCGACTGAGTCGAAGAAGGTCCTAATCGCGTCTGTGGGCCTCAGCGATCCAGTAGTAGAGTAGCCGAAGAGTATTGCGAGAATACGCAATCCACATGGGATTTCGCTGTCACCGCGGGCGTGATCTCGCGTTGACAGCGAAATCCCGTGTGGATTGCGTATTCTCGCGATACTTGCTCCGAACCCAGAAGTAGGTTTTTGTTTTTTGTTTTTTGTTTTCAATGTTTATTTTTTATTAAAAAGCTTAGGGGGCCATAGGGAGGGGGCTGGGGGGCCGTATACGGCCCCCGGGCCGCCAGTTGGGCAAATGTATGTATGTAATATTTGATATGTCAAAATGTATGTAGTGTACTGTAATAAATGTCATATGTCTATATGTTATATGTTCAACTGCAGGGATTGTCTGCAAGTATGTGTACTATAGTCTGCTCTGAGTCCCCTTCGGGGTGAGAAGAGCGGAATATAAATGAAGTAAGTAAGTAAATAAATAATAACATTGCAGGCCTTGGTCTTTTACTGGTGTTTCCAAAATTATTAACTCCATCCATAAATCATTCCATTCATTCCCACACATCATTAGATCAAATCCACATTTATCAAATCTGCAATTGAATTTCTTGTGACACATGCACATAGAAGCCAGTCTGCCCAATTATTGTGATATTATAGGGTAGGATCCAGCCCTATATCACTCACCCCATTTGTCTCCAGCAAGGACTGGGCATCCAGCATGGAGCGTGTCGTCATCCCCATCTCCGTTCCTATGGAGGTTCCACCAAAACAGAGCGGCGTTCTTTAAAACAAAACAAATAAGCTGATGTCAGATGTGGAGAACACGGAGGCATTCATATCGAAAAACATGGGGAGGGGATAGGCACGAAACAATAATGATTGATTGTGGGCCCAGATTGCACTGCAGCACAAGGACTCCTCTGGTGTTTGGAAAGAGGGGCTGGATGGCCATCTGTCAGGAGGGCTTTCACTGTGCCTTCTTGCCTAGCAGAAGAAGGTTGGGCTGGATGGCCTTTGGGGTCTCTTCCAACTCTTAGAATTTATGATTCCATGTATGCCTCAACATCACGGAACTCACATGACCAACACATTTTCTGTTGGTCATGGGAGTTGTGTGCCAAGTTTGGTTCAATTCCATCATCGGTGGAGCTCAGAATGCTCTTCGATTGTAAACAAACTATAAATCCCATCAATTACAACTCCCAAATGACAAAATCAATCCCCCCTCCTAAGCCCTCCAGGCTACGAGCCTGCCAACTGCGCTTGAGGCCGAGAACAGAGCCTCCCTGGTGGATCTTAAAGTACATGCTGGTTCATAGGGGAAAATGCGGTCTCAAAGATAGGCAGGTCCTGAACCGTTTAGGGCTTTGTAGGTATACACTTGCTTACTTATTTAGGCGAGTAAGATTGTCCCCCAAGGTCAGTGTCCTGGTGGTGGGTGCGTAGGTGACTGTGGAGCCTATTCGTCACATCAGCGCAGGGATCACCAGCATTGAGGCCATGCTATTGAGAACACAGCTGCGCTGGGCAGGGCACGTCTCTAGGATGGAGGACCACCGCCTCCCAAAGATACTACTCTATGGTGAACTCGCCACGGGTCAGTGCAAGAGTGACGCCCCAAAAAAGAGATATGAGGACTCCCTGAAACAACATCTCAGGCTCGGCCAGATTGATCACCAAAAATGGTCCACCCTGGCCTCACATCGGGAGGCATGGAGATGCACTGTCCACAATGCTGCGGCCTCTTTCGAGAAGACACACCGAACAGGTCTCGAAGAGAAACGGCAACTCAGAAAGAACCGCAACTTGGAAACAACAAGGAGACTTTCTGCTGTGCTTTCTGCAACTGGACTTGCCTATCTCAGATTGGCCTTTTTAGTCATCAACACGCTAGTAAAAAGCGTGGGATGAGTCCTTCCTAAGAATCTTCATTCACGAAGTAATGCCAGAGAGAGAGAGAGAGAGAGAGAGAGAGAGAGAGAGAGAGAGAGATATTATATGGTGTATTTTTATATTGTATTGTGGTGTTGCGGCCTGTAGTCTGCAAATGTAAGCCGTGCTGAGTCCCCCTGCAGGGGTGAGAAGCTACGGACTCATCGCTGAGCCTGGAACCCCAGGTTTCGGCGGTGACCAGGGGAGCATTCGCACAGTTAAAACTTGTGCGCCAGCTGCGCCCATACCTTGGGAAGTCTGACTTGGCCACGGTGGTCCATGCTCTGGTTACATCCCGTATAGATTACTGCAACACTCTCTCCGTGGGGTTGCCTTTGAAGACTGTTCGGAAGCTGCAACTAGTCCAACGAACAGCAGCCAGGTTGATAACGGGAGCGACATTCAGGGAGCGTACAACTCCCCTGATGTGCCAGCTCCACTGGCTGCCAGTATGCTACCGGGCACAATTCAAAGCGCTGGCTTTAGCATTTAAAGCCCTAAACGGTTCGGGTCCAACTTACCTGTCCGAACGCATCTCTCCCTATGAACCATCGAGATGTTTAAGATCATCTGGAGAGGCCCTGCTCTCGGTCCCGCCTTCTTCGCAGGCGCGACTGGCGGGGACGAGAGACAGGGCCTTTTCAGTGGTGGCTCCTCGGCTTTGGAACGCCCTCCCTAGAGACATCAGATCGGCCCCCTCCCTCCTGACATTTCACAAGAAGGTCAAGACCTGTCTGTTTGAGCAGGCATTTGCTGATGAAATGTAACGGTTTAATTAGATATATGGAATGACGACGATGCGATGGAAACTGATTTCAACATGACGCTGAGACTGTAATTGTATGGTTTTAATTGTTAATTTGTTATTACATGCTTTGGGGGGTTGCCTTTGTTGCTTGTGTTGTATTGAGGGCAGAGGCTTTACACAGTCCCGAGTCGCCTTCGGGCTGAGAGGGGCGGTATAGAAATGTGACAAATAAATACATAAATATGAAATACAACACCTGCACCTTGAATTGGGACCAGAAACTTATTAGCAGCCAGTGGAGCTGTTTGAACAGGGATTCAATGCACATTGGTCAGGCCTCACTTGCATGGAATAACAACAGCCCTGTGTCCATTCCTGGGCAAAGCCATTCAAGAAGGAAATGGGCTCCAAGCTGGAAGGAGTCCAGAGAAGAGTAAGGAAGGAGGAGCTTTCCCTGGGTTCCGCCCACTGCTAGCAGCCAATCAGAACAAAGGCAGAAACTTTGAACTGATTGGCTGCTGCTTCCCTCCCAGAGAGAAAGGAGCAACCCCCAAACAGACCAAGCTGGGTCACACAAAGGGAGGCTCTGCAACAGTAAGGGCAGGTGAGTTAAAAGGTGAGCTTCCCCCCAAATTTCTAGCATTGAGAAAGACTGTAGAATTAGACTCCTAGAGCTGGAAGGGACCCCCAGAGGCCATCCAGTCCAACCTCATTCTGCCAGGCCCCTCCCAACAGATGGCCATCCAGCTTTTGTTTGAAAACTTCCCACTGACCCCCAACACAATCTATCTATCCCACTGCCCAACAGCTCTTATCATAAGGAAATACTAAAGCCTTGGGTGGAATAATGTCCAGGGTGGGAGAAAAAAAAAAACAAAACCTTGTCTGTTTCAAGCAAGTATGAACATTTGAATCACACCAAGTAGCCTTGCAGCTGCAAAGTCAATCAATCAGTTAGAAAACCGGCATGGAGGTAGCCTGGCTATTGTTGCCTGGAGGCATCCTTTGTTTGGAAGGTGTTAGCTGGTTCTTGGAGCCTCTGGTGGCGCAGTGGGTTAAACCATTGAGCTGCTGAACTTGTTAACCACTGAGCTGTGGAATTTGCTGACCAACAGGTTGCAGGTTTGAATCCAGGGAAGGGGGTGAGCTCCTGCTGATAGCCCCAGCTTCTGCCAAACTAGCAGTCCGAAAACATGCAAATGTTAGTAGTTATTATTATTATTGAGTTGGGGGTGCAGTTAAGTATATGAGGATATTATTATTAAATATATAAGGATATTATTAAATATTTAAGGATATTATTAAATATATAATTTTATTATTTAATTTTATTTATTTACATCATTTATATTCCGCCCTTCTCACCCCGCAGGGGACTCAGGGCGGATCACAATGCACATATACAGGCAAGCATTCAATGCCATAGACATACAACATATGTAATTAAAGCAACACTAGGTGCGTTACCAATAAACCTAAACCAAAAAACAAACACTGGGAAATATTCAAATTCTATATATTATAAGAAATAAGTGTCAATAATGAATTCAGTTCTTTAAGGAATGTTATACCTTGAGAGTACTGAATTCATTATTGACACTTATTTCTTATAATATATAGAATTTGATGCAACATATATAGACAGACACTCAGAGGCAATTTAACATTCCAGCTTCTGGCCACCAGGGGGAGCTGTCACATTCCTTCATTTTTCATACTAACTGGAATTTTATGGCCTCATAAATCAGTTAAAATTAATTAGTTAAATTATAAGGATATTATTATTAAGTTGGGGATGCAATTAAATTTACAAGGAATTATTATTATTAAATTGAAAGGAAATGTGGGGTTCAAACCAAGTCAAAGCCCATGTGTGTATCTGGAGAAGGACCTACAGTTGCCATATATAATGCACTTTGGAACCATATTATATGGTCAATGTAGACCTTCTATAATGCAGTTCAGTTTCAGACTGTACAGGGAACTGCATTGATCTGGATTATTTCAATGGAACTATTCTGCCTTCTGAAACATTAAAAGCAGCTTCAAGCCCACGGTGGCGCAGTGGATTAAACTGCTGAGCTGCTGAACTTGCTGATTGAAAGGTCGCAGGTTCAAATCCAGGGAGCAGGGTGAGCTCCCACTGTTAGCCCCAGCTTCTGCCAACCTAGCAGTTCGAACTCGGGATTGGTGGTCATCTCCATTTCTACGCCAAAGAACCGGCATTGTCCATAGATGCTTCCAAGGTCATGTGGCTGGCATAACTTCATGGCTCCCCATTACCTTCCCGCTGGAGCGGTACCTATTGATCTACTCACATTTGCATGTTTTCAAACTGCTAGGTTGGCAGAAGCTGGGCCTAACAGCAGGAGCTCACCCACTCCCCCAGATTTGAAACAGCGACCTTTCGGTCAGCAAGTTCAGCAGCTCAGCAGTTAACCTCACTGCGCCACCAGAGGCTCCAAGAACCAGTTAAGACCTCCCAAACCAAGAATGCCTCCAGTCTACGTAGGGACCACCAAACACAGCAACGGTGCCCAGACACAGGTTACATCAACCAGAACAGCACCTGATGAACCAACCTGGAGAGTTGGGTTCATCAAACAATGCCAGTTAACACCTCCAAAACAAAGGATCCCCCAGGCAACAACAGCTCGGCAACCTCTGTGCCAAAACCTTCACTGATATGACCTGGCAACTGCAAGGCTACTCAGGCTTGCTAAGCCTCTATGCCAGTGTTTCCCAACCTTTTTTGAGCCGCGGGACACTTTTAACATTAAAAAAATCCGGGGGCACACCACCAACCAAAATGACACAAAATGACACTCTTAACACAGTAAAGAACGGCTGGGGGTTGGTGGCCTGCTGGGAGCAGCTGCTGGGAGTGCCGAAGCTGGGGAGGGGGAGCCAGGCTGCGTCATGCCCCCCTACCCCTCGGCTTCACCTCTCCCAGCTGCTCCAGCCTTGAGGGGGAAGTACCAAGCCAGCCGTGCCAGAGCCAGCACAATGCTGGCTTGGCACTGTCCCCTCAAGGCTGGAGCAGCTGCTGGGAGTGCCAAAGCTGGGAGAGGGAGCAGAGCCAGGCCGTGCCATGCCCCGCCCCTCCCCCCAGCTTCAGCTCTCCTACAGAGGAGGAGCATGAGCGGTGGACGGGCTTCAGTGGGCGGGGCTCCTCCATGTGGCTTCAGTGAGCGAGGGGCGAGAGTCATGGTGGGAGTCATGGTGGATTGGAGGCTGGCTGGGGAAACGGCCGAAGGAGGCGGCATCCCGGTCCCTTCTTCTTTTTCTTCGCCACTGCCCGGCCCTTCCTCCTCCCCCAAGCAGCAGGAGTTCGGCAGGAGGGGGGGGAGGAAGGGGGGCGGAGAGCTTTTCTTGCGGCACAGCAGGAGGTCCGTCACGGCACACTAGTGTGCCACGGCACACTGGTTGAGAAAGACTGCTCTATGCAAATAACCTCACTGATTGTCTCTGCATCTGCAAGGCTACTCAAGCTTGCTAATTGCTCAAACAGACAAGGGGTTTTTTCCCACCCTGGGCATCATTCCACAGAGGATGCCTCCAGGCAACAGATGCCAAGCTAACTCTCTACAGCAGGTGTGTTCACACTTTTTCAGCATGCAAGCTACTTATAAAACAACCAAGTCAAAATGATCTACCTACCCACTACTCAGAGAGCCATAAAAGCAAAATATTTGGAAATTTATTTCAGTGAGAGCCATATAATATATTTTAAGACTGAATTCAACTAAATGTGAGTATAATAAGCCCCTGAATTGATTCATAATAATAAAGATGATAATGTTCATTCAGCCTCTGCTACTATTACTATTACTAATAATAGTAACAACAACAATAGGTTCCTAGAGTAAAAGGAGACCTCCAAGGGCCATCCAGTCCAACCTCCTTCTGCCATAAGGGAAAAAGACAAAGCATTCCTCACAGATGGCTATTCAGCCTCTGATAATAATAATAACAATGGGTTCCTAGAATAGGAGGAGACCTCCAAGGGCCATCCAGTCCAGCCTCCTTTTGCACCTGGGCGGTGTTGGGAGCCTGCGGGGCAGGACTGAGCCTTCCTCCCGCCCTGCCTGCGATCTACCAGTAGATTGTGATCTACCTAATGAGCACCCCTGCTCTACAGATACTCTCACTGATCGACTTTGCTTCTGCAAGGCTACTCAATGCTACGCAAGCTTGCTAATTGCAACATTCATACTTGCCTCAAACAGTCACGGGTTCTTTCTCCTACTCTGGGCATCATTCCACAGAGGATGCCTCCAGGCAACAGAGGCCAGGCTAACTCTTTGTAGAGACCCTCATTGATTGACTTTGCATCCGCAAGGGCTGCTCAATGCTACTCAAGCTTGCAAATTGCAACATTCACACTTGCTTCAAACAGACAAGGGTTCTTTCTCCCACCCAGGACATCATTCCACAGGTAATATATACACCTCACTGGTCTCATTCCCCATAGACCTCTGAACAAACCTCTGAAGATGCCATTAGCCACAGATACAGGTGAAACGTCAGGAGAGAATGATACTGGAACATGGCCATACAGCCCAAAAAACTCACAGCAGCCCAACGGCTCTCACATTCTTTCAGGGGTCCCTTTGTGGAGAGGGAGCTGGATATACAGTACATAAACTATTATTATTATTATTCAGCCTTCTCCAAGCTGAAAATTCCTATCTCTCTATGCCATTTCTCATAGGGATTCGTGGTGCCCAGATTTTGGACCTTCTGGTAGCCCTTCGCTGGACACTTATCATCTTGTCCATTTCATTCTTGAGTGGCTTTGCCCAGAACTGGATACAGGGCTTTTATTCCAGGTGAGGCTTGTGCAAACAGAACAGAGTGAGACCAGAACAGAGCTTCCATTGATCTGGTTGCATCCGTATGAGTCTCTTGTACAGGATCAAGGGAAACCACAGCCCCGCTCTCCTGCTTTGGTCAGACCTCCTTACCCGTTTTTTTTGGGGGGGGGGGAACGACCCTTTTCCTCAGTTCTGGGCAACACAACTCAAGATGGAAGATGTCCAAATACAATAAACTATATTATTGCCGCAACACAACATCAATATTACATATCACATTGTGCTATAACAATATCACATTGAACTATACAAATACAATAAACTATATTATTGCCACAGCACATCAATATTACACATCACATTGTGCTATAACAATATCACATTGAACTATACAAATATAATAAATTATATTATTGCCACAGCACATCAATATTACATATCACATTGTGCTATCACAATATCACATTGAGCTATACAAATACAATGAACTATATTATTGCCACAGCACATCAATATTACACATCACATTGTGCTATATAACAATATCACATTGAACTATACAAATATAATAAATTATATTATTGCCACAGCACATCAATATAACATATCACATTGTGTTATAACAATATCACATTGAACTATACAAATACAATAAACGATATTATTGCCGCAGCACAACATCAATATTACATATCACATTGTGCTATAACAATATCACATTGAACTATACAAATATAATAAATTATATTATTGCCACAGCACAACATCAATATTACATATCACATTGTGTTATAACAATATCACATTGAACTATACAAATTCAATAAACGATATTATTGCCATAGCACAACATCAATATTACATATCACATTGTGTTATAACAATATCACATTGAACTATAGAAATACAATAAATGATTATTGCCGCAGCACAACATCAATATTACATATCACATTGTGCTATAACAATATCACATTGAACTATACAAATACAATCTATATATATAAAGGAGACACGGTCGTGCAAAGTCGTATATAGGCAACGAAACTATACGTCGCAGAAACACCAAACTCAACAACTGACTGGCCCTGACCACGAGGTACAGACAACAGTAAAAAAACCGGACCTAGATACCTCGCAACACCCTAAAACACCACCCCGAAAAACCAACGGAAATCCCACCCGGCCTCTGCGCTGCCAGCACGAACATTTAGAACGTTCACACATCGCAGACAAAGCACTGCGGACCGATCCCAAACACTTCGCCACAGAAATACACGCCCTACTCAAAGCCTGCCAACAGCACACCTCCCTACCCACAATCAATAACCAATACACACATACACACGACACCAACAAAAACACTACATACCGTGCCCCCTTCCGCGCACATGGCCGCCAAAACGCTGCGACCCCATCCTACAAACTTCGCCAATTAAGCCCACGCCGCAATCTAAATCTGCCCGCAACAGAACTTCGCTCCCTTCCCACTATCTCTAAACAAAATACACACAATGCACCCTCACCGCATCCTAAAACCCCAAAACAACACATAAACAACACATACACAACATACCCTGCCCCCCTTCCCGCGCACATGGCCGCCAAAACGCTGCGGCCCCATGCTACAAACTTCGCCACTTCAGCCCACGCCGCAATCTAAATCTGCCCACAAAACAACTTCCCCCTAACCCCCTCCCCAAGACCCCACAACAAACACTCCTACACAAAATAAACAACACACAACTTCCCTCCGCTTCCCACCACCCCAACACAACAGCAAAAAAACCCAAAAAATGTTCTTACCTTTGCCCAGAAAACTCCCTCCAAAGCTCACCCAGCGCCATCGTCACTCCTACCTATCAAAACTACATCACCCAAGACCCTTAGCAGCAGAATACAGCCACTGCGCCTGCGCACTACAACAAACATTAAAAAAAACCCGCGATTCAGCCAAACCCCCTCCCCACGACCCCACAACAAACATCCCTACACAAAATAAACAACACACACCCTCACCCCTTTCCACCACCCCAACACAACAGGAAAAACCTAAAAACTCTCCTTACCTTTGCCCCGAACCTCCTCACAAGGTCACCCGGCGCCATCGTCACTCCTACCTATGAAAACTACATCACCCAAGACCCTTAGCGGCAGAATACAGCCTCCGCGCATGCGTGCAGTCAGAAATTCAAAACAACCACCAATCCACAAGCACCATACATACCTGCCCACTACCCCACAGAAAAAAAAACACGCACACACACCTCTTCCGCTGCCTACTCTACCTCCTTCGCCGCCTCTACGCCACTCCCGAACACGATCAGCACGGCCGACGCCATGCACCCCTCCTCCGCCGCTTCAAAGAAGCGACCGGCACGGCCCAGGATCAAAATGGCGAATCCACGGGACTACAACTCCCAGAAGGCTCCGCGCGGCTCACCGGAAATAGGCCACAATGGCCGCGCAGAGCATTCTGGGAGCCATACTCCCCTGGCCGGAAACGCATTCTCCGCCATCTCCAACCGGCGATCCGCCCTCCGCCGTGCCCCCCGCGGTTGCAGCGACCGCGCATGAAATAAGGTAAGCTCCCGGGCTTACCTTCTTTCAGGCGCCGCCGCTGCAACCGCTGGGGCACGGGCGGAGGGCGGATCGCCGGGTCCCCGGCCCTGCCTCCCCATGCGCGCCAAGGCGGGAGGCGGGAGGCAGGGCGAGACCGATGCCCTCCAGGCGCCCCGTGGATCCAGCGGCCGAGCCTCAAAGAAGGTAAGCTCCCGGCCTTACCTTCTTTGAGGCGCCGCCGCTGGATCCACGGGAGGCGCCTGCGGAGGGCGCATCGCGGGATCTCCCCCCTGCCTCCCACCAGGCCGGGAGACAGGTCGAGAGAGAGGGACTGAGAGAGACAGAGGGGGGGGGGAGGAAAGATAAGGGGGGGAATCAGAGAGAGAGAGAGGTGGGGGGGAGAGAGGGGAGAGTGAGAGAGAGAGACGGGGAAGCGAGAGAGAGAGGGGGACTGAGACAGACAGAGGGGGAGGCCTAAGACAGAGAGAGAGGGGGGGGGGAAGGAAAGATAGACAGAGAGAGGGGGGGGAAAGATACGTACACAGACACACACACATGTGTACACAGACACACACAGAAACACAAAAAAAACACATACATACACACACATACACAAATATACACACACAAAACACCAAAACATAACCAACCCTAACATACCCACACTTCCTCACATCTCCTAAATAGGGCACAGCAACGCGTGCTGGGATCAGCTAGTGAACTATATGATTGCCACATCACAACATCAATATTAAATATCACATTGTGTTATAACAATATCACATTGAACTATATAAATATAATAAATTATATTATTGCCACAGCACAACATCAGTATTACATATCACATTGTGTTATAACAATATCACATTGAACTATACAAATACAATAAACGATATTATTGCCGCAGCACAACATCAATATTACATATCACATTGTGCTATAACAATATCACATTGAACTATACAAATACAATAAACTATATTATTGCCAAAGCACAACATCAACATTACATATCACATTGTGCTATAACAATATCACATTGAACTATACAAATACAATGAACTATATTATTGCCACAGCACAACATCGGTATTACATATCACATTGTGCTATAACAATATCACATTGAATTATACAAATACAATGAACTATATTATTGCCACAGCACAACATCAATATTACATATCACATTGTGCTATAGCAATATCACATTGAACTATATAAATATATATTATTGCCACAGCACAACATCAGTATTACATATCACATTGTGTTATAACAATATCACATTGAACTATACAAATACAATAAACGATATTATTGCCACATCACAACATCAATATTAAATATCACATTGTGCTATAACAATATCACATTGAACTATATAAATATATATTATTGCCACAGCACAACATCAGTATTACATATCACATTGTGTTATAACAATATCACATTGAACTATACAAATACAATAAACGATATTATTGCCGCAGCACAACATCAATATTACACATCACATTGTGCTATAACAATATCACTTTGAACTATACAAATACAATGAACTATATTATTGCCACAGCACATCGGTATTACATATCACATTGTGCTATAACAATATCACAGTGAACTATACAAATACAATGAACTATATTAGTGCCGCAGCACAACATCAATATTACATATCACATTGTGCTATAACAATATCACATTGAACTATAACAATTATATCGCAATATTATTAGTAATATTGCATGTAATTGAAAATATATAGTTATAGTATATTATTATTAGTAGTAATATATTGCATTACATTACAACATTATCAATATTATATGTATACACAATAAATTATACCAAACTATATTATACTATAATATCAAATACAACATACTATGTCATTGTCACAAAATTGGGAGGCTCGACTGTATTTATTTCTAGCGATCCACATGTAATTCTATTTTTGTGTTTATATGTTGTTGTTTGCACATTGCATTGTTTTTAACCTTGTTAGATGCTTTGAGTTTCCTTTCGGAGAGGAAAACATTATTATTATTATTATTATGAATATGGGAGCTCAATACTCCTGACCTCATGATCATGTTAAAAAATCAAGTATGGATCATCAATGTTGCAATCCCAGGCGACAGCAGAATTGAAAACTGGAAAAGCTGACACGATACAAGGATTTATTATTATTTACTAGCACAAGCCAGTCAAGGTGGTCCCAGTGGTGATCGGCACACTGGGCGTAGTGCCTAAAGACTTTGGCCTGCACTTAAACACAATTGGCGCTGACAAAATTTCCATCTGCCAGCTGCAGAAGTCCACCTTACTGGGATCTGCATGCATTTATTTGTGGATACATCACACAGTCCTAGACACTTGGGAAGTGTCCGACGTGTGATCCAATACAACAGCCAGCAGAGTGATCTTGTCTGCTGTGGACTCATCTTGTTGTGTTTCAAATAACAACAACAATAATAATAATGCTCTTAAAGGGGGTTGAGAGCTTCCTTATTTGTTTCCTTTCATTGATTTGTCCTATAGTATAGGTGGATGCAGCCATGCTGGCCAAGAAGACGACTATCCAGCATGAGAGCACCAGGCTCCAAGCCCAGAAACAGGATAAAGCAGACCCCAAAAAGCCGCAAAGAAAAATCTGCACAGCACTTGGAGGTAAAAAATCTGCACAGCCCACCAAGGGGAACCAAGTGGCAAAATTATCACCAGCCCCAAAGGCGGACATATGGGTGGTCCTAGGCCTCAAGGAAGCACCGGCAAAAAGGGAAGGCAGCCTGAAGAGGCATCAGCCGGTGGTGAGAGATGTTTCATTGGAGAGCAAAAGCCAGGAGGAAAAAAGGAGAAGGAAGAGCACTGAAAGCACAGAAAGGAGCCCGACGGAGTCGGACAGCACAAGAATCCTGGGTGAGTTGTCAAGGTGCTTTTAACAATTGGCTCTTTTAGCTGCCGCATCACACTGTCGGCTCAAGCCCAGCTTGAGGTTTCCTAAAGCTCCCTAGATCTTTCTCATACGGACTGTTTCCATAACTGTAATTTTGGTACTGTAATGAATCGTTATGTAAATATCCGATATGCAGGATGCATTTTCATTCGCTGGACCAAATTTGGCACAAATACCCAATAATCCCACATTTGAATACTGGTGGGGTTGGGGGGATTGATTGTATCATTTGGGAGTTGTAGTTGCTGGGATTTATAGTTCACCTGCAATCAAAGAGCATTCTGAACTCAAATGATGGAATTGAACCAAACTTGGCACACACAGAACTCCCGTGACCAACAGAAAATACTGGAAGGGTTTGGGAGGCATTGACCTTGAGTTTGGGAATTGTAGTTCACCTACATCCAGAGAGCACTGTGGACTCAAACAATGATGGATCTGGACCAAACTTGGCAAAAATTACTCAATACGCCTATGTATGAACACTGGTGGAATTTGGGGGGAAATAGAGCTTGACATTTGGGAGTTGTGGTTGCTGGGATTTATAGTTCAACTACAATCAAATAGCATTCTGAACCCCACCAACAAGAAAATTGGGCCAAACATCCCACATAGAACCCCCTGCGTTGAAGGTACTCACTGGTGCGAGCCTCCCTCCGGCCTTGCATGGTCTCCCTCACCCGCACTGCCATGCGCCAAGCACACCTGCTCTCCCCTCCCCATTTGGAGTCTCCGAAACAGCTCCCCCCTTGGCTGAGAGGCCAACCAATCACAGCAGAGGAGGGCTTTTGGTGGGAGGATTCGCATCTGTTTCCAAAAAAGGAAGAGAAGGGCAGGTGGAGAGATCTTCAGCCTTCTCTGCCAAAGGGGTTCCTAAGACCCTCCAGGGGTCCCGACCCCCCAAGTTGAGAAACACTGCCTTATAGGATGGGTGAGGCCTTAAGCCTTTTTGCTCAGGACTCCCAAAATGTGATGTGCTTAGAGTTTAACCAAGACATGATCTGGGAATCACGGGTGCTTTATCTCGTTTTCAGGAGAACTCATTTTGGGCTTTGGCTCCGACGGCAGACCAACGCAGAGAAGAACCGTGGCGCCTTGGATGGAAGAAGTAGCAAGGGGAATAGCCAACTCAGTGGCACCGGGCACTATGCAGGCGTACAGGGAGGCAGTGGGCAGGTTCTTTTTATTTAAGGCGACAATGGGATATAAGCAGGGTTGGCCGGCTTTGGAGGACGAAGTGCTCCATTACTTGGTGCACCACAGGAAGGAGGGATTAGATCCAGACACTTTGCGCATTCACTCAGATGGGATCTCCTTTTTCAGCAAAGTCATGGGCTTGGCAGACCCCGGCGCATGCTTCCGGGTCAAAACGATATTGAAAGGTTGGAAGCGGAGTACTATGGGATCCCATACAGGGATAAACACTAAGAGGGTGATCACGTACCGTCAGCTTACGGACTTGGTCCGGCAATTGGAAACGATATGCCATACTAAAGCGGAAGCGTGCCTCTTCCAGGCAGCCTTCACGGTGGCCTTCTTTGGGGCTTTGAAGACAAGCCAATTGGTGGCAGACTCCAAGACGGACGTGTCCGGGCGAGCCCTTCGGCTCAAGGACATTTCACTGAGGGATAATACCGTAACCATCCTAACCAGGGATTGGGGGGGAAGGCGGGTGGTGGTGCAGGTCAAGAGATTAGCACAAGGGGAGCTGTGTCTATACCAAGTACTTAAAGAGTTTCTAAAGGTAAGGGGGATGGCCCCAGGGCCACTCTTGGTACACCAAGATGGGATACCTCTCACCCGCTATCAGTTTTGGGCAGTTTTCAGGATGGCCCTGGAACGCTTGGGGCTTCCGCCATCTGAGTTTGGCGAGCACTCCTTCAGCGGAGCAGCCGAAGGAGAGTTGTCTGTTGGCATAACTCGTAGGATGCTGACTCCACCTGGACAAATGCCAGGGCATGGGCCAGTGACATCTGGCCAATTTGGGTGGCCATCTGGAGGAAGTAGGGCATTAGGTTGGTGAAGTGAAGGGAGAGAAGGCCATCATGGGAAGTTGGACATCGACAACTGTAGGCCGACAAAAGATGGCAGGGACTTGGTTCAGTGTTTGGTTTCAGTGGCATTAGGTTGGCAGAAGGTGGGCATCTTGGCCATTGTTTGTGTCAGTTCAGCATGGGTCCTGGATCTAGATGTGCCATCTCCTCTGGACCAGGCATGGGCAAACTTTGGGCCCTTCCTCCAGGTGTTTTGGACTCCAACTCCCACAATTCCTAACAGCCTCAGGCCCCTTTTCACCCTTAGCCGCTTAAGCTAGATGATAGAGTAATAGACCTAAAGGATGCCTACCTTCATATCCCAATAGATAAATAGATATAATGCTTAAGCGGCTGGGGCTGTTAGGAATTGTGGGAGTAGGAGTCCAAAACACCTGGAGGGAGAATCCAAGTTTGCCCATGCCTGCTCTCGAACCAACCAAGAATTATGGCCTATTTTTCCCCCCACAACCTGCAATTGTTTAATTCTTCAACCTTTTGTGACATGTGATCTGTTAGCAGTTTGAAACAGCTACATGCCAAAATGTATGTTCCATGTTGTACAAGTTTAGTTTATCTGTTCCAAATAAAAAAGTTGCAACCTCTTTCTATATGTGGTTTGTGTTTTCACTCAGGTGAGCTCCATCAGTATAATGTTAGGAGAGTCAGGCTAGAGGAACAAAATTCTTATTGGTGGGATAAAGCCATCCTTTGGCACTGTTTGGACTTGTCTTAAATAATGACTTAAATAATGAAGGGAGGTGGCAACGTGAGTAAAGTAAAGGTTTTCCCCTGATATTAAGTCCAGTCGTATCCGACTCTGAGGGTTGGTGCTCATCTCTATTTCTAAGCCAAAGAGCCAGCGTTGTCTGTAGGCCCCTCCAAAGTCATGTGGCCAGCATGACTGCATGGAGCAATGTCGCCTTCCCGCAGAAGCCGGACTTATTGATCTACTCATATTTGCATGTTTTCAAACTGCTAGGTTGGTAGAAGCTGGGGCTAACAGCGGAAGCTCACGCCACTCCCTGGATTCGAACCTGCATTTATTTATTTATTTATTTATATTTATTTATTTAAAACTTTTATACCCTGGCCTTCTCACCTCCAAAGAGGGACTCAGGGCGGCCTCACAAAAGCACCATACGGTGTCATAATAGAACAATCAACAATACATTAAATTATTAAAAACATTAGAACAATAGTTAAAACAATTGATTAACACATGCCTATTAAGCAAGTAAGAAATTTCAGCAGCTCACCGCAGTAGGAATGACATAAAACAGAAGGTTTTGTATAAGAAGCAGCCAGAGGGGTGGGACATGACCTCCATCTAGTGTTGTAACTCACCTCGAGCTCTGAGGAGAGGCGGGTATGAAATAAAATTATGTATTGCTGAAGGCTTTCATGGCTGGAATCACTGGGTTGTAGGTTTTTCGGGCTATATGGCCACATTCTAGAGGCATTCTCTCTAGATGTTTCGCCTGCATCTATGGCAAGCATCCTCATGAGGTCATAAAATTATGAGCCACCTAAACTGGGCTTTACAGGCCAATGGAGACTCCACCACAAACATCAGAAGAGCTGCGAGACCGAAAATAAGCGAGGAGAGTAAAGACAAAGATCCACCCAGAGGAAAAGGGTTCTTGACATACATCAAGGGAACCACTGACCGCAGAGGAAACACAACATACAAACTATCTACAGACCAACCAAGAAAATCCAACAAATGTTACATTCAGCAAAGGACAAGAGGGATCCTCTCCCCTCTGCAGGAGTCTACCGTATACCATGCAGCTGTGGACAAGTCTACATAGGGACCCCCAAACGCAGCAGCATTGCCCAAACACGAATCAAGGAACATGAAAGTGACAAGAAAAACATTACTAAATTATATAATAAATTATTAGATTGGGCTACTAAAACTGAAGAAATAAAAAAAGTTGTATGGTAATTTGGGCAAAAAACATTGGCAAGACAAATAAAATTACAGGAGTGGCAAACAATTTGGACAAAAATAAAATATACATATGCTACAGATTTGAAAGAAAATTGGATGAAGATGTTCCACAGATGGGACATCTCACCTCAAAAATTAGGAATAATGTATAAAAACAGCCAATCAAAGTGCTGGAAATGCCACTCAAATATAGAAAGTTACTACCATGTGTGGTGGACCTGTAAAGTAGCAACATCCTTTTGGAAAAGCATACATAAAGAAATCCAAATAATATTACAAAGAAAATTCTCAATGAAACCCGACTACTACTTACTGGGCCTATTAGATAAGGAGCTAAAGATGGACAGTAATGGAGATAAATTGTTTTGTTTTATGACAACAGCTTACTTGTCCAAACGCATCTGCCTCTATGTCCCATCTCTCAGTCTAAGATCATCTGGGGAGGCCCTGCTCTCACTCCTGCCAACATCGCAAATGCGGCTGGTGGGGACGAGAGACAGGGCCTTCTCAGCGGTGGCCCCTCACCTATGGAAAGCACTGCCAAACAAAATAAGATCGACTCCATCTCTCCTCGCTTTTAGAAAAAAGCTAAAGTCGTGGTTGTGGGACCAGGCCTTTGGGCAGCAGATGTAAATTGTACCTTTGGATTTGACTGAATTGACACTTTGGACTTGACTGGACTGACAATGTGTACCGCTTGATGGCTTTAATTAATTATTGTTGTATGTAGTGGTTTTGAATGTAATGTTTTTAAAAATGTTTTTAATGCTTGTTAATGATGTTGATTATATGGTGTATTTTTATATTGTATTGTGGTGTTGCCACCTGTAGTGCTGCAAATGTAAGCCATGCTGAGTCCTCCTGCGGGGGTGAGAAGCTACAAGGTACAAATACCACAAATAAATAAATAAATAATAAGGGTAGCCCCACGTAGAGTGCATTGCAGTAATCCAGTCGAGAGGGAACTTACTCTGGTTACATCCCGAGTAGACTACTGCAACGCACTCTACGTGGGGCTGCCTTTGAAAACACGCTGAAATACACCACCTGAACCTTGAATTGGGACCAGAAACTTATTAGCAGCCAGTGGAGCTGTTTGAACAGGGCAATGGACATTAGCCAGGCCTCACTTGCATGGCATAACAACAGCCCTGTGTCCATTTCTGGGCAAAGCCATTCAAGAAGGAGATGGGCTCCAAGCTGGAAGGAGTCCAGACCAGGGAAGAGTAAGGAGGTGCTTTCCCTGGGTTCCGCCCACTGCTAGCAGCCAATCAGAACAAAGGCAGAAACTTTGAACTCATTGGCTGCTGCTCCCTCCCAGAAAGAAAGGAGAAACCCCCAAACAGACCAAGCTGGGTCACACAAAGGGAGGCTCTGCAACAGTAAGGGCAGGTGAGTTAAAAGGTGAGCTTCCCCCAAATTTCTAGCATTGAGAAAGACTGTAGAATTAGACTCCTAGAGCTGGAAGGGACCCCCAGAGGCCATCCAGTCCAACCTCATTCTGCAAGGCCCTCCCAACAGATGGCTTTCCAACTTTTGTTTGAAAACTTCCCACTGACCCCCAACACTATCTATCCCACTGTCCAACAGCTCTTATCATAAGGAAATACTAAAGCCTTGGGTGGAATAATGTCCAGAGTGGGAGGGGAAAAAAAACAACCAAAAAAACCTTGTCTGTTTCAAGCAAGTGTGAACAATTGAATCACACCAAGTAGCCTTGCAGCTGCAAAGTCAATCAATAAATTAGAAAATCTGCATTGAGGTAGCCTGGCTATTGTTGCCTGGAGGCATCCTTTGTTTGGGAGGTGTTAACTGGTTCTTGGAGCCTCTGGTGGCGCAGTGGGTTAAACCATTGAGCTGCTGAACTTGTTAACCACTGAGCTGTGGAAGGTTGCAGGTTTGAACCCAGGGAACGGGGTGAGCTCCTGCTGATAGCCCCAGCTTCTGCCAACCTAGCAGTCCGAAAACATGCAAATGTTAGAAGATATTATTATTGAGTTGGGGGTGCAGTTAAGTATATGTGGATATTATTATTGAATATAGAAGGATATTAGTATTAAATATATAATGATATTATTATTAAACATATAAGGATATTATTATTAAATATATAAGGATATTATTATTAAATATATAATTTTATTATTTATTTTTATTTACATCATTTATATTCCATCCATCTCACCCCGCAGGGGACTCGGGGCGGATCACAATGCACATATACAGGCAAACATTCAATGCCATAGAGTCGGACATACAACATATATAACTAAAGCAACTCTAGGTGCATTACCGATAAACCTAAACCAACAAACAAACACTGGGAAATATCATTCAAATTCTATATATTATAAGAAATAGGTGTCAATAATGAATTCAGTACTTTAAAGAATGTTATACCTTGTGAGTACTGAATTCATTATTGACACTTATTTCTTATATAGAATTTGAATGATGCAACATATATAGACAGACACTCAGAGGCAATTTAACATTACAGCTTCTGGCCACCAGGGGGAGCTGTCGCATCCCTTCATTCTTTTTCATACTTTCTTGAGATTTTATGGCCTCGTAAATCAATTAAATTAGTTAAATTATAAGGATATTATTAAGTTGGGGATGCAATTAAATTTACAAGGAATTATTATTATTATTAAATTGAAAGGAAATGTGGGGCTCAAACCAGGTCAAAGCCCATGTGTGTATCTGGAGAAGGACCTACAGTTGCCATATGCCATAATGCACTTTGGAACCATATTATATGGTCAACGTAGACCTTCTATAATGAATGCAGTTCAGTGCAGTATGATCTACACTGCCATATAATATAATAATCTAGTTTCAGACTGTACAGGGAACTGCATTAATTTGGATTAGTTCAATGGAACTAATCTGCCTTCTGAAACATTAAAAGCAGCTCCACGACCACGGTGGCGCAGTGGGTTAAACCGCTGAGCTGCTGAACTTGCTGATTGAAAGGTTGCAGGTTCAAATCCAGGGAGCAGGGTGAGCTCCCACTGTTAGCCCCAGCTTCTGCCAACCTAGCAGTTCGAACTCTGGGGATTGGTGGCCATCTCCATTTCTACGCCGAAGAACCGGCGTTGTCCATAGATGCTTCCAAGGCTCGCCATTACCTTCCCGCTGGAGCGATACCTATTGATCTACTCACATTTGCATGTTTTCAAACTGCTAGGTTGGCAGAAGCTGGGCCTAATGGCGGGAGCTCACCCCACTCCCCAGATTCGAAACTGCGACCTTTGTACACTGTGATTTTAATGTCATTTTAATGTGTTTTACCTCTGTTTTTATTGTGTACTGTTGTTTTACCTGTGCTCTTTGGTACTGTGAGCCGCCCCGAGCCCACCGGGAGTAGCGGCATAGAAACCGAAATAAATAAATAAATAAGTTCAGCAGCTCAGCGGTTTAACCCACTGTGCCACCAGAGGCTCCAATAACCAGTTAAGACCTCCCAAACAAAGGATACCTCCAGTCTACGTAGAGACCACCAAACACAGCAATGGTGCCCAGACACAAATCAAAGAACATGGAAGGCACTGCAGATTAAGTCAATCAGAACAGCACCTGATGAACCAACCTGGAGAGTTGGGTTCATCAAACAATGCCAGTTAACACCTCCAAAACAAAGCATCCCACAGGCAACAACAGCCCGGCAACCGCTGTGCCAAAACCTTCACAGATATGACTTTGCAGCTGCAAGGCTACTCAGGCTTGCTAAGCCTCTATGCAAATAACCTCACTGATTGACTCTGCATCTGCAAGGCTACACAAGCTTGCTAATTGCAACATTCACACTTGCCTCAAACAGACAAGGGTGTTTTTTTTCCACCCTGGGCATCGTTCCACAGAGGATGCCTCCAGGCAACAGAGGCCGGGCTAACTCTACAGATACTCTCACTGATCGACTTTGCATCTGCAAGGCTGCTCAATGCTACTCAGGCTTGCTAAGCCTCTATGCAGATAACCTCACTGATTTGACTTTGCAGCTGCATCACTACTCATTGCTACTTAAGCTTGCTAATTGCACATTCACACTTGCCTCAGTCACAGGTTCTTTCTCCTACTCTGGGCATTCCACAGAGGATGCCTCCAGGCAACAGAGGCCAGACTAACTCTATGCAGAGACCCTCATTGACTGACTTTGCATCCGCAAGGCTGCTCAATGCTACACAAGCTTGCTAATTGCAACATTCACACTTGCCTCAAACAGACAAGGGTGTTTTTTTTCCACCCTGGGCATCGTTCCACAGAGGATGCCTCCAGGCAACAGAGGCCGGGCTAACTCTACAGATACTCTCACTGATCGACTTTGCATCTGCAAGGCTGCTCAATGCTACTCAGGCTTGCTAAGCCTCTATGCAGATAACCTCACTGATTTGACTTTGCAGCTGCATCACTACTCATTGCTACTTAAGCTTGCTAATTGCACATTCACACTTGCCTCAGTCACAGGTTCTTTCTCCTACTCTGGGCATTCCACAGAGGATGCCTCCAGGCAACAGAGGCCAGACTAACTCTATGCAGAGACCCTCATTGACTGACTTTGCATCCGCAAGGCTGCTCAATGCTACACAAGCTTGCTAATTGCAACATTCACGCTTGCCTCAAACAGTCACAGGCTCTTCTACTCTGGGCATCATTCCACAGAGGATGCCTCCAGGCAACAGAGGCCAGGCTAACTATGCAGATACCCTCATTGACTGACTTTGCATCTGCAAGGCTTCTCAATGCTACTCAAGCTTGCTAATTGTAACATTCACGCTTCCCTCAGTCACGGGTTCTTTCGCCTACTCTGGGCATCATTCCACAGAGGATGCCTCCAGGCAACAGAGGCCAGGCTAACTCTATGCAGATACCCTCACTGACTGACTTTGCATCCGCAAGACTGCTCAATGCTACTCAAGCTTGCTAATTGCAACATTCACGCTTGCCTCAGTCATGGGTTCTTTCTCCTACCCTGGACATAATAATAATACTTTATTTCTAACCCGCATCCATCTCCCCGGTGGGGACTCGGAGCGGCTTACATGGGGGCGTGCCCGAACAACATTGAAAAATAAACACAATAAAAGCAGTAAACACAATAAAATACATTGTGAAAATGCATCATTCCACAGAGGATGCCTCCAGGCAACAGAGGCCGGGCTAACTCTATGCAGAGACCCTCATTGATTGACTTTGCATCTGCAAGGCTTCTCAATGCTACTCAAGCTTGCTAATTGCAACATTCACACTTGCCTCAAATAGTCACGAGTTCTTTCTCCTACTCTGGACATCATTCCACAGAGGATGCCTCCAGGCAACAGAGGCCAGGCTAACTATGCAGATACCCTCACTGACTGACTTTGCATCCGCAAGGCTGCTCAATGCTACTCAAGCTTGCTAATTGCAACATTCACGCTTGCCTCAAGCAAGTGTCCTTCCTCCCACCCTGGACATCATTCCACAGGTAATCTATACACCTCACTGGCCTTTTTCCATAGACCCCTGAACAAACCTCTGAAGATGCCATTAGCCACAGATAGAGGTGAAACGTCAGGAGAGAATGATACTGGAACATGGCCATACAACCCAAAAAAACTCACAGCAACCCAATGGCTCTCACATTCTTTCAGGAGTCCCTTTGTGGAGAGGGAGCTGGATATACATAAACTATTATTATTATTCAGACTTCTCCAAGCTGAAAATTCCTATCTCTCTACGCCACTTTTCATAGGGATCTGTGGTGTCCAGACTTTGGATCTTCTGGTAGCCCTTCGCGGGACACTTATCATCTTGTCCGTTTCATTCCTGAGTGGCTTTGCCCAGAACTGGATACAGGGCTTTTATTCCAGGTGAGGCTTGTGCAAACAGAACGGAGCGGGACCAGGACAGAGCTTCCATTGATCTGGTTGCATCCGTATGAGTCTCTTGTACAGGATCAAGGGAAACCACAGCCCCGCTCTCCTGCTTTGGTCGGACCTCCTTACCCATTGGGGGGGGGGGGGGGACTATTTTCCTCAGTTCTAATATAATGTAAATACAATATATTATATTATTGCTACAGCACAATATCAATATTACATATCACATTGTGCTATAACAATATCACATTGAACTATACAAAGACAATAAACTATAATTATTGCCACAGCACAACATCAACATTACATATCGCAGTGTGCTATCACAATATCACATTGAACTATACAAATACAATAAACTGTATTATTGCCACAGCACAACATCAATATTACATATCACATTGTGCTATAACCATATCACATTGAACTATACAAATACAATAAACTATATTATTTTATTTATTTATTATTTGGATTTATATACCACCCTTCCCAAAAAGGCTCAGGGTGGTTTACAACAATGAATACACAACACAACATAGTTAAAAACAGAATAAAAACAGATTAGGACCAGAATGGAAAGCACAATCTTAGAGATTAAATTGCCATAGCACAACATCAGTATTACATATCACATTGTGCTATAACAATATCACATTGAACTATACAAATACAATAAACTATATTATTGCCACAACACAACATCAATATTACATATCACATTGTGCTATAACAATATCACATTGTACTATAACAATTATATCTCAATATTATTAGTAATATTGCATGTAACACAAAATATATAGTTATAGTATATTAGTAGTAGTAGTAGTAGTAATATATTGCATTACATTACAACATTATCAATATATGTATACACAATATATTACACCATAATATCTATTATATAAAGGAGGTCCCGTCATGGAACAACCGTCCTAGGCAGAGAAACCTTACAAGGCAGAGACACCGAACTTGGCAACAAAAATATGCCTCAGGCAAGGTAGGCTTTTAGCAAATAACCTTTCCCCCAAAAAACCTAGAAGGCCCCCAAAACAACGATACAAAAACACCTACATTTCCCAGCATCCTCCGCGGCTGTCAACGAATCTCCCGGCCTCTACATTCTGACAACATGATTGGCTGCCAATGAGGGAGTATTTGCATAACGCCTCTATTGGCTAGCCAACATGTACATTCCGACCCATAATAAACTGGCAGACGAGGATAAGGCAAAGGCCTGAGGCAGTCGCCAACACAAACACCCAATTCACTTCCCACAGAAAATTTAAACCCCTACAAATCACAGACCACGCCCAAAATTGACAGTAAGGCTTCATTAACTTGATTTCCCTAACTACCCCTCACTTACTGGGATGCTGTTTACGCTCTGAATTGACAGTAAGGCTTCATTAACTTGATTTTCCCGACTAGGCCTCACTTAATGGGATGCTGTTTAAGCTCGGAATTGACAGTAAGACTTCATTAACTTGATTTTCCCGACTAGGCCTCACTTAATGGGATGCTGTTTACGCTCTGAATTGACAGTAAGGCTTCATTAACTTGATTTTCCCGATTAGGCCTCACTTAATGGGATGCTGTTTAAGCTCTGAATTGACAGTAAGGCTTCATTAACTTGATTTCCCTGACTAGGCCTCACTTAATGGGATGCTGTTTAAGCTCTGAATTGACAGTAAGGCTTCATTAAATTGATTTTCCCGACTAGGCCTCACTTAATGGGATGCTGTTTAAGCTCTGAATTGACAGTAAGACTTCATTAATTTGATTTTCCCGACTAGGCCTCAGCTCATGGGACATTGTGTATGGCCTGAATTGACAGTAAGGCTTCATTAACTTGATTTTCCTGACTAGGCCTCAGCTCATGGGACATTGTATATGGCCTGAATTTACAGTGACCTACCTTGGCACACAGAGCCCCTATGGCCCCCGCTACATTCTACTGCAGTTTGGAGGAGGGTGGACCATGGATGATGGGATTTGATGTACCTCTGTGGATTATGGGATTTGTAGTACTTTCAAACCCCACATACCACTGTGGCCCAGAACCAAGACCGATAAAGATCCAACTTGGCACACAATGCCCCCATGACCCACACTCCATCCAACTGCAGTTTAGAGGAGGGCACACCATGGATGATGGGATTTCAAGTAGCTCCACTCACTTCCAAAGTACCCCACCCACACAAGCATTAACCTCTACATCAACACAGCAGACGGAAAGAAAAAAAACATTGTATATCCACAAGCTATGCAGAACGCCAGCAACACCACACACCAACAACTCCACAGGACTTCAACATCCCACCCACCAGAACAACGTCACAGCCATAACCCCAACAAGACCATAAGTAACATCAATTCTAACCCTTACATACTCAGACTTTCTCGCATCTCCTAAATAGGGCACAGCAACGCGTGCCGGGTACAGCTAGTATTATACTATAATATCAAATACAATATACTATGTCATTGTCAAAAAAATTGGGAGGCTCGACTGTATTTCTAGCGATCCACATGTAATTCTATTTTTGTGTTTATATGTTGTTGTTTGCATATTGCATTATTTTTAACCTTGTTAGATGCTTTGAGTTTCCTTTCGGAGAAGAAAACATTATAATAATAATGTATTCCTCTCCGAAAGGAAACTCAAAGCATCTAATAATAATACGGGATTTCCGAATTCAGACTGACAGAGTTTTGGAGCTCAATACTCCTGACCTCATGATCAAGTATGGATCATCAATGTTGCAATCCCAGGCGACAGCAGGATTGACAACTGGAAAAGCTGACACAATACAAGGATTTATTATTATTTACTAGCACAAGCCAGTCAAGGTGGTCCCAGTGGTGATCGGCACACTGGGCGTAGTGCCTAAAGACCTTGGCCTACACTTAAACACAATCGGCGCTGACAAAATTTCCATCTGCCAGCTGCAGAAGGCCACCTTACTGTGATCTGCACGCACTTATTTATGGATACATCACACAGTCCTAAACACTTGGGAAGTGTCCGACGTGTGATCCAATACAACAGCCAGCAGAGTGATCTTGTCTGCTGTGGACTCATCTTGTTGTGTTTCAAATAACAACAATAATAATAGCAATGCTCTTAAAGAGGGTTGAGAGCTTCCTTATTTGTTTCCTTTCATTGATTTGTCCATAGTATAGGTGGATGCAGCCATGCTGGCCAAGAAGGCGACTATCCAGCATAGGAGCACCAGGCTCCAAGCCCAGAAACAGGATAAAGCAAACCCCCAAAAGCCGCAAGGAAAAATCTGCACAGCATTTAGAGGCCAAAAACAGCCCACCAAGGGGAACCAAGTGGCAAAATTATCACCAGCCTCAGATAAGGACATAAGGATGGCCCTAGGCCTCATGGAAGCCCCGGCAACAAGGGAAGGCACCCTGAAGAGGCATCTGCCGGTAGTGAGAGATGTTTCATTGGAGAGCAAAAGCCAGGAGGAAAAAAGGCGAAGGAAGAGCATTGAAAGCAAAGAAAGGAGCCCGGAGGAGTCGGACAGCACAAGAATCCTGGGTGAGTTGTCAAGGTGCTTTTAACAATTGGCTCTTTTAGCTGCCGCATCACACTGTCGGCTCAAGCCCAGCTTGAGGTCTCCTAAAGCTCCCTAGATCTTTCTCATACGGACTGTTTCCAAGCCCGGTGTCATCCATCCCATATTTGTGGATTTTACGTCTTCTTCCTAAGTGTTTACATCCTGACCCTGTCCTCTGGAGTGTTAGCTTTCTCTCCCAATGTGTTGTTGTTTATTCATTCAGTTGCTTCTGACTCTTCGTGACCTCCTGGACCAGCCCAGGCCAGAGCCTCCTGTCGGCCGAGGCCACCCCCAGCTCCTTCAAGGTCAAGCCAGTCACTTCGAGGATACCATCCACCCACCTTGCCTTTGGTCGGCCCCTCTTCCCTATTCTTTCCATTTCCCTCAGCATCATTCTCTTCTCCAAGCTTTCCTGACTTCTCCTGATGTGGCCAAAGGACTTCATCTTTGCCTCTTATATCCTTCCCTCCAATGAGCAGCCGGGCTTTATTTCCTGGAGCAGTGTTTCCCAACGTTTTTTGAGCCGCGACACACTTTTAACATTAAAAAAATGTTAAAAATGGGGCACACCACCAACCAAAATGACACTCTAACACAGTAAAGAACGGCTGAGGGATAGTGGCCTGCTGGGAGCAGCTGCTGGGAGTGTCGACGCTGAGGGGGAGGGAGTGGAGCCAGGCCGTGCCATGCCCTGCCCCTCCCCCAGCTTCAGCTCTCCCAGCAGCTTCTCCAGCCTTGAGGGGGCAATGCCAAGCCAGCGGTGGCAGAGCCAGCACAATGCTGGCTTGGCATTGCCCCCTCAAGGCTGGAGCAGCTGCTGGGAGTGCAGAAGCCGGGGGAGGGTGCGGAGCCAGGCCGCGCCATGCCCCGCCCCCTCCCCAGACTTCAGCTCTCCCACAGAGGAGGAGCATGAGCGGTGGACGGGCTTCAGTGGGTGGGGCTGCTCTTCCCTGCGGCTTCAGTGAGCGAGGGGCGAAAGTCATGGCGGATTGGAGCCTGGCTGGGGAAACGGCCGAAGGAGGTGGTACCCTGGCCCCTTCTTTTTCTTCTCTGCTGCCCGGCCCTTCCTCCTCCTCCCCCAAGCAGCAGGAGTTTGGCAGGAGGATGGGGGAGGAAGGGGGCAGAGACCTTTTCTCGCGGCACAGCAGGAGGTCCATCACGGCACACTAGTGTGCCGCATCACAGCGGTTGAGAAGCACTGTCCTGGAGGATGGACTGGTTGGATCTTCTTGTGGTCCAAGGCACTCTCAGGACTTTACTCCAGCACCACAGTTCAAAAGTGTCTCCCTTCCTTTGCTCAGCTTTCCTTATTGTCCAGCTCTCGCATCCATAGGTTACTTCAGGGAATAACATTGCTTTAACTATGCGGATCTTTGTTGCCAGTGTGGTTTCCCTACTCTTCACTATTTTATCGGGATTGGTCATTGCTCTCCTTCTAATAAGCAAACGTCTTCTGATTTACTGGCTGCAGTCTGCATCTGCAGTCATCTTTGCAAAGAAATACAAAGTCTGTCACTGCCTCCACGTTTTCTCCCTCTATTTACAATTTATCCATCAGTCTGGTTGCCCTCATCTTGGTTGTTTCGATGTTTAATTGCAACCCAGCTTTTGCACTTTCTTCTTTATTTATTTATTTATTTATTATTTCGACTTCTATACCACCCTTCCTGAAAAGGTTCAGGGTGGTTCACAGCAATGAACAACAAAACACAACATACTTGAAAACATAATAACAACAGATTAAGACCAGAGCAGGGGTTACAGTTTAGAGATTGAACGCCTGATGGAACAGGTTGGTCTTGCAGGCCCTCCGAAAAGCCTGTAGATCAGATATTGCTCGTGCCTCCTCCGGGAGGGCGTTCCAAAGGGTAGGCGCTGCTACAGAAAAAGTGCGCTGCCGCGTCGATGACAAGCGGCAGATCTTAAGTGATAATTCAAGCCAAAATCCGGTTCCAGCAGTGTTATACTGCTCAAAGCGTCACTTGCTGGTTGTGGGCGGGCTTAGTAGGCGGAGTCCCATTGCGGCTCTGTTGACGCAAAGTAAACAATCGCCAAGGCGGAAGTGAGTCACTGGAACACCTTCCGTGCGAAAACACAATGTGCATTCAAAGACTGTAATCCATGAGCGTCCCAGGTTGCACAGGAGAAACAGACCTGGTCACAGTAAAAAGTACATAAAATACAAAGAATGATTCACTAGCAGCAGAGGGGAAGTTGGCTAAGTAAAAGCCAGCGTCGTGCCGACGGCTTGGAGAAGGATCCCAGGCGCCCAATGTGGCCGTTTTCGTGCCTTACAGGCACTTCATCAGGGCACGTAGCGGCTAGTAATCTAATCAATATCACAATATCAAGGACATCAGAAGAATTGAATCCATCGGCTGTTTCTCCTGCGCAACCTGGGTTACAGTCTTTGAATGCGCATTGTGTTTCCACACGGACGATGATCCAGAGACTCACTTCCGCCATGGCGATTGTTTACTTTGCATCAACAGAGCTGCAACGGGGCTTCGCCTACTGAGCCCGCCCACAACCAGCAAGCAACGCTTTGAGCGGTATAACGTTGCTGGAACCGCATTTTGGCTTGAATTATTTTTTTCTTAGCGACGCTTCAGTGTTTCTACCCTGCCACCAGATCCCGGGCAATTCCCGTGCATGGGGCCGAGACCCGTCTACAAGTACCGTGCCGCGTTCGGCACACCTTTAAACATGGACTACACTTTCGGTGGCTGCTGAACTATTGGACCTAATGTGGTACATAGGCTCCTTTGAATTCCTACACTTTGGTATATGCGGAACCTTTGTTGTCTGTAGCCCAGTGCGCAGTGAGTAAATATATGTAATGCTCATTTGGGCTTGATATATTACTGTGTGTAACTCATTTGTTTGTACATCTGACCCTCGATATTCAGTCCTTTTGTGTGTACTCACTGGTGCTAGCCTCCCTCCAGCCTTGCATGCTCTCCCTCACCCGCACATGTGCTCCACACTGCCATGCGCCAAGTACACCTGCTCTCCCTTCCCCATTTGGAGTCTCAGAAACAGCCCTCCCCTTGGCTGAGAGGCCAACCAATCACAGCAGAGGAAGGCTTTTGGTGGGAGGATCCGCATCTGTTTCCAAAAAGGAAGAGAAGGGCAGGTGGAGAGATCTTCAGCCTTCTCTGGCAAAGGGGTTCCTAAGACCATCAGAAATATGTTGTCTGATGGTCTTGGGCAACTCCTCGCAACCCCTCCAGGGGTCCCGACCAGGGGCGGTCCTTACAGGTAGGCCAAGTAAGCGGCCGCATAGGGCGCCATCTGGGAAGGGGGCGCCATCCTGGCCGCATGGGGCGCCATCCTGGCCCTGCCGATATTCTTCAGGCAGCGCCGCAGCTGCCTGCTTTTGGGCCCCGGCCTTGTGCGCTCCGACGCCGCTTCTGGGCATGCGCGGAGGTTTTTCGCGCAGGGCGCAGTTGCTCGGAGCTGAAGTTGAGCACAGGAGCAACTGCACATGCGCGAAAACCTCCGTGCATGCCCAGTAGCTCCCTTGCACAAAAGCCTGTAAGCAAAGCACTCCCTATCGGGCAGGCAGGGAGTGCTTCCCCTCTCCCTTTGTCTCCGCTGTGCGCGCGTTTGCGGGGAAGGACAAAAGAATCAGTGAAGGAAGTGTAAGTGAATAATGAATGAAGGGCTTTCCTCCTCCTCCTCTGTGAGCTCTTCTCTCCCTCCTTCCTTCCTTTGGCACTATTTCTGTCTAGACCTGAGGGGCCTGAGGCTATGAGGAGTTGTGGGAGTTGGAGGCCAAAACACCTAGAGGGAGGGCGGGCCCAACTTTGCTCAGGCCTGTATTCGACCTCATTTGAACATTTTGGCTGTTTTTCTATTTACATTTACATTGGGATCCTAATTTTGGACTTATGGGAGATTCCTATGAATTATGAGTCGGGTGATAGGTAATATATTCTGATTTTGATGCATTTACATTGCATTTCTTGTTGATTATTATACAGTTCTGCTTAATATTGTCATACAACATAATAAAAATACAATATAACAATAGAATAATGATATATTTTAGATTACATGTAATATTACAAACAATATTGCAGTATAGTGGTATTGTACAAAATAGTAATATATAATATTTTATTTTACTTTATTTTGGGTTATTTGAGTTTTATAGGAGTAATGAAAATATTTAGTAGAGGATAATTTTATTTAAATAAATAATTTTATTTATTATTTTATTATAATAATATAATAGAATGTTATATTATATTATAATGCCAATATATTATAATATAATTATATTGTAATGTAATATAATATAATTATGATATAATATAGTATGAGTATAGTATAATATATTGTATATACATTGATACAATATAATACTACTAATGGTATTGTGATATTATATTGTATATTTGTTTTACATGGGGGGGCAAAATAATGGTTTTTTGGGGGGGGCGCCAAAATAATGTTCGCTTACCATTTAAAATTACCTTAGACCGCCCCTGGTCCCGACCCCCCAAGTTGTGAAACACTGCCTTATAGGATGGGTGAGGCCTTAAGCCTTTTTGCTCAGGACTCCCAAAATGTGTTGTGCTTGGAGTTTAAACAAGACATGATCTGGGAATCACGGGTGCTTTATCTCGTTTTCAGGAGAACTCATTTTGGGCTTTGGCTCCGACGGCAGACCAACGCAGAGAAGAACGGTGGCGCCTCGGACAGAAGAAGTAGCATGGATTATATCCCAGGCAGTGGCACCGGGCACTATGCGGGCATACAGGGAGGCAGTGGGCAGGTTCTTTTTATTTAAGACGACGATGGGATATAAGCAGGGCTGGCCAGCTTTGGAGGACGAAGTGCTCCATTACTTGGTGCACCACAGGAAGGAGGGATTAGATCCAGACACTTTGCGCATTCACTCAGATGGGATCTCCTTTTTCAGCAAAGTCATGGGTTTGGCAGACCCCGGCGCATGCTTCCGGGTCAAAACGATATTGAAAGGTTGGAAGCGGAGTACTATGGGATCCCATACAGGGATAAACACGAAGAGGGTGATCACGCACCGTCAGTTTAGGGACTTGGTCCGGCAATTGGAAATGATATGCCATACTAAAGCGGAAGCGTGCCTCTTCCAGGCAGCCTTCATGGTGGCCTTCTTTGGGGCTTTGAAGACAAGCCAATTGGTGGCAGACTCCAAGACGGACGTGTCCGGGCGAGCCCTTCGGCTCAAGGACATTTCACTGAGGGACAATACCATAGCCATCAAAACCAGGGATTGGGGAGGAAGGCGAGTGGTGGTGCAGGTCAAGAGATTAGCACAATGGGAGCTCTGTCCATACCAAGTACTTAAAGAGTTCCTAAAGATAAGGGGGACAGCCCCAGGGCCACTCTTGGTACACCAAGATGGGATACCTCTCACCCGCTATCAGTTTTGGGCAGTTTTCAGGATGGCCCTGGAACGCTTGGGGCTTCCGGCATCCGAGTTTGGCGAGCACTCCTTCAGCGGAGCAGCCGAAGGAGAGTTGTCCGTTGGCATAACTCGCAGGATGCTGACTCCACCTGGACAAATGCCAGGGCATGAGCCAGTGACATCTGGCCAATTTGGGTGGCCATCTGGAGGAAGCAGGGCATTAGGTTGGTGAAGTGAAGGGAGAGAAGGCCATCATGGGAAGTTGGACATGGACAACTGGGCCGACAAAAGATGGCAGGGACCTGGTTCAGTGTTTGGTTTCAGTGGCATTGGGTTGGCAGAAGGTGGGCATCTTGGGCATTGTTTGTGTCAGTTCAGCATGGGTCCTGGATCTAGATGTGCCATCTCCTCTGGAACAGGCATGGGCAAACTTTGGGCCCTTCCTCCAGGTGTTTTGGACTCCAACTCCCACAATTCCTAACAGCCTCAGGCCCCTTCCTTTTCGCCCTTAGCCGCTTAAGCTAGATCAGTGCTGTCCAACTTCTACCGGGTCCAGGGCCGGATAAGAGGTCACTGATGACCTAGGGGGCCGCTCGGCCCCGCCCCCAGGCCCCGCCCCCAGCCCAGGCCCCGCCCCCTCCTAAAACGGCCGAAAAGGGCAGAGGCGGCGCCAAGAGCAGCGCGTCACAGGCCTGGCGTGACGCGCTGCTCTTGGCACCGCCTACCCTCCTTTGGCGCCCCCTCCTCCTTCCTAGAGGGAGGGCGCGAAAGGGAGGAGTAAGCGTGCCAAGAGCAGCGCGTCACGCCAGGCCTGTGACGCGCCTGCTCTGGCGCCCCTCTCCCCGGCCCCTACGCCTAGGAAGGGAGGGCCGCGAAAAAAGGGCAGAAGGCGGCGCCAGGGGCAGCGCGTCACGCCAGGCCTGTGACGCGCTGCTCTTGGCGCCGCCTTCTGCCCTTTTTCGCGGCTCCTGCCCTAGGTAGGGGGGGGCGCCGGGAGGAGGAGGAGCTAGCTCTCTTCCTCCTCCCTGCCCGCCTCCCCCGGCCCCGGCCGCCATTTTTAAAAAAAAATTCAATTTTTTAAAAAAATAAAATTTAAAAATGGCGGCTGAGGGCATAGGTGGGGCCGTGTCCAACAGGCTACGGGGCCGGATCCGGCCCCGGGGCCGCCAGTTGGACAGCCCTGAGCTAGATGATAGAGTAATAGACCTAAAAGATGCCTACCTTCATATCCCAATAGATGGATAGATATAGCGCTTAAGCGGCTGGGGCTGTTAGGAATTGTGGGAGTTGGAGTCCAAAACACCTGGAGGGAGAATCCAACTTTGCCCATGCCTGCTCTCGAACCAACCAAGAATTATGGCCTATTTTTTTCCCCCACAACCTGCAATTGTTTAATTCTTCAACCTTTTGTGACATGTGATCTGTTAGCAGTTTGAAGCAGCTACATGCCAAAATGTATGTTCCATGTTGTACAAGTTTAGATTATCTGTTCCAAATAAATAAGTTGCAACCTCTTTCTATATGTGGTTTGTGTTTTCACTCGGGTGAGCTCCATCAGTATAACGTTAGGAGAGTCAGGCTAGAGGAACAAAATTCTTATTGGTGGGATAAAGCCATCCTTTGGCACTGTTTGGACTTGTCTTGGGGAAAGATAAATAATGAAGGGAGGTGGCAACGTGAGTAAAGTAAAGGTTTTCCCCTGATATTAAGTCCAGTCGTATCCGACTCTGAGGGTTGGTGCTCATCTCTATTTCTAAGCCGAAGAGCCAGCATTGTCTGTAGGCCCCTCCAATGTCATGTGGCCAGCATGACTGCATGGAGCAATGTCGCCTTCCCGCAGAAGCCGTACTTATTGATCTACTCATATTTGCATGTTTTCAAGCTGCTAGGTTGGCAGAAGCTAGGGCTAACAGCGGAAGCTCACGCCACTCCCTGGATTCGAACCTGCATTTATTTATTTATTTTTATTTATTTATTTATTTAAAACTTTTATACCCTGGCCTTCTCACCTCCAAAGAGGGACTCGGGGCGGCCTCACAAAAGCACCATACGGTGTCATCATAATAGAACAATCAACAATACATTAAATTATTAAAAACATTAGAACAATAGTTAAAACAATTGATTAACACATGCCTATTAAGCAAGTAAGAAATTTCAGCAGCTCACCGCAGTAGGAATGACATAAAACAGAGAAGGTTTTGTATAAGAAGCAGCCAGAGGGGTGGGACATGACCTCCATCTAGTGTTGTAACTCACCTCGAGCTCTGAGGAGAGGCGGGTATGAAATAAAATTATGTATTGCTGAAGGCTTTCATGGCTGGAATCACTGGGTTGTAGGTTTTTCGGGCTATATGGCCACATTCTAGAGGCATTCTCTCTAGATGTTTCGCCTGCATCTATGGCAAGCATCCTCATGAGGTCATAAAATTATGAGCCACCTAAACTGGGCTTTACAGGCCAATGGAGACTCCACCACAAACATCAGAAGAGCTGCAAGACCGAAAATAAGCGAGGAGAGTAAAGACAAAGATCCACCCAGAGGAAAAGGGTTCTTGACATACATCAAGGGAACCACCGACCGCAGGGGAAACACAACATACAAACGATCTACAGACCAACCAAGAAAATCCAACAAATGTTACATTCAGCAAAGGACAAGAGGGACCCTCTCCCCTCTGCAGGACTCTACCGTATACCATGCAGCTGTGGACAAGTCTACATAGGGACCCCCAAACGCAGCAGCATTGCCCAAACACGAATCAAGGAACATGAAAGTGACAAGAAAAACATTACTAAATTATATAATAAATTATTAGATTGGGCTACTAAAACTGAAGAAATAAAAAAGTTGTATGGTAATTTGGGCAAAAAACATTGGCAGACAAATAAAATTACAGGAGTGGCAAACAATTTGGACAAAAAATAAAATATACATATGCTACAGATTTGAAAGAAAATTGGATGAAGATGTTCCACAGATGGCACATCTCACCTCAAAAATTAGGAATAATGTATAAAAACAGGCAATCAAAGTGCTGGAAATGCCACTCAAATATAGAAAGTTACTACCATATGTGGTGGACCTGTAAAGTAGCAACATCCTTTTGGAAAAGCATACATAAAGAAATCCAAATAATATTACAAAGAAAATTCTCAATGAAACCCGACTACTACTTACTGGGCCTATTAGATAAGGAGCTAAAGATGGACAGTAATGAAGATAAATTGTTTTGTTTTATGACAACAGCTGCACGTATGGTTTATGCCAGATATTGGAAAGCCGATCATATTCCCAATAAAGAACAATGGTTAATAAAACTTTATGACATAAAGAACATGGACAGACTGACATTTCTCTCGAGTAAGAAGACAGGAAATCCGAGAAAACAAACGGACTGGAGTTTACTAGAGGAATACAGTAAAAGAAATGACTATAATTTAAAAGCCAAAAGTACTATAAGAAAAACCGACGTAGAAAAATGGATTTTATAATGATGGAAAGGAGGACTTTACAAACTCCTGGGGGAAAGGAGTTAATGGATTAATTATATCATCAAAAGTCACCTCCCAAGAAGAAGAATGGAAGTCAATTTTTTGTTTGTCTTGTACATTGGTTCATTTTTTTCTTTTTCTCTCTTTTTTCCTTTCCCCTCCCCTCCCCCCATCCTCTCTCTCACCCCACTAGCTTTTTCACATTTATTTACTTTGTTTACAGCAGGGCTGTCCAACTTCTACCGGCCCAGGGGCCTGAATTCCGGTCACTGATGACCTGGGGGGCCGAAGGGTCTGCCCCCAGCTCCGCCCATGCCCTGCCCCTCCCCCGGCTCCAATTTACTTACAATTCATAAGGGGCATCCATACAATCAAATATAATCTTTTACTAACATTAAATGCAGGGTGGGCATTCAAAAGGGGCATCCATACAGTCAAATATAATCTTTTACTGAGATAAAACGCAAGGATAAAATATTAAATTATTTTAATTTAATATTAAATATATTTAATTCCACCCTCCCCTCTCCCCTTATTTTAATTTACTATTAAATATATTTAATTCCATCCTCCCCTCTCCCCTTATTTTAATTTAATATTAAATATATTTAATTCCATCCTCCCCTCTCCCCTTATTTTAATTTAATATTAAATATATTTAATTCCATCCTCCCCTCTCCCCTTATTTTAATTTAATATTAAATATATTTAATTCCACTCTCCCCTTATTTTAATTTAATATTAAATATATTTAATTCCATCCTCCCCTCTCCCCTTATTTTAATTTAATATTAAATATATTTAATTCCACTCTCCCCTTATTTTAATTTAATATTAAATATATTTAATTCCACCCTCCCCTCTCCCCTTATTTTAATTTAATATTAAATATATTTAATTCCATCCTCCCCTCTCCCCTTATTTTAATTTAATATTAAATATATTTAATTCCATCCTCCCCTCCCCCCCTTAATGTATCCCATCTCCCCTTATTTCATCTTTAAATATATTTAAGTTTATATTTTTTCTGTTTTAAATTTTTTTATTAAAGGTTTCATATTTTCTACACACAACAAATGGATAAGGGGAGATGAACATACATGGGGAATCAGGGAAAATAAACATAGAAAGGGGGGGATAAAAACAAAAGTGACTTCCGCCTTCATTCCATACCATTTACAATAGTTATTTATAACAAATCCATAAATCAGGAGCATCCCAAATGCCCTTATTTGTAGGTCGTGATAATCCCTTTTATCACCTTATTTATTCTTAGTCTCTAGTTTACTCATTTGTTTTGATGTACTCAGCAACTTGTAGCCAGTCTGTTCTAATATTTCCTTGACCATTGTTTTGTTTCAGCCAAAATGTAAGTTCGTCCATGTCTTTGATCTCTAATATCTTTTCTAACCATTGGTCCTTTGTTGGTAACAAATTTGTCTTCCAAGTTCTTGCAAATATTATCCGAGCCGCCGTTGATAGGAAGATAAAGAGTTTTTCTGTATTTTCATTCGTGAATATTCCATTGTCCATTATACCTAACAGGTATAGCTCTGGTTTCATTTGGAACTCAACCTGTAGGATTTTCTTACATTCCTTGTGAATAAGTTTCCAATATTCATTAGTTTTTGGGCAGGTCCACCACATATGAAAAAATGTACCTTCTTGTTTATCACATTTCCAACACTTATTATCTATATTTTTGTACATTATGTTTAATTTCTTAGGTGTAATGTACCATCAATGTATCATTTTTAACCAGTTTTCTTTTAAGTCAGTTGCATATGTGATTTTAAGCTGTTTCGTCCACAACCTTTCCCACTCCCTTAATTGGATGGGTCTCCCAATATTTCGGGCCCATTTTACCATAGATTGTTTGATTACTTCCTCCTCTGTAGCCCAGTTCAAAAGCATGGAGTATGTTTTAGATATACTTTTCTTTTCATTCTTAAGAATTTTATCCCATGGCCCTTCCAAAGCACTAAATCCCTTAACCTTATCTTTATTGAAGCTTTCTCTCATTTGGAAGTAATGTAACCATAACACATTATGGTGTATTTTAGCAATATCTTAATGTGTCTTCATCACTAATATTCCTCCTATTGACGTCAAAATATCCTGATATTTTGGCCACTCTGTCCATCCAAGTAGCCTTCTTTGGTTGGCTTCTAGAGGCGACAGCCATAGTGGTGTCTTAGTATACATGTAATCTTTATATTTTAACCAGGTTTTCAGCAATGCGGATCTAATGAAATGGTTTCCAAAGTTTTTTTCAATTTTTGCCCCTTCATACCACAGGTATGAGTGCCATCCTTTTCGTAAGTCAAAGCCTTCCAGAGTTAATGTTGAACTTTTAGATAATAGCACCCAATCTTTCACCCATGTCAGAGCACATGCTTCATAATATAATTTAAGATCTGGTAGGCCAAAGCCTCCTTTTTCTTTGTGCATGGTCATTATATTATATTTAATTCTTGGTTTCTTATTCTTCCATATGAACTTAGTCAGGTCCTTTTTCCAGTCATTAAAGATCTTCATATTTCTTATTATCGGCAAGTTCTGAAATAAATACAGCATCTTTGGTAACAAATTCATCTTTACGGCAGAAATCTTTCCCATAAGGGAAAGATTGAGTCTTTTCCATTGTTCTAATTCTTCTTTCATTTTTTTCCATTGTTCCATATAGTTGTCTTTCAGTAAGTGCAGGTTCCTTGCAGTGATCCAAATTCCTAAATATTTAAACTTATTAACCACTTGGATACCCGTCAGTTCTTGTAATTGCATTTGATTGGGTTTCGAGATATTTTTCGTTATGATCCTGGTCTTTTTCTTATTCAACCTGAACCCTGCGAGTTTTCCATATTCTTCAATATTCGACAACCATTTGGATATATTGTCTCTTGGGTTTTCCACGATGCATATCACGTCGTCGGCAAATGCTCTTGTTTTAAACTCTTTCTTTTGTATACTTAATCCTTTTAATTCTTTATTCTGCATTATCTTCATTAAAAGTGTCTCTGAAGCAAAAATGAAGATAAGCGGGGATAGTGGGCATCCCTGCCTAGTTCCTTTTTCTATCGGGAATTCCTTAGTTGCGTTTCCGTTTATCCAGATCTTTGCCCTCTGACGTTGGTATATTGCCGCGACTGCATTCTGAAATTGAAATCCAATATCAATTTCCTTCATAAGTAATTCAAAATATTTCCAATTAAGGTTGTCGAACGCTTTCTCGGCATCTATTGACAATAGTGCCAACTCTTTCTGATGGTTCATCTCATAGTATTCAATCACATTTAAAATTGTTCTTACATTATCTCTTATATATCGGTTGGGTAAAAATCCATTTTGGTCTTCTTGAATCCAATCTACTAGGAATTCTTTAAATCTATTTGCCAATATTGTCGTATATATCTTATAATCTGTATTTAGGAGTGAGATCGGACGATAATTCTTAATATCCTCTGGGTCTGTCCCATCTTTGTATATCATTGTTATGTCCGCCACTCTTCATGAATCTGGAATTTCTTTTTCAGTAAGTGCCTTATTCATTATCTCCTTTAGGACCATAACTAGTTCTTCCTGCATAGTTTTATAGAAGCATGCTGTATAGCCGTCCGGTCCTGGTGCTTTATCATTTTTCAAACTTTTAATTGCTTTTTTAATTTCTTCAACTGTTATCTCCTGGTTAAGTCTTTGACGTTGCTCCTCCGTAATTTTCTCCAATTTTAATCCTCCCAGATATTCCATTACTTCTTCCTCCTTAATTTGCTCTTCTTTATACAGGTGTTCGTAGAAGAGTAGAAATTCCTGCTTTATTCTTTCATCCTCTACTATGTATTCTTCTCCCTTTTTTATTCTTATGATTTGTTGGGTTTGCTTTTTCTTCCTTAATCTCCTTGCCAGCCATCTCCCTACTTTATTAGCGTTTTCAAAGGAGTTCTGCTTAATATATTTCATTTGCTTTGCCATTTGCTCAATTTCCAGGTTATGTTTCTCTCTCCTAGTTATTCCCAATTTTTTTATTATTTTCTTATTTCCTGGGTTTTGTTTCAATCTATTCTCTAATACGGTAAGTTCTTCCTCAATCTTTACTAATTTTAGTCTCCTTTGCTTGTTCCTTGCTGAATTGTGTTGTATAAGATGGCCTCTCATCACTGCTTTGTATGCGTCCCAAACCGTCTGTATTCTTATTTCCTCTGTGGTATTGTGTTGGAAGTATTCTTTAGTTCTCTCCTTATATTTTTTAATATCCTCTTCTACTTTCATCAAGTTGTCATTTAGCCTCCATTTCCGCGTGCCTCTTCTCTGGTTTATCACCATTATTATCGCACCATGGTCTGATAAGTCTCTGGGTTTTATTTTAATCTCTTGTATTTTAGTCGTTAAAGATTTCGTTGTCCATATCATGTCTATTCTTGACCAGCTTTGATGCCGGTTAGAAAAGAAGGTATAATCTTTCACTTTATCATTATGAAGTCGCCATGTGTCTTCCAAATCATATTCCTTCATGAGTTTAAGAAGGTTATCTGGTAGTGTGCTTTGGTCGTCCCCGACTAATTTTTTGGATCTCTTTGTTTTATCTTTATTCTTGTCCATCGCTCCATTGAAATCTCCTAGTATTATTAGATGGTCACAGTGCTCGTTAATCAATTTTTCCCTCAGAGTTTCTGTAAATTTCTTTTTAGAAGCATTCGGGGCGTAGATATTGCAAATCAGGATCGTTTCTGTTCCAACTGTAATCTTTACTGCCACCATTCTTCCATTTCAATCTCTGAAGAGAAATTCAGATTTTATATTTGGGTCTACATATAGAGCTACTCCTCTTTTCTTTTCTGGCGCTGAGGAGAAATATACTTGTCCCAATTTTGGGTGTGTTAGGTGTGAGACATGCCTTTGACTAATATGTGTTTCTTGTAGTGCCACCACATTAAATTTTCCATTCTTTATTTGTTTAAAAATCTGTTTTCGTTTATTTGGTGAGTTTAGCCCATTTACATTATTAGAATACACACTCAATTCCTGTGCAAAACTACTCATTGTCATCGCTAATCATTGATTGTACTACATTCTCATCTTCATCTTCATCTTCCTCTTCTCCATCTTCTTCTTCTTCTTGTGCCTGGTCGGGTGCTGGTACATTGGCTGACGCTGCCCCTTGAAACTCGGGGGTGTTGAATCTTTTCCTTTTAGGTTTGTTCTGTTTGTCTCTTTCGGCTGAGCTTAGAGGTGTTCTTATTTTTTTCTCCTTTTCTAATCTTTGATAGAATTCTTTTGCCTTGTCTTCGGTGGTAAGCCAAAGTCTCTCATCTTTGTATGTCACCATGATTCCCTCTATTCTTTCCCATCTAAACCGAATGTTTAGACGTTTTAACTCTGTTGTTAAGAAGAAGTATTTCCTTCTTCGATTTAGTGTAGTTATAGGGAATTCCCGGAGCACCAGCACTTTAGTTTCTTTATAATTAATGGGATTGGTGTTGCTTCTCCTCCATATCTCATCTCTGTATCTTGTCCTGATGAAGTGGACTATCACGTCACGTGCTGTCTTGTTCTTCTTTGCATAGTTAGTTTGAATGCGGTAGACTTTGTCCACCTCTCTATCTACTTCCCTTTCTGGAGTTTCTGTCAGATTAGAGATTAACAATAGTATTGTCGCTCTTATATCCTCTCCCTCTGATTCTGGAATGTTCCTAAAACGAAGCTGATGCTCCATCTCTCTATGCTCCAGTCTTTCTTGGGTCTTTTCCATACCAAAACTCTTTTTCTCCACGGCTTCCACCTTCTTTTGGGTTTTTTTCTGAGTTTTTTCCATTGCCAACTGGTCTGTTTTTAGTTGTTTAACCTCCTGATGTGTTTCCTTCATCTCCTTCTTCATTACGCTCCATTCCTCCTTTAACTCTTTCTTCATGGTGTTCATATCGTCTTGCGTAGCTCTCTGTTGCACTTCCAGCTTCTCTGTCAGGGTTTGAAGTGTGTCCTGCTTCACCGATATCTTCTGTATATCTCTTTGTATCTCTCTAAACATTTCTTTGATGCCTCCCTCCTCTGGTCCTTGGCCTGAGAAGGAGCTCCTTCTTGGCAGTCCTTTGGTATCTTTGGCACTTCCTTTGAATGCAGCCATTTCTCTTATTTCCTCAATAGTATCGATTTACAATCAATTCAGGCTAATAACAAATATATTCCTTCACCCAGTACCGTCACCATTCCATCCTGATTACCATTTATCATCAATTCATTATTTACGCCCCCCCAAGTTCTCAATCTTCCCCAGTCAATCAAGTAATTTCCCAGTCACTGTCAATCAAGGAGGGTACTTCAATTAATGCCCCTTATCAAATTTATCAAAGTAATTATTTCCCCTCTTTTCTCTCAATACATTCTTTTCTCAATAAGGATATTTCTTAGTAACTATTTTTAAAAACACTTTCCCCCTCAATTGATTATGACAGTTCCAATAGTTAAAGAGATTGGTAGGCCTTATAAAATTTTACAAAAGCTGCACCCTTCAATTCCCTTCAAATAACCTTAGATCGATGTAGCTAGCATAGGCAATACTTATATTTCAGTCCCAGCCCAGCCCATGTCCCAGTCCTTATCACCCCCAGCCACCACCAATTCTTTCCTCTTTATAGTTACATATGTTCAGAGCGTTTTACTAATGTTTCTCAGTGGTCTTTCCAACTCCTCCGGTCTCGTCTACTTCTCCTCCTGGTCCGTCGGCCCCGTCAGCTCTCCGTCCGTCGCCCCTGTCCGCTCCTTGCCTTTCCCGGGATCCAGCCACCTCCGATCGATGCCTCTCCTGTCCCTCCTGGCCGTCGATCGTCGCCGCTACGTCCCTCTCGTCTGCTTCTCGTCCTTGTTGTTTATTTGCCTTACTTTTGCCCGGAAGGGTGGTGTTTTCTATAATTTTCTATAATTTCTATAATTTGTTGGCTCTGTGGTGTCTTTTACCTCACTTCCGGCTTCCTGCCCTTAGCTTCCTGGTCCGTCTGGGTGGTTTCCCCCCCCCTGTCTCCGCTCTCTCCTCCGACCTCCTCTCTATGGTTGAGGCTGGTGTAGCCTCGTCTTTCTTCCCCCTTGTTTCCAACCTTACTTCCGGTCTTCAATCTGCCTCTGCCCCCAGAGCGGGCGCGGCTTCTCGCAGCTCTCGGTGTTGACAAGAAGGGGAGCCTCCAGACTAAACAACGTCTCTCAAGGTCAGTTCCATCTTGTTTTCTTGCTATTCGAGTAGAAGTTCAGTTTCCCTAGTAGTTCACCACAGTTAATTATCTCGATTTTCCCTTTATTTCCCTGTATATTTCCAGTATATTTCAAGTATCTTAGTTTAGTTCCTTAGTCTTCCTTTTGGCCTTCGGATATCAAATAGGTTTCAAATGTCCCTTTTGGCTTTCCCCCAGCTGGGGGAGTTGCCGAGTCTGCCGGCGATAGTTACACAGTCTCTCTCTTTTATTTTCTCCTCCTTTTTTTAATTCCAGGGGTCTTATCTAGGCCCGGTTCTTTCAGGGATGTTCTCTCCGGTATTGGAAATTGGGCTTTTATTTAAGTTTGGGGAGACTTACGATTGCTCTCCTTTCCTGGTCTTCTTTTCTTTTATGATGATTAGTGGGCGCGTGGAAGTTACTGCAGGGTTTCCCCTGCTTCCCTGCTTTCGATCCGCTCGCCGCGGTCTTAAACCCCCGGACCCATCTGATCTCCTCCCTTGAGAGGGGGGATACCCAGGGCCGCGGAGGGACCTGCTGGCTTCGCGTCACTCACTTCTTCAATCCGAGGTGAGAGGGGGACTCATTGAGTCCTCCAAACCAATAAGCCAGGGTGGTTGCTCGGGAGCCCTAGCAAACCGTGCCTTCCCTCATGGCCGCCGCACCGGAAGTCCCCCATTTAAGTTTATATTTAATACATGAGGGGATATGGGGGGAGGGAATGAGGAGCCCCCTGAGGAGCCCCATGCTTCGGCCTACCTTTTCCAAACGCGCATGATCCAAGAGTACCCGGACGACGAGAGAGGCGACGACCGACTGAGTCGAAGAAGGTCCTAATCGCATCTGTGGGCCTCAGCGATCCAGTAGTAGAGTAACCGAAGAGTATCGCGAGAATACGCAATCCACACGGGATTTCGCTGTCAACGCCGGCGTGATCTCGCGTTGACAGCGAAATCCCGTGTGGATTGCCTATTTTCGCGATACTTGCTCAGAACCCGGAAGTAGGTATTTTTTTTAAAAAAATTATTATTTATTTTATTTTTCAATTTTTATTTTTTATTAAAAAGCTTAGGGGGCCGGAGGGAAGGGGCTGGGGGGTCGTATATGGCCCCAGGGCTGCCAGTTGGACAGTCCTGGTTTACAGGATGTAATCTTTTTTTAAGATTACAAACTGTATTTGTACGTGTAGTTTTGTGTTTCACCATTTAATCACAAACTTAATAAAAATATTTTCCAAAAAAAAAAAAAGGGAACATGAAAGGCTCTGCAGACTAACTCAACCAGAGAAGTCAGCCATAGCAGAGCACCTGATGAACCAACCTGGGCACAGAAGATTATTTGAGAACAGACATGCTGGACCACTCTCACAACCACCATGTCAGGCTACCCAGAGAAGCCATTGAAATCCATAAGCATGTGGACAACTTCAACAGAAAGGAAGAAACCATGAAAAAGAACAAAAAGCAGTTGGGAATTGATTGATCAGTAGGTCCATCTAGTGTTCTTATGTTTTGTGTAGCTGCTCATGTGGATTCGGTCATACCTTCCTGAACACACAAGCCAGTGGTTTCAATGTTCCCCTTACTAGGGACAAAACTGACAACATGAAAAGGATTAAGTAGATGATTGAGAAAGAACCGTGGTCGATAGAGCATTGGGGGGGGGGGGGATCTGCCATCTCACCTTGACAGCAGGGATGCTAAGGTTCGTGTAGATGAAGGCTGTGGATCCACCAGCTTCCACCGAACTCAGCTGGGTAAAAAATAAAAAGAGGATCCTCAATTGTTGGCCCTTGTTATGGAACATCGTGTAAGAAAATGAATATTTATGCACAAGTCAAAGAAAAAAAGTGACTTGCCATCTTCCTTTCAATGGCTATATGAACATATAGTTATTTATTTATTTACAGTATTTATATTCCGCCCTTCTCATCCCACAGGGGACTCATGTTCTTTATGTCATAAAGGCACACAGACATGGCAAACATTCAATGCCATAGACACACAGCATATATAGACAGACATACAGAGGTTATTTTTTAATTTTCCAGCTTCATGAGGGTATGCTTTGAATTCTGGCCACCGGGGGAGCTGTTGCTTCACCACCCACTTGTTACACCGATGGAGTACTTCCTCATTTTTTTTGCACGCTGCTGGAGATTTTTATGATATCGTAAATTAGTTAAATTAGCCTCCCCGTATAAGCGGTACCTAAATTTCCTACTTGACAGATGCAACTGTCTTTCAGGCTGCAAAGGTCAACAGCAAGCTAAACAAATGGTTGGGAGCTTACCCCGACCCGGACTGGCTTCGAACTCATGACCTTTTAGTCAGAAGTGATTTTAATGCAGTTGACTCCCAATCAGCTGCACCACAACCCGGTCCTTTATAGTATTCTCTCAACATTAAGATATACTGTAAGACCCCTAAATGACATACTGTAAATCTTAGAACTGTTTATGAAAATACTTACATAAATCATCAAAGTGGCTATTCGGTTTCCGGATTTCAGCCTGTAAAGGGGACTTTTTCTTGACTGTAAGAAAAGAACAGAATTGCTCGTGGCTTATTCACAACTAAAGGCAGTATTATTAAGAGCCGATGCATCTTTGTGCGTTGGCAAAGCTGATGACAGCAAACTTTGGAGTTTAAATAACTAGTGACCAGGTTACCCACATACTAGAAATTTTGCAAGAAGGTTTCAAAAAGACTCTCACTGAATGTCAATGGCCTTAACCCAGCAAACAAAAGGAAAAAGGTACTCCAACACCTTGGATCAAAAGAGTTGATGCATTTTTGTGCATCAGCAAAATTGATAACAGCAAGCTCTAGAGATTAAATAACTAGTGAAACAAAACAAAAAAATTACAATTGCCTTAAGTAATTACATGAAAAATACATAAACCTCAAGCTAAATGCCAACAACAAACTGATCAGCTTCGACATGGTGTCTCTATTTGTCATGGTCCCAGAATTTATTATTTTATTTATTTACATCATTTTAACCCTGCCCTTCTCGCCCCCGCAGGGTGACAATGGCAATGATTTGATGCCTCAATAAATTATAATAACAAGATAAAAGCATACGATACAATAGATTAAAACAACATTAATAAAGCTGTCATAAAGCCCTTTCCATTTACAGCAATAATCTGGTCTGATTCAATGTTCAGGTGCCATTATATCCATTTGCCAAAAGCCTGGTTCCACAACCACATCTTCAGTTTTGTTCTGAAAGAAAGGGGGTGCTGATCTGACTTTGCTGGGGATCGAATTTCACTGGCGGGGGGTCACCACCGAGAAGGCCCTGTCCCTCGTTCCCACCAGCTGTGTTTGCAAAGCTGGTCGGACCGAGAGCAGGGCCTTCCCGGCGGATCTTAGGCTACGAGGCAGAACGTAGAGGGAGATACGTTTGGGCAAGTAAACTGGGCCGGAGTCGTATAGGGCTTTATAGGCCAAGACCAGCACTTTGAATTTATTATTTATTTACCGTATTTCTAACCCGTCCTTCTCAACCCCGGAAGGGGGACTCAGGGCAGCTTACATTCAATGCCATTAAGAGACTACTTCAACAATACAATAAAATCACAGCCTAAACATATCATGATAAAAACAACATAATTAAAACTGTGCTCGGAAATGGACCGGCAGCCAGTGGAGTTGATGTAACGGAGGGTGGTATGTTCCCAGTAGCAGACACTGTTGCACTAATCCAGTGTTTCCCAACCTTTTTTTGAGCCGCGGCACACTTTCTACATTTGCAAAATCCTGGGGCACACCACCAACCAAAATGACACAAAATGACATTCTAACACAGTAATACATATAGTTAATATGTTTTAAAATGTATTTATACACTCAGTGTGAAACCTGAACCTGTTTCAATGAACTCAACATAGATATCCTGGCAGGAATGGCAGAAAGACACAAACTTCCCACACAAAACTCCCGTAACCAAGAAAAATGCTATAAGAGTTTGGTGGGCATTGACCTTGAGTTTTGGAGTTGTAGTTCACCTATATCCAGAGAGCACTGTGGACTGAAACAATGTTGGATCAGGACCAAACTTGGCATGAATACTCAATATGCCCAAATATGAACGCAGATGGAGTTCAGGGGAAATGGACTGTGACATTTGGGAGTTGTAGTTGCTGGGATTTATAGTTTTCCTACAATCAAAGAGCATTCTGAACCCCACCAATGATAGAACTGGGCCAAACTTCCCACACAGAACCCCAAGAGGCAAGAGGAGGTCTCTACTTGGGGAAAGGGAGGCAGGCCTTTCCAATGCATGGAGAGGGAGAGACCAAGTAGACAATGGGTGGGGAAGGGGGTGTTTGTAATTTTGTGTCTTTATCGAGGTAGGTTTCTTAGGGTTTTTATACTTCAACACACTAGACTCTCTCCCCCTTTCCTGGAGGTTCCAATTTCCCATTGCACACCTGATGATCGCTCAAGGCACACTAGTGTGCCCCGGCACACTGGTTGGGAAACACTGCACTAATCAACCAGAAGTTCCCAGAAGACATCACAACTCTGTTTCACCATTGCCTCACCACCAGCTATCTTCAGTGGGACAATGAATTCTATGAACAGAAAGATGGAGTAGCTGTGGGGAGCCCTCTCAGCCCAGTCATAGCAAATTTCTACATGGAACACTTTGAAAAACAAACCCTGAAAACCACCACAAAAAGCCCACAATATGGTTTCTATATGTGGATGACACATAATAATAATAATAATAATAATAATAATCTTTATTTGTACCCCACATGAGGCCAAGCCCAAACAGCAAATTACAACAAAATAAAATCAAGAACATCAACAATAAACACAATAAAAATACATACAGATAAATAAAAAAACAGTATGCAACTAACTATCTACGTAAGATCCACTACACGCAGCAGCATTGCCCAAACATGCATCAAAGAAAGGCACTGCAGGCTAATTCAACCAGAAAAGTCAGCCATAGCAGAGCACCTGATGAACCAACCTGGACACAGCATAATATTTGAGAACGCAGAAATACTGGACCACTCTCACAACCACCATGTCAGGCTACACAGAGAAGCCATTGAAGTCCATAAGAAGCATGTGGACAATTTCGACAGAAAGGAAGAAACCATAAAAATGAACAAAATCTGACTGCCAGTATTTTTTTTAAAAAAATCTCTAAAATCAGGACAATAAATAAAGAACAACACTCAAACACAGGGGAACTCCAGACAAGAAACAACAAAGAAACCTCCCAACAAAGGATTTTCCCAGGCAGTAAAAAACCACACCTAAAAACTGTCAAGCCATCAAATACTAATCAGGGTGGCCAATTGAAACATTCACACCTAGCGCCAATACACACGAGTTCTTTCTCCCATCCTGGACGTTATTCCACAGATATATAAACTCCATTTTCCTAGTTTCCAACAGAACTCACAACCTCTAAGAAGGCCTGCCATAGATGAAGGCAAAATGTCAGGTGAGAATGCTTCTAGAACAGTGCTGTCCAACTTCTTCCGGCCCAAGGGCCGGAAGAAGTGTCACTGATCACCTGGGGGGGCCGCAGGTGATCAGTGAGCGGGGGGCGTGGCCGCGCCCGGGGGCCTGGCCGGCCTCCTGCATGGCCCGCCAATTTTCAGGAGGGTTTCCTGGGTGACGTTAGGCTGGGTGACGCCTGACGCCACCCAGCCTAACGTCACCCAGGGAAACCTCCCGCAAGCCTGGATGGCTGGCGGGGGAAGCGAGAGCGCTTTTTCGCCCAGCTCCGTGTCCCTCTGAGCAGAGGGACATGGGAGCTGGATCGAAAATCCCGCCAGCCTGGATGGCTGGCGGGGAAGCGAGAGGCGCTCGCTTCCCGCCAGCCTTCCAGGCTTCGGGGGGGTTTGCGCCCAGCTCCCGTGTCCCTCTGAGCAGAGGGACACCGGAGCTGGGCGAAAACTCCCCTGCCAGCCTGGATGGCTGGCGGGGGAGTTTTCGCCGCTGCCGTGATGCCTTGGAAGGGAGGGAGGCGTCGCGGGGGACCCCTCCCTTCCAAGGCATCGGCGCCGGAGAGAGAGGGAAGAAGAGGGCGGTGCAGGAGGAGGAGCTAGCTCTCTTCCTTCTCCCTGCACCGCCCTTGTCCTGCCGGTGCCGATGCAAACCAGTTTGCATCGGCGCCGGCGAGAGAGGGAAAAGAGGGTGGTGCAGGGAGGAGGAGCTGGCTCACTTCCTCCCTCCCTGCCTCCCCCTCCCCAGCCGCCATTTAAATTTTTAAATTTTTTTTAAAAATGGCGGCCGGGGGCATAGCGGGGGCCGTGTCCAACAGGCTGGGGGGCCGTGTACGGCCCCGGGCCGCCAGTTGGACAGCCCTGTTCTAGAACATGGCCAGACAGTCCGAAAAACCTACAACAACCCATACATAAAAAATATTTTTATTCTCTTATATTACAATATTTCTGGATTGGGTGCAGACGGCAAAACAATTTAAATCAATGTAAAATCAGGAATGGAATCTTCTCAAAGCACCCCTGACAGAAATGTGCTGGGATAGAGTTTCAGATGCATCCACACTGTAGAATTAATGCTGTTTGGCGCCACTTTCTCTGCTATGACTCAATGCTATGGATCCTGGGAGCTGCAGTTTGGTGAGACCTTTCAAAACTGATTTAAAAGCAGCCCAAACAGTTTAAAGGCCAGAGTTTGAAGCCCTGCTTAGCCATGGAAGCTTACAGCGTGATCTTTGGCAAGTCGCGCACTCTCAGCCTCAGTAGAAAACAAAAGAAACTGTATAGGGTCACAACATATCTTATGAAAACCTGTGTGAGATATATATAAAAATCTCCAGCAGCGTGCAAAAGAATGAAGCGTCACAAGTGGACAGTGAAGCAACAGCTCCCCCGGTGGCCAGAATTTGAAGCATACCCTCATGAAGCTGGAATGTTAAATAGTCTTTACGTGTCTGTCTATATATGTTGTGTGTCTATGGCATTGAATGTTTGCCATGTATATGTGCATTGTGATCCCCTGTGGGGTGAGAAGGGTGGAATATATATATGATTTATTGCTTATGTCATTAGACTTAAAGGTTAACATTTATGCAACATATACACCAATACACTTGTGACACAGTTTGGAAAGCTCTACTCCAGAAGCGGTGCATGAGGAATACTCACTGTGGCATGGTCAAAATGGGGTTCGTAGTGTCCCCCCAACCCATAGTTCACCACTTGCAGGTATTCTGCATAAGGATGTTGGATGTTCAAGGCAGTGAGGGCTGCAATCCGGCGATCCAATGCCAGGACAACTGGATCTGAGGTGTCTTTCAGCCAGGCACTGAAATAATAATAATAATAATAATAATAATATGTATTATGTTCCTTATGTGTGTCGATCATTAAGGGTCAAGGTGGGATACAGCACAGAGATTAAATACAATAGATAAAATCATAAAACTAATAGAAACACTTAGATATGGAGAAGAAGAACTCAACAAGTTCCTGGACGACCTCCGCAACATCCCCCCAAACATCCAATTCACCATGAAAAAATAAAGGAAAACTTCCATTTCTAGGCATCCTAGTAATCGACAAACCAAATCAACAATTAGGCCACAAAGTTTACAGAAAACCCAGCAACACTGAATGAAAAGTAATGCCTCCACCTTCGTAACTCCTCAACAGATGGCAGTACTGGCATGCGGCAGGTACTGGCTTGTTCAGTAGACTCTACAGTTCCATTTTGGCGGAAAGCCTTAGCATTGAACGGCTGTGTTGTTAAAGTGCAAAGTATGGAACCCTGCACAGACGGTCAGTCAATGCGGCTTAAGCAATGTGCGGTCATTGAATTCTTGACAGCAGAAGGTGTCACCCCAAAGGAGATTCATCAGAGAATGCAAGCTGTTTATGGGGATTGTGTTGATGTGAGTACTGTGCGTTGTTGGGCGAGTAAGTTTAAAGATGTGGAGGTGGGAACATCTGACTTGCATGACAAACAAAGAGGTGGACGTCCTGTCACAGCAACCACCGAGTTTCACAAGCAAAAGGTTGACAGATTGATTCAGGACGATCGCCGTATCACCACCGTCCGGCATTCTCCATACAGTCCAGATTTAGCACCGCCTGACTTCCATCTGTTCCTGATAATGAAAGAAGATCTGCGGGGATATCGTATGCTTCTGATGAAGACGTTGAGAGAACGGTGAGATGCTGGCTGCGGAAACAGAGTGTCGACTTCTTCTGTGACGGCTTCAGAAAACTTGTTCATTGTTGGCAGAAATGTATCCTATTGTCTTGTGATTATGTGGGAATGTGAATAGCGGTAGTTAAAGAGCACATTCTAAGGATGATTTCTGCGTTTGATTTATTAAGATATTCCCATCTAAACCCAAGTAACGAAGGTGGAGGCATTACTTTTCATTCAACTCTCGTATATACATTTCCTTCCAAAGGTTGTCTGATTTGAATTAATATGAGTGGTTTATCTATAAATAAAAATGTAATGTTTGTTTATGGGATTAACATAACTCAAAAACCACTGGACGAATTGACACCAAATTTGGAGTAAGGGCCTGTACTCAATACAATACAGGCCCTTACTCATAAAAACACTGAAAAACACAACAACAAAAAAAGACTGGTGATCAGATTTTATTCATTTTCATGGTTTCCTCCTTTCTGTTGAAATTGTCCACATGCTTCTTGTGATGTCTGTCCTAGAATACATCCGCACTGGCTTGTAGAGCCCAGTTTAGGTGGTTCAGTTTGCCTTGGAGAAGGTGGGCTTCGCAAGTCCTGTCTGCACAGTCTACCAGGGCTTTGATTGCACTTCTTTTTGACCTGGGTGATGGTTGGGGTTTTCATGTATCTCATAAAGTAGTGTTTCCCAACTGCTGTGACGCGGCACAGTGGTGTGTCCTGACGGACATCCTGCTGTGCCGCAAGAAACGCTTTCGGCCCCCCTTCCTTCCCCCCTCCTCCTGCCAAACTCCTGCTGCTTGGGGGAGGAGGAGGAAGGGCTGGGTGGCGGCGAAAAAAAAGAAGAAGGGGTCGGGGCGCTGCCTCCTTCGGCCGTTTCCCCAGCCAGCCTCCAATCCGCCATGACTCCCGCCCCTCGCACGCTGAAGCTGCGTGGAGGAGGAGCCCCGCCCACTGAAGCCCGTCCACCGCTCATGCTCCTCCTCCGCGCGGCTTCAGCGAGCGAGGGGCGAGAGTCATGGCGGAGAGCGACGCCGAGGACGGGGCCCCCTGTCTCCGGCGCCGTTCTCAACCATGACTCCCACCCCTCGCTCGCTGGGGCTGCGCTGAGGATGAGGAGAATGAGCAGTGGGTGGGTTTCAGTGGGCGGGGCTGAAGCCCATCCCCCGCTCATGCTCCTCCTCTGCGTGGCCTCAGCAAGCGAGGGGCCGGAGTCGTGGCGGAGAGCAGCGCCGGGGGTGGGGAATTGCCGCCTTCTCCCTCTCCCCTGTCGCCCCTTTCTCCCGTGAGCTACTACCCGTGGCAATGGGAGCCGCTGAGGCTGGCAGCGGGACCCTGGGCCGGAGCCTGGCCTTGGTGGTGGTCCTCGGCCTGCTCTACTGCCTGAGGGGCCCGCTTGCCAAGTTTGGTCCAGATCCATCATTGTTTGAGTCCACAGTGCTCTCTGGATGTAGGTGAACTACAACTCCAAAACTCAAGATCAATTAACTATATGTATTACTGTGTTAGAGTGTCATTTTGGTTGGTGGTGTATCCCCGGATTTTTTTTAATGTTAAAAGTGTGCCGCGGCTCAAAAAAGATTGGGAAACACTGTCATAAAGAGAGAGAGGGTCTGCTCTTAAATCTTTCCCAGAATGTGCCGTTCCACATCCGGAGATTAATTGGCTTTAAATTCCTTAATCAGCAGGCAGCACAATTAGTTTTACAACCAGCCTTGCAAACCCAACCAAGCACCTTGTTATTCTTTCCTGGACAAACTGGAGGTGAAGCAAGAGTTAACGGTTGGCTTGTCTTCCTGTTCTTCAAAAGCCAAAGAATGAAATTCCAGCGGTTTGTGAAGAAATAATAATACTGGAGGATTCAAACCCTGGGAATGAGATCATGCTGGAAAATAATATTTGCCCGCAGTGCTGTGCAGCCATAGCAAAGGCATATCTCATCCATTGTGAGCAAAGTAATTTTTTCCCCTGATGTAAGGAAACTTCTGGGGGAGCGGGAAATGACAAATGCAGCTGTCGGCGATGACGATTTTGTCTCGTTTGCAGTTTATAGAAAAGGCTTTCCTGCAAATATATGCACACTATAGAATGGATGCAGTTTAACCATAGATAAAATATGATTATTTGATTATCTGGCTTTGGATCTATGCACAATAGTCTAATGTTTACATATGTTGTTTAATGTTGTTTTACATTGTTGTTTAAGTGCTTTTAATGGTTGTTGTTGTTTGGGCATGGAATAATAATTTATATAAGTCGCCCTGAGTCCCCTTCGGGCTGAGAAGGGAGGGATATAAATGTCGTAAATTAATTAATTAATTAATAATAATTTATTTATTTATTTACTATTTTTATATGCCACCCTTCTCAACCCCGAAGGGGACTCAAAGTGGCTTACAGAAAACAGCAATACTGCCAGAGTGGCTTACAGTGTACATATAACAATATTGCCGGAGCGACTTACAACAAACTGAAAAAACAACAATTAACATTACAACATATCGCAATATTGTTCGCAATATTGCATGTAATACAAATATATAAATTATAATATCACGATATAATTATTGTATCACATTATAATTGGCAGTATTATACTGTGTTACAATACAACAACACCAATACCAAATGCATATACCACATACCATACCGTAATCATACTACTATTATTATTATTAAATTACAATTATTATACTATAACATAATACAATATATTGACATTATATTATATTATATTATATTATATCAAATTACAATGCAATGTAACACTATATTATATTATATGTTATTATATTATATTATCTTTAAAATAATAAATAACATTATTTATTTAAACAAAATAAAATTACTTATTTAAATAAATAATTTTATAGAATCATTTTAAACAATTATTTTAAATTATAATGCAATGTAACACTACATTATATCATATATTATTACATTACACCATACTTTCTATAAAATAATACATAACATTATTTATTTAAACAAATAAAATTACTTATCTAAATAAATTATTTTATAGAATTATTTTAAACACAGCAAGAGGGGCCCTGAGCTGATGGAATGTCAGGAGGCAAGATGGAGCTGCCTTTCTTCCCCTTTAGCCTTGACTCTGTCCCACCACTTGATAATGGCTATGGCTCACTCACTGCTATGCAAACCTTGGAGTTGTAGTCTTACTATTGCTTTCGTTTAATTTTCTTTATTGAATTTTCAATAAAATAACATATATACATAAAAAGGGGAAAGGAAAGCGTAGAAGAAAAGCAAAGCCAAAGGGGAGAGAATAAGTATTACGAAAATATAAAAGAGGAAAAAAAAAGAAAAGTGAGCAGATGTGAAGGAAGAGCAAAAAGAGTATGGGGTGGGGTGGGGTTGGGGGCAAAGATAAGGGGAAAAAAGAAATACACATAAAACAGTTTTAAAACATAACGGTGATCTTCCTAGCTTGTGCGTCATGTTTTCTTGTTCTTTCGTCTCCTCTTACTTTTTTGAGGTAAGAACAAGATATGTTACATTGCTTTCGGCTAGTTTTTATTGATTTGTTTGTTTGTTTTCCCTCTTCTTATTTTAATCTGCACTATCTGTGCTTCTTCTTTTTTATTATTATTATCTATATTAATTTTCTATTTCTAGATATTATTTATATTTTATGAATGTATATATATGTATATTTATTTTTGTTCAATTATTAATTATTAATATTTATTGACTTTAAATAGTTATCCCATGTTTCATAATATATGCCAACTTTCCCTCTGATTGAACAAGTTCGTCCATTAACGCTATGTCTAGTACTTTTTTGTGCCATTCTTCTTCCGTTAGTAAGTTTTCTTTCCAATGTCTTGCATATATTAATCTTGCTGCTGTGGTTAGAAATGTGAGTAACCTCTCCTGTGGAAGTTACATTTTTATTTTTTTATCCATCATTCCCAATAAGTAAGTTTTTGCTTTCATTTTATATTTTATATTTAGAATATTTTGTATCTTTATATGGATTTTTTTCCCAGAAGTTTTTTGCATGAGTACAATACCATCAGCAGTGTATAAATGTTCCTTCTGCTGATTTGCATTTTCAGCAAGCATTGCTATATTTTTTGTCCATTTTGGCTATTTTACTAGGGGTAATATACCATTGATATATCATTTAAAAATATTTTCTTTTAGAGAGTAGGAATATGTAAATTTTATATTTTCTTCCATATGGACTCCCATGAGTCTTCCCCTATTGTGTAACCCAATGTTTTTTGCCACTTTGTCTTAATTTCTTCAGAATTCTTCTTTCCGTTTTGCAAATCAAGTAAGAATTTGTATATTTTACTAAGTGTTTTTCTTTCAGAGTTTAGTAAGTCATTTTCCCATTTTGTGTGGGTCTGTGTTATCCCTGCTTTTTTGTCTTGTTTAAATCTTTCTTTTAATTGTATGATTTGTAGCTAACTTAGGTTACAACCCAAATTTTCTAATTGATCCTTAGTTTTTATTTGTATTTCTTCATTTATATTTGTTATTAATTTTTATATGGTTGCCAATTTCTTTTTTCCGAGTTTATACCTGACTAGCTTGGGGACCCGGCGGTGCCCGGGTCATTTGAGAAGTGTAGCAGGATGTAGAGTGGGTCATGGGGGCTCTGTGTGGCAAGTTTGGTCTTGATCCATCAGTATTGGGAGTTGCAGTGGTATCATGAAATTACTGAAGGTAGTGCAAGTCCCATCATCTGTGGTCCACCCTCCTCCAACCTGCAGCAGGGTGTAGAGTGGGTCATGGGGGCTGTGTGTGGCAAGTTTGGTCTGTATTGGTGAATGGATAAGGGTTGCATTGCTTTGAGGAAGTGAGTGAAGGTACTTCAACTCCCATCATCCGTGGTCCGTCTCACTCAAAACTGCACCAGGATGTAGAGTGGGTCATGGGTACTCTGTGTGCCAAGTTTGGGGCTGGTTTCTGATTTGTAGGGGCTGCAATGTTCTGTGGGAAATGAATTGGGTGAAGGTACTGCAAATCCCATCATTTGTGAGCCATCCTGCTGTAAACCGCAGCAGGTTTGTAAAGTGGGCCATTGGACCTCTGTGTGCCAAGTTTGGTCCTGATTCGTCATTGGTATGGGCCACAGTGCTCAAAGGAAGTGAATTAAAGTACTGCAAGTCCCATCATCCATGGTCCATCCTCCCTCAAGCTGCAGCAGGACATAGGGTGCACCTTGGGGGTCTGTGTGCCAAGTTTGGTCTTTATCGGTGTTTGTTGGGGGCGGCAGTGGTCTGTGGGAATAGAGGGATGTGAAAATACTACAAACCCCATCATCCATTGTCCGCCCTCTCCCGAACTGCACCAAAACGTGAAGGCAGTCATGGGGGTTATGTGTGCCAAGTTTGGTCTCGATCAGTAATTGGATGAGGGTCTCAGCGGACTTGGGAAGTGAGTAGAGGTACTTTAAGTCCCATCATCCATGGTCCGGCCTCCTCCAAACTGCACCAGGACGTAGAGTGGGTCATGGAGGCTGTGTGTGCCAAGTGTGGTCTGTATTGGTCCATTTTGGTGGCCACAGTGGTGTGTGGGAACCAAAATGTTTGAAAGTACTACAAATCCCATAATCTGTGGGCCATCTCCCCCAAACCGCACCAGGGCACAAAGGGGGTCATGGGGGTTATGTGTGCCAAGTTTGGTCCAGGTCTGTCACTTGTGCTGTTCGCAGTGGCCTGTGAAAGTGGCAGCCAATCAGAAAGCTGCCACATATCCTTCCGCCCTTCCGCCCTCTGCACACATACAAACATTCCGCTTTATTATACATACAGATATGGCCTCTATTCCTTTCATTGCAAGGTGGGCTGGTTCTTCTAAGGCAGAACACAGACAGAAAAAAGGAAATTCAACGATACAGATGGGGGACAGCAGGATGTGTGGAAAGGATCTTGGGAGTCCTCGTGGACAGGAGGGTGAACATGAGCCAACAATGTCATGTGGCAGCTAAAAAAGCCAATGAGATTTTGGCGTGCATCAATAGGAGTCTAGTGTCTAGATCAGTGGTTTCCAAAAAGGGCCTACCGCCCCCTTTCCAGGGAAAAAAATTACTCACCACCCTCCTAGAATTTTTTTTTTTAAAAAAATGTAATAGCAATTAATATATGTATTAATGCAGTGGTTCTCAACCTTTCTAATGCCGTGAGCCCTAAATAAGGTTCCTCATGTTGTGGTGACCCCCATCCATATTTTCGTTGCTACTTCATAAATAATTTTGCTACTCCTACGACTTCTAATGCAAATATCTAACATGCAGGATGTATTTTCATTGTTACAAATTGAACATAGTTAAAGCATAGTGATTAATCACAAAAACAATATGTTTGGGGGAGTATGGACAACGGATGATGGGATTTGCAGTACCTTCAATCGATTCAGCTCGGACTTGAACAGCCGAGACCCCATGAATGACAGACCTGGACCAAACTGGGCACACAGAACCTCCATGATCCACAGAAAATACTGGAGGACTTTGGAAGGAATCCACAGTGATTTAACTCAACTCTGCCCACACACAGTCCCGTATCGCCCCTTCCTTTCAAGGGACCCGTTGGATTGGAAGGGGCGATACAGGACTGCGTCATGAGCAGAGTTGAGGAGAGGAACGGGGTGTGCACTGCGGTTTCCAGGCAGTGCCTGCATGGGGTTTCCAACTGGCAGGCACACACTCTCGCGCTTGCGAGTTGGAATCCCGCCACCGCCCCCTTACAGGGCTTCAGTGCCCCCCAAATTGTCCTGAGCCTCCCACCACCCCCTTGGATCACCTCACCATCCACTAGGGGGCAGTACTGCCCACTTTGGGACAGGCCCGGATTAGCCTCTTTGGCCGCCCGAGGCCAAGACGCCCCGCGCCGCCCCCCCCAGGGCGCGGAAAGCCACGCCCCCAGGGCGCTGCTGCGCATGTGCGGCAGCAGCCCCGGCCGTGCGGCTTCTGTCGCCTCCTTCTCGCACCCTCCTTCCGTTCGTGGGAGGAGGAGGAGGCAGCCGGTGCCATGCGGCTTCTGTCGCCTCCTCCTCCCACGACCGGAAGGAGGGCCCGAGGAGGTGGACGGAAGCCGCGCGGCACGGGCCCCGCGGCTTCCGTCCACCTCGCGCCTTCCTTTCGGTCGCAGGAGGAGGAGGCGGCGGACGGAAGCCCCACGAGCAGTCACCGAAGTGAAGGTGCGATTAGGAGGAAGGGAAGTCCCGCCCTCCTCCTCGCCGCCTGGGCCGCCCCCTTGCAAAGGAAGGAGGCGGCCAGGAGGAGGGGGAAGGGAAGCCTGCTGGCGGGCATGCGGGCGCATGCAGGCATGCCCGCCGGCGGGGGGGGGCTTCCCTTCCTCCTCTTCGCCGCCTCCTTCCTTTGCAAGGGGCGGCCCAGGCGAGGGGAGGCGCCATTCCCTCCTCCCGCCCTCGCAGTGCTCTCCCCCGCCTCTCCCGAGGTATGATGAATCTCTCGGGAGAGGGTGGGGGGGAAGCGCTGCGAGGGGGCAGTTTTTTTAAAAAAAAAGTTTTCAGGGGGCCGAATCCGCTGCCCCCCAAAACCTGCCGCCTGAGGCCATGGCCTAGGCTGGCCTTATGGGTAATCCGGGCCTGCTTTGGGAACCACAGGTCTAGATCCAGGGAAGCTCTGATCCCCCTCTAATCTGCCTTGGTCAGACTATCTTACCTGGAATTCTACTGTGTCCAATTCTGGGCACCACAATTGAAGAGATATATTGACAAGCTGGAATGTGTCCAGAGGAGGGCGACTAAAATGATCAAGGGTCTGGAGAACAAGCCCTGGAGAACAAGCCCCATGAGGAACGGCTTAAAGAGCTGGGCATGTTTAGCCTGAAGAAGAGAAGGCTGAGAGGAGACATGAGGAGGGCCTTGGATAAATAAGTGAGGGGAAATCATAGGGGGGGTGGGGGGAAGCAAGCTTGTTTTCTGCTGCCCTGGCAAATAGGATACAATGGAGCAATGGCTTCAAACTACAAGAAAGGAGATTCCATCTCAACATTAGTAAGAACTTTCTGACTGTGAGAAAGACCTGTTCAGCAGTGGAACTCTGTGTCTCAGAGTGTGGTGGAGGCTCCTTCTTTGGAGGCTTTGAAACAGAGGCTAGATTGCCATCTGTCAGGGGTGCTTTGAATGCGATTTCCTACAGAATGGGGTTGGACTGTATGGCCCACGAGGTCTCTTCCAACTCTATGATTCTATTATTTAAACCTGAATTGGACACAGGATTATTCCAGGTCTGATCAAAGTAGAATAGAGTGGCACTACGAATTACCTTTTGCTGATTCGGTAGTCTGCTTCCTGCTGATTTTCTCCAGAGGCAACCACCGATCTCTGTAACTGGACAGGAGCAAGGAGAGAAAGACATGCTTACTTATTGATTTGTTTACGTGATGATGATATTAGTGATACTAAGGCTGGAATCTTGCCTTCCTGTAAGGAGGCATTAACCACCACCTTAACCCACTCTGTCAAACCCCCTCTGGCTTCTTTTATCAGCCAGGATGGGCAGGGGTCTAGTCAGGGGTGGTCTTTCCATTAGGCCGACTAAGCGGCCGTGTAGGGCGGCGCGTCCTGGGAGGGGCGTCGCCACCTTGAGGGTGCTGCCGCGCCGGCCACCCCACCGGCCGCCCTGCCCCGCCGCCGCACTCTCACCGCGCCGCCAGGTGGAGGCTTGCTCGGGAGCCAGTGCTGCCCGCGCCGAGCCTCCGCAGCCGGTGGCGTAGCCCGCGCAGTCGCGCGGGATGCCAGCGCGCATGCGCACAGTCATGCAGGACGCCGGCGCGCATGCGCAAACTGAGGCTCCGGCGCGCATGCGTGAACTGGGACACCGGCGCGCATGCGCTGCGGCGTCCAGAAGCCACCGGGGGGGGCGCCAAAATAATCTTCGCTTACCCTCCCGGGAGAGGTAAGACCGCCCCTGGGTCTAGTATGCATGTGGTTGGCCTCACCTCTCCAAGGATCTTGTCCACGTCCTCGAGCTGAACCAATTAAAATGAATCCATCAAAACCGGACAAGCAGGTGCTAGCTAGTATTACATCCTCAGAGACTGCCGTTAATGCGGCATCAAAGTCAGAACGGATCAAAGCAACTTTGTCTGCAAAGAACCAAGTAAATGCTTAACAATGGGCTGCCGAGTTATCAGAGATCTCGCTCTGAAGCGGATTTAATAGTCCTCTGACAACTTGGAACAGCTCAGGTGGACGGTTCTGTGCGGATGCAATATTGGCCGCAAGAAAGGATTTCTGTGCGACCTTTATTGCCACATCATAGGTCCTTAAAAAGGAACCTAGGTGTGCTCGGGCTGATTCGGTACGCTTCCACCGCCACATGCACTCTAGCCTCCTCTTCTTTCGCTTCATCACTGCCAGATCCTCAGTGAACCAAGGGGTTGGTTTATCTCGGTTACTCGAGAGGGGGCGCTCCAGAGCAATCGTGTCTATTGTTGTATGTCTAACTGGCATTGAATGTTTGCTATGTATATGTGCATTGTAATCCGCCCTGAGTCCCCTGCAGGGTGAGAAGGGCGGAATGTAAATACTGTAAATCTATATAAATAAAAATGCAATGTTCATTTGTGGGATTAACATAACTCAAAAACCACTGGGTGAATTGATACCAAATTTGGACACAATACACCTACCGTGTTTCCCCGAAAGTATGACACCCCCGATTGTAAGACGTATCGGGGGTGTCAGGGGTCGACTAATGTAAGCCGTACCCGAATGTAAGCCGCCCCGGCCGCCGCGTCACTCAGTCCCGCCTCCTCCTCGGTCCCGCCTCCTCCGCCGCCTCCTCCTCCTCTTCTTCCCCGCCGCCGCTTGCCTCCGCGCTGCTGCTTGCCGCCGCCGCCTCCCCCGCCGCCGCCTCCCCCGCTGCCACTTGCCGCTGCCGCGCCTCCCTCCGCCTCGGTGCCGCCTCCCCCCGCCGCCGCCTCCCCCGCCGCCACTTACGCTACCGCTCCTCCCTCCGCCTCGGTGCGCTTGCCGCCGCTTGCTTGCCGCCGCGCCCGCTTGCCTTCGCCGCCGCTTGCCCGCCGCCGCTTGCCTTCCGCCGCCCCCGCTGCCGCGCGCTTGCCTTCGCCGCCTCCATAGCGGCCCCGCCTGCGCCCGCTGCCAGGCGCGCTGGCGGGCGCACTCAGGCCTTCTGCCCATGCGCGAATGTCTGCGCATGGGCGAGCGTCTAGTACTGAAGCGCGCGCTGACGCAAGCGCTGCGCAGCGATATAGCCGCCCTGCGCTCAGGCCTTCTGCCCATGCGCCGAATGTCTGCGCATGGGCAGAAGGCCTGAGCGCGGCCCCGCTGCTGCGTCGCTGCGTCTGCGCCAGCGCCTCGCCAGACGCGCTCAGTACCTTTCGCCCATGCGCAGACATTCGCGCATGGGCAGAAGGCCTGAGTGCGCCGGCGCAGCCGCGCCTGGCGCAGGCGTGGGGCCGCTATGGGCGCGGCGAAGGCAAGCGGCGGCGAAGGCAAGCGGCGGCGAAGGCAAGCGGCGGCGAAGGCAAGCGGCACCGAGGCGGAGGGAGGCGGCGGCAGCGGTGGCGGCGGGGGAGGCGGCGGCGGGGGAGGCGGCACCGGAGGCGGAGGGAGGCGGCGGCAGCGGCAAGTGGCGGCGGGGGGACTGGAGGCGGAGGAGGAGGCAAGCGCGGGCGGAGGAGGCGGAGGAGGAGGCGGCCAAGGGAAAGGCTTACTTTCGGGACGGTAATGTAAGCCGTACCCCGAAAGTAAGCCGTAGGGGGGATTTGGGGGTTCAAAAGAAAGTAAGACGCTGTCTTACTTTCGGGGAAACACGGTATCAAGCCAATAAGTGACCATCAATGGAAGAGACTTAAAAAGCCAAAAAAAAAAAATTACATGACAACGCATACACAAAACCACATATATACACATATAAACATACACACAGAGAGACATATACACACACACAAAACAAAACAAAACACAGACTGGGCCACAGCAACGTGTGACAGGGGACGGCTAGTAAGTAAGTAAGTAAGTAAGTAAGTAAGTAAATAAATAAATAAATAAAGCTTCCTTGGCCTCATCAAACTACAACCGCTAGAACAAGACATGGAAGTTGATGCAGAGCCAAACTTCACCCATCCTATATCTGTGCATTTCATTCTTATTGCCTTAAGTGTCACACCATGCATTTCTTTCTCTCTGTAGGAAGTTCCTGGAGAGAGAGATCGGATTTGCACAGAGAGCTTGAATACATCATGCGTGGAACCGCAGGACTAATGCCCTGCTGCATACGTGATGGATGAAGTGAATAATCTCTGCATTATTTGGGGTTTTGTGGTTGCTGAGGCAACTTGGCAGAGGCATGGGACGGGGAAGGCATTATTTCAGCCAAGAGAGTGGAATTTAATTTTTTTTCCTTCTCTTGTTTCCAAGAGTCAGCGTTTTGCAAATTTAACTCTTGGCTGCCGCCAGAGTCGGAATAATTCCAAAACAACAAATAAGGCCATGTGTTTAAGCGGGCATGGGCCAACTTGGGCCCTCTCTCCAGGTCTCCCATAATTCCTTCAATACATGGACAGCATCCTTCAATATGTAGATGACTTAAAAGCTGGTAGGCTGGGTTGTTGTAGGTTTGTCGGGCTGTATGGCCACGTTCTAGAAGCATTCTCTCCTTTTGCCTGCAAAAATAGGGGAACTCCAGACAATAAATAATCTGGGCCAGCTAACATCACCCAACAAAGGATTCCCCAGACAGGGGCCATTTAGGAGGGGTTGTGAGGCCCTCTTTTTTGGCCCCGTCCCCTTCCTCAAAATGGCACGGCGTCAGGTGAGAAGTTCCCCATTAGGCTAGACCATGTGGTGCACCCTCGATTATCTGGCTCCTGCTGTTTGCCAGGCCTCAGTAGGCGGGAGCCGGGTGATAGGCTCTTCGCAAGGCTGGGCCACATGGCGCAACCTCAATTGCCTGGTTTCCACCCCCCGCCAGGCCGCAGGAGGCGGGAGTCGAGCGAGAGGCTCCCCACAAAGCTAGGCTGCATGGTGCAGCCTTGATCCCTGGCTCCCATCACCTACCAGGACGCGGGAGCCAGGCGAGAAGCTCCCCGTGAGGCTAGGCTGCGCAGCGCAGCCACCATCACCTGGCTCCCACTGCCTGCCATGCTGCGGGAGTCTCCACACGAGGCCAGGCCATATGGCGCAGTCTCGATTGCCTGCTAGGACTCAAGCAGTGGGAGCCAGGCAATCACCGTCGCCCAAAGGGGACTCAGGGCGGCTAACACGGGGCCAAGCCCAAAGGGGATAATAAGGCAAAAGTAAAATACATACATAGATGATAACATCAAATAAAATGCAGGCAATAACAAAACAATATGGTAAGGTAGACACAGGGTCAAAGAGATCAAAGAGATTGTACAGGTTCGTAGAAGCTAGGCGTTATATCTGGACCATATAATGGCCTTTTTCGTAGGCTGTTAGGAATAGTGGAAGTCCAAAACACCTGGAAGGACAGCCAAAGTTGGCCCGTGCCTGTGCTAACTTATTCTTCTCAGGCCCGAATTACCCATAATTCGGCCATGGCCTCGGGCGGCACGTTTGGGGGGGCAGCAGATCCGGACCCCCAAATTTTTTTTAAATCCCCCNNNNAATTTACCAAAAAAATGGGCGCATGCGCGGCCGCCCCCTCCCTTTGCTCCGCTCCCCAGGTCTGCTTTAGGAGGGAGGGAGGGAGGGAGGATCAGCTCCGCTCCTTACTCTGCCCCTCCCCACCCCTGGCTCCGCCCCTCCCCGCCTCCTCGCCGGATTGAAGGAAGGAGGGCGGGGCGAGGAGGAGAAAGAGGCGCCCTCCCGCCGCGCATCCTGCGCGCCGCCCACCCCTTTTCGGCGGGGCTGGTGTGACACACAAGGGAGGAGGGACGGCGGCGGGACTCCTCTCTGCCTCCTCCCTGGCGTGGCGTGATGTCGCCAGGCAGGGAGGAGGAGGCAACGCCGCGCCGCCGCCCCTCCTCCCTAGCGGGGCATGGCGACGCGAGGGAGGAGCGGCGGCGGAGTAGCTTCTTTCCGCCTCCCTGGCTTGGCATCGCCAGGCAAGGAGAAGGAGGCGGAGAGAAGTCGCGCTGCTGGCCCTCCTCCCTTGCGTTGTCATGCCACGCAAGGGAGGAGGGGCGGCGGCACGGCTTCACCTCCTCCTCCCTGCTTGGTGACGCCACGCCAGGGAGGAGGCAGAGAGGAGTCGCGCCAGCCCCACCGAAAAGGGGTGGGTGGCGCACAGGACGCGCGGCGGGAGGGCACCTCTTTCTCCTCCTCGCCCCGCCCTCCTTCCTTCAATCCGGCGAGGAGGGGCGGAGCCAGGGGCAGGGAGGGGCGGAGCCGGGGGGGGGGAGGGGCGGAGGCAGACCCTTTGGCCTAGGGCGGCAAAAGGGCCTGATCCGGGCCTGATTCTTCTTCTTATTATTTCAAGTCACACTCTCTCGTGTGACCTTCTTTCTTACCAAAGGGGCGGCCAAGGCTTTGATGGTCTCAGCTTCGGAATCGCTGACAAAGTCGTGGTAAAGGGCCAGGTAAGGCTTCAGGTGGACGACTTCCCTTTTCAGCGGCTGGAGAAACAGAAGCGGGTCCCCATTCGTCTCGAAGGAGCAGGACAAGCCGGGGCTCTCGTAATGGCTCGGCTGAAAGGAAAACCAGCACTATTATTATTTGCTAGCCATCCCCTGCCACACATTACTGTGGCGCAGTCTGTGTATATGTGTTTTGAGTGTGTATTTGTGTGTTTATATATTTGTGTATATGTGTGTTTGCATATATGTGTGTGTGTGTGTGTGTAGTTTTGCGCATGTGTTGTAATTTATTTTTGTTTCTTGGCTTTTTAAGTCCCTTCCGCTGTGTTTTTCAGTGTTTTTATGAGTGATGGTCACTCGTTGGCTTGATCGGTGTATTGTGTCCATATTTGGTGTCAATTAGCCCAGTGGTTTTTGAGTTATGTTAATCCCACAAATGAACATTACATTTTATTTACATAGATTACGTTGTCCAAATACGCAGCTCCAAATAAAGTGATATTTTGGATTGCAAGTTGCCAAAACTCTCTAGTAAATATTCTGGTAGATATAGTCCTACAAAAGATGGGTCTGCTGTCGTAGCACAGAGACCAAGTAAGCCAAACCCAGATGTAAAAGGGGGTAACAAAAAGTTTATTGAACATCAAATGGAAAGGGGACGAACAAAAAAGCAGCCAACTTGGCTAAAAACCCTCAAAAATCCCAGGAAACCTAACAAAAGCCCTGAAGCACAATGCAAAACAAACTCAGGACGTCCGTCTGCGACGTCCGATGTGGGATGATCCAGAAGAGTAGTCGTAAGCCCGGTCCAAAGGTCAAGGGCAAGTGTCACGATGCAAGGACTCGGCCGGCCCCTTAATCACACACACAGAGACGGTAATCAGCTAACTAGTTTATTGTAGAATAAAGAACATGCAATAAGGCAATCGTCCATAAGGTATTGAAAGTTCAGTTCAAAAGCAAGGAGTCCGTAGAAAATCCAAAGGCAAAGGTCTTGGCAGTAGACTTGGCAAAAGCTCCGCAAATCCAAGCGGATCAAAGAACAAGGTAAAGTTCAATCAAAGCCCCAAGAAACTTCTTGGCAAGGTACGAGCCGCAGCTTGGCTCCGTGGTCCTTGGCTCGCTACACTTCACTAGGTTAGAAGCGGCCGAGCTACTGAGGATCCGTTCCCACGGATCCTATACTTAAACCTCACGGCGGGCCCCCGGACGGCGGTAGTCTGTGCTACGGCGGTAGTCTGTGCTACGGGATCTCGCGCTTCTCTGGCGCTCTAGGCTGCGGTGCCAATCCCTCCTGCTGGAGTCGATGCTCCGTCTCCTATCAAAGCTCCGACCTTGCCTCCCAGCACCTGGCTCGCTATCTTCATGAGAGTCAAACTCCCCTTCGTCTTCCATGGCCTCCTCGCCCATGTTTTCCCAAATTCTCTCCTGTGATCCGTACCCACCCGGTTTCTCATAACAATCATCGCTATCAGCACTTTCAGGATCAGCCTGACCTTCCCGGTCCTCATAGGCATCCGGCCATCCTTCATCCCAGGCCAAGCTCTCTGTGGGAGAGGAAGGTCCAGCTAGCTCATTAACCCCTTCCTCCATTTCATCCTCAGCTGCGGCTGGCTCTAATGCAAGTGGGACCCCCGGTGCTGCCCCCTGCCCCCCAGGCACAAAAGAGAACTGGGGTGCTACAGCAAGAGAATGACGGAGGAAAAGAGAAGACGGTCCAAGCGTCACAGGAGAGCAGATTCAACGGAGATAAAACCCCACCACAGGAATACACGGCAGCAAGAGTAACTGGAACCAGGAACAAGACACACGATGCCAAGATGCCAAAGATCACAGGAACACCAGACAAAAGCACCAGATCAACTCTTCGACCGCCGCAGGGCAGCCTCATAAACCCATTCATTATATAGCCCTTAGGTGTCGGACTCGCCCGATGACTCCCCTTGATCAGGGGCAGCAGCTGTTTCATTTCCTACAGCTGCTGTGCCTTGTGCATTCCTCCAATTTTGCCAACGTTCTTGGAAACTTAAAGTATCCCAGTCTGTCCCTGAAGCCTCAGAAGGCCAGTCTGAATCACTATCGAAGCCTAGGAAGGTATCAGAGTTAGACTCTTCATTACACACATCCCTTACTTCCTGAACCAAAGTCAAGTCTAGGTCAGTATCACTTTCCTCTGACCCTATTTCTTCTTCCCCAGAAAAACCTTCAAAGGTTTCAGAATCTGAAGGAGCGCTAAGTATCTGTCGGATCTTCTTTCTCCATTCCAATCCCTCAAGGCTAGAATCACTTGCAACCCCTCTTTCTCCTAGTTCCACTGTCTTGATTACTCAGAGCCGCACCCCATTCCATACTACTGCTAGATGCTACTGACTCAGCATCTTCCTTATCACCATTAGCAGGAGACGCTGAAGGCTCAATTACAACACTGCACTGCAGAAGGGATGGGTGCAGTTGGACACCACTTTTGCCGTGTCTCAATGCTATGGGAGTTGTAGTATGTTGATCCACCAGCATTTTTTGGTGTTGAGAACCTTGCAAAACTACAACTCCCATGATTGCATGCCATCAAGCCAAGGCAGCTAAAGTGTTGTCAAATGTGATTTAATTCTACACCAAAAGAAACTTTGCTAAATTCTGGGTCAAGGTTTCCTTGGTGAGGTTTGTTCATAGGAAGCTTGAAATTGCTTCCTTCTGAGGCTGAGAGAGTGTGACTTTATGGTAAAGCAAGGCTTCAAACCCTGGTCGCTAGAGTTATCATCCAGTACTCAAAATCAATTTTATTTTGGGAGGAATCTAGGGAAGGGAATCCCAAATGCGTTTCTGGGGATGTATCTACACACTGTAGAATTAACACAGTTTGACGCCACTTTAACTCTCATGGTTCAATGCTATGGTATCCTGGGAGTTTTAGGTTGGAAAGCTGCCAGGAAAAGTAAAATTCATTAGAAACTGATGCCGGAAGAAATTTTTAAGGGTGTATCTACACTGTAGAATTAATGCAGATTGACACCAGTTTGAACTACCATGGCCCAGTGAAAGTATAGAATTGGTAGTTTCTCCATATGTTCAGACTTCTCAGCCGAAGACTGTTGTTGCCTCACCAAACTACAACTCCTAGGATTCCATAGCATTGAAAGTGGTATCAAACTGCATTAACGTCACAGTGTAGATGCTCTTAAATCGTCCCATACTCACCTGAGAGCCTAAAGTCTGGCACAACCATTCGTAAGTGTCTCTGGTTTCGATGTGGGTCACGTTGGGCCTCTGAAGGGCCACTTCTTCGTTCTCCTCATTGGGCGTGGCTACCAAAAGTTTCTTGTATTTTAAGACATTCCTGGCCATCCTCTTGTTGTTGGGATCTAGGCGAGAGAAGAGCCTTCAGTTTGAACACAGTAGCAGCTGGAGAAAGACGTGTTGGTGCGCTCCGGGTTTAAGTCCGAACTTTAAAAGGATAGTATCAAGGCTCTTAAATTGGCTCTTACAACCTATTTCGTAACACTTTTGGCGTGCCTACCTAAAAAGGAGTGGATTCACAGTCTACTAGCATAAAAGGCACCAATTCTCACTATCTAAACCTGAATGGATGTTAGTTGTTTACTCTGAAAGTGCAAGAAAGAGAAATTGAAATAATATAAACTTTATGGTGTATAGATTACATTACTGAAGTGTACTAATGACAAATGTAGATAATACTGAAAGAATGAAGAAACACCCACACTTTCACTTTTTGTCTGATCCACACAAAAAAAGTGAGTTGCCAACTGATCAGAGAGGGAAATGCTCTTCTGCCATTAACTAAAATTTTGAATCAGAGACTGTAACATTTAATGGCATGGAACAAAATATACAGATGATACTGAAAGGGTGAAGAAGCACCCACACTTTCACTTTTTGCCTGAACCAAAAAGAAAATGTAGGTTGACAACTGATCAGGGGGGAAATGGTCTTCTGCCTTTAACTGAATGGTTGAATCAGCGACACTAACATTTAATGGCATGGAACAAAATATGCAGATGATACTGAAAGAATGAAGAAGCACCCACACTTTCACTTTCTGCCTGAACCAAAAAAAAAGTGGGTTGCCAACTCTTGAGGGGGAAATGCTCTTCTGCCTATAACTGAATTGTTGAATCAGCGACTGTAACATTTAATGGCATGGAACAAAATATGCAGATGATACTAAAAGAATGAAGAAACACCCATACTTTCACTTTTTGCCAATAAGAGAATGTGGGTTGCCAACTGATTGGAGGTGGGGGTGGGGATGCTCTTCTGCGTTTAACTAAAATGTTGAATTAGCGACTCTAACATTTAATGGCATGGAACAAAATATGCAGATGATACTGAAAGTGTGAAGAAGCACCCACACTTTCATTTTCTGCCAATAAGAAAATGTGGGTTGCCAACTGATCAGGGGGAAATGCTCTTCTGCCTTTAATTGAATCATTGAGTCAGCGACTCTAACATTTAATGGCATGAAACAAAATATGCAGATGATACTGAAAGAATGAAGAATCACCCACACTTTCACTTCTTGCCAATAAGAAAATGTGGGTTGCCAACTGATCAGGGGGTGCTCTTCTGCCTTTAACTAAAATGTTGAATTGGCGACTCTTACATTTAATGGCATGGAACAAACTATAACCGTATTGTAATAATAATAATAATAATAATGATAACAACATTGATAAGAAATTAAGAAAGGTAGAGTTGGGGTTACATCTCCCAGTATCTTCTAATAGCCATTCTGGTTGGGGATACTGGGAATCATAGTCTAGAACCTAACTGCTCCAAGCTGTGAGTTCAAAAACCCTAAACGATGACAGTTTTGGGTCTGAAAAGATGCCAAATTACAAAAGACCAAAATACATTATTTTAATGTCCATTAGAGCAGTGTTTCTCAACCTGGGGGTTGAGACCCCTGGGGGGGTCGCGAGGGGGTGTCAGAGGGGTCACCAAAGATCACCCGAAAACACAGTATTTTCTGTTGGTCATGGGGGTTCTGTGTGAGAAATATGACGCAATTTTATCATTGGTGGGGTTCAGAATGCAGGTGCAGACTCATCATTGTTTGAGTCCACAGTGCTCTCTGGATGTAGGTGAACTACAATTCCAAAACTCAAGGTCAATGCCCACCAAATCCTTCCAGTATTTTCTGTTCGTCATGGGAGTTCTGTGTGCCAAGTTTGGTTCAATTCCATTCTTGGTGGAGTTCAGAATGCTCTTTGATTGTAGGTGAACTATACATCCCAGCAACTACAACTCCCAAATATCAAGTCTCTTTCCCCAAAACTCCACCAGTGTTCATATTTGGGCATATTGAATATTCTTGCCAAGTTTGGTCTAAAACCAAAGTCGTAAATGAATGATAGACGTCTTCCATCCTGGCTCCATCTCAGTTTCCTGGCCAGATGTTGATTCTTTTTTATTGGTCTAAAACCATCATTGTTTGAGTCCACAGTACTCTCAGGATGTAGGAGAACTACAACTCCAAAACTCGATGTCAATGCCCACCAAACCCTTCCAGTTTTTTCTGTTGGTCATGAGAGTTCTGTGTGCCAAGTTTGGTTCAATTCCATCATGGGTGAAGTTCAGAATGCTCTTTGATTGTAGGTTAACTATAAATCCCAGCAACTACAACTCCCAAAGGACAATATCAATAAACCCCCCACCAACCCCACCAGTATTCAAATTTGGGCATATCGGGTATTTGTGCCAAATTTGGTCCAGTGAGTGAAAATACATCTGGCATATCAGATATTTACATTACGATTCATAACAGTGGCAAAATTACAGTTATGAAGTAGCAATGAAAATAATTTTATGGTTGGGGGTCACCACAACATGAGGAACTGTATTAAGGGGCCACTGCATAATGAAGGTTGAGAACCACTGCATTAGAGCAAGGAACAAATGTGTTTAAAATAATGGGTTATCCAATGGGTTATTTCCCCAAATCCATCTTGTGTGTCTTCCAGTAAAACCAAAAGGGGGGAAATAACTCATCTTAACTATTTCCCAGTGATGAAGAGGAATGGAATGTATAGGAAGGCAAGAGTTGAGTCCCTAAAGCCTAATGTTTAGACTTGCAAATACACAGTCTGATAATAATGTAGAGATCTGGATATATAAATCACTTACCATAGTGGAGGAATTCTTGGGAGAGGCTTAAGGCATGAGAAATGTTTCCTGCCTTCACAAAAATTAAAAAAAAAAGTAGTTTGAGTCACAAAGAGGGTGGAATTTATTTATATTTCACACATTTGTATCCCGTCCTTCTCAGCCCTGGAGGGGGACTCAGGTTGGCTTTGCAACCATTAGATGCCAAACAAAAAAACATTAAAATAAACAGATTACAATTAAAACGACGGTTAAAAACAATTATAAACGTTCATTTAAAAGTTCCGTCATTTCAGAATCAAAGTCCAAGGACTCATAAAATCACTGTGTTCCCAATTGCTACATCTACTGCTCAAATGCTTGATCCCACAGCCAGGTTTTAAGTTTTCTACTAAACGGCCAAGAGGGAGGGGGCAGAACTGATTTCATTGGGGAAGTTCTACAGCCAAGAAGCCACCACTGAGAAGGCCCTGTCTCTCGTCCCCGCCAGTCGCACTGGCGAAAGTGGAGGGAACAAGAGCAGGGCCTCTCCGGATGATCTTAATGCCCTTGATGGTTCGTAGAGGGAGATACATTCGGACAGGTAAACTGGGCCAGAACTGTTTAGAAGAGAGGAATAAGTAGCTGTTGCACTCCAGGCCTGGACATTTATTTATTTATTTACTTACTTTATTTATATTCCGCCCTTCTCACCCCGAAGGGGACTCAGGGCGGATTACATGTACACATACAAGCAGACAATCCCTGTTTATCACAGTACAGTACATACATTTTTGACATATTACACACATTTAAACGAACAGAGGCAAATCTGGCCACCAGGGGGAGCTGACGCACTCCTCATCTCAGTGTTCCAGTGTCCCTCGCTGTTCCTTCTGTATTCCTCAGCATGACTGGAATTCTTTTTACGGCCTCATTTTTTTTTGGGTTGCAAAGGTTGACAACAGGCTACACTTAAAGGCCGAGCACCCACCTCGACCCGGGCAGGCCTCAAACTCATGACCTACTGGTCAGAGAGATCTTATGCAGCTGACACCTAGTAGCCAGCTGCGCCACATTCCCAGAAACACCTATGACGACCGCACCACACAAGAGTCCAGGAATATAAGCCAATGGTTTATTGTAAAACATATAAGAAGCATATTAAAAGTCAGGAATAAGAAAGGAAAATATGTAATCCAAAAGTTTGAGCAACAGGCAGGGCCGTAGCCAGGATTTTGATTCGGGGGTGAGTTTGGTTCGGGGGGTTGAGACTGGGTGGAAGAGGGTCTACCCTAGCAAACCTTTTGTATTGTTATCCCAATAACCCCATTAATGTGGTATATAATGAGCATGGTGATCAGATCATGATATGAATAAACATAACAGTTTAAATAATGTACCAGTAAGGCCTTTTCGCGGACCACCCTGAGAATTTCGGGGGGGTTGTACGCCACCACTCCCCGAGGGCTCGGAGCGGCTCACTGTCATATAAAAACATACAGAAGTAAAATCAACAAGTTAACTAAACTAATAAGAGGGGTTATCCAGCTTAGCAATCAAAGGCTAGCCGGAAGCGATGGGTCTTGCAGGCCTTGCGGAAAGATAGTAGGTCCTGCAAGGCCCGTATTTCACTTGGGAGAGTGTTCCAGATTGATGGCGCTATCACAGAGAAGGCTCTGCGCCGAGTCGATGTAAGACGAATAGCTTTGAAGCTCGGCACTTCAAGGAGGTTCAGTTGTTCAGAGCGGAGTGACCTCTGGGGTTGATAGGGGGTCAGATACAGCGGCCCCAGACCATGCAAGGCCTTGAAAGTTAACACCATCACCTTGAAGGTGATCCAGTGCTTAACCGGAAGCCAATGGAGCTGCTGAAGAATAGGTGTTATATGACATCTCACTGAGGTTCCAGTGGGAAGTCGTGCAGCGGCATTCTGGACGAGCTTAAGTTTCCGGATCACGGACAAGGGCAGGCTAATGTAAAGGGTGTTACAGTAGTCCAGTCTCGAGATGACCGTGGCTTGGAGCACCATGGCCAGGTCGTCCCTGGATAGGTAGGGGGCCAGGCACCTAGCTTGCCACAGATGGAAGAAAGCGGTTTTGCTGACGGTGGAGACCTGGGCAATGATAGCAACGGGTCTAAGGCAACCCCTAGGCTCTTTACTGAGGATGTCAGGCATAATGCCTCGCCATCCAAGCTAGGCAGCCGGACCTCCCCACCCACCGTGTGCCCCAGCTACAGTATCTCCGTCTTTGTTGGATTCACCCTCAATCTACGCAGCCAACCAGTAACGGCTTCAAGGCACTGCTGGAAACAAGAAGGTACGGAGTCCGGTCGGCCTTCCGTCTTCAGAACAAGCTTGGTGTCATCAGCGTACTGATAACATTCCAGCCCAAAGCTTCGAACCAGACTAGCAAATGGCCGCATATAGATGTTTAATGACAAAGGGAAGAGAATGGCACCTTGAGGGACCCCACAAGTGTTTAATAATTCCATTTCCCGTGAATTTCCTTCACAACTTTTCCACGTAATCTCCCTGAACAACACAATCTATTTTCAGGTCTTAGATATGTAAACAAAAACTTTGGTTGATCTCCCTAGCAACAGGTGAATTCCCATGGGAACCTTCCTTATCACTCAGCTCTTCACTCGATTCCTTATCTGCTGTTGCTACTTCTGACTCCCCTGAATGCCTTTGAGGCCTTGCACTTTCTGAGCCAGTTTTCTCACAGAGTGAACCATCATTTCCCAGACTTGAGAGCCTATCACTTTGTGCCACAGTAAATCTCACAATTCTTTCTAAATTATCAGTGGCTGATCTAGAACATTAGTTGACTATATAAAATACAAACAGTATTGCGTTGCATCTACACTGTAGAATGAATGCAGTTTGAAACCACTTTAACTGCGATGGCTCAATGCTATGTAATCCTGAGAGTTGTAGTTTGATGAATCCTGGGCAGAGAAGGCTAAAGACCTTGTGAAACTACCACTCCCATGGCAGTTAAAGTGTTGCCAAACTGAATTAATTCCACGGTGTAGATGCACCCTAGTCATTTCCATATTTGCGTCTTGCCCACAGATGTTTTGCCACCAGACTCACCTTAAAGTAGGAGAAGGCCAAATGGTCCAAAGCGTCTTCTAGGCTTCCCTCGTCTTCTGTGTTCCAGTTTCCGTAGGAGACGCGGAAAAGGCTAGCGGCTTCCTCCATCCACAAAATGGAATGGTAATAATCTTCCATGTCGTACGCGACCTGGAAGAAAGCGGAGGAAACTACTAGAGGTCCATCTATATGGTAGAATTAATGCAAAGGTTCAATGTTATGGAATGCAAGGAGTTGTCGTTTGGTGAGGCATCAGCATTCTTTAACAGAGAAGGATAAATAAAGACCTTGGAAAACAACAACGGCCACAATTCCATAGTACTTAAAGTGGTGCCAAAGTGCATTAATTCTACAGTGTGGTTGCACTCTTACCTTGCCAATCTGGAAGCAGTCGTCAGCCGACAAAGGGAAGTCCTGCCCAGGGCTGTATATATCTGCAAGGGGCACGTTGCTGTTTCTCCGGAACCTTCCTTTGGCCAAGTCTTTAACGTTCAAAGAGTAAACGTCCTGCAAGCGCATCACGGCCCGTGCTGCGCCTTCCAGGTCCTCGAAGGCAGGGAGGTCCTCCTCCAGTCTCCGGTAGTCGTTCTTGAGTGCTAGAAAATCATCAGAATGGGTTAACATAGAATTATTTATTTACTTATTTACTTATTTACTTTATTTCTATTCTCACCCCGCAGGGGACTCAGGGCGGATTACAATGTACACATTACATTTAGACACACGAGACAGACAGAGGCAATTTAACATCTGGCCACCAGGGGGAGCTGTCGCACGCCTTCATTCCTCAGCGTGTTTACTGGAGATCTTTTTTATGGCCTCGTAAATCAATTAAATTTAGCCTCCCCACTAAGTGGTACCTTAATTTCCTACTTGACAGTTGCAACTGTCTTTCGGGTTGCAAAGGTCGACAACAGGCTACACAATAGGTCGAGAGCCCACCTCGACCCGGGCAGGCCTTGAACTCATGACCTTCTGGTCAGAAGAGATCTTATGCAGCTGACACCCAGCCAGCTGCGCCACATTCCCAGTGCTCACAGATTTGGAAGGGACCCCCAAAGTCCATTTAGTCCAACCCCCTTTGGCCGTAAAGAAAGACACAATCAAAGCATTCCAGACAGATGGCTTAGAAGTCTCCAGAGGAGGTTCCATCAGACTCCGAGATAGTTGAATCATAGAATAATAGTGTTGGAAGAGACCACATGGCCCAGCTAGTCCAACCCCCTGCTATTCAGGAAAAACACAATCAAAGCACCCCTGACAGATGGCCATCCAGCCTCTGCTTAAAAACCACCAAGGAAGGAGCCTCCACCAGACTCCAAGACAGAGAGTTGCATTGCTGAACAGTTCTCATGGTCAGGAAGTTCTTCCTAATGTTCAGATGGACTCTCTTTTCCTTTTGGGTTGTTTTCAGGCTATATGGCCATGTTAGAAGCATTCTCTCCTGATGTTTCGCCTGCATCTATGGCAAGCATCCTCAGAGGTTGTGAGGTCTTTTCCTTTTGTTTGGATCCATGGCTCCATTGAGTCCTGGTTTCCAGGGCAGCGGAGAACAGCTAAGGGAGCTGGAGATGTTTAGCTTGGAGAAAAGAAGTCTGAGAAATGACATAAGATTTCCTTCCTGGTGATCTCCCTACAGAGGAATAACCAGGCTTCAACCTACTTAGCTTCCAAATGCAGGTGAGATCTGATCCAAGGGAGAAAGCAAGGCAGAAAAGGGTTGGTTTGAATGGTCCTTGGGATCTCTTCCAACTCTTTGCCTCTATGATTCAGTGACCTAGAGCAGTGTTTCCCAACCGCTGTTCTGCGGCACACTAGTGTTCCGTGAGCGATTAGCTGCTGTGCCACGGAAAAACCTCTCCCCCCCCTTTCTTCCCCCTCCTGCTGCTGCTGAGAGACGTTTTTCCGCAGCACACCAGCTGATCATGGAGCAGCGGTTGGGGAACCCGGCTCCCAGGCAGGGCCTGTTCCTTTTTGTGGAGCCTTCCTCCCAGTTTGCGGCTCTGCTAAGCCCGGCAGAGCCACAAACCGGGAGAACGGCTCCCCGCACGGCCCAGGCCCTGCCTGGGAGCCGAGTTTGGCCGGCTCGCATCTTCGGCCAAGCCCAGTGAGAGATGCGAGCTGGCCAAACCCGGCTCCCAGGCAAGGCCTGTTCCTTTGTGTGGAGCCTTTCTCCCGGTTCGTGGCTCCGCCAAGCCCGGCGGAGCCACAAACCGGGAGAATGGCTCCCCACAGGGCCCAGGCGGGAGACAGGTGGCTCCCTGCAGTGCCCCGCCCCTCCCTCCTCCCCCTCTTCCTCGGTGCGCGGGAAACCACTCTCGGCCTCCCTCCGGCTCCCTGCCCACCGCCGCAGCACCTTCCTTCCTGCCTGCTTCGCCGGCCCCGAGTCCAGAGTGCTCTCAGGATGTAGGTGAACTACAACTCCAAAACTCAAGGTAAATTCCTATTACTTATATCAGGGCTGTCCAACTTCTTCCGACCCAAGGGCCGGAAGAAGTGTCACTGATCACCTGGGGCGCCGTAGGTGATCAGTGAGCAGGGGGTGGGGCCGCTCATGGGGGGTGGGGCAGGGGCAGGGTTGCTCGCATAGCCCCTCCTCCTTCCCCCCCGGCCGCGCCGTTGCTCGGATCCCGAGCAATGGCGCGGGGAGGGTCTAGGGAGGGAGAAGGTAGCCGGCTACCTTCTCCCTCCATAGCCCCTCCTGCTTCATCCAGGCCGCACCATTGCTCGGATCCCAAGCAATGGCACGGGGAGGGGCTATGGAAGGAGAAAGTAGCCGGTTACCTTCTCCCTCCATAGCCCCTCCTCCTTTACCCGGGCTGCGCCGTTTCTCAAATCCTGAGCAATGGCGCGGGGAGGGGCTATAGAGGGAGAAGGTAGCCGGCTGCCTGCTTTCTCCGAAGCCTCTCCTCTTTTCCCCCGGGCGCGCCGCTGCTCGGATCCCGAGCGGCGGCGCGAGCGGGGAGAAGGAGGAGGGGCTACGGAGGAAGAAGGCAGCTGGCTCCCCCGCCCTTCCCAGCAGTAGGTGGCACCAAGGGCGGCGCGTCACCCCAGGCCTCTGATGCACCGCCCTTGGCGCCGCCTACTGCTCCTTTTCGCAGTTCCCCTCCCTAGGAAGGGTGGCGCGGAGAGAGGGATGGAGGGGTGGTGCAAGGAGGAGCTGGCTCCCTTCCTCCCTTCCCCGCTCCCCCCGGCCGCCATTTTTTTAAAAAAAAATTCGATTAAAAAAAATTTTAAAAATCTTCCAGGAGGGTAGCGGAGGCCGTGTCCAACAGGCTGGGGGGCCGTGTACGGTCCGCGGGTCACCTGTTGGACAGCCCTGACTTATATGTATTACTGTGTTAGTGTCATTTTGTGTCATTTTGGTTGGTGGTGTGCCCCAGGAGTTTGGAAATGTAAAAAGTGTGCCGCGGATTGAAAAAGGTTGGGAAACACTGACCTAGAGATTTCAATGAACGTTGATTCCTGTGAATTAATATTCCCACCGCAGTGGCCAACCCTCCTCAGGATTTAGCCTGAGCTTTAAAGGAACTATCCGAGGTACTGAACCTACTTTGGTGGGCAAACTTCAGCACCTTGGAAAGCTCAATTCCAGCCCAAATGCAATGAAACCCATCAACTTTGTACAGGTGCCAACTTTCCTCCAATATGCATTGGTAATGCAAAGGGAATTCTTGAGCCCATGATCAGTTTGGGGCTTCCTGAAAACATTGAATGGGGGGAAGAGACTGCTGAGCCTAGTAGTATTGTCTCATTCTAATCTCCTTGCAGGTCATTGTAGTTATGTCCCACTTTGTGAAGCAGTTAAATAAAACCCTATGGACTACAAAGCCCATCAAGTGCCACCTCGGAGTTGGTAGAGGTAGGCAGGATTTCCCTGGGTACTGGTTGTGGGGGGTCGGGAGCAGGTCAGGGTTTTGCCCTCCCTTCTGCTCGAGATCCCCGTGTACAACTGGTGGGCCACTGTGTGATACAGCATGCTGGACTAGATGGGCTGAGGTCCGATTCAGCATGGCTCTTCTTATGTTCTTATGTTCTTATGTTGCTTGTCCCATACCTTGGCTGTTCTCACTCGCCTCCATGCTGTAGACCACGTTCAGCCAATCCGACTGCAACCTCTTGATCAGGGCATATGTCAGCAAAGGGTTGGCCACCGTCTTGCCCACTCCTTGGTGTAAGGCTCGGATCTTTTCATAGAATCTGGGAAATGGAAACGATTGTATGATAAGTACATTTAATAGTACATTAATTTTCTTGCTTAAACAGTTTAACTTCAGAGGGAGATATTGAGGTGAGTGTTGCACCTCAGCCTGGAAACACCTATGGCCACAGCACCACACAAAAGTCCAAAGTATAAGCAAACAGTTTATTGTAAAAAGGTATGAAAAATCATGAATAAGTAAAGAAGATAGATAATCCAAAAAGGGTTTTGTTTTTTTTGTGCAATAGGTGACAATCAAACTGTTGTGACCCAGCTATGGCAGCAAATAAAGTCCGGGAGTAGAAAAGGATAACAAATGCTTATTTAACAAGACATGGGAGTTCGTCTAACAAAAAAATAGCCTTTCGTCGGCTGGAGAAAACCCACACTAAACCCAGGACCACCAAACCAAAAAATGCCGGAGATAAAAGAACTTCAAAGCAAATAGCAGACGTCCGTCTGTCGTCTCCAGTAGAGGAATGTTCAAGAAGCGAAGTCAGTCACCGGTCCGAGGTCGTCAGGTAGGAGAAAATCAATCAGGATAAGGAGGAGACGTCACCGGGTCGAACAGGAGAGTATTCACACGAGGATCAAGAGGCACACGGCAGTAGTAGTAGTCTTGGAAATCAGGAACAAGAATACCAGGAACCAGGATGCATGAGCTAGAACAATAATAACTCCTTGACCACCGCAGGGATCAAGCCAAATACTCACAATTCTTATAGGACCTTCAATCAGAGTCCTCGGAGACCCCACCCAGCTCCAAAGCCTCAGCATTCCTATTCCCTGCAGCTGTAGCATCAGGCCCAGATCTCCAAGCCAGCAAAAGCTCTTCTTGGCTTAAAGGGACCCTCTCAGCCTCAGAATGTGAAGACGGCCAGTCCCGGTCCGTCTGGAACCCCAGAAACGTGCTGGTCCCCGAGTCTGCATTACATACATCCCTCACCTCCTGCACCAAGGCCGAATCCAGATCGGTATCACTTTCCTCTGACTGCAATTCTGCATTCCCTGTGAAACCCTCAAAAGAGCCAGACTCAGAAGGCTCCCTAAGTAAATGCTGGATTTTCCTCCTTTGTTCATTGTCTTCATTAATGCTCGAGTCACTAGCCACCCTCTTTACTCCAGCTGTAGGAGCCTGGTCATTCAGAGCCGCGCCCCAAACTGAGCTATTGCTTGATGTTACTGTCTCCACACCTCCCTCCATGTTACTACCTGTAGCAACTAGAGGCTCATTCACAACACAAACAGTAATCCAAATGGCTTGTGTAGATCCAAAGGTAACTCAGTCCAGGAATAGCCAAGTAATCACAGGGAATAACAAAACAAGAGCATAAAAAACTTCCAGCATACTTAAATCCAAAATCGAGGCTTAACTTGAACCAAGAACCAGAGAAGTCAGGCCTAGCTTCTCACTCAAATGCTGCATTGCCTGTACTAACTCTTAGGTAAACAACTTGCTAATTCACACCTAGCTCCAAGAGACAAGGGTTCTTTCTCCCACCCCGGACATCATTCCACACATACATACCTGGGGGGGGGTGGGGGTGTGTGAGAAGAGTGGGGTAGAATCAAGGAAGGAAGGCGCGAGGAGGAGGAGGCGGAGGGAAGCCCCCAGGGCCACTGCCGGGCATGCGCGGCAGGAGGACGCGAGCGCCTCTGCCTCCTCTACCATGTTCCTGGGTGCTGCACATGCCCAAACAGCAGTGTATGAAAACCCAATGGTAATCAGACTACATCAACTAGATCAGGGGTGTCCAACTGGCGGCCCTGGGGCCATACACGGCCCCCCAGCCCCTTTCCTGCGGCCCCCTCATCTTTTTAATAAAAAATAAAAATAGGAAAATAAATTAAATTAAAAAAACTTAAAAATACCCACCGGTTCCGAAGTCTCGCAAGACTACGCCAGCCACGCGGGATCTCGCGCTGAGAGCGAAATCCCGTGTACCTGGCATAGTCTCGCAATAGTTAATACAGTTGCTGAAATCTCGGGATTCAGCGGCTATGCCAGGGCGAGGCCGTACAAGGCCAAGGCGAGGCCTGGGAGGAGCTCCGCTTGGGCCTGCTCCAGCTCCTGGCCGCCCTGCTCGGCGCCAGCGAGGGCCCGGCCCTGGTTCCTTCCTGCCCGAGGCCTCCGCCGCCTTCCGCGCCGGCCTCCGGGACCCCTTCCCGCCTGCACAGAGGCAGGCCTGCGACACCATCTCCGCCTCTGCCCGTGCCTCCCCAGGTAATGAACCCACAGCCTCAGGGGTTGGGAGGGTTCCCCCAGGCAGGAAACATTAATTATATTTTATTAATGTATGTATATCCCCTCCCTCCATCCATGTCCCTTTCTGATATTATTATATTTTATTAATGTATTTATATTCCCTCATTCCATCCATATCCCTTTCTGATATTATAATATTTTATTAATGTATTTATATTCCCTCCCTGGAGCCAGAGGAGGGGGCGGAGCCTGGGAGGGGCGGAGCCTGGGAGGGGGCGGAGCTGGGGGCAGAGGCAGACCCTTTGGCCCCCCAGGTGATCAGTGACCGGAATTCCGGCCACAGGTCCGGTAGAAGTTGGACAGCCCTGAACTAGATGTCTGTGATGAACAACACAACCCAGAATTATGCAAAATATATCACTCTATTATTGTAGTAAACAGTCAGGAGAACACAATCGTAACCATATCGAGAGTACAATACATGTGTATGAGGTAGAGGCGATAGAGAAACCCCAAAGTACTTGCCCAATGGCGATAAAGGTGCTGGGAATAATGTCCGCTTCTTGCAGTGGAATGGCAATGAAAAGCAAATGGTCCGCGCCTGGCGTTTGCCGGCACGGATAGAGGTGCGCCGGGTGATGACGTGTCACGGCGCCCTGGATGAACGTCGTCTCAGTTTGATGATGCAGGAGAGACGGCAGCACGCAAAGGGGGTGGGGGGAATTCTCGGAGGGGTAGAATGATTGAGTGGGGAAATCCCCAAATGAAGCCTCCAAGGGAATCCCCGGCGTCCTCTCGCGAGAATAAGCGGATCTCGCGCCTCCGTCTGAAGGACAGGCGGAGCTCCGTGTAGGTTGGTGACCACAGGTGGGAATCCCGGGAATCAAAACACGGAAGGGGATGATGGGCTCTCCAAAGGGAAGGTTGGATTCACAAACATATAGAAGTCTGAAAAAGGAGCGTCCTTGCTCAACGAGGGAAAATTCCCCCAGGACTAGCAAGGAAGAAGAGGCGGTGTGGCTTCTTCTTCACTTGGAAGCTCGGAAATCAGCAGAGCCGACGGCAAGCTAGATGCTGTATTTTCCGCGGCCACATTCAAACCATTTCGGGTATCCCCCAAGCAGGGCCGGCCTGACCTTTTCCAGGGGGGTAGGCAAAGAAAATTTTGCTCCCCCAGCCGCCGCGTCACTCGGTCCCGCCTCCTCCTCCGCCACCGCTGCTGCTGCAGCCCGGCCCCATGCGCCCGGCTGCGGCGCGCCTCCCAAAGCACGGACATTTCTGCATGCGCGCGAATGTCCGCTGGGTCCCGAGCGCCTGCGGCTTTTGGAGCCAGCGCGCAGGCGCGCGGGACCCAGCGGACATTCGCGCATGCGCAGAAGTGTCCGTGCTTTGGGGAGGCGCGCCGCAGCCGGCGCATGGGGCCGGCTGTGAAGCGGCGGCAGAGGCGGAGGCGAGGTGGCGGCGGAGGCAGGGTGGCGCGGGCGGCAGTGACGCCCTGCCCAGTGCGGCTCCCAGCCAGTGACGCCCTGCCCAGCCGGTCGCGCCCTCCGCGGCCGCTTACATTGCGGAATCGCAAAGGCCGGCTCTGCCCCCAGGCGTGAGAGAGAGAGAGAGAGAGAGAGAGAGACATCTCCAAGCGCACACGCCGCGCGGTTTTGTTTCAACATCTCTTTTTTTTGTCCGTGACTTGTGCCCCCCTCGGCTTACACCCCTAGGCCATGGCCTAGGTTGGCCTTATGGGTAATCCGGGCCTGGCATTGTGTGAGTAAATAAATTTTAGTCGCCCTCCCCTGGACACATTCCAGGTTCTATTCATCCTCACATTGCTCATCTTTACCTGCGGAGGTCTCGGAGCCGCTTGGCCTCTTGATCCAGGTAAGTATCCAAACTCCGAAGCAGTTCTCCTTCGGTCTCCATCGCCTGATGGATGCTCAGCATGGACGTATAGGTTTCCGCACGCGCCCGTGGCAAGATGCTCAGGAGTAAAGCTACACAGAGCCACTGCATCTTTCCTGAACTATAAAAAATTTCTCCCTTTGCCTTTGTCCTGCTTTTCTTCCTTCGAAAGGAATGGTTTTTATTTCTCTACCGGTGGAATCTCACGCTTAGCTTCTCCTTTGGAGTCTCGCCCACAAAGGGAAGAGGCAGTCGACCCTTTCGCCGCAGAAAGAGGAATGAGACGAGATGGGAAACAGATGGGGGAAAAGGAGCAGCTCCAGCAATAGAATAGGGACTTTTGGAGTGGATATTTCCCCCCACCCTCCTTCTCTGCACTCACTAGACATAGCTAACCTCTGGCAGGCGTCTTGGCTCAGCGTTTTGCGGGAGGGGCAATATTCTGCAGCGCATTTTGCTCTAGTTCATCCAGCCCGACCCCCTTATGCCAGGCAAGAAGGGACAGTCAAAGCCCTCCCAACAGATGGCCATCCAGTGGTTCTCAACCTTCCTAATGCCGCGACCCCTTAATCCAGTTCCTCATGTTGTGGCGACATGACTGTAATTTTGCTGCTGTTATGAATCGTCAGGAAATATCTGATATGCAGGATGCGTTTTCATTCATTGGACCAAATTTGGCACAAATACCCAATACGCCCACATTTGAATACTGTTAGGGTTGAGGGGGGATTGATTTTGTCATTTGGGAGTTGTAGTTGCTGGGATTTATAGTTCACCTACAATCAAAGAGCTTTCTGAATTCCACCAACGATAGAATTGAACGAAACTTGGCACACAGAACTCCCACCACCAACAGAAAATACTGGAAGGGTGACCTTGGGTTTTGGAGTTGTAGTTCACCTACATCCCGACAGCACTGTGGACTCAAACAATGATGGATCTGGACTAAACTTGGCACGAATACTCAATAGGCCCAAATGTGAACACTGGTGGAGTTTGGGTGAAAATAGACCTTGAGATTTCGGAGTTGTACTTGCTGGGATTTGTAGTTCACCTACAATCAAAGAGCATTCTGAATTCCAACAACGATAGAATTGAATGAAACTTGGCACACAGAACTCCCACGACCAACAGAAAATACTGGAAGGGTATGGTAGGCATTGACCTTGGGTTTTGGAGTTGTAGTTCACCTACATCCCGACAGCACTGTGGACTCAAACAATGATGGATCTGGACTAAACTTGGCACGAATACTCAATATGCACAAATATGAACACTGGTAGGGATTGGGGGGGGCATAGACCTTGAGATTTGGGAGTTCTACTTGCTGGGATTTATAGTTCACCTACAATCAAAGGGGATTCTGAACTCCATCAACGATAGAATTGGGCCAAACTTGGCACACAGAACTCCCACGACCAACAGAAAATACTGGAAGGGTTTGGTGGGCATTGGCCTTGATTTTAGGTATTGTAGGTCACCTACATCCAGAACGCACTATGGACTCAAACAATGATAGATCTGGACCAAACTTGGCACAAATACTCAATATGCCCAAATGTGAATATTGGTGGTCTTTGGGGGGGGGGGGATAGACATTGGGGAGTTGTAGTTGTGGGATTTATAGTTTGCCTACAATCATAGAGAATTCTGAACCTCATTAATGATAGAATTGGGCCAAACTTCCCACACAGAAGCCTCGAGGCTTGCCTTAAAGGGACTCTCTGGCGCGAGCCTCCCTCCAGCCTCAAACACCCTCCCTCACCCAAACATGCACACCATGCTGCCATGCGCCAAGCACGCCTGTTCTCCCCTCCTCACTGGGAGTCTCAGAAACAGCCATCCCATTGGCTGGGAGGCTGGACAATCATAGCAGGGTGAGGGCTTTTGGTGGGAGGATTCACCTTCTATTTCCAAAAAGGAAGAGAAGGACAGGCGGAGAGATCTTCAGTCTTCTCTGCCAAAGGGGTTCCTAAGACCATCTGAAATATATGTTTTTGATGGTCTTTGGTGTTAGGCTGTTAGGAATGGTGGGAGTTGAAGTCCAAAACACCCGGAGGGCCCAAGTTTGCCCATGCCTGATCTACACTGTAGAATTAATGCACTTTAATGCTGGGATTTGTAGTTTAATTGTATATTAATGCATATGTGATGTTCATACCCTAGTTTTGTTGCTTTGTCTGTGTAACAGATAGCCTTTCAGTGTTGTTGACTTGGGATTTGTAGTTTGCCAAGGCAGATGAAAAAAAAAACCCTAAAGACCTTGCAAAACTACAACTTCAGTGATTCCACAGCATGGGGCCATGAACGTTCAAGTGGTGTCAACAGATATTCAAATTACAATGTAGAGATGCATGTATAGTCAGTCCTTCACATGGCCTAGATTCGAGCCTATCAACAACAATAACAACAATCAGGCTGTAGGCTGTTGCACGTTACTACTTTGGCTCAATGCTGTGGCAACATGGGAGTTGTAGTATCACCATGTATTTAGCCTTTTTCTGCTAAAGAGTGCGAGTGCCTCAAAAAACTCAGGATTCCATAGCATTGAGCCACTGCAGTTCGACTGGTCTCAAACTGGGTTAACTCGACAGTGTAGATGCAGCACATCCCAACACCTGCAGGCAGCCCTTGGCTTTGTTCCACAGCGCTGTGCTGCACGCATGCTCTCAGTGTTCCTGGGAATTAAATACAGGAGGAGAGTGCTTGCAAGTGAAGGCAGGTTTTATTGGGAGCATGATGAGATTGTGCATTAATATCTTTCTATGTGAATGAATACCTTTGGCTTTGCAGACAAGGCTCCTTGTGGTCCAAAGAGTCGTGGCTTCGGGGGCCACCTGGTGGGCAGTTCCTGCATCACAGGCATAGAATTCTAGATTTGGAAGGGACTCAAAAGCCATCTAGTGCAGTGTTTCCCAACCAGTGTGCCGTGAGCGATCATCAGGTGTGCGAAATTGGCACTCTCCCCCCTTCTAGCAGCCCCCTCACAGGTTTCCAAGAAACAAATTGAGCCTCTCCGCTTGGATTTTTTAAAATTATTTTACTGGATTTTTCGAGAGTTGCTTCCCCCAAGGAACTGTTTATTTATTTATTTATTTATTATTTCACATTTGTCTGTCGCCTCCCCTTCCCCCCAACGGCTCGGGGCGACTTACAACAGTTCGTAAAATACAATTGTCAGATAACTCATAATAACTCACAGTAATACCATTAAGATGGAATTACAATTAGAACAGTTGAAACAACAAATGGAGTCGCAGTGGGCTGACAGCTAGGCGGTGTGAGCTACAGTTTAGCTAACTCCGAAGGCTTGTTGGAACAGCAATGTCTTAACTGCTCTCCTGAACGGGAGGAGGCCCTGGGTGGCACGGATGCCGGCGGGCAGTGCGTTCCACATGGTAGGGGCTGCAACAGAGAAAGCCCGGTGGCGGGTTGCGGACAGATGGTAGGTCCTCACATTTGGGATGACCAGGAGGTTTAGCTCTTCGGAGCGCAGTGATCTGGTGGGATGATATGGGACGAGGCGGTCCCGCAGGTACACTGGCCCCAGACCATGTAAGGCCTTAAAAGTCAGCACTAACACTTTGAAGGCAATCCGGCATTCAATTGGGAGCCAGTGCAGTTCGCGCAGGATTGGCGTGATGTGGTGGCCAATCGGGACCCCTGCCAGGAGTCGCGCTGCAGCATTCTGCACCAGCTTGAGTCTCCGGATTACCGACAGAGGAAGGCCAATGTAAAGAGCGTTGCAGTAGTCCAGCCTCTAGATGACCGTGGCTTGGATCACTGTGGCTAAGTCGCGCCCGGGACAAATAGGGGCCAGCTTCCTCGCCTGGCGAAGATGGAAAAAATGCTACCCTGCTGACGCTGGAGACGTGGTCCTCCATCGACAACAGGGGGTCCAAGGTTACTCCTAAGCTCTTAACAGAGGGCGACGGACATAATGTCATGCCGTCCAGGGTTGGAAGCTGAACAACCCTACAGCCCGGAGCTTCATGACATCCATAGTTAACTGGAAGCAAGTTTCACTCAGGGTGAAATTTCACAAAGGTCTGGAGAACAAGCTCTACGAGGAGCGGCTTGAAGAACTGGGCATGTTTAGCCCGAAGAAGAGAAGGCTGAGAGAAGACATGATAGCCATGTATAATATATGTGAGAGGAAGTCATATATATGTTGTGTTCATCGAAACAGGCCCAGGTTTCACACTGAGTGTTTAAATACATTTAAAAACATATTAACTATATGTATTACTGTGTTAGAGTGTCATTTTGTGTCATTTTGGTTGGTGAAGTGCCCCAGGATTTTGTAAATGTAAAAAATGCGTCGCGGCTCAAAAAAGGTTGAAAACACTGATCTAGTCCAACCCCATTCTGCAATGTAGAAAATAATAATAATTATTATTATTTATTTATACCCCGCCACCATTTCCTGAACGGGGACTCGGGGCGGCTTACATGAGGTCAAGCCCATCAACACAACAAAACAATAAAATCAACCAAAAAACAACATAATCAATTACATAAAACATAAACTGTAAACATAAACTGGAAATGCACAATCAAAGCACCCCCAATAGATGGCTATCCAGCTTCTTGCTTTAAGCAGGCCTGGGTAAACTTCGGCCCTCCAGGTGTTTTGGACTTCAACTCCTTCGGCTGTTCGGAATTGTGGGAGTTGAAGTCCAAAACACCTGGAGGGCCCAAGTTTGCCCAGGCCTGGGATAGAGAAATATGGTGAAAATGTAACCAGAGACAAATATTTTCAAACTCAATGTGTGTTTACACGAGGCTAAGCCCGTTGAATAGAGCAAGCTCAGTTTGGGGGTAACTATGTTTAGGATTAGGCAGCACAATGCTGATGGGAAGAGCTAATACCTTTTTTCCGGGCATGATGTGAGAATTCGGTGCCAAACTCCGCCTTGGTTGCCCAAAGAATAAAGGATGAATGGATGGGCAGGTGGTGTCCAGACTCAGTCCAGCTTCCATCATGAACACATTAGGACAGTGGCTTCTTCTCTTGCTGGTCCTACTGGGATCTACTGGTAAGTAGTATACAAACCTCTGATAAAAAATAATAATTCTGCTTTAGTGTTTATAATCTTCTATTTTTAACATTGTTGACCACTTTGAGCCTCATTAAGAGAGAAGCAGCAGCATAGACATCAATATAGTCATGATTTATTTATTTAGATCCTCATCAATGGGTGGACACAGTTTTCTCCTTTTCTTTCCTATAATTTTCTTGTTGTCGTTGTTGTTGTTAAAGCTGGGCAGGAGGCGGCTGTCCCATTGATCAAGAGGATGTGTGCCAGCCAGCGAGGGATCTGCCGACGTTCCTGCTTGTCCCGTGAGATGCACCTTGGTGTCCATGGTTGTCCACGTCATTATAGGTAAGCCCATCCTTCCCTGAACTCTTTAGACTTGTAGAATTGGAAGAGACCCCCAGGACCATCCAGTCCAACCCCTTTCTGCCATGCAGGAGCACACCATCCAAGCCCTCCCAGCAGATGGCCCTCCTGGACACAGCTGGTAAATCACAGGATTATTCTAGGTGAAGATGTCTGGCCGAAATAGAAGCAAGTGGGGCTATGACTTCCCTTGGTCTAGATGGGCTGGAGGTTCAGCACAGCTGGTAAATCACCAGCAAATCTAAGATCAACTGAAAAGTTCGAAGCCTCGGGTTGGCGTGTTGGTGTGAGTGGCTGACAGTCAGCCCTGCTCACTATTTACCTAAGCAGTTTGAAAACAGCTTTAGCTATAATTAGAGAAATTAGGTACCACTAAAAGCAGAGGAGGTGTTTTATGACTCCATTAAGAGAGAAGATCAGAAAATGCTGGGTGATCAAAAGGAAGGGCTGGAGGTTTAGCACAGCTGTTAAATCAGCAGCAGCTAAAAGATCTATCAACCGAAAGGTTGCAAGTTCGAACCCCGGGTTGGTGTGGGCAGCCAACCATCAGCCTGAGAGGTTGACTGTCAGCCCTGGTCACTGTTTACCTAAGTCAGTGTTTTTCAACCTTTATTGAGCCGCGGCACATTTTTTACATTTACAAAATCCTGGGGCACACCACCAACCAAAATGACACAAAATGACACTCTAACACAGTAATACATATAGTTAATATGTTTTTAAATGTATTTATACACTCAGTGTGAAATCTGGGCCTGTTTCGATGAACACAACATAGATATCCTGGCAGGAATGGCAGAAAGACACACACGAAGGTCTTGCTCAACAGCTGTCAGTCTCTCTCTGTGTTTAGTTTTGGGAAAAATAGACCTTGACATTTGGGAGTTACAGTTTCTGGGATTTATAGTTAATCAAAGAGCATCCTGAACTCTTGCAACAATGGAATTTAACCAAACTTGGCATATTGAACTCTCATTACCAACAGAAAGTACTGAAAGGGTTTGCTTGGGAATTGACCTTGAGTTTGGAAGTTGTAGTTCACCTACACCCAGAGGGCACTGTGGACTCAAACAATGTTATGTTATGTTGTTGTTTGTTTTCTATCCAGAATCACAATGTTGGAAGGAGGCTCACCACTTTAAGGTCCCTAAAACAGGCATGGGAAAACTTCGGCCCTCTGGGTGCTTTGGACTTCAACTCCCACCATTCCTAACAGCCTGAGGCCCTTTCCTGCTTAAGTGGCTGAGGGGGAGGAAAAGGGCCTGAGGCTGCTAGGAATGGTGGGAGTTGGAGTCCAAAACACCTGGAAGGTCCAAGTTTGCCCATGCCACCTTTTGACAGAGACCTCTTCCTCCCCTTCCCCTTCGTGCCCTTTCTTCCCCCTCCTGACGAACACTTACTTTTTCTTCTCCCCTTGGGCTCCCTTCTTCTCAGCCTCGCTCTGCTGGTTTTGCCTCGCTTTGCTCACGCTGCCTCTTCTGCCACCATTTTGATCTGAGGGGGCAGCGTGAGCATGTTCAGGGGGGGGGAGGGAGGAAGATGTGGGGCGAGTCTGCGCAGTAGCGCTCGCATGGCAAAGTGAGCAGAGCGATGCTGAGAAGAAGAGAGCCGGAGTGGAGAAGAAAAAGTGTTCGGCAGGAGAGAGAAGAAAAGATATTGGAGGTTCCAATTTCTCACGGCACATTGGTTGAGAAACACTGACCTAAGTAGTTCGAAAACAGCTTTAGGTGTAATTAGATAAATTAGGTACCGCTAAAAAGCGGGGGAGATGTTTTACAATGCCATAAAGAAAAAGATCAGAAAATGCTGGAATGAGGAAGTCCTGACAGCTCTTCGTCATAGGATGGAGCGACGGCACCCCCTGTGGCACAACACAAAAACCTCCTTCTGTTCTGTCTGTGTACTGTGTACGTCTATACAAACGGCATGGAATGTTTGCCGTTCATGTGTACTTGTGATCCGCCCTGAGTCCCCTTCGGGGTGAGAAGCGCGGAATGTAAATAAAGTGTTATTATTATAATATTATTAATTTAGACCACAATAAAGTGAGAGAGTCTGCCTGGCAAGCGTGCAAACCAAAATCAACAACCAAAGTTCCAGATTAAAGACTCACCAGAAAGCAAAGACAAAGGACAGCGGCATTTATTGCATTCTTGGCCAAGAATCGATGCCTGTGAGCTCTTGCCCAAAAGTACAAGCATGTGATGCGCAAAACAGTTTGTATACAACCATGTTACCACTGCATCAATTTGAATTATCCCTCTCGTGTGTCTGGTTGGTCAGAAAAGAGGCTGGCTAGGATCTACGCCGGGATCGGTCTAAAATGGAGGTTGCAGTACAGAAAGCGTGGACAAGGGTTACTGGTCAGTTTCTGGATGAATCCATAAAATCATGGCGCTCCCAAGGATCATTTAGACCAGTGTTTCCCAACCAGTGTGTCGTGGCACACTAGTGTGCCGTGAGCGATCATCAGGTGTGCCGTGGGAAATTGGAACCTCCAATACCAGACCAATTCTGACCAGCCCGCGTAAGGGCCCCGGGAGGCAGGCAGGCAGGCAAGCAGACCGGCCAACGGAGGGGAAGGGAGGGGGAGAAGAGGAGTAAGCCAGGAGCAAGCGCATGCCTTCGCTCTCCTCCTCTTCGTCCCTTCCCTTCCGCCTCGCACGCTCCCCCTACCTTGTGCTCCCCCCCCCCTCTATTGCTTGTGTGTGTGAGAGAGGAGGGGAGGGCTGGAGATGGCCAGGGGGCATTTGTTACTGCTCGGGGACGTGTAGCTCATGGGCCTGGCTTGGAGGCACATGTCCCTTTAAGAGCGTGGGGCCGGCCCTGGGCGTGTCCCCCCCCCGCATCTGCGAACTCTGGCTGGGAAGGAGAGGTGAGGAAAGGGCCCTGGGTAGGAGGAAGCCCGAGCAGGCGCCTTTGCAACCACTGCTCTGAGGAAAAACAAAAGTTTGCACCTTTGGAAAGAAGAGGAGGGACTGGTGAACTACAACTCCCAAATTCACGGCCCAACAAAGCCTTTCAGTACTTTCTGTTGGTCTCATGAGAGTTCAGTGTGCCAAGTTTGGTTCAATTCCATTGTTGCTGGATTTCAGGATGCTCTTTGATTGTGTGTTAACTATAAATCCCAGAAACTGTAACTCCCAATTGTGAAGCCCTATTTTCCCCAAACTCCATCTGTGTTCACATTTGGGCATATTGAGTATTCATGCCAAGTTTGGTCCTGATCCAACATTGTTTGAGTCCACAGTGCTCTCTGGATGTAGGTGAACTACAACTCCAAAACTCAAGGCCAATGCCCACCAAACTCTTATAGTATTTTGTCTTGGTTATGGGAGTTCTGTGTGGGAAGTTTGATTCCATTCCATCATTGGTGGAGTTCAGAATGGTCTTTGATTGCGGGTGAACTATAACTTCCAGCAACTACAACTCCCAAATGACAAAATCAATTTTTTGACTGATGGTCCTTCCTTGGGTTAGTATTAGTATGTTTTGTGGCCAAATTTGGCAGCAATTTGTCCAGTGGTTTTTGAGTTATGGTAATCCCACAAATGAAGATTACATTTATTTATATATGTGTGTGTGTGTGGAGAGAGAGAGAGAGAGAGAGAGAGAGAGAGAGAGAGAGAGCACAACAGCGTGTGTGTCTTTCTGCCATTCCTGCCAGGATATCTATGTTGTGTTCATCGAAACAGGCCCAGGTTCCACACTGAGTATATAAATACATTTTTAAACATATTAACTATATGTATTACCGTGTTAGAATGTCATTTTTGGTCATTTTGGTTGGTGGCGTGCCCCAGGATTTTGTAAATGTAAAAAATGTGCCGCGGCTCAAAAAAGGTTGAAAAACATTTATCTAGACCAACCCTCTGTAAATGTCAGTCCGATACAACCATCTCAACTTGCACTGTCAATTTTTGTGTGTGGAAGGGTTATGTTTTGTTGCACCTTGCAAACTTCCGGTTCTCATCTCATGGGAGGCACAGCCTGGAAATATAAAGATACGGTCATGGCTCTTAATCCAGTTTTATATTAAACAAATGTGGGGTTTTAGAAAACAACAAAAGAGGTCAGTTCTAGGCCCTTGTTCCTGGAAGCAAACTAACAGGGTTTTCCAGGCAAACAAGGGGGGGGGGGGGGGCTTCAGGAAGTCTGCAGTCGAACTGTTGGGAGCTACCGCCTATCTTTTGCTATAATGGCCTTTTGGCTTGAGTCAGGCCAGAGCTTTATCTCACCCCTACAGTTCCCTTATCGTGCTGTATGATTTCTAGTTTAAAATAACAATTATCTTATTTCGTCCCAGGTGCTGCGTGCTGAGGATGTAGTAGCCCAAACGGCAACAAAAGACTCTCTATTTGCGGCCAGGAGAGGATGAACAGGTATGAGCCAAGAACAGCTTTGTTGCTTCCATTGTACTTAATGGCATTTATGACACCGAAGATGTTGAGATCCAAGGGTACACCGGGAATGTGGCGCAGCTGGCTAAGTGTCAGCTGCATAAGATCTCTCTGACCAGTAGGTCATGAGTTCGAGGCCTGCCCGGGTCGAGATGGGTGCTCGACCTTTAAGTGTAGCCTTCTGTCGACCTTTGCAGCCCGAAAGACAGTTGCAACTGTCAAGGAGATAAAGGTACCACATTAAGTGGGGAGGCAAATTTTGACTGAATTTGGCTGAAAGATGAAGAGTGCGTCAGCTCCCCCTGGTGGCCAGAGTTTGCCTCTGTTCATTTATATGTTTGTATGTGAAAAACAGCAGGAATTGTCTGCTAGTATGTGTATCTGTAATCCGCTCTGAGTCCCCTTCGGGGTGAGTAGAGCGGAATATAAATAAAGTAAGTAAGTAAATAAATAAATACAGTTAGGGAACATCATATTGTGCCAGTATTAATGTCCTGGGCGTTTCCATTCAATGGCTGCATAAATTAGGGTTGTTGAAGCCCGGCCCAAGGTCTTATCAGAAGTGGCTGAGGGGGGAAAGGAAGGGGCCAGAGGCTGTTAGGAATTGTGCGAGTTGGAAGTCCAAAACACCTGGAGGGCCCAAGTTTGCCCATGCCTGCACTATAGCCTCTCCAAGGAAAGGGAATGCTGCTTTGTGAGAGAATTTTTATTTATTTATTTATTATTTACAGTATTTATATTCTGCCCTTCTCACCCCGCAAGGGATTCAGGGTGGATTACAATGTACATATACATAGCAAACATTCAATACCATAGGCACACAACATATATAGACAGACAGTCAGAGGCTATTTAACTTTCCAACTTCTGGTCACCAGGAAAGCTGTCACTTCACCGTCCATCTGCGACACTGATTAAGTACTTTCTGCATTCCCTGCATGCTTTTGCTGGAGATCTTTTATGGCCTCATAAATTTTGTTAAATTAGCCTCCCCACAAAGTGGTACCTAAATTTCCTAGTTGACAGATGCAACTGTCTGTCGGGTTGCAAAGGTCGACAACAAGCTACACAATTGGCCGGAAGTTCACTCCGGCCCGGGCTGGCTTCGAACTCATGACCTTTCGGTCAGTAGAGATCTTTAATGCAGCTGACACCAAGCCAGCTGTGCCACAGTCCCGGTGCCGGAAGTCATGTTAAGAGCAGCAGCATAGCCCATGGGTGAGGCCAGGCAATACCAGAATGTAGTCTAATTAGCAAAATGTCAGAAATATTAAAAATTAACCAGGTATTTTTAATTACAAAAATGTGAGTCAAGCACTGAAAGGGTTAAATGGATACAATCATTCAACAAAAACTAGTTCAATATAAGCAGGTGTGTCTGTAGCTTAGTAGCTTTCAGCCTGTGAGAGGTCTCTGTGGGAGAAGGGCCTCAGTGTGTTAGTAGGCCTCAGTATGAGAAGGCCTCAGTGTGTTAGTAGGCTTCAGTATGAGAAGGCCTCAGTGTGTTAGCAGGCTTCAGTATGAGAAGGCCTCAGTGTGTTAGTAGGCCTCAGTGTGTTAGTAGGCCTCAGTATGAGAAGGCCTCAGTGTGTTACTAGGCCTCAGTATGAGAAGGCCTCAGTGTGTTAGTAGGCTTCAGTAAGAGAAAGCCTTAGTGTGTTAGTAGGCTTCAGTATGAGAAGGCCTCAGTGTGTTAGTAGGCTTCAGTAAGAGAAGGCCTCAGTGTGTTAGTAGGCTTCAGTATGAGAAGGCCTCAGTGTGTTAGTAGGCTTCAGTATGAGAAGGCCTCAGTGTGTTAGTAGGCCTCAGTATGAGAAGGCCTCGGTGTGTTAGTAGGCTTCAGTATGAGAAGGCCTCAGTGTGTTAGTAGACATCAGTATGAGAAGGCCTCAGTGTGTTAGTAGGCTTCAGTAAGAGAAGGCCTCAGTGTGTTAGTAGGCTTCAGTATGAGAAGGCCTCAGTGTGTTAGTAGGCTTCAGTATGAGAAGGCCTCAGTGTGTTAGTAGGCCTCAGTATGAGAAGGCCTCGGTGTGTTAGTAGGCTTCAGTATGAGAAGGCCTCAGTGTGTTAGTAGACATCAGTATGAGAAGGCCTCAGTGTGTTAGTAGGCCTCAGTATGAGAAGGCCTCGGTGTGTTAGTAGGCTTCAGTATGAGAAGGCCTCAGTGTGTTAGTAGGCTTCATTATGAGAAGGTCTCAGTGTGTTAGTAGGCCTCAATATGAGAAGGCCTCGGTGTGTTAGTAGGCTTCAGTATGAGAAGGCCTCAGTGTGTTAGTAGGCTTCAGTATGAGAAGGTCTCAGTGTGTTAGTAGGCCTCAGTATGAGAAGGCCTCAGTGTGTTAGTAGGCTTCAGTATGAGAAGGCCTCAGTGTGTTAGAAGGCCTCAGTATGAGAAGGCCTCGGTGTGTTAGTAGGCCTCAGTATGAGAAGGCCTCAGTGTGTTAGTAGGCCTCAGTATGAGAAGGCCTCAGTGTGTTAGTAGGCCTCAGTATGAGAAAGCCTCAGTGTGTTAGTAGGCCTCAGTATGAGAAGGCCTCAATGTTGGTTCGCCTCAGTGGGAGAAAAGCCTCAGTCTGAGGTAGGCCTCGGTGTGAGGTAGGCCTCGGTGTGAGTAGGCCTTGTGTGTGAGAAGCTTTGTTGAGAGAAGCCCCAGGCTGAAGGCCATTGTCTGTGAAGCTCCAGTGTGAAGGCTGCTGTATGTAGAGCTACTGCATGAAGCTCCTGTGCAACTTCGGTGTGAGAGGAGGCTCTGTGAGAGCCAAGCTGTTCATCAGAATGAGAAAGAAGCCCAGGGTGGAAGCAAAGAACTTTATTTGTGTTATGGAAACCTTGTTCTTGTAAATAATGCAACCATATCATTTTGCTCCAAAGACTAGCCTCCTAGGGAAGAGATAACATTGGCCTGTGTGTTTTCGTTCTTTTATCACTTTGGGCTACTGGTGCTGGGTCAGGCTGCCGCTGCTAAGTTACTCTGCTGTGTATTTATGAGCAGGGTCTCACCCAACACGCTGAGGGTCTCAGTGAAGCAAGGAGAGGCTACAGCAATTTCGTTTTGCTAAAACTAACAAGGAAGGCCAAGAGTCCACCATATTCTCTCTTTCCAATTGAGAGCAAAGTACTTTGGCACTGTGTTTGCAGCAGTTGGAGTAAGGCGGAAAGCGGGAGGAGGAGAAGAGAGAAACCAGGACATTTTAAAAGCAGCTGGAAAAGTGGGACAGCAAAGGATTAATGGGGACTGTTGATGCCAAATCAGGACAGTCAGAGGATATGAGATGAGTTTCTTCCCCTATTATCTATTCTGGAGCAGGCCCGGATTACTCATAAGGCCACCCTAGGCCATGGCCTAGGGGCACAAGCCAAGGGGGGGGGCGCAATTCACACGGACCCAAAAAAACCCCAAAACTGCAACGCAACTCTCTCTTTCTCTCGGGGGAGGGCGGAAAGAGAGTGCTGCGAGGGGGCGGGGGAGGAGGGAATGGCGCCCCCCCCTCACCATCGCACCCACCCACTTGTCAAGGAAGGAGGGCGTGAGGCCCGCCATGAAGAGGAGGAGGCGGAGGGAAGCCCCGCCTCCGGGGCCCATGCCGGCACCGGGGGCGGGGCTTCCCTTCCTTCCTCCTCCTCGCGCGCGCCCTCCTTTCTTGACTCAAGATTAAGAAAGGAGGGCGCACCGCGAAGAGGAGGCGGAGGGAAGTACCGCCCCTGAGGCCGATGCCGGCACCGGGGCGGGGCTTCCCTTCCTCCTTGTGCGCACCCTCCTTCCTTGACTCAAGATTAAGAAAGGAGGGCGCACCGCGAAGAGGAGGCGGAGGGAAGTACCGCCCCTGAGGCCGATGCCGGCACCGGGGGCGGGGCTTCCCTTCCTCCTTGTGCACACCCTCCTTCCTTGACTCAAGATTAAGAAAGGAGGGCACGCCGCGAAGAGGAGGTGGCGGAGGAAAGCCCTGCCCCCGGGGCCAATGCCGGCACCGGGGGCGGGGCTTCCCTTCCTCCTCGCGCGCGCCCTCCTTCCTTGACTCAAGATTAAGAAAGGAGGGCGCGCGCCCCGCCCCGGGGCCAATGAGGAGGTGGTGGATTAAGAAAGGAGGGCCCGCCCCCTGCCCCTGGGGCCAATGCCGGCACCGGGGCGGGGCTTCCTTCCTCCTCGCCCGCGCCCTCCTTCCTTGACTCAAGATTAAGAAAGGAGGGCACGCCGCCCCGCCCCGGGCCACTGAGGAGGTGGCGACTCAAGATTAAGAAAGGAGGGCACGCGGAGGAGGCTGCCCCTGGGGCCAATGCCGGCACCGGGGCGGGGCTTCCTTGACCAAGATTAAGAAAGGAGGCGCCGCGAGAGGAGGTGGCGGAGAAAGCCCCCCCCTCCTTCCTTGACTCAAGATTAAGAAAGGAGGGCGCGCCGCGAAGAGGAGGTGGCGGAGGAAAGCCCCGCCCCCGGGGCCAATGCCGGCACCGGGGGCGGGGCTTCCCTTCCTCCTCGCCACCCCCTCCTTCCTTGACTCAAGATTAAGAAAGGAGGGCACGCCGCCCCTGGGGCCAGAGGAGGTGGCGGAGGAAAGCCCTGCCCCGGGGCCAATGCCGGCACCGGGGGCGGGGCTTCCCTTCCTCCTCGCGCGCGCCCTCCTTCCTTGACTCAAGATTAAGAAAGGAGGGCGCGCCGCGAAGAGGAGGTGGCGGAGGAAAGCCCCGCCCCCCCTGCCAATGCCGGCACCGGGGCGGGGCTTCCCTTCCTCCTCGCGCGCGCCCTCCTTCCTTGACTCAAGATTAAGAAAGGAGGGCACGCCGCGAAGAGGAGGTGGCGGAGGAAAGCCCTGCCCCTGGGGCCAATGCCGGCACCGGGGGCGGGGCTTCCCTTCCTCCTCGCCCGCGCCCTCCTTCCTTGACTCAAGATTAAGAAAGGAGGGCGCGCCGCAAAGAGGAGGTGGCGGAGGAAAGCCCCGCCCCCGGGGCCAATGCTGGCACCGGGGGCGGGGCTTCCCATCCTCCTCGCGCGCGCCCTCCTTCCTTGACTCAAGATTAAGAAAGGAGGGCACGCCCCGCCCCGGAGGTGGCGGAGGGCCCCGCCCGCGGCCAATTCCTTGACCAAGATTAAGCACCGGGCGGGAGGCCCCGGGGCCAATGCCGGCCTCCCTTCCTCGCCCCTCCTTCCTTGACTCAAGATTAAGAAAGGAGGGGCGCGCGCGAAGAGGAGGTGGAGGAGGTGCCCCGCCCCGGGGCAATGCCGGCACCGGCGGGGCTTCTTCCCTCCTCTCGCCTCCCTCCTTCCTTGACTCAAGATTAAGAAAGGAGGGCGCGCCGCGAAGAGGAGGTGGCGGAGGAAAGCCCCGCCCCCGGGGCCAATGCCGGCACCGGGGGCGGGGCTTCCCTTCCTCCTCGCGCGCGCCCTCCTTCCTTGACTCAAGATTAAGAAAGGAGGGCGCGCCGCGAAGAGGAGGTGGCGGAGGAAAGCCCCGCCCCCGGGGCCAATGCCGGCACCGGGGGCGGGGTTTCCCTTCCTCCTCGCCGCGCCTCCTTCCTTGACTCAAGATTAAGAAAGGAGGGCACGCCGCGAAGAGGAGGTGGCGGAGAAGCCCCGCCCCGGGCCAATGCCGGCACCGGGCGGGTTCCCCCCTCCTCCACCGCGCGCCCTCCTTCCTTGACTCAAGATTAAGAAAGGAGGGCGCGCCGCGAAGAGGAGGTGGCGGAGAAAGCCCGCCCCCGGGGCCAATGCCGGCACCGGGGCGGGCTTCCCTTCCTCGCGCGCCCTCCTTCCTTGACTCAAGATTAAGAAAGGAGGGCGCGCGCCGAAGAGGTGGCGGAGGAAGCCCCACCCCGGGCCAATGCCGGCACCGGGCGGGGTTTCCCCTTCCTCTCGCGCCCGCCTTCCTTGACTCAAGATTAAGAAAGGAGGGCACGCCGCGAAGAGGAGGTGGCGGAGGAAAGCCCTGCCCCCGGGGCCAATGCCTGCACCGGGGGCGGGGCTTCCCTTCCTCCTCGCGCGCGCCCTCCTTCCTTGACTCAAGATTAAGAAAGGAGGGCGCGCCGCGAAGAGGAGGTGGCGGAGGAAAGCCCCGCCCCCGGGGCCAATGCCGGCACCGGGGGCGGGGCTTCCCTTCCTCCTTGTGCACACCCTCCTTCCTTGACTCAAGAGTAAGAAAGGAGGGCACGCCGCGAAGAGGAGGTGGCGGAGAAAGCCCCGCCCGCCAATGCCTGCACCGGGCGGGGCTTCCCTTCCTCCTCGCCGCCCCTCCTTCCTTGACTCAAGATTAAGAAAGGAGGGCACGCCGCAAAGAGGAGGCGGCGGAAAGATGCCCCACCCCCGGGGCTGATGCCGGCACCGGGGTCGGGGCTTCCCTTCCTTCTCGCCCGCCCTCCTTCCTTGACTCAAGATTAAGAAAGAAGGGCGCACCGCGAAGAGGAGGCGGAGGGAAGCACCGCCCCCGAGGCCGATGCCGGCACCGGGGCGGGGCTTCCCTTCTTTCCTCCTCCTCGCGCACGCCCTCCGTCCAATTGACTCAAGGAAGGAGGGCGCGCGGTGCTGCGAGGAGGAAAAGGGGGGGTGCGGTAGAGTTGGTTTGGGGGCGTAATTCCAAAGTGTGGCCTAGGGCGCCAAAAGGGGTCAATCTGGGCCTGTTCTGGAGTAGTTAAAAGCTGTACTTTTGAGGAGGCATCAACCCAAGATCAGCTTTCTCTCACACTCCTCAGAAGTTCGACATCGGAGAAGAGTTGGAAGGTGATCTCTTCATAGGCAGAGGACGTCCCGCACTCAAACAAACAACCGAAGAGCAGGGACTTCCCTTCTTTGCACACGGCCAGGTCCGAATAGCCGCTGGGCCCTTTGTTCAGCACCCAAGGGCCTTTCCAGGAGCCCTTCTCCAAGGGAGACATGTTCAAGTAGATGCCCAGGTCCACACGCTGGCACCGGCTTGTGGGGTGGGAGAAAACGAGCCACGATTTGGACAAAGAATAGGCCCTTAAGGCTTGTGATTCACCCAGATCTGAGGGGGTGAAACTCACCACGCTCCCTTGGCATCCCTTTGGGGGCTCACACAACTCTTTGCACAGGAAGGATCCCTCAAACTGGCAGCCCCAGTCGTGGCTGAAGGCTTCGGCCCGGCACTGCTCTCGGCACGAATTCCGGGCATTGATGTACAAGACACCACGGTCATCCTGGCAGGTCAGCTCGGCCACTTGGCACTCGGTGGTGGGCAAACTCTCCAGGAGTCGCCCACGAGTCCAATTCCTCCCGCCGTCGTCGCTGTATAAAGTGAAGCAGTGCGGTTGCGTGTAGCAGAAGGAGAAGCAGCAGAAGCAAGGCTTGTGGATGTAATAGGCGTACGCCGGGACCACCAAGCGGCCGGAGCTCAGTTGGACCCCGTGACCCGGACCGACAGCGAAGGTGGCCCATTTTTTTGAGTTGGCCTTCTCTGTCAAATCGACCACCGGGCTCCAAGTACGGCCATTGTCTCGGCTGGAGATGTAGCACAACCTGGCGGCGTTTCTCCCTGTGAGGATTTGGCATCGCGTCGTGACGTGATCGCGCACGCAGATGAAGAAGAGGAAAACGGTGCTGCTCTTCTCCTCGTAGAGTGGGCAAGGACACATGGTGCGGCACTTGGGTAGAGTGGCCGCCATCAAAGACTCCTGAGGGCCCCACTAGAGTCGGAAAGAGGAAAGGATCGAAAGGGTGAATTTTTAAATAGTTTCGAACTGCACTTGATTTTAATGCCATTTCTAATTCATATTTTTAACCAGAAATATGGAACGGCATACAGGGAGCACCCCCCGGTATGTTAGCTCCACTGGCTGCCTGTCCATTTCCGAGCACAATTCAAAGTGCTTGTTTTGACCTTTAAAGCCCTATACGGTTCTGGCCCAGCTTACTTGTCTGAACGTATCTCCCCTTACGTCCCAACTCGTAATTTACAATCTTCCAGGGAGGCCCTGCTCTCGATCCCACCTTCGTCGCAAATGCGCTTGGTGAGGACGAGGGACAGAGTCTTCTCGGCGGTGGCCCCTTGTCTGTGGAACTCTCTCCCCAGCGAAATTAGGTCACCCTCTTCCTTCTTTTCCTTTAGGAAAAAGGTGAAGACGTGGCTATGGGACAAAGCATTCGGTTAGACAGCCAGGTAGCAGGCTAGCAATAAAAATGATGACAATGCTAAGGAAAATAGAAGGTGGACTGGCTCTGGATTGAGTTGGTAGAACCCAGACTTTTTGTACTTTTTAAAATGGTTTTTTTAATCAGATTAGTTTATTTATTATGTAACTGTTGTTTTTATTAGTTGTATATGTGGGGCATTGAATTGCTGCCGCCTGTAAACCGCCCTGAGTCCGCCTTCGGGGTTAGAGAAGGGCGGTGGGCACAAATATTATAAATAAATAAATAAATAAATAAATAAATAAACTAAAAACTATATGCGGTTGGTGGGGATGAGGGACAGGGCCTTCTCGGTGGTGGCCCCCCCGTCTGTGGAACGCACTCCCTATTGATATTCGATCAGCTTCATCCCTCCTGGCATTCAGAAAAAGAGTGAAATCCTGGTTATGGGACCAAGCGTTTGCACTTTAGCATGATATGGCAAATTGGTGGATAAGATCTAAGGCTTATGGATGGAATATTGTTTTAACTGTGATGAATGTACATGATGTTTTAATGTTAATTGTATTTTAATGTATTTTAATCTTAACTGTTGTTTATTATGTATACTGTGTGGCATCGAATCGTTGCCGTTGTTAGGCCGCTCTGAGTCCCCCCTCGGGGGTTGAGAAGAAGCGGGATATAAACGCTGGAAATAAATAAATAAAAAATAAAAATATTTATTGTTGTTGTTGTTATTACTATTGCACCGGGACTGTGGCGCAGCTGGCTGGGTGTCAGCTGCATTAAAGATCACTACTGACCGAAAAGTCATGAGTTCAAAGCCAGCCCAGGTCAGAGTGAGCTTCTGACCAATTGTGTAGCTTGTTGTCGACCTTTGCAACCCAACAGACAGTTGCATCTATCAAGTAGGAAATTTAGGTACCACATATGTGTGGGGAGGCTAATTTAACAAAATTTACGAGGCCATAAAAAATCTCCCGCAAAAGCATACGGGGAATGCGGAAAGTACTTCATCAGTGTCACAGATGGACAGTGAAGCGACAGCTCCCCTGATGGCCAGAAGTTGGAATGTTAAATAGCCTCTGACTGTCTGACTGTATGTGTTGTGTGTCTATGGCAGTGGTTCCCAAAGTGGGTGGTACCACCCGCTGGTGGGCGGTGGAGCAATCTAGGGGGGTGCTGGAAGACCCAGGAGAATTTGGGGGGCGCTGAACCCTGTAAGGGGGCGGTGGCGTGAGCCAGGTGACAGGCTACCATCCATCTCTGTGTGTGTCTCTCTCTCTCTTCTTCCCTTCTCCTGCTCTCGCCAAGCAAGGGATAACAATAATAATACCTTTGGGGTTCCCTTCCAACTGGTTGAGTCTTATAACAATAATAATAATGTCCTTCAAGATATTCAGTAGAACATGGATTCAGTGCGGTAACCAATTTATTAACAAAAAAAAGGAACCGATTGCAAAATAGTCAATCGCGATGATTTGAGATTACTGCTGACGAAAATAGAGCCGAGGATTACTAGATCGGTAGCGGCATACCAGGTTCATCCTTCTCATTAAGATGATTTTGAATGTTTTAACTCCTTTTGTATTACCTTTCTATCCTAAGTTCAATAAAGCAAAGACCCAGTGATACCTGTACAGACGTCCCTTCTTTCTTCCCTCTCCTCATCACCAGGAACTTGGCGTCTTCGTCTCTGGGCGAGGAGCGTTCCTCTGCAAAGGCCAGGAAGGTGGACTCGGACGGCAAATACAACAATGCTGGGATGCGGTAGGTGAGCCCGCCTCGCGTCTTCTGCCTGAAAAGAGTCACCTTCTCGGAGTCGGCCGGACCTTCCTCCATATTTGCTGGTCACACAGAAATATTCTGCAAGAATGGAGAAGAGGAAGGGAAGACTCATGTGTTGCATTGAACAGTAGCTGAAAATACATCAACTTCAAGAGGTCCACCAAGGAGAGAGAGCGAGCACTACAATCCTAACCTTATCCTCCATTTCACCAGCTACTTTGTCTCAACTTGATTGGGTTATTAATTATACGATGTCGTAATCTTAATCAGCAGCCTCTTTGCTGTGTTTCCCAATTCTCAGATTTAGTCAGAAGCCTCTTCTACGATCTTGACCGTTCTTAAAGACCGAGAGTCATTTTAGGATACAATTAAACTATGTAAAACTATGTTCAGGGTCTCTTTAAGATTGTCCAGGTCATGTTTTGCCCATTGGGTGCCTTTTAAAGGTTGTTTAGAACAGTGTTTTTCAACCTTTTTTGAGCCGCGGCACATTTTTTACATTTACAAAATCCTGGGGCACACCACCAACCAAAATGACACAAAATGACACTCTAACACAGTAATACATATACTGTATTTTTCGCACCATAAGACGCAGTTTTTTTCCTCCCAAAGTGGGATGAAAAATCAGCTGCGTCTTATGGAGCGAAGATGCAGGCCGGGGGGGGGCGCTGGAGCAGAGGGAGGACGGCGATATACTTACCCTGTCGCTGCCTCTCCTCTTCTCTGGTCCGTTGCGGCGGCGGAGGGACGCTGGTTCACTCCTCTTTGGCGCCTTTTCCTTCTCCCCACCTTTCCTTCGCTCGAGGAAAGGTGGGAGGGATGGAAAAGGAGCCAGGGGAGGAGTCAGCCAGCGCCGCGTCAGAGCTGACGCGACCCTGGTTCACTCCCCTCTGGCGCCTTTTCTTTCCCTCCCACCTTTCCTTCGCTCGAGGAAAGGTGGGAGGGATGGAAAAGGAGCCAGGGGAGGAGTCAGCCAGCGCCGCGTCAGAGCTGACGCGACCCTGGTTCACTCCCCTTTGGCTCCTTTTCTTTCCCTCCCACCTTTTCTTCCCTCGAGGAAAGGTGGGAGGGAAAGAAAAAAAGCCAGGGGAGGAGTCAGCCAGACGCACCTGCTGATAAGATTTACCTAGATTTTAGAGGGGGAGCGAAAATATTTTTTTTCTATTTTCCTCCTCTAAAATCTAGGTGCGTCTTATCAGCAGGTGCGTCTTATGGAGCGAAAAATACGGTAGTTAATATGTTTTTAAATGTATTTATATACTCAGTGTGAAACCTGGACCTGTTTCGATGAACACAACATAGATATGCTGGCAGGAATGGCAAAAAGACACAAACTTCCCACACAGAACTCCCATAACCAAGAGAAAATGCTATAAGAGTTTGGTGGGCATTGACCTTGGGTTTTGGAGTTGTAGTTCACCTATATCCAGAGAGCACTGTGGACTCAAACAAAGTTGGATCAGGACCAAACTTGGCATGAATACTCAATATGCCCAAATGTGAACACAGATGGAGTTTGGGGAAAATAGACCTTGACATTTGGGAGTTACAGTTTCTGGGATTTATAGTTAACACACAATCAAAGAGCATCCTGAACTCTTACAACAATGGAATTGAACCAAACTTGGTATATTGAACTCTCATTACCAACAGAAAGTACTGAAAGGGTTTGCTTGGAAATTGACCTTGAGTTTGGAAGTTGTAGTTCACCTACACCTAGAGAGCACTGTGGACTCAAACAATGTTGTGTTGTGTTGTTGTTTGTTTTCTATCCACAATCACAATGTTGGAAGGAGGCTCACCACTTTAAGGTCCCTAAAACTGGCATGGGCAAACTTGGACCTTTCCAGGTGTTTTGGACTCCAACTCCCACCATTCCTAGCAGCCTGAGGCCCTTTCCTGCTTAAGTGGCTGAGGGGGGGGGGGGAAAAGGGCCTGAGGCTGCTAGGAATGGTGGGAGTTGGAGTCCAAAACACCTGGAAAGGTCCAAGTTTGCCCATGCCAGCTTTCGACAGAGACCTCTTCCTCCCCATTCCCTTTCGCGCCCTTTCTTCCCCCTCCTGCCAAACACTTACTTTTTCTTCTACACTGCCGCTTCTGCCGCCATTTTGATCCGAGGGGGCAGCGTGAGCGTGTTCAGGAGGGGAGGGGGGAAGACGTGCCCCGTGCGGGCGCTACTGCGCAGACTCGCCCCAGAGCAAATCAAGCCAAAGCGAGCAGAGCGAGGCTGGGAAGAAGGGAGCCCGAGTGGAGAAGAAAAAGTGTTCGGCAGGAGGGGGAAGAAAGGGTATTGGAGGTTCCAATTTCCCACGGCACACCTGATGATCGCTCACGGCACACTAGTGTGCCACGGCACACTGGTTGGGAAACACTGGTTTAGCGCCTCCTCTAATAGTTTTGTTCCTGGATTATAAATGCTATTTCCTAATTGGTTCGATCATTAAAAATATGGGAAAAGTTTATTAAACTGCAAAAACTTTGTCTTTGCTGGACAACCTGCAGAACATTATGCTATAGTTTTTCAAGGAATACAATGTGTTGTCGAAGGCTTTCATGATGGACATTCCACACATATATAAACCCAATTTTCCTAGTTTGCAACAGACCCCACAACCTCTGAGGATGCCTGCCATAGATGTAGGTGAAACGTCAGGAGAGAATGCTTATGGGGCATGGCCATACAGCCCAGAAAACACACAGCTACCCAATTCAACCTAGTTTGTGATGGCCACAAAAACAAAGTAAGCACTGCACAATTAAACAGGAAACAACACTTTCAAGCCAGGAACAGAAAAATTTGCAAAGGCACGCTTGTAATTGGGAGGCAGAACTGGCTATGATGCAACTTTCCATCCCTACTGTCAGTTTTACTTCCTTTTCATAGTGTTTTAATACCGCTGTGTCACAAGAAAGGGGAAAAGCAAAGGAAGATGAAAGAAGAAGTAGCAAAACATAAAAAGGAAGAGGAAGGGTATGAATATGGGCTCGGCATATGCATTAGAATAAGCTGAAAACGCTTCCAAAATACACGGGCGGAGATTCCGCGTCGCTGAGTCCATGTTTCATAACCCGATTACAGTACTGCACTGTGGTGCTGCATATCTGGGCACGGGGAAGAGTGCTCCGATGCCCACTGGCATTGCCACTGCCTAACCAGTATTTGTAACCTAACCAGTATTTGTATGCACACTGCCAGTGCTTTAATGCAGTGTTTCCCAACCTTTTTTGAGCCACGGCACACTTTTTACATTTACAAAATCCTGGGGGCACACCACCAACCAAAATGACACAAAATGACACTCTAACACAGTAATACATATAGTTAATATGTTTTTAAATGTATTTATACACTCAGTGTGAAACCTGGACCTGTTTCGATGAACTCAACATAGATATCCTGGCAGGAATGGCAGAAAGACACAAACTTCCCACACAGAACTCCCATAACCAGGAGAAAATGCTATAAGAGTTTGGTGGGCATTGACCTTGAGTTTTGGAGTTGTAGTTCACCTATATCCAGAGAGCACTGTGGACTCAAACAATATTGGATCAGGACCAAACTTGGCATGAATACTCAATATGCCCAAATATGAACGTAAATGGCATTCAGGGGAAATAGACCTTGACATTTGGGAGTTGTAGTTGCTGGGATTTATAGTTCCCCTACAATCAAAGAGCATTCTGAACCCCACCAATGATAGAACTGGGCCAAACCTCCCACACAGAACCCCCAGGAGACAAGAGAAGGTCTCTACTTGGGGAAAGGGAGGCGGGCTTTCCCAATGCATGGAGAGGGAGAGACCAAGTAGACAACGGGTGGGGTTTTTTTGGGGTAATTTTGTGCCTTTCTCGAGGTAGGTTTCTTAGGGTTTTTATACTTCAACACACTAGACTCTCAACCCCCCAAGAGGTTCCAATGACCCACGGCCCATCTGATGATCGCTCACGGCACACTAGTGTGCCCCGGCACACTGGTTGGGAAACACTGCTTTAATGAGTTTCAGGGCCACGAGCATCAGTCAGTCACTGACCACACCTCCAAGAACCCCCTCTTCCACTGCAATGTTTTGGATTACAGTCCTCATGCTCCTTCAAAATGGCAACTGGAGATCTTGCAAGGTGTGCTTCCAAAGAACCTTTTTGCAAAAGAACCCTCCTGGTGCAATGCAAAAGTACATTTCTTTATTTTTGTGCTTCATGCTCCGGGACTGTGGCACAGCTGGCTGGGTGTCAGCTGCATTAAGATCACTACTGACCGAAAGGTCATGAGTTCGAAGACAGCCCGGGTTGGAGTGAACTCCCGATCAAAAATTGTGTAGTTTGTTGTCGACCTTTGCAGCCCGAAAGACAGTTGTATCTGTCAAGTAGGAAATTTAGGTACCACTTTGTAGGGAGGCTAATTTAACTGATTTACAAGGCCATAAACATCTCCAGGAAGTATGCAAAGAATGAGGAAGCGACAGCTCCCCTGGTGGCCAGAAGCTGGAATGTTAAATAGCCTCTGAGTGTCTGTCTATATATGTTGTGTAAAACAAAACACAAAGGTGCAAGGAAGTATCAAAGTATAAAGCTTATTATTAAGGCATAGTACACATATCCAAGTGAATGAGGACACAGTATGGAAGGTGCCCAATGTCCTACCGCAAGTGGTACCCAGATGGGTTGAAATTATGGTAAGTATAAACAACGTATTTGTAATCCAAGGATCCGATGATCTTATTGCGGTCCAAATCCACAGCAAAGGAAAAGTATTTGTAATCCAAAGGATCCGGTGATCCTGATGAAATAAGGCCGTGGATGCAGGAGGGCGTGTCCAAGAGTCGCTCGCAGTCGGAGCTACTGGAAGCGGAGGAGAGTAATATTCTCCTGCGAAGAAATGCTGGTCATGGGTAAATGCCGACGGTCAACTGGTACTATTAATCCCAGGCCAAGGAGGGGTCCGTTTCACCCATCGCGGGTTTTATCAAGGCGTAGTCGTGGTTTATAAGCATTCCCGACTCAAACTGAGAAGGTTCATGAGCATAACCCCGAAGCTTAAGATCGTCAGGAGAGGCCCTGCTCTCGATCCCGCCACTCTTGCAAACGCGGTTGTTGGCGACGAGAGACAGGGCCTTCTCGGCAGTGGCCTCCCGTCTGTGGAAATCTCTCCCCAAGGACATCTAGTTGGCCACCTCCCTCCTGTCCTTTAGGACAGTGTTTCCCAACCTTTTTTGAGCCGCGGCACACTTTTTACATTTGCAAAATCCTGGGGCACACCACCAACCAAAATGACACAAAATGACACTCTAACACAGTAATACATATAGTTAATATGTTTTGAAAATGTATTTATACACTCAGTGTGAAACCTGGACCTGTTTCAATGAACTCAACATAGATATCCTGGCAGGAATGGCAGAAAGACACAAACTTCCCACACAGAACTCCCATAACCAAGAGAAAATGCTATAAGAGTTTGGTGGGCATTGACCTTGAGTTTTGGAGTTATAGTTCACCTATATCCAGAGAGCACTGTGGACTCAAACAATGTTGGATCAGGACCAAACTTGGCATGAATACTCAATATGCCCAAATATGAACGCAGATGGAGTTTGGGGAAATAGACCTTGACATTTGGAAGTTGTAGTTGCTGGGATTTATAGTTCCCCTACAATCAAAGAGCATTTCGAACCCCACCAATGATAGAACTGGGCCAAACTTCCCACACAGAACCCCCATGACCAACAGAAAAATACTGTATTTTCTGATGCTCCGTGGTGACCCCTCTGACACCCCCCTTGTGACCCCCTCAGGGTTCCCGACCCTCAGGTTGAGAAACATTGACATATGGTGATCTACTTGGGGAAAGGGAGGTGGGCCTTCCCAATGCATGGAGAGGGAGAGACCAAGTAGACAACGGGTGGGGAAGGGTGTGTGTGTTTGTAATTTTGTGCCTTTATCGAGGTAGGTTTCTTAGGGTTTTTATACTTCAACACACTAGACTCCCCCCCCCTTTCCTGGAGGTTCCAATTTCCCACGGCACACCTGATGATCGCTCACGGCACACTAGTGTGCCCCGGCACACTGGTTGAGAAACACTGCTTTAGGAGACAACTGAAGACCTGGCTCTGGGGCCAGTCTTTTGATTAGAACAGTGTTTCCCAACCAGTGTGCCGTGGCACACTAGTGTGCTGTGAGTGATCATCAGGTGTGCTGTGAGTGATCATCAGGTGTGCTGTGGGAAATTGGCACTCCCCTCGTAGCAGCCCCTCACAGGTTTGCAAGAAACAAATTGAGCCTCTCCGCTTGGAAATGTTTTCTTTTTACTATTTTACTGGATTTTTCGAGAGTTGTCTCCCCCCCCCCTTTTCAAGGAACTGTTTTAACAGCTTCATGACATCCATAGTTAACTGGAAGCAAGTTTCACTCAGGGTGAAATTTCACAAAGGTCTGGAGAACAAGCTCTATGAGGAGTGGCTTGAAGAGCTGGTTATGCTTAGCCTGAAGAAGAGAAGGCTGAGGGAAGACATGACAGCCATGTATAAATATGTGAGAGGAAGTCATATATATGTTGTGTTCATCAAAACAGGCCCAGCTTTCACACTGAGTGTATAAATACATTTTAAAAAATATTAACTATATGTATTACTGTGTTAGAGTGTCATTTTGTGTCATTTTGGTTGGTGGTGTGCCCCAGGATTTTGTAAATGTAAAAAATGTGCCTCGGCTCAAAAAAAGGTTCAAAAACACTGGATCAGAAGCCAGCGGCAATAGGAAAAGGAAATTTGGGTTTTGCGACATGGATTCTCCCAGCTTGGTTTGGTTTTATTGGCACGTTAATTTATTGTTAAATTTACGGACAATGTTGTACAATGTTTTGAAATGATTTTATTGTGAATTGTAATGTTTATGGTATTTATGTTGTTAGCATCTTCTGATGCTCATGTGAGGCCGCTCTGAGTCCCCCTTGTGGGGAGAAGGGCGGGATAGAAATATACAAAATCTGTATCTATCTAATGTGTATGTCTGTATGTGGTAGAGTTGTCCACTTACACAGACAGCCTCCGGCCTCCACAAACAGGCAGGGGCGGTCTAAGGCAATTTTAAATGGTAGGCGAACATTATTTTGGTGCCCCCCCCAAAAAAAGTTTGAGGGAGGATGGACCATGGATGACGGGACTTGCAGTACTTTAACTCACTTCCTTAGAGCACTGTGGCCCACACCAATGATGAATCAGGACCAAACTTGGCACACACAGGCTCAATGGCCCACTTTACAACCTGGTGCAGTTTAGGGCAGGATGGGCCACGAATGATGGGATTTGCAGTACCTTCACCGGATTCGCTTCCCACAGAACATTGCAGCCCCTACAAATCACAGACCAGGCCCAAACCTGGCACACAGAGTACTCATGACCCACTCTACATCCTGATGCAGTTCTAAGGAGGATGGTCCATGGATGATGGGATTTGCAGTACCTTCACTCACTTACCGAAACCACTGCTACCCTCATCCAATGACCGATAAAGACTAAACTTGGGACACAGTGCCTCCATGACCCACTCTCCATCCTACTGCAGTTTAGAGGAGGGCGGACCATGGATGATGGGACTACAAGTACCTCTACTCATTCCCCAAGACCGCTGGGGACCCCAACAAAGACAGATAAAGACCATACTTTGCACACAGGGCCCCCATGACCCACTCTACATTCTACTGCAGTTTGGAGGAGGGTGGGCCATGGATGATGGGACTTGAAGTACCTTAACTCACTTCAATAATAAATGAGGCACAGATGCAGGCTAAACGTCAGGAAAGAATGCTACTGGAACATGGTCAGGAAAACTCACAGCAACCCAGTGATTCCGGCCATGAAAGCCTTCGAAATTTGACATTTGAGGTTTCTTCTGCATCCCCCCCCCCCCCCCACTCACCCCCTTCCCCACTCACCTTGCAGCTGATGTTTGGCTCATGCAATCCACCTGATTCTGCTGCAGCTGCCAGATGGGAGCTCACTGCAAAAAAAATGGAGCCCTGGCGAGGAAGGAAAGAGGATGATAAACCTGTTTTCCTTCCTTCCTTCCTTTCCTTCCTCCTCCACCCCTTGTTCTGCAGGCCTGCCCCTTTCTCTTCCATCCCTCCCACTTGGAAACACTCCTCCCCTCTTTTTCAGCACCCCAAAAATGCAACTTTTCCCAGCCCTGGGTCTGATGCCTGTGGGCTGCAACGTTTCCCCCTTCCTTGCATGCCCTTATGTTCCACCCCTGATGCTACAAAGCCACTGTATTGCCCCATCTTTAGCCCTCCAGGTGTTTTGGACTTCATTTCCCAGAATCCTTTGCTGTCCGCCAACCTGGGTGAGGCTTCTGGGAGTTGAAGTTCTAAACACAAAAAGGATGCTTCTAAAAGACTGGAGGCAATTGCAATTTGGTGCAACTGCAGCAATCTCTATTCCAGTGTTTTTCAACCTTTTTTGAGCCGCAGCACATTTTTGACATTTACAAAATCCTGGGGCACAACACCAACCAAAATGACACAAAATGACACTCTAACACAGTCATACAGATAGTTAATATGTTTTTAAATGTATTTATACACTCAGTGTGAAACCTGGGCCTGTTTCGATGAACACAACATACATATCACATATTTATACATGGCTATCATGTCAACTCTCAGCCTTCTCTTCTTCAGGCTAAACATGCCCAGTTCTTCAAGCCGCTCCTCATAGAGCTTGTTCTCCAGACCTTTGTGAAATTTCACCCTGAGTGAAACTTGCTTCCAGTTAACTATGGATGCCATGAAGCTGTTATAAACAGTTCCTTGGGGGCAGACTCTCGAAAAATCCAGTAAAATAGTAGTAAAAAATCCCAAACATTTCCAAGCAGAGAGGCTCAATTTGTTTCTTGGAAACCTGTGAGGGGGCTGTTAGGAGGGGGGGGGGTGCCAATTTCCCACGGCACACCTGATGATCGCTCATGGCACACTAGTGTGCCACGGCACACTGGTTGGGAAACACTGCTCTATTCAGCTTTAGTTGCCATAGAATCCTGGGACTTTGTAGTTCTGTAGAGCCATTAATTGCATTTGCATGTTTAATTAGTGATGTGAGCCACTACAATCATAAAATGGTAGAGTTGGAAGAGATCTGGTGGGCCATCCAGTCCAACCCCATTCTGCCAAGAAGCAGGAAAATTGCATTCAAAGCACCCCAGACAGATGGCCATCCAGCCTCTGTTTCAAAGCCTCCAAAGAAGGAGCCTCCACCACACTCCGGGGCAGAGAGTTCCACTGCTGAACGGCTCTCACAGTCAGGAAGTTCTTCCTCATGTTCTTAATCAAAAAGAGAAATGTTGTGCGCCAGCTGCGCCCGTACCTTGGGAAGTCTGACTAGGCCAAGGTAGTCCATGCTCTGGTTACATCCCGTATAGATTACTGCAACGCTCTCTACGTGGGGCTGCCTTTGAAGACTGCTTCAGTTGGTTCAACGGACAGCAGCCAGGTTGATAACAGGAGCGGCACTCAGGGAGCGTACAACTCCCCTGTTGTGGCAGCTCCACTGGCTACCAGTTTGCTACCAGGCACAATTCAAAGTGCTGGTTTTGGCCTTTAAAGCTCTAAACGGTTCTGGTCCAACTTACTTTTCCAAATGCATCTCTCCCTATGAACAATCAAGATGCTTAAGATCATCCGGAGAGGCCCTGCTCTTGGTCCCGGCTGCTTCGCAGGCGCGTCTGGCGGGGACGAGAGACAGGGCCTTCTCAGTGGTGGCTCCTCGGCTTTGGAACTCCCTTCCTAGTGACATCAGATCGGCCCCCCTCCCTCCAAGACTGACAAGCATTTTTAATTAATCAAGATCAAGAAAGTCAAAACCGACTTCGCTTGTTAATTTATATGGTTTTATTTGACTATGATGTATCTCCGTGAGCTGAGAGAGGCGGTATAGAAGCATAGCAAATAAATAAATAAATGTTATTGTTATTGTTCTTATTATATATTTGTATCACACTCTTATCTCCGTGATCAAGCCCCTTCCACACTGCCGTATAAAATCCAGATTATCTGCTTTGAACTGCATTATATGGCAGTGTAGACTCAAGCTACAATATAATCCAGTTCAAAGCAGATAATGTGGATTTTCTGCTTTCATAATTTGCGGTGGCACAATGGGTTAAACCCTTGTGCTGGCTGAAATGCTGATCTAAAGGTCGGCGGTTCGAATCTGCGAAATGGGGTGAGCTCCCATCTGTCAGCTCCAGCTTCTCATGCAGGGACATGAGAGAAGCCTCCCACAGGATGGGCAATGTCTGTGCGGACGGCCAATTCTCTCACACCAGAAGCGACTTGCAGTTTCTCATGTCACTTTTGACACGATTTTTTAAAAATTGGGTTATATGGCAGTGTAGGCACAAAGCAACTGATTGGGCTGATGATGGTGATTTAACTGCATTATCTGAGTCTAGCCTGACTTAGTTCTAAACCACATTATATTGCAGTGTAGATGGGGCCCTCTTGTTTCCCGTTTCTGCTTTAATTTAACTGCATTTTCCCCAGTCGTAATGCATTATTCTAGCTTAACCCTTGTGGTGGTGCAAATTTATTGTGAAATTACGACCCATTATTTTTACAAAAATACACACTTCTGTAGAAATAAAACTTGCACAGTGTTTTCTTGATTATGGAGCAATGCATTTGTAAGAAGAAATTCAATACGCAGATTTGATAAATGTGAATTTAATATATGTGTGGGAATGAATGGAAGGATGGATGTATGGATGGAGTTAATCATTTTGGAAACACCAGTAAAATATTTTATTTATTTATTTATTTATTTATTTATTTATTTATTTATTTATTTATTGGATTTGTACACCGCCACTCCCAGAGGCTTGGGGCGGTTTACAGCACAATGAATGAAATACAATTGGATAAAAGACAGTAAAACAATAAAAAACAATGAAATTCAATAGCACGCAAAAGAACATTGACGGGGATCACATGCTCTGCGGAATGCATTGAAATCTCGCAGAGCTCTTGCCTCCGAAGGCGGTGTGTTCCACAATGTTGGAGCAATGATGGAAAAGGCTCGCCATATAGTAGAAGTTAGATGGAAGGATTTAACACTTGGAATAGCTAGAAGATTCAGGTCTTCTGAGCACAGTGATCTCGAGGGGTTATATGGAATCAGGCGATCCCGCAAGTACACTGGCCCCAGACGATACAAGGCCTTAAAGGTAAGAACTAACACCTTGAAGGTGATCCGGCATTCAATTGGTAGCCAGTGCAGATCCTGCAGGATTGGAGTTATGCGGCACATCACGGGCTCCCCTGCGAGTAGCCGGGCTGCAGCATGCTGCACTAGCTTGAGTTTCCGAATCATGGTCAAGGGAAGGCCAATGTAAAGAGTGTTACAGTAGTCAAGTCTTGAGATGACCGTGGCTTGGATTACTGTGGCCAGATCGTTCCGGGACAGATAGGGGGCCAGATGCTTCGCCTGTTGCAGATGGGAAAACGCGGTTCTGCTGACAGTGGAGATTTGAGTCTCCATTGACAGCAGAGGGTCCAAGTGGACACCCAGGCGTCGGCAGTTGGATATCCCTATCGCCCGGATATCCCTACCGCCCGGACGACACAGCCACAGGATCTCCGTCTTTGCCGGATTCACGTTCAACGTGCTGGCTCGCAGCCATCCAGTAACGGCTTCAAGGCACAGATGGAAATTATTGGGTATGGAGTCCGGCCGGCCCTCCATCTTCAGAATGAGCTGAGTGTCGTCAGCGTACTGATGACACTCAAGCCCAAAGCTACGTACCAGTTGAGCAAGTGGGTCGCATATAGATGTTAAATAATAAGGGGGAGAGGATAGCTCTCTGGTAAAATATTAAGGTCTGCAATGGTTAAATACCTGCTTGCTGGACTGTAATTAAAAGTTGCTAATAAGAACTGAAAAGTAAACTCTGATAGGAACTGGGACAGGGATAACAGAAATGTTTACAATGTTAAGAAGGAAGTCAACACAAGCCTTGTGTTTGTCAACACCAATAAAAAAAGAATCAACATCTGGCCAGGAAACTGAGATGGAGCCAGGATGGAAGACGTCTATCATTCATTTACAACTTTGGGACGACATCAGCAGAATATTCCTATAAAATACTCAACCTAATAATGCTCAAATTGTGGCAGACCTGAGGAGTCCGGTTCACCCGCCTCTCTGCTCCACAGGAAGGACAGAGATGGTGTATTCGGAGAGTGTCAGATATGCCATGGGAAAGCATGCTTCTGGTCACTTTGGGTCTTTTTTCTCAAGGGAAGAGGAAGAAATGCACTTTTGGAGTCTTAGATCAGTGGTTCTTAACCTTCATTATGCAGTGGCCCCTTAATACAGTTCCTCATGTTGTGGTGACCCCCAACCATAAAATTATTTTCATTGCTACTTCATAACTGTAATTTTGCCACTGTTATGAATCGTAATGTAAATATCTCATATGCCAGATGTATTTTCACTCACTGGACCAAATTTGGCACAAATACCCAATATGCCCTAATTTGAATACTGGTGGGGTTGGTGGGGGGTTTATTGATATTGTCCTTTGAGAGTTGTAGTTGCTGGGATTTATAGTTAACCTACAATCAAAGAGCATTCTGAATTTCACCCATGATGGAATTGAACCAAACTTGGCACACAGAACTCCCATGACCAACAGAAAATACTGGAAGGGTTTGGTGGGCATTGACATCGAGTTTTGGAGTTGTAGTTCTCCTACATCCTGAGAGTACTGTGGACTCAAACAATGATGGTTTTAGACCAAACTTGGCAGGAATATTCAATATGCCCAAATATGAACACTGGTGGAGTTTTGGGAAAAGAGACTTGATATTTCGGAATTGTAGTTGCTGGGATGTATAGTTCACCTACAATCAAAGAGCATTCTGAACTCCACCAAGAATGGAATTGAACCAAACTTGGCACACAGAACTCCCATGATGAACAGAAAATGCTGGAAGGATTTGGTGGGCATTGACCTTGAGTTTTGGAATTGTAGTTCACCTACATCCAGAGAGCACTGTGGACTCAAACAATGATGAGTCTGCACCTGCATTCTGAACCCCACCAATGATAAAATTGGGTCATATTTCTCACACAGAACTCCCATGACCAACAGAAAATACTGGAAGGGTTTGGTGGGCATTGACATCGAGTTTTGGAGTTGTAGTTCTCCTACATCCTGAGAGTACTGTGGACTCAAACAATGATGGTTTTACTGGTGGAGTTTTGGGAAAAGAGACTTGATATTTGGGAGTTGTAGTTGCTGGGATGTATAGTTCACCTACAATCAAAGAGCATTCTGAACTCCACCAAGAATGGAATTGAACCAAACTTGGCACACAGAACTCCCATGATGAACAGAAAATGCTGGAAGGATTTGGTGGGTATTGACCTTGAGTTTTGGAATTGTAGTTCACCTACATCCAGAGAGCACTGTGGACTCAAACAATGATGAGTCTGCACCTGCATTCTGAACCCCACCAATGATAAAATTGGGTCATATTTCTCACACAGAACCCCCATGACCAACAGAAAATACTGTGTTTTCGGGTGATCTTTGGTGATCCCTCTGACACCCCCTCATGACCCCCCCAGGTTGAGAAACACTGTCTTAGATTTTGTGCAGGGAGTCAGGTTCTGTTGTATGGAAAACAGAGATCTGGTCCTTGGCATTGTGCTTAGGGAAAGGATGTATTTTGGAGTTTTGAAGTTATGAAGTTTAGGAACTACGCATTAGAAAGGCTGCAGGAAAGCAGTGTCTGGCCTAACAGGTGCTTCTCCAAGGAGGGAGAAAAGGATATCATAATATTTGGGTGCATGAGGATGAATGCATGTACATGTGTGCGAATGTTGAGTGAAAATGTAATTCAGCTTCTGTGTGTTTGTTAGTCCAATGTAACTGTAAGTTGTTGCACATCCAATGTAGTTGCATAGACTCTATATGTCTGTATGTCTAATAAAATGTACCCTCTCACACTGGAAATTGCAATAAAAAGAACTTATGCTTTACAGTTATTGGAAAGTAATTCACGACAAATTGGTGTCATAAGTGGGATATTCTTTTTGCAGTGTGGGAAATTTATTCATAACATTCATAACATAATTTATTCACATTTTCTGGTATTTTGGATTTGTCTGTCACAAAGAACCCTTTACACTTCCAAAATGTTTCATTTACTGTATATACTCGAGTATAAGCCGACCCGAATATAAGCTGAGGCACCTAATTTTACTACAAAAACTGGGAAAATTTATTGACTTGAGTATAAGCTGACGGTGGGAAAGGAAGAAGCTACTGGTCAATTCCAAAATAAAAATAGATACTAATAAAATTACATTAATTGAGGCATCAGTAGGTTAAATGGTTTTGAATATTTACATAAAACTGTAATTTAAGACTGTCCAACTCTGATTAAACCATTATTCTAGCCTCCTTCAATGTAAATGTGCTTACGTATCCTTCCAATAATAATAAAGAGAGCAAAATAACGAATGTATTAATAACAATAATAAATAGAGTAAATTAATAAATGCAATAAAATAATAGAGTAAAATAATGTAAATGTAATAATATCAATAATAAAGTAATAAATGTAATAAAAATAACAGAGTAATAAAATAAATATAATAAACATAATACTAATAACAGAGTAAAATAATAAATAACCTCAGCTCGAGTATAAGCCGAGGGGAGCTTTTTCAGCCTAAAAAGGGGGCTGAAAAACTAGGCTTATACTCGAGTATATACAATAGTTTTCCTGGTCTGATTTCCATCTTCAGAAATGCTCATTCATCTTGAGGTCCAATTTAGACCAGGGCTGTCCAACTGGCGGCCCTGGGGCCGGATCCGGCCCCCCAGCCTGTTGGGCACGGCCCCAGCTATGCCCCCAGCCGCCATTTTTAATTTTTTTAAAAAAAATGGCGGCCGGGGGAGAGGGGGGCAGGGAGGAGGAGGAAGAGAGCTAGCTCCTCCTCCTGCACCGCCCCCTCCGTCCCTCTCTCCGCGCCGCCGATTGCGGCTGCCGGGATGCTTTGCAAGGGAGGGGGTCCCGGCGGCCCCCCCTCCCTTGCAAAGCTCGCAGCAGCGGCTGAAGCCAGCGCCGGTTTCTGCGGCTGCCGGGATGCTTTGCAGGGAGGGGGCCCGGCGGCACCCCCTCTCCCTTGCAAAGCATCGCAGCAGCGGCTGAAGCCAGCGCCGGTTTCTGCGGCTGCCAGGATGCTTTGCAAGGGAGGGGGTCTCCGGCACCCCCCCTCCCTTGCAAAGCTTTCAGCAGCGGCTGAAGCCAGCGCCGGATTCCGCGGCTGCCGCGATGCTTTGCAAGGGAGGGGGGTCCCCCGGCGGCGCCTCTCTCCCTTCCAAGGCCTCCCGGCAGCAGCTGAAGCCGGCGAAACCGCCAGCTTCATCTGTGGCTAGGATGCCTTGGAAGGGAGGGGGGTGCCGCGTGGCTTCTCCCTCTCTCCCAAAGCTTCCCGGCAGCCGGGGGCGGGGCCGGGGGCGGGGCCGGTGGCGTGGCCGGGGCGTGACCAGGGGCGGGGCCAGGGGCGGAGCCGAGGCGGCCCCCAGGTCATCAATAACCTGGAATCCGGCCCTTGGCCGGTTAGAGATGGACAGCACTGATTTAGACTACAGACCGTGGTTAAAGGAGGGTTCTGCCTGGCGAGCATTCATGCAAACAGTCCAAAGTTTCAGACTAGATAATACATTTGTCACCAGGATGAAGACAAGCAACTGAAGCTTTAATGACGACGTAACCGGAAAAGGATTGCGTCAAAAATGCAAGCATAAACATACATTGCACAGATATGAGTTTGTTTACATTTGAGAGCTATTCAGATTTCCCGCTTTGCCCGATCCCTTTCCTGATTGGCCAGCAGAGGGGCTGGTCTGAAGCAGCACCTTGATTGGTTGGTACTGTGGTGACATCACCACTTTCAGGTGGTGTTTCTCTGACAGAAGGGAGGAAATAGAGGACCAGCACCAGGGACAGCCAATCAGCTGTCGAAGGGGCGGCTCTCTTGGGAGGAGGCACGCCCAGGAAGTCCATGCCCATATTTGGAAAGCTTAGGGGGATTTCTGACTAGCATGACAATTAAAAGTAGTATCAATGGGCTACAATTGTGCCCCAGTCTCTAGGTTATGACATTTTGTAAGATTTGACTGCTTTTAGACTTTTGGGATTTAACGGCCGTGCTTTAAGTATCAAAAAGCGTAGGGCAGCTGACCGTAATCTGCAAAATCATTCAGTTCTGGTTGTAGGCTTTTTAAAATGCCGCAATACATAAAAGACAAGTCAAATGATCTGTGAACGATCAACTGGCAGTCATATGCTGCGAATCCTGAGGCCAAATGTCAACAAAGGAGAATTTTAAATCACCCTTTGGTTTTATCAGTACTATATATATAAAAACAAGTATTCTTTCCAAAGAGACAAGAAAGGCCCTTTTTTTAATTGCCAAAAAGTGGTAGCCATTGCCTAACAACTAGTTTTAACAGTTCTTAAATATATAAACACCAGCAATACATGGAACGAAAGCTGCCAGATGTACAAGCTGGGTTTAGAAAAGGCAGAGGAACGAAATACCAAATTGTGTGGTTGTAGGTTTTTCGGGTTGTATCACTATGTTCTAGAACAGGGGTTCTCATTAGGTAGATCGCGATCTACTGGTAGATCGCGTAAGGCGTCCTGGTAGATCGCAGGCAGGGCAGGAGGAAGGCTCAGTCCCGCCTTGCAGGCTCCCGATGCCACCCAGGTGCAGAAGGAGGTTGGACTGGATGGCCCTTGGAGGTCTCCTCCTATTCTAGGAACCCATTATTATTATTATTATTATTATTATTATTATTATTATTATTACCAGAGGCTGAATGGCCATCTGTGAGGAATGCTTTGATTGTGTTTTTCCCTTATGGCAGAAGGAGGTTGGACTGGATTGCCCTTGGAGGTCTCCTCCTATTCTAGGAACCCATTGTTGTTGTTATTATTATTATTATTATTACCAGAGGCTGAATGGCCATCTGTGAGGAATGCTTTGTGTTTTTCCCTTATGGCAGAAGGAGGTTGGACTGGATTGCCCTTGGAGGTCTCCTCCTATTCTAGGAACCCATTGTTGTTGTTGTTGTTGTTGTTATTATTATTATTATTATCAGAGACTGAATGGCCATCTGTGAGGAATGCTTTGTGTTTTTCCCTTATGGCAGAAGGAGGTTGGACTGGATGGCCCTTGGAAGTCTCCTTCTACTCTAGGAGCCTGTTGTTGTTGTTACTAGTAGTAGTAGTAGTAGTAGTAGTAGTAGCAGAGGCTGAATGAATATTATCATCATCATCATTATTATGAATAAATTCAGGGGCTTATTATACTCACATTTAGTTGAATTCAGGCTTAAATTATATTATATGGCTCTCACTGAAATAAATTTCCAAATATTTTGCTTTTATGGCTCTCTGAGTAGTGGGTAGGTAGGTCATTTTGACTTGGTTGTTTTATAAGTAACTCGCATGCTGAAAAAGTGTGAGCACCCCTGTTCTAGAAGCATTCTCTCCTGACGTTTCACCTGCATCTATGGCAGGCATCCTCATAGGTTATGAGGACAACCTCTGAGGATGCTTGCTACAGATGCAGGCGAAATGCTTCTAGAACATGGCCATACAACCCGAAAAACCTACAACAACCCAGTGATTCCAGCCATGAAAGCCTTCGACAATACATCGAGAGACCAGACTGCCAATATCCGGATGCTGGATAAAGGAGGAAGGCAGGGAGTTTCAGAAAAAAACATCTATTTCTGTTTATTGACTATTCTATTTATTTATTTTATTTACAGCATTTTTACCCCGCTCTTCTCACCCCCACAGAAACATTAGCAACCTTAGATATGCAGATGATACCACTTTGATGGCCGAAAGAGAGGAGGAGCTGAGGAGTCTTCTAACCAAGGTGAAACATTTAACATAATGTTTTATTTACTGTTTTAAACTGTTGCTATTTGTGTTTATATATGACCCACACAACCTTTGTGTGGATCATAACAAATTGTGGCAAGTTCTTGGTGGTCTGTATGGGGATCCCAAGCCACCTTGTCTCTCTCCTGAGAAATCTGTGTAACGATCAAGTAGCCACAGTAGGAACTGTCCATGGCAGTGTTTTTCAACCTTTTTTGAGCTGCGGCACACTTTTTACATTTACAAAATCCTGGGGCACACCACCAACCAAAATGACACAAAATGACACTCTAACACAGTAATACATATAGTTAATATATATTTTAAATATATTTATACACTCAGTGTGTAACCTGGGCCTGTTTCGATGAACACAACATAGATAGCCTGGCAGGAATGGCAGAAAGACACAAACTTCCCACATAGAACTCCCATAACCAAGAGAAAATACTATAAGAGTTTGGTGGGCATTGACCTTGAGTTTTGGAGTTGTAGTTCACCTATATCCAGAGAGCACTGTGGACTCAAACAATGTTGGATCAGGACCAAACTTGGCATGAATACTCAATATGCCCAAATGTGAACACAGATGGAGTTTGGGGAAAATAGACATTGACATTTGGGAGTTACAGTTTCTGGGATGTATAGTTAACACACAATCAAAGAGCATCCTGAACTCTTACAACAATGGAATTGAACCAAACTTGGCATATTGAACTCTCATTACCAACAGAAAGTACTGAAAGGGTTTGCTTGGGAATTGACCTTGAGTTTGGAAGTTGTAGTTCACCTACACTCAGAGAGCACTGTGAAGTCAAACAATCTTATGTTATGTTGCTGTTTGTTTTCTATCCAGACAGGGGCGGCCCCAGGGATTCCGCGACCTATGCGGTCGCGTGAGCGTCATCGGCTGGGAGGGGCACCACCGGCTGGGAGGCGCCGCCCGCGACTCCGCGCCCCCGCGCCGCACTGCCCTGTGCCGCCGTCCGCGCGTGCGCAGAAGCACCTACAGGCGCTATAGCGCCTGTAGACGTTCCTGCGCCGCGCGAACGTTCGAGCTGCGCACTCCCTCCCAAGTGCGCCTGCCGCTTTGGAGCCAGCGCGCATGCGCAAAACCTGCACTGCACGCATGCGCTGGCTCCAAAGCGGCAGGCGCGCTTGGGAGCAAGTGTGCGTGCTTGTACATTCGCGCGTGTGCAGAAACATCTACAGGCGTTATAGCGCCTGTAGGTGCTTCTGCGCATGCACGGCCGGCAGAAAGGTGCGCCACGGAGGTGTGCCGTGGCCAATGCGGCCGGCGGCGGCGGTGTGGCGGCGGCGGCGGTGAGTGACGCGGGGGGGGGACAAAATGTCTTCGCGTACCCCCCCAAATTAGGTCGGGCCGCCCCTGTATCCAGAATCACAATGTTGGAAGGAGGCTCACCACTTTAAGGTCCCTAAAACAGGCATGGGAAAACTTCGGCCCTCTGGGTGCTTTGGACTTCAACTCCCACCATTCCTAACAGCCTGAGGCCCTTTCCTGCTTAAGTGGCTGAGCGGGGAAAAGGGCCGGAGGCTGCTAGGAATGGTGGGAGTTGGAGTCCAAAACACCTTGAACTCCAGGAATCGCTGAAAAAACGCTGAGAGAGATGAGGAGTGCATCAGCTCCCCCTGGTGGCCAGAAGTTTGCCTTTTTGTTCGTCTATGTTCGTCAATATATGTCTAAAAATATGTCTATATATGTTGAACTGCAGGGATTGTCTGCAAGTATATGTACTGTAATCCGCTCTTTGGGGTGAGAAGAGCGGAATATAAATGAAGTAAATAAATAAATATAACTGCAAAATCTTTTTGAGCATAAGTCTCTAATCCATTATATTAGTATTATTATTGTGTTTATTTATAACCCGTTTTATCTCCCCACTATTGTGACTCTGCAGCAGAAACTCTAAATGGATGGCTTTGGGCCACGTTCCGTAGAAGCTCAGCGTCTGTGAATAACCGAAAGGCAATTTCTTCACATTCGTGGGACACCCCGCACTCAAATAAGCATCCGAACATCTGCGAGTTTCCCTCCTCGCAGACAGCCAGGTCCGAATAGCCACTGGGCCCTTGGTTGAGCACCCAGGGGGATTTCCAGGAGCCCTGATCCAAAGGGTCCGTGTTCAGGTAGATGCCCAGGTCCACTCGCCGGTGTCCGTTTGTGGGATGGGAGAACATCAGCCACGACTTGACGCACTTGGCCAAAAAGGGGCTTGCATCCCTCATCGGCGTCATATCGCCTCCATCGTCCTTCTGGTCCGGATCCAACGGTTCCAGCATGGGGGAGAAGCTCACCACGCTGCCCTGGCAACCATGTGAGGTCTCACACAAGTCTTTGCACAAGGAAGAGCTCTCAAATTGGTCCCCGCGGTCTGCACACAGAGCCCCGGCCCGGTATTTGTGGAGACTGCGGGCATTGCAGTACAAGACCTGGCTGCTATCTTGGCGTGTCAGTTCTGCCACTTGGCACTCCGACGTCCGTAGCCTCTTCAGGGGTTTGCTCCGTGCCCAGCTCCGTCCGCCATCGTCGCTATAAAATGTGAGGCAATGAGGCTTGGTCCAGCAAGCAAGCGGGCGGCTAAATAAACGCTTATGAATATGGTAAGCATAAGCCGGAACGACTAGCCGGCCAGAGCTCAGCTGTACCCCGTGGCCTGGACCGACGGCAAACGTGGCCCAGTTTTTTATCTCGTCCCCAATCGCTTCCTCGGTCAGGTCAGTTGTTTGGCTCCAGGTGCGGCCGCCATCTTGGCTCGAGATGTAACACAATCTGGCAGCATTCCTCCCCATCCGGATCTGGTATAATTCAGTAATGTAGGTTTCGACGCAGACGAAAAAGAGGAAAACAGTGCCATTCTTTTTGTCATACACTGGGCAAGGATTCATGGTGCGGTGCTTAGGCAGGACGGCCGTCTCCAGAGATTCGAGAGGACCCCACTACAGCAAGACAGGGAGAAGACATACATTAGGTAATTCAATTTTTTCTCTATCTCCATACAACAATTCGGGGTTATGAAACTGTAATATAACAGAGTTCTATTCTGGAGTCCTTCATACAATACAACAGGGCTGTCCAACTGGCGGCCCTGGGGCCGGATCCGGCCCCCCAGCCTGTTGGGCACGGCCCCAGCTATGCCCCCAGCCGCCATCTAATTTTTTTTTTAAAATGGCGGCCGGGGGAGGGAGGCGGGGCAGGGAGGAAGAAGAGAGCTAGCTCCTCCTCCCTGCACCGCCCCTCCTTCCCTCTCTCCGCGCCGAAAAGGAGGTAGGCAGGCGCCAAAGGGCAGCGCGTCACAGGCCTGGCGTGACGCTGCCCCTGGCGCCGCCTCCTCCTTTTTCGGGCTCCCCCTCCCTAGGAAGGGCGGGGGGCCGCCGAGGGGAGTAGGCGGCGCCAAGGGCAGCACGTCACGCCAGGCCTGTGACGCTGCCCTTGGCGCCGCCTTCTGCTCTCCCTCCTCCTCCTCTTTCCCGGGCGCCGTGCCTTTCCCTGGCGCCGCGGCGCTCGGGTTCAGCCGCGGTGCCCGGAAAGAGAAGAAGGAGGAGGGAGAAATTCCTTCTCCACAGCGTCAAACCGGGCAAGAGGCATGGCGAAATCGCCGTGCCTCTTGCCCAGTTTGATGCTGCAGAAAGAGAGGCGCAAAGGGAGCCCCTCTCTGCGCCTCCCTTCCTTCTCCACAGTGTCAAACCGGGCAAGAGGCATGGCGAAATCGCCGTGCCTCTTGCCCAGTTTGGCTGTAGAAAAGGAGGAGGAGCAAAGGGAACCCTCTTTGCTCCGCCCTCCCTCCTACAGCGTCACTCCGGGATTGGCCCCGCCCCTGTGATTGGCCCCGCCCCACGATTGGCCCCGCCCCGCTCCGGCCCGCCAGGTGGTCAGCCACCAGATGTCCGGCCCTTGGGCCTATAGAAGTTGGACAGCACTGCAATACAACTTTCAATTACATTCTGGAAACCCCTTTTCAAGTCTTCCTCTAGCTCAGTGTTTCTCAAACTCTGCTCCTCCAGGTGTTTTGTTCTTCAGCTCCCAGAAATCCCGGCCACTTTACCAGCTGTTAGGAATTATGGGAGTTGAAGTCCAAAACATCTGTAGGAGAAGAGTTTGATAAGCTGAAAATACAGTATAGTCAAAAAATTACCCCCTCTGCTCACCTGCTGTCAAATAGAAAACTGTCAAGCAGAGTTCCTGAAAACAGTCCCTTTCCAGGCTGCCAAATCCCTCAAGAAGCCTGGCTTGTAAAGGAATACACCTCCCGTCTCTGTCGAAAGCTGGCATGGGCAAACTTGGACCTTTGGACTGCAACTCCCACCATTCCTAGCAGCCTGAGGCCCTTTTCCTTTTTCCCCCCTCAGCCACTTAAGCAGGAAAGACCCTCAGGCTGTTAGGAATGGTGGGAGTTGAAGTCCAAAGCACCCAGAGGGCCGAAGTTTTCCCATGCCTGTTTTAGGGACCTTAAAGTGGTGAGCCTCCTTCCAACATTGTGATTGTGGATAGAAAACAAACAACAACACAACACAACATTGTTTGAGTCCCGAGTGCTCTCTAGGTGTAGGTGAACTACAACTTCCAAACTCAAGGTCAATTTCCAAGCAAACCCTTTCAATACTCTCTGTTGGTAATGAGAGTTCAATATGCCAAGTTTGGTTCAATTCCATTGTTGCAAGAGTTCAGGATGCTCTTTGATTGTGTGTTAACTATAAATCCCAGAAACTGTAACTCCCAAATGTCAATGTCTATTTTCCCCAAACTCCATCTGTGTTCACATTTGGGCATATTGAGTATTCATGCCAAGTTTGGTCCTGATCCAACATCGTTTCAGTCCACAGTGCTCTCTGGATATAGGTGAACTACAACTCCAAAACCCAAGGTCAATGCCCACCAAACTCTTATAGTATTTTCTCTTGGTTATGGGAGTTTTGTGTGGGAAGTTTGTGCCTTTCTGCCATTCCTGCCAGGATATCTATGTTGTGTTTGTCTAAACAGGCCCAGGTTTCACACTGAGTATATAAATACATTTAAAAACACATTAACTATATGTTTTTACTGTGTTAGAATGTCGTTTTGGTTGGTGGTGTGTCCCAGGTTTTTGTAAATGTAAAAAAATGTGCCGCGGCTCAAAAAAGGTTGAAAAACACTGCCATAGACACACAACATGTATAGACAGACACTCAGAGGCTATTTTACATTTCAGCTTCTGGCCACCAGGGGGGCTGTTGCTTCCTCATTCTTTGCATACTTCCTGGAAATTTTTATGGCCCCGTAAATTTCCTACTTGCCAGATGCAACTATCTTTCGGGCTGCAAAGGTCGACAACAAACTACACAAGTTGGGTCGGGAGCTCGCTCCGACCCGGGCTGGCTTCAAACTCATGACCTTTCGGTCAGTAGTGATCTTAATGCAGCTGACTCCCAGCCAGCTGCGCTACAGTCCTGGGCATTCCAGGACAAAGCTCTTGCATGTCTAAATTGTGCTCTCGACAAGGTTTCAAGTTTCTGGTGTCGGCTACAGAGATATATTTATATATTGGCGTGAATGGTGCTTAGCTGTTAATTAGCCAGCCTTCCTGGCATACAGTGACCTCTTCTGTTTTGATTTTTAGATCAGCTTTTCCCATCCTGATGCTGGACTGCCCTCCTGTCATCCCCCAGCCACCTGTAATCCAACACATTTGAAAGGCATTGGGTTGAAGCAAGCCATATTCCGCTTTAGCTTTGGAGAGGGAATGGTCAGGATCTTGACGGCTGTATGGTTCCCGACCTGTCTTTTATCCTAGGGTGAGAACTGTTAGCCCTCTAGAGCAGTGTTTTTCAACCTTTTTTGAGCCGCGGCACGTTTTTTACATTTACAAAATCCTGGGGCACACCACCAACCAAAATGACACAAAATGACACTCTAACACAGTAATACATATAGTTAATATGTTTTTTAATGTATTTATACACTCAGTGTGAAACCTGGGCCTGTTTCGATGAACACAACATATATACCGTGTTTCCCCGATAGTATGACACCCCCGATAGTAAGACGTATCGGGGGTGTCAGGGGGGTCGGCTAATATAAGCCGTACCCCGAAGTAAGCCGTACCCCGAAAGACGCGACACCACTTTGCCCCGCCTCTTGCTCCTTCTCCTTTCCCACTCGAATGGACGAAGGGAGGGGGAAAGGAAAGGAGCATGAGGGAGGCGGGAAAAAGCAAGAGGCGCGCGTCACTCTGAGTGACGCCCCTTCGCCGCCGCCTCTTGCTCCTTTTCTTTCCCCCCTTCCTCCGTCCACTCGAATGGACGAAGGAAGGGGGGGAAAGGAGCAGAGGCGGCGCTAAGGGCGCAGCGTCAGAGTGACAACGATGCCGCTTCGCCCGCCTCGTGCTCCCTTTCCCTTCCCCCCTCCCTTCCTCCGTTCACTCGAATGGACGAAGGAAGGGAGGGGGAAAGGAGCAAGAGGCCGCGCTAAGGCGCCGCTTTCAGAGTGACTTTCGAGTGCGCTTCAGGTATTAGCCGCCTCTTGCTCCTTTTCCTTTCCCCCTCCCTTCCTCCGTTCACTCAAATGGACGAAGGAAGGGAGAGGGAAAAAAGGAGCAAGAGGCGTGGCGGCGGGGTACGTCTTACTTTATATAAGACGTACCCCGAAAGTAGGACGTACTGGGGCTTTTGGGGGTAAAAAGAAAGTAAGACGCTGTCTTACTTTTGGGGAAACATGGTATATATATATGACTTCCTCTCATGTCTTCTCTCAGCCTTCTCTTCTTCAGGCTAAACATGACCAGCTCTTCAAGCCGCTCCTCGTAGAGCTTGTTCTCCAGACCTTTATAAAATTTCACCCGGAGTGAAACTTGCATCCAGAGAACTATGGATCTCATGAAGCTGTTATAAACAGTTCCTTGGGGGCACTCTCGAAAAACCCAGTAAAATAGTTTTGAAAAAAACCCCCACATTTCCAAGCGGAGAGACTCAATTTGTGAGGGGCTGCTCAGTGGGGGGGGAGTGCCAATTTCCCACAGCACACCTGATGATGGCTCACGGCACACTAGTGTGCCATGGCACACTGGTTGGGAAACACTGCTCTAGATAATCATCATCATTATTTATTTATACCCCGCCAACATCTCCCCAACGGGGACTCGGGGTGACTTCCATGAGGCCAAGCCCAACAGTGCATTACAAAAAATAATACAAAACACAAAAACAACAACATGATGAAGTTGGACTGCAGCTCCCAGCCATTGTAGTCTATACTGAGAAATTATGGATGTAACATTTTCTGGTGATGATGAAGATGTAGAACAGAGATGGTCCACAGGAAGGGTTCTGCCTTTGGAATTTTCCAGGGCCCACAAAGGCTACCTGGTATTTTGGACAGTCCAGTGACCAGGGAATCTATTTAAAAGGTGAAATAGAGCAGTGTTTCCCAACCAGTGTGCCGTGAGCGATCATCAGGTGTGCCGTGGGAAATTGGAACCTCCAATACCCTTTCTTCCCTCTCCTGCCGAACACTTTTTCTTCTCAACTCGGGCTCCCTTCTTCCCAGCCTCACTCTGCTTGCTTTGCCTCGCTTTGCTCACACTGCCGCTTCTGCAGGAGGGGGGAGGGAGGAAGACGTGACCCGTGCGGGCGCTACTGCGCAGACTCGCTCCACGTCTTCCTCCCTCCCTCCCCTCCACAGTGCTCTCTGGGTATAGGTGAACTACAACTCCAAAACTCAAGGTCAATGCCCACCAAACTCTTTTAGTATTTTCTCTTGGTTATGGGAGTTCTGTGTGGGAAGTCTGATTCCATTCCATCATTGGTGGAGTTCAGAATGCTCTTTGATTACAAGACCTTTGTGTGTGTCTTTCTGCCATTCCTGCCAGGATATCTATTTTTTTATGTTCATCGAAACAGGCCCAGGTTTCACACTGAGTGTATAAATACATTTAAAAACATATTAACTATATGTATTACTGTGTTAGAGTGTCATTTTGGTTGGTGGTGTACCCCAGGATTTTGTAAATGTAAAAAATGTGCCACAGCTCCAAAAAAGGTTGAAAAACACTGCCATAGACACACAACATGTATAGACAGACACTCAGAGACTATTTTACATTTCAGCTTCTGGCCACCAGGGGGGCTGTTGCTTCCTCATTCTTTGCATACTTCCTGGAAATTTTTATGGCCCCGTAAATTTCCTACTTGCCAGATGCAACTATCTTTCGGTCTGCAAAGGTCGACATAGAGGTTTCGGAGAGAAAAGCATCACTTGGTTTGACCACTGAAAATATCTGTGTTGGGAGTGTTGTTATAGGAAGAAAAGACGATGATCAGAAAAGGGTTTTTACACAAACGTTATAACAGACTTCTAAACTTGAAGAACTTGGGAAGCAGGGAGGATTCTTCTTCCACAATGGCCTTTATAAAGAGGTTGGCATCTCTCAGGATGCAAACGTACCAAAAAGCGGAGCATATAAACCCTACCACAAAGATAATATAGAATTCTCTCAATATATTGACAACAGCACAACTCAAATATACTAGTTATATAACATTAATGTCATCATAATTCACACTTAATAAACAGAAACATATAACTTACGAACAGGTAAGTGGAAACGCACAAGTCTCTATATAGATGTATTCATAGGGATAATTCCTTCAGGTGTAGTCACACCAGATAGTCCCAGAGCATCCATATCAGATCCAAGTAGATATAAAAAATAAGCGTCCAAACATATCGATAGTCTATATAGAGACTTGTGCGTTTCCACTTACCTGTGCGTAAGTTATATGTTTCTGTTTATTAAGTGTGAATTATGATGACATTAATGTTATATAACCATTATATTTGAGTTGTGCTGTTATCAATATATTGAGAAAATTCTATATAATTTTTGTGGTACTGTTTATATGCTCCGCTTTTTGGTACATTAGTTATAAGAGGATCTCTCAGGATGCATACAGGGTATTCCTTCCAATTCCAGGATTCTATGGGTCACAACATCACATTTATTTATGTATGTATGTATGTATGTATGTATGTATTTATTTATTTACAGTATTTACATTCCGCCCTTCTCACCCAGCAGGGGACTCAGGGCAGATTACAATGTACACATTCAATGCCATAGACCAGTGTTTCTCAACCTTCCTAATGCCCTGACCCCTTAATACAGTTCCTCATGTTGTGGTGACCCCCAACCACAATTTTTTTTGTTGCTACTGTCATTTTGCTGCTGTTATGAATTGTCATGTAAATATCTGATATGCAGGATATACTTTCATTCACTGGACCAAATTTGGCACAAATATCCAATATGCCCAAATTTGAATACTGGTGAGGTTGGGAGGGGATTGAAATTGTCCTTTGGGAATTGTAGTTTGCTGGGATTTATAGTTGACCTATAATTAAAGAGCATTCTGAACTCCACCAATGACGGAAATGAACCATTCTTGGCACTGTGTTTTAATGCGGTTTTATGTTTTGTTTTTATCAATTGTAGGACCGCATGTTGACTTGTAGCATGTTGCCCGTGTAATCTTTTATTGTTATCCGCTCCGAGCCTGCTGGGAGGAGCGGAATACAAAAATGAACAATAAATAAATAAATAAATAAAACCATCATGACCAACAGAAAATACTGGAAGGATTTGGTGGGCATTGACCTTGAGTTTTGGAGTTGTAGTTCACCTACATCCAGAGAGTACTGTGAACTCACACAGTGATGGATCTGGACCAGACTTGTCACAAATACTCAATATGCCCAAATGTATATACTGGTGGAGTTTGGGGAAAATAGACTTTGACATTTGGGAGTTGTAGTTGCTGGGATTTATAGTTCACCTACAATCAAAGAGCATTCTGAACCCTACCAATGATAGAATTGGGCCAAACTTCCCCCACAGAACCCTTATGACCAACAGAAACTACTGTATTTTCTGATGGTCTTAGGTGACCCCTCTGACATCCCCTTGCGACCCCTCCAGGGGTCCCGACCCCCAGGTTGAGAAACACTGCCATAGACACACAACACATATAGACAGTCAGTCAGAGGCTACTTAACATTCCAACTCCTGGCCACCAGGGGAGTTCTCGCTTCACCGTCCATCTGTGACACTGATTAAGTACTTTCCGCATTCCCCGCATGCATTTGCTTGAGATATTTTATGGCCTTGTAAATTTTGTTAAATTAGCCTCCCCACAAAGTGGTACCTAAATTTCCTACTTGTCTTTCGGGTTGCAAAGGTCAACAACAACCTACACAATTGGCCGGAAGCTCACTCCGACCCGGGCTGGCTTCGAACTCATGACCTTTCGGTCAGTAGTGATCTTTAATGCAGCTGGCACCCAGCCAGCTGCACCACAGTCCCGGTGCTTAGAATGTTCCACCATTCTCTCATGCAAATATGCTGATGACAACGTTGTCTGTGCGCATTCAGAAGAAAACCTACAAGCCATTCTAAACACTTTTGCAGAAGCATACGAGAAGCTCGGTCTCTCATTGAACATCGAGAAAACCGAAGTGCTCTTCCATCAAAAGGCACCAGCCAATCCCTCTGTAATACCACAACAAAATGGGCAGGTTGCTATACAACTCGAACAGAAATTAAAGGGAAACACTCCGTAAATCAAAATGGTTCATAACGTTTGTATTCTCAGTAACATAAATTCCCATATGGGCTCCTACCACTGCAGGAACATACCAGGAACATGTATCTACCATATATACCGCAAGTCCGTCATATAAATTGTATAATCCGCAGTATATAGATATAGTCCAGATATAGGTAAGTAAGTTGGTGAATATTAGTCCAATGTCAATAAACGCTGGTAAGTCCGACTGAAAGTTCGTGATTCAAATCATATATAATGAAAAACCAATGTCAGAGTGCGCCAAGGAGCCAATTGATGGCGTATATGTAGATGTAATGTTTCCATCGATGTGAAGGCGAAAGTAAACCACTCTGGATTACAATTACACTCACTTGAGTGGTTTATTTTCGCCTTCGCATCGACTGGGACATCTGTAGGGAGACCAAGATACTTGTTTATAAAGCTATTGCCCTCCCAACCCTGCCTATACTGTATGCCTGTGAGATATGGACTGTCTACGGACTTTGTTGACACTTCACTTGGAGAACCATTATCGTCAAACTATGAGGGATAGCCTAAGTCTCATGCAAAGAATATTATCCTTGCAATTTCCAATCACTCATCTAAGTAGGAAATGTATTGCTGTATTGAATAAATATGCACTTCAGAGCAAGAAAGCATACCTGTACAGACGTCCCTTCTTTCTTCCCTCGCCTCACCACCAGGTACTTGGCATCTTCGTCTCTGGGCGAGGAGCGTTCTTCTGCAAAGGCCAGGAAGGTGGACTCATAGGGCAGGTACAGCAAGGCTGGGATGCGGTAGGTGAGTCCGCCTCGCGTCTTCTGGCTGAAAAGGGTCACCTTTCCAGATCCAGCTGGAGCTTCTGCCATGTTTTCCAGGCACACAGAAATATTCTGAGGGGAATAGAAAGAAAATCAGCAGACGGATACAGTGCCAGCATACAATGGTAAAGCTTAAATTATATTTCAAGTATCATCCCTTGGATTGCAAAGGACTCCAGGGAAGCTGGTGCAAAGAAAACTTTGTTGTATCTACCTTGTTCCAAATCTTGGGCAAGGTCAGATTAAAATGGTTAGTATTATGTTGCAAAAACAGCGCCCTTTCTGTACATGCCAGAGTAGTGGCATAGAAACTTATTTATTTATTTATTTATTTATTTATTTGCCGCCCTTCTTACCCAGAAGGGGGCTCAGAGCAGCTTACAAGTAAAATATAAATACAATACATTTATTTTTTAAAAAAATAAAGTTTATTGATTTTCATAAGGTAATACAGACAAACAACAACATATAACCATCTCAAGTCGAGATGGGGTTCCGAAAGGTTCGGAGGAAAAGAAAAGAGAGTTAGAGGGATAGAGCTTTAGATGAAGGGTCAGATTGACAGTGAGGGAAGGGCCCGGGGGCCTTTCCTTCGTGTTGAGTGCTATAGCAGAAAGATAGAGAAAGGGTGTGAAAAGCGTGCTCGTGTTCGGAGGTTGAGGGGTTTGGTTCCAGGCCCGCTCTTTTCTATTCGACTATCTCTTAGTCCTCCTTTATCCCAAGAGGGTAGGGGGAGGGAAGAGAAAGTTGAATAATTCTGTCTCTATATCATGTTTAACTCTACATTAAATTCCCTTTTACAGTAAGTTCTGATTTTTGACCAATCCATTGTCTCTTTATCTTTGTTGTCATCCGGGCGCAGTTTCTCGCTTAAGGCCAACATCTGGATAGCTCCCCAGAGTTTTTAGAGAACCAGGCTTCTTTCGTGGGGGGTTCCACATCTTTCCATTGTTGGGCGAAGGCCATTCTCGCCGCGGTTGTGCAGAGAGTAAAAGTTCTCCAGTCCTCTTTAGGAAAGCTTCTATCCTTTATCCCCAGTAAGAAGAGGTCGGGTTTCCTTGCTACTTTCCATCCCAATATTTTATTAATTTCTAATTGAATAATTTTCCAGTATTTGATTGTTTTGTCACACGTCCACCATACGTGGAAGAAGGTGCCAGTTGAAGTGCATCTCCTGCACTTCGGATTGAGATTTTTATATATCTTAGCTAATTGTATGCTGAATACAATAGAGCAGTGCTTCCCAACCAGTGTGCCGTGGCACAGTAGTGTGCTGTGAGCGACCACCAGGTGTGCCATGGGAAATTGGCACTCTCCCCCCTCCTAGCAGCCCCCTCACTGGTTTCCAAGAAACAAATTGAGCCTCTCCGCTTTAAAAAAACTATTTTATTGGATAGTTAACTGGAAGCAAGTTTCACTCAGGGTGAAATTTCACAAAGGTCTGAGAACAAGCTCTATGAGGAGCGGCTTGAAGAGCTGGGCATGTTCAGCCTGAAGAAGAGAAGGCTGAGAGAAGACATGATAGCCATGTATAAATATGTGAGAGGAAGTCACATATTTGTTGTGTTCATCGAAACAGGCCCAAGTTTCACACTGAGTGTATAAATACATTTAAAAACATATTAACTATATGTATTACTGTGTTTGTGTCATTTTAGTTGGTGGTGTGCCCCAGGATTTTGTAAATGTAAAAAATGTGACGTGGCTCAAAAAAAGTTGGAAAACACTGCAATAGGCAGTGCCATGAAAACTCCCCACCCCGGCCCGATAACATTAATTCCTGTTCTGGAACACCAGTTAATAGCCTCATAGTGAGTATTTTTACTCACTTAACATGCAAAGTATATGGCTTTAGTGGACTGGGCACAGGACTACCGTGCAGATTAACATTCAAATCCCCACTCAGACATGGAAAGCCACTGTGTGGCCTTGGAGGCATCCCACTCTTTCAGCCGCAGAGGATGGGGAAAACAAAACTTTTCAGAAAGCGAATAGCCTGAAAAATCTTTCTACGAAAATCCTATGATAGTCTTGCCTTAGAGTTGCTGTAAGTTGGAAATAACTTGAAGGTGTAGAAAAGAATATCAGAAACAATGGGATTTTCAGAAAGCGGGTGGGGAAGAAAGCAAGCTTTTTCCTCCACCAGTGGCTAGGGTTGCCACCTGCCCCGTATTATACGGGACATCCCGTATAATATGGGACGTCCCGTATTTTTGCTCTGAATTTTGTGTCCCGTATTTTTATCTCCTTAAACAGGGGGGTTGACCGCTCCAGTTAGCAATCTGGCTGCCGCCCGTTGGATCAGTTGAAACTTCCGAGCCGTCTTCAGGGGCAGCCCCACGTAGAATGCATTGCAGTAGTCCAATCTGGAGGTGACTAAGGCGTGGACCACCATGGCCAGATCCGACTTCATGAGTTAAACGTTGGCGCACACGTTTTAATTGTGCGAAGGCCCTCCCAGCCATTGTTGACGCCTGGGCTACAAGCGTTAGCGACGAGTCTAGGAGGACACCCAAGCTGTGGCCCTGTAACTTCAGGGGGAGTGCAACCCCATCGAGCACAGGTTGCCACCCGATCCGGCTTACGGATCGACCAGGAGGACCACTGTCTTCTCGGGAGTAATAGACTGAAGTTTCAGGAAAAAATATTCTGCTAAAACATTAGGAAGAGCTTCTTGACGGTAAGAACTATTTGATGGTGAAATAGGCTGCAGAATATGAATTGGATCTCTTCCCATTCTATGTTTCTTGTTATAGTCAATGGGCATAAATATTGTGCGTTTGACAGGCACATGTGCATATTCATGTGCAGTCTGGGAACATATCCCTCACAGAGACGCGTGTCATTCTGTAATTTTATCCAGAGCAAAGGAGTGTCTTGGAGTTAAAAATAAACCCATTCCCTTTCTGGCACTCCTGGTTGTACCCCCCCCCCCCAAACTGCATATACACCCTTTCACAGGTAATAGTTGGGACATGTACCTTCAGAACCATATAAACTTTAAATGGCCAAACCAAATAAATAAGGACAGAGGTTAAAATTGGATAAATATAGGTAAAGGTTTCCCCTGACATTATATGTAGTTGTGTTTGACTCTGTGGGATGGTGCTCGTCTCCATTTCTAAGTTGAAGAGCCAGCATTGTCTGTGGACGCCTCTAAAGTCATGTGGCCAGCATGAGTGCATAGAATAACATAATCTTCCCGCCAAAACTGTACCTATTGATCTACCCACATTTGCATATCTCCAAGGGCATGTGGCCAAAAGCATGACTGCATGGGACACCATTCTCTTCCCATTGGAGCTGTACCTATTGATCCACTCACATTTGCATGTTTTCCAACTGCTAGGTTGGTAGAAGCTGGGGATAACAGCAGGAGCTCACCCCGTTCCTTGGATTCGAACCGGCGACCTTTCAATTGGTTGGCATTATTAATTAATTTATTTATTCATTTATCTGCCATATTTATACCTTGACTTTCTCTATCCCAGCAGGGCGGTTTACAATGGCACGTACACAGTGCCTCAAAACAACAAATTCACCTAAAAATAGTTGAAAATTACAACATATTAGACATGATTAAAATACATTCAAAGTTAAAAAATACGCCATCCAGAGTTCAAGGTCTAAGGCCATTCCAAGGTCAAATTGCACATAATTCTATATTTGGAATACTGCATTGCCCTAATTTTTGAAAGCCTGCTCCCAGAGCCAGGTTATGACTCTCTTCCTGAGGGCTAGTAGGGAGGGGGCTGATCTGATGTCGCAAGGGAGGGAGTTCCACAACCAAGGGGGCCACAACCGAGAAGGCCCTGTCTCTTGTCCCCACCAACCGTATTTGTGAGGTAGGTGGGACCAAGAGCAGGGCCTCCCCAGGTGAATCTTAATATCTGAGATGGTTCGTAGAGGAAGATATGTTCAGACAGGTAGCCTGGGCTGGAACCGTTTAGGGTTTTATAGGCTAAAACCAGCACTTTGAATTGTGCTCGGTAGCAGACTAGCAGCCAGTGGAGCTGACACAACAGGGGTGGGGGGGGGGGTGGTATGCTCCCTGAGCCCTGCTCCAGTGAGCAACCTGGCTCAGGCCCGGATTAACAGCTTTATGCGCCCTAGGCCACACTTTGGAATTACGCCCCCTTTAAACCAACCTCTACCGCACCCCCCTACCTCTTCTCCCCCCCCCCCCGTCTCGCGCCACTGCATCCTTCCCGTCCTGTGCCAATGGAGCTGAGGGGAAAGGTGCGCGTGTGCTGTCACTGAAGAGAAGGGAACGGGCCCCTTTGTGTGGTGGGGAGCGAGTTGGTAACCCCTCGGGAAGAAAGCAGAGGAGGGCGAGTGAGTGCCGCAGAGCCAAGGCCCAAAGGGACGGGGAAAGCTGGGCTGGGTCCAGAGCATGCTCTTTGTCCAGGGCAGCGGCTTCAGAGGCGGCCCCACGTGCGGCTCATGGCCCAGCGGCTGCAGAGAGTCGGGGCCTTCCTCTGCCTCAAGCTCCCCTCCAGGCCTCCACGCCGCACGCCGCCCTTCTTTCCCGCGGCCTCCTCTTCCCTCAGAAGCCTGCAAAGGAAGCCGCTCCGAGCCAGGTCAGGCGCCCCCTTCCCTCCCCTCAGGTGCAGAAGCACTGGCTGAGAAGCAGCGGCATAGATGGCCTTGGCTCCGCCTCCTTTTGGGTACCAGGTGGCAGGAGCCAATCGCGGCGCGATTTTAAAATTATTTTATAACAAATTTTTTTGGTCCGTGATCTGCGCCCCCCTTGGCTTACACCCCTAGGTCATGGTCTAGGTTGGCCCTCTGGGTAATCCGGGCCTGACCTGGCTGCTGCCCGCTGGACCAATTGGAGCTTCCGAACAGTCTTCAAAAGCAACCCCACGTAGAGCACATTGCAGTAGTCTATTCGGGATGTAACCAGAGTGTGGGCCACCGTGGCCAGGTCCGACCTCCCAAAATACGGGCACAGCTGGCGCACAAGTTTTAATTATGTTGGCTTTGTAAGGCCACCTTGAGTAGCCTTTAGGGTTGAGAAGGGCGGGATATAAATATGGCAGAACCTTTGGGTCAGCAAGCTCAGTAGCTCACAGTTTAACCCAGTGTTTCCCAACCGCTGTGACGTGGCACAGTAGTGTGCCGTGATGGACCTCCTGCTGTGCCGCGAAAAAAGCTCTCTGCCCCCCTTCCTCCCCCCCCTCCTGCCGAACTCTTGCTGCTTGAGGGAGGAGGAGGAGGAGGAGGAAGGGCTGGGCGGTGGCGAAGAAAAAGAAGGGGCTGGGGCTCCGCCTCCTTCGGCCATTTCCCCAGCCAGCCTCCAATCCACCATGACTCCCGCCATGACTCTTGCCCCTTGGTTGCTGAAGCTGCGCGGAAGAGGAGCCCCGCCCACTGAAGCCTGTCCACCGCTCATGCCCCTCCTGCTCCGCGCAGCTTCAGCGAGCAAGGGGTGGGAGTCATGGCGGAGAGCGGTTCCGGGGACGCTCGCACTGCCCCCTCAAGGCTGGAGAAGCTGTGGGAGAGCTGAAGCTGGGGGAGGGGGGGGCATGGAGCAGCCTGGCTCCGTCCCCTCCCGCAGCTTCAGCTCTCCCACTTCTCCAGCCTTGAGGGGCAGTGCCAAGCCAGCATTGTGCTGGCTCTGCCACCGCTGGCTTGGCACTGCCCCCTCAAGGCTGGCTAAGCTGTGGGAGAGCTGAAGCCGGGGGAAGGGGCGGGGCATGGCTTGGCCTGGCTCCTCCCCCTCCCCCAGCTTTGGCACTCCCAGCAGCTGCTCCCAGCAGGCCACCATCTCCCAGCCGTTCTTTACTGTGTTTGAGTGTCATTTGTGTCATTTTGGTTGGTGGTGTGCCCCCGGATTTTTTTAATGTTAAAAGTGTGCCGCGGCTCAAAAAAGGTTGGGAAACACTGGTTTAACCCACTGCACCACTGCTTTAATGCTGTTCAATATATTTCTTTTTAAAAAGGACAAGTGTGTATATATATATATATATATATATATATATATATATATATGTAGAATTACAAGTTGTCAAGGGTGTATACCTTTTTGGGACACTGTGTATAGGGAAATATAAGCTCCAGATGACAAAATTCAGAAGCGAAACACTGACACTGGTTCTTTACTGTTGGAATCTTTGATCCTGTGACAGTTCTAGAGATTGGGGGGAAATATCTAGAATGATAAGCTCTTTGGAAAATATTATTAGATAATAATAATAATGTGATAACAAGCCATGTCCCATATGCCTAGAAGCCTCCAGGCTTAAGGGGAAATTGCAGATTCCCTTGACTCTGCATGCCTCCCTAGCCTGGCTCCCCATCCACCCAATGCTTTTTGGACTCACTGTGCTGCGAATTCCTCGAAGTGCAAAAGGACCCGGCATTGGAGACACTGGTAATAATGGCAGAGAGTTAGTAGAGTAGTTGCAGGATCAGCCCTGGGGCAAAAAAACACAACAGAAGGGGGTTTGCAACTTGCTTTGGAAAGTCACGTGCCACTTGCCTGGTGCAGGATCAAATGTCCCAGGGATTCCAGGGGAAGCAGCCAATCAGGAGGCGAGGAGCATATTCGGAGCCATAGAGCTATGACACTTTAGAGTGATCATCCCATTTTGTAACAACGGGAATGGGTTGTTGTCATTTTTTCCTGTTATCTTCCAGCTGTGTTTCGCCTGCATCTGTGGCTAATGGCATCTTCAGAGGTTCTTTTGGCAGTGGAACAAGTGGAGTGTATATATACATCTGTGGAATGCCCAGGGTGGGAGAAGGAATCCTTGTCTGCTTAAAGCAGACATATAAACAAGTGTGACATATTTTGCTTGGCTTTTCTTCGTGAACAAATATTCAGGAAGGACTCCTCCCACGCTTTCTACAAGCGCGCTGAAGACTTAAAAGGCCAATCCGAGATAGGCAAGTCCGGTTGCAAAAAGCACAGCAGAAAGTCTCCTTGGGTGATGCTGTTTCCAAGTTGCTGTTCTTTCTGCGTTGTCGTTTCTCTTCGAGACTCGTTCAGCGTGACTTCTCAAAAGAGGCCACAGCATTGTGGATAGTGCATCTCCATGCCTCCCAAGGTGAGGCCAGGGTGGACCATTGTTGGTGATCAATCTGGCCGAGCCTGAGATGTTGTTTCAGGGAGTCCTTATATCTCTTTTTTGGAGTGCCTCTCTTGCGCTGACCCGTGGCCCCCATAGCGGCTTCTTTCCTCATCACTATGCGCCATAATCCATTGCGTTTTTATTTGTTTCAAATTTGGGGGGGGGGGGTCATGATGTGCGCCCTCCTCGGCATACGCCCCTAGGCCGTGGCCTAGGGTGGCCTCATGGGTAATCCGGGCCTGTGTCTTGGTACTCTGGATTTTCCAGTTTTTTCATGGGTTCTTTGTTTCATGGATGTTTAGCCTTGGATTTCGCCTGCCTTTGCATGATTTGCCTTATTACCACTGGATTCAAGTTTGGATTACCTTGCCTTGGAATTTTGTTTTGATATTTCTTTTGACTGCATTTTATTGGAACTCTTTTACCTTACTATTTTTACTACATTTAATGGAACTTTATTTGCTTCAATAAAAAGACCTGCATATCAGCGGTCTTAGCGGTGGCCGGGGGAGCTTTTGCAGAGTTAAGACTTGTGCACCAGCTGCACCAGTACCTTGGGAAGTCTGATCTGGCTACGGTCGTCCACGCTCTGGTCACATCCCGAATAGATTACTGCAACACGCTCTACGTGGGGCTGCCTTTGAAGACAGTTCGGAAGTTACAACTAGTCCAACGAGCGGTAGCCAGACTACTAACGGGAGCTACATACAGGGAGCATACCACCCCCCTGTTGTGTCAGCTCCACTGGCTGCCGGTCCAATTCCGGGCTCAATTCAAAGTGCTGGTTTTGACCTTTAAAGCTCTATACGGTTCTGGCCCAGCTTATTTGTCCGAACGCATCTGCCGCTACGTCCCACCTCGTACTTTAAGATCATCCGGGGAGGCCCTGCTCTCGCTTCCGTCGGCTTCTCAGGTGCGGCTGGTGGGGACGAGGCGATGGTCCTCCATCCTAGAGACGTGCCCTACCCAGCGTAGCTGTGTTCTCAATAGCATGGCCTCAACGCTGGTGATCCCTGCTTGCTCAAGGACAGCAACATTCGTCACATAGTCAGTCCAGTGTACATTTAGGATTGTGCGAAGACAGCACTGATGAAAGCGTTCGAGGAGTCGTAGGTGTTGGCGATAGGTGACCCATGTTTCAGACCCATATAGGAGAATAGACAGTACGATAGCTCTGTACACACTGATTTTGGTGCTTTGCCTCAGAGGCTTGTTGATCCAGACTCTTTTGTGAAGCCTTCCAAATGCACTACATGCCTTTGCTAATCTGCGATCTATCTCTTTATCAATCTTGGCATCTGAAGAGATGATGCTTCCCAGATAGGTGAACTGCTGAACGGACTTAAGCACAGATTTGCCTATACTGACGTGGGGATGATGGTGTTCTTCCTGTGGTGCGGGCTGGTAGAGAACTTCAGTTTTCTTCAGGCTGACTTCCAGCCCAAACAGCTCTGCAGCTGTTGCAAAGTAGGATGTCAGGCGCTGCAAAGCTGCTTCTGATTGGGCGACAAGGGCAGCATCGTCACCAAAAAGCAGCTCATGGACTAGATAGTTCAGAGTCTTAGTGCGAGCCCTCAGACGGCTTAAGTTGAACAAGCTACCATCAGTATGATAGTGTATATATATGTCGTCTTCTTCTTCGAGATCAGCTGTGGCCCTTTGGAGCATCATGCTGAAGAAGATTGTAAATAGGGCTATTAATAATAATAATCATCATCATCATCTTTATCTTCTGCTTTATCTCCCCAAGGAGACTCAGAGTGGATCACCATACACATACACAGCAGACATTCAATGCCATTTTAGGCAGAGTGGACAGAGACAGATAGTAGAGAAAGGAGGTATGTTGTGCTGATGTCCAGCTTTTTGGCTTGTGCTTGAATCCAGCCACAGGGGGGTGCTGTCACCATCCTCTATGACAGTGTTTCTCAACCTTCCTAATGTCGTGACCCCTTGATACAGATCCTCATGTCATGGTGACCCCCCAACCATAAAATTATTTTTGTTGCTATTTCACAACTGAAATTTTGGTAATGTTATGAATCATAAATGTAAATCTCTGATATGCAGGATTTATTTTCATTCACTGGACCACATTTGGCACAAATACCCGATTCACCCAAATTTGAATACTGGTGGAATTTTGGGGGGGGGGGGATTGATTTTGTCATTTGGGAGTTGTAGTTGCTGGGATTGATAGTTCACCTACAATCAAAGAGCATTCTGAACTCCACCAACAATGGAATTGAACCAATCTTGGCACACAGAACTCCCATGACCAACGGAAAATACTGGAAGAGTTTGGCTGGGCATTGATATTGAGTTTGGGAGTTGTAGTTCCCCTACATCTTGAGAGCACTGCGGACTCAAACAGTGATGGATCTGGACCAAACTTGGCACAGATACTCAATATGCCCAACTGTGAACACTGGCGGAGTTTGAGGGAAATAGACCTTGACATTTGGAAGTTGTAGTTGCTGGGATTTATAGTTCACCTATAATCAAAGGGCATTCTGAACCCCAGCAACGATGGAATTGGGCCGAAATTCCCACACAGAATCCCCATGAGTAACAGAAAATGCTGTGTTTGCTGATGGTTTTTGGCGACCCCTCTGACACCTCCTCGCGACCCCCCCAGGGGTCCCGACCCCCAGGTTGAGAAACACTGCTCTATGACAAAGAGCCATCAGGATTTCCCCCTCCCTTTTTTGGTCGCTGGGCATTTTCTGATCTTTTTCTTTATGGTGTCATAAAATACCTCCCCCTCGTAGCGTTCCTAATTTCTCTTCTTACAGCTAAGCTGTTTTCGAACTGCTTAGGTAAACAGTGAGCTGGGCTGATAGTCAGGTGCTCATGCTGACCCTGGGCTTTGAACTGGCAACCTTTCAGTTGGTAGATCTTATCATTGGTGGTGATTTACCAGCTGTGCTAAAGAGTGGGAAAATGTGTGTGTGTGTGTGTACATGGGATAGAGAAACTGGGGCAGTGGGAATGCTTGTGTCTCAACAAAAGTATGACAGATCATTTACATGAAAGAAATGGCTGGTCTTGCACACTTTGGTCTCCACTGGCATAGCCCATAGGTGGGCCTCTGGACCAAAAATGTTCCCCATTTTTGTAATGCCTTTGCCTTATCACTGGTCACTTGGCTGATATGGAATAAAGAGGAAAATACGCATTCCTTTCCTTTGAATTAAAACTGATGCAAAAACATAGGTGCTTCTGCTTTGGTCAGACCTCACTTGGAAGACTTGTGTCCAGTTCTGTGCACCATAATTGAAGCAGGATATAGACCAGTGGAAGGTGTCTAGAGAAGGGCAGCCAAAATAGTAAACAGTCTGGAAACTTTGAATCCCTATGAAGAACAGCTTAGTGCGCTGGGTTTGCTTAGGTCGGAGAAAAGACGGCTGAAAAGGGACGTGAAAGCCACGTTCAAGTCTTCAAGAGGTTGTTGTACTGAGAAGGGGGAAAAGGCTTGTTTCCTGCTGCTCCAGAAACTAAGACCCAGTGCAGTAATGGATTTGAATTGCAGGGAAAGAGATCCCAAATAAACACGAGGAAACAATTCCTGATGGTAATAGTTTACCACTGGAATCTGCTAACAGGAATCTCTGTTAGTGTTGTAGTTCAGCCTGGGACAGGGGCGGTCTAAGGTTATTTTATATGATAAGCGAACATTACTTTGGTGCCCCCTTTGTCTCTGCCCCCTCTCACTTTGCCTCTGCCTCCTGCCTGCCCAATTGCGTCACGTGACGTGTTTACAGGCTTCTGCGCCTACAGGAGCTTCTGTGCATGCCCAGAAGCTCCTGCAAGCGCAGAAGCTGAAGCCTGTAAACACGTCACGTCAGCACTCCGTCCGTATTCGGCACGCAGGGGGCGGAGGCAAAGGGAGAGGTTAAGCTCAACTTCAGCTCCGGAGCCACTGTGCATGCGCGAAAATCTCCGTGCATGCCCAGAAGCTCCTGCAGGCCAGGCGCTGAAGCCGACGCAGCAGCAGGGAGGTTTGCTACGGCGGCGCGGCCAGCGTGGTGGCGCCCTTCCCAGAAGATGGCACCCTTCCCAGAAGTTGGCGCCCTAAGCGGCCGCTTACTTCGCGTATACATCGGACCGCCCCTGGCCTGGGATTGTGGGTCCTGATGTTGGTTCTGATGGGCAATGTGGTGATGATTTGAATGTGGTAAATGGAGACAGTCTGGGAAATGTAGGTTTTGAAAGGGAAGCAGTTTCTGTGGATTCTGACAGGGATGCGGCTTCTCGTGAGAATCTTTCTGCCAGGCACAGGGATAAACACCTGGGAATGTTAACAAGCTGGGACGAAAGGGGGCCCAAGGTCGGCGTTGCAGTTTGAGGCTTGAGCAATTAAGATCTAAGGCTGGGAAAACGAAAGAGATTCAGTTCTGTTCTCGATATAATTCTTAGCGTTTTCCCAGGGCCTCAGATTCAGGCAACGTTTCAGCTTCATGCCTCATGTGTCTTGGCAGGCCCGGATTAAAACCTTTTTGCACCCTAGGCCACACTTTGGAATTACGCCCCCACATGTTGTGCCCCTCCCTCCCTTTCTTGGCCCCCTAATCCTAAAGTGAACTATCAAGAGGTTTTATTGACTGAGCCCTCTTTAGCAGCCTCCCGCCCCTCCAGGCGACCCACCCTCAGGACGCGCTTCTCTCCCCTTCCTTCCTTCCTTCCTTCCTTCCTTCCTTCCTTCCTTCCTTCCTTCCTTCCTTCCTTCCCTCCCTCCCTCCCTCCCTCCCACTCAATCAGGCTCTGGCCTCCCTTTCCCCCCCCTCCAGCGCCCCGACCCCCGCCTTCCCCCTCCCTTCACCTCGCACCCTAAACCTAAGGTGGTGGTTTTGGAGCCCGCTCGCCGCAACAGGGGACGGTGAAGATGCCAGGCTTATCTTTGGTGGCCTCTGGGTCGAGGTACATTTTTCCCTCGGCTCCCCGCCCTCTGTTCCAAACCCGCCTTCCCATCCCGTGCCCAGTCAGGCCCAAGTGCCGTTGAGGCTCCTCCCCCTCCCCCCATAGCTATTGGCTGCCCAGGGCAGAGGCGCGAGTAGCCCGCTTTCCTGCCAATCATCGTGACGGACAGCTTGCTGAGGCAAACAGAGGCGCAAACTTGGTCGGGGGAGAAGGAAGGGGGTTGGGCAGAGTGGGCAGGGCCCAGCGGGACGCGACTGAGCCGGGCGAGGTTGCTGTGCAGCGGGCCAGTAGCACGCCAGAGGGCGCTCTTCCCCAGTTCCCCTCAGGCCAGTGGGAGCAGTAGCGGCAGGAGCAGCAGGCGGCATGGCATCCGTCGTACCTGAGCACGGTGGAGCCCCAGCTGGCGGCGGGAGAGAGCGGCATGAGGCGGAGGCAGCCTAGGAGCAGCAGCTTCTTTCCTCATCACTATGCGCCATAATCCATTGCGTTTTTATTTGTTTCAAATTTGGGGGGGTTCATGATGTGCGCCCTCCTCGGCATACGCCCCTAGGCCGTGGCCTAGGGTGGCCTCATGGGTAATCCGGGCCTGTGTCTTGGTACTCTGGATTTTCCAGTTTTTTCATGGGTTCTTTGTTTCATGGATTTTAGCCTTGGATTTCGCCTGCCTTTGCATGATTTGCCTTATTACCACTGGATTCAAGTTTGGATTACCTTGCCTTGGAATTTTGTTTTGATATTTCTTTTGACTGCATTTTATTGGAACTCTTTTACCTTACTATTTTTACTACATTTAATTGAACTTTATTTGCTTCAATAAAAAGACCTACATCTCAGAGGTCTCAGCGGTGGCCGGGGGAGCTTTTGCACAGTTAAGACTCGTGCGCCAGCTGCACCCGTACCTTGGGAAGTCTGATCTGGCTACGGTCGTCCACGCTCTGGTCACATCCCGAATAGATTACTGCAATGCGCTCTACGTGGGGCTGCCTTTGAAGACAGTTCGGAAGTTACAACTAGTCCAACGAGCGATAGCCAGACTACTAACGGGAGCTACATACAGGGAGCATACCACCCCCCTGTTGTGTCAGCTCCACTGGCTGCTGGTCCAATTCCGGGCTCAATTCAAAGTGCTGGTTTTGACCTTTAAAGCTCTATATGGTTCTGGCCCAGCTTATTTGTCCGAACGCATCTGCCTCTACGTCCCACCTTGTACTTTAAGATCATCCGGGGAGGCCCTGCTCTCGCTCCCGTCGGCTTCTCAGGTGCGGCTGGTGGGGACAAGGGAGAGGGCCTTCTCGGTGGTGGCTCCTCATCTGTGGAATGCGCTGCCTAGTGACATACGATCAATTCCATCCCTCCTGACATTTAGGAAAAAAATGAAGGCTTGGATGTGGGACCAGGCGTTCGCATAGTAGCACAGGACAGCACTTTAGACTAGTTTTTAATGGAAAGCTGGTGAATAGGGCTCAATGCTTTTACAGACAGAATACTGTTTTACATAGGTGAATACATAGTTTGTATGAATGTAATTGTATTTTAAGGTATTTTAGTGTCAATGTTTGAGGGCTTTTATACTGTTTTTATACTGTGTTGTTATGAGGGCATCGAATTGTGCCTTTTGGAAGCCGCTCTGAGTCCCCCTCCGGGGGTTGAGAAGAGCAGGGTAAACTGCCGAAATAAATAAATAAATAAAAATACATATCAAGCTTCTGGTGTTGCGTGAGTGCATTCAGAGGGTCAATTCCTGCCTGGGGTGCATCAGTTAGCAAAGGCTGGATGGCCATTTGCTAAGGCAGGCATGGGCAAACTTTCTAACTCGGGGGCTGGATGCTGGCACTCCCTGCTCAGAGGACTGGCTGCCCAGTGATGGAAGGAAGGAAGGAGAGAGGAAGGGAAAGAAGGAAGGAAGAAGAAAGAGGGACAAAAGAGGGAAGGAAGGAAGGAAAGAAAAGAGGGAAGGAAGAAGAATGAAAGGGTGGAAGGGAAGAATGAAAGGAAGGAGGAAAGGGTGGAATGGAATGGAGGGAGGAAATAGAGAAGGAAGAAAAGACAAAAGGGAAGGAAGGAAAAAGAGAGAGGGAAGGAGGGCGTTAAGAGGGAAGGAAGGACAAAAAGGGTGGGAGGGAGGGAGAAAGAGGGAGGGGAGGAAGGTAAGGTAAGAAGGAAAGAGAGAAGGACGGAAAGACAAAAGGGAAGGAAGGAAAAAGAGAGAGAGGGAAGGAGGGCGTTAAGAGGGAAGGAAGGACAAAAAGGGTGGGAGGGAGGGAGAAAGAGGGAGGAGAGGTAAGGTAAGAAGGAAAGAGAGAAGGACGGAAAGACAAAAGGGACAGGAAGGAAAAAGAGAGAGAGGAAAGGAGGGCGTTAAGAGGGAAGGAAGGACAAAAAGGGTGGGAGGGAGGGAGAAAGGGAGGGGAGGAAGGTAAGGTAAGAAGGAAAGAGAGAAGGACGGAAAGACAAAAGGGAAGGAAGGAAAAAGAGAGAGAGGAAAGGAGGGCGTTAAGAGGGAAGGAAGGACAAAAAGGATGGGAGGGAGGGAGAAAGAGGGAGGGGAGGAAGGTAAGGTAAGAAGGAAAGAGAGAAGGACGGAAAGACAAAAGGGAAGGAAGGAAAGAGAGAGAGAGGGAAGGAGGGCGTTAAGAGGGAAGGAAGGACAAAAAGGGTGGGAGGGAGGGAGAAAGAGGGAGGAGAGGAAGGTAAGGTAAGAAGGAAAGAGAGAAGGACGGAAAGACAAAAGGGAAGGAAGGATGAATGGGTGGAAGGCAATGATAGGGAGAATGAAGGGAAGATGGAATGAAAAAGAGAAGGAAGGAAGGGACGAAGAGAAGTATGTAAGGGAGGAAGGAAAAAGAAGGAAGGATTAAAGGGTGGAAGGGAATGGAGGGAGGGAGGAAAGAGAGAAGGAAGAAAAGACAAAAGGGAAGGAAGGAAGGAAAAAGGGAGGGATGGAAGGAGGGAGGAAAGAGGGAAGGAAAGAAAGACAAAAGGGTGGAAGGGAGGGAGAAAGAGGGAGGGAAGGAAGGGAAGGAGGGAAGGGAAGAGAGAAGGAAGGAAGGATAGAATGGTGAGAAAGAGAGGAGGGTCTCAGAAAAGAGCCAGGCCTGGGTCTACCAATACCTCCAAGCAGGTGAGTGAGTCAGATAGGAAATCCAAAATCTCCCGAAGGCAGGATGTTCCCCTTTGTGAGGAATGACAAAATTGCCATGGGGCACGTCCTCCAGATGGGCCAGCTCTGATGTCTGAAGGAGCGTGCCCAAGGGACATATCTTTCAAATGGGCAGAACGTCCTTTGTTATTGTCCATGCAAGTATTTATTATTATTTATTTTATTTACATCATTTATATTCCGCCCTTCTCACCCTGGAGGGGACTCAAGGCGGATTACAATGTACATATACAGGCAAACATTCAATGCCATAGACCAGTGATTTTCAACCTGTTGTGTGTCTATGGCAGTGTTTTTCAACCTTTTTTGAGCTGTGGCACATTTTTTACATTTACAAAATCCTGGGGCACACCACCAACCAAAATGACACGAAATGACACTCTAACACAGTAATACATAAAGTTAATATGTTTTTAAATGTATTTATACACTCACTTAGTCAGGGGCGGCCCGACCTAATTTGGGGGGGTACGTGAAGAAATTTTGTCCCCCCCCCGCTGCCGCGTCACTCACCGCCGCCGCCACGCCCACACCGCTGCCGCCGCCACACCGCCGCCGCCGCTGCCGGCCCCATCGGCCGGGCACACCTCCGCGGGGCGCACCTTTCTGCCAGCCGCACATGCGCAGGGGCACCTACAAGCGCTATGGTGCCTGTAGTTGTTTCTGTGCACGCGCGAATACGAAAGCACGCGCACTCGCTCCCAAGCGCCCTGCCGCTTTGGAGCCAGCGCGCATGCGTGCAGTGCAGGTTTTGCGCATGCGCGCTGGCTCCAAAGCGGCAGGCGCGCTTGGGAGCGAGTGCGCGTGTCGTACATTCGCGCGTGCAGAAATGTCTACAGGCGCTATAGCACCTGTAGGTGCTTCTGCGCACGCGGACGGGCGGCGCAGGGCAGTGCGGCGGCGGTGGGGGCGCGGAGTCGGCGCGCGGCGGCGCCCTCCCAGCCAGTGGTGCCCTCCCAGCCGATGGCGCCTGGCGACCGCGTAGGTTGCGGAATCGCTGGGGCCGCCCCTGCACTTAGTGTGAAACCTGGGCCTGTTTTGATAAACACAAAATAGATATCCTGGCAGGAATGGTAGAAAGACACACATGAAGCTCTTGCTCAACAGCTGTCAGTCTCTCTCTGTTTTTAGTTTTTATTGCAGTCAAGCTTGAGAAGCTCATGTCACATAGATATATGGTTGAAAACGGGAGCAATGTCAAAATAGCTGCAGCACTAACTCTAACTTTGTTTACTTAGCCGCGTCTGAGTAAATCCAAGATGGAGCAACGATAGCACTCTCGCGTCACTTCTTAGGTGACGCGAGAGTGCTATGGTTCCATTTCTTAAAGTAACAGATGCATCTTATAGTTTATATATGAATGAAGTTCGAAAATAATTTCCCATGGCACACCTGATGATCTCTCACGGCACACTAGTGTTCCGCGGCACACTGGTTGAAAATCACTGCCATAGACACACAACATATATAGACAAAGACACGGAGGGCACCAGGAGAAGCAGTCACATTCCTTCATTCTTCACATACTTCCTGGGGATTTTTATGGCCTCATAAATCAGTTAAATTAGCCTCCCCACAAAGTGGGGTTGCAAAGGTCGACAACAAGCTACACTAATTGGTCGAGAGCTCACCCCGACCCAGGCAGGCTTCGAACTGGCTTCTGGTCAGTAGAGATCTTATGCAGCTGACTCCCAGCCAGCTGTACTACAGTCCTGGTGCTCAACTGGAGGCCGTGGCCTGGCCCAACAGCAAAAGTGTTCTTGTTAAGTCCTTTCTTTGTTTAGGGATTTACTAACCCAGGAAATTGTTGAGCCTTGGTATGCTAGGGTCACGAAAAGGTGGCATTTCATATTTTTATATAGGGGCACAGGGAAGGGGGAAACATATAGGGAATACACTCATATAGGAGGAAAATGGGAACCATATCATCTCATGCCAGCCCATCCCACTCACCAGAGTTCTTTCGAATCCATAAATCATGAGAAGAGTCCATGGGGTTTGAAAGAAAAAGTTCCAAAAAAGTTTCTGAAAGTCCTTGAAAGGTAGGCAAAAGTCCATAAAAGTTTGAGAGAGAGTCCATAAGTGTTTAAAGGGGAATAAATTGGTGAGTCTATGTGATTCACACCGGGGATCTCTGCAAATGCTGGGAGTTAGGGTCTGTCCATTCAAAGAAGAAAACTACAAATCCTGTCTCGCCAAGGGGCCAGAGTGGCCTGCTTGCTTCCCAGGGGTCCCAAGGGGTGACCACAGCAAACTCCCCAGGTCATGGGCTTTTGGATATCCACCGGACGGTGGCAGGATCGGTCGTTGCAGTAAGGAGCCATGGATGACAATCAGCTGGTCTCCAGTTAAAGTTTATTTATTTATGATAAAAAAAGATTATTCCTGGGGCATAGGGGTCCAAAGAGCAAAAGTGAGATAGCAGTTAATCTTATAATTATTTTAGGAAAAAATATGACACAAAAATGGAAGTGATCCATTGACCCGCGGATATGGGGTCCCGATGGGTTTCCGTATGCGCAGTTCAGAGGAATGCAGTTTTGGCCTCTCCGGGATGCTGGAGAGCATCCTGGGCAAGCCAGCAGTGATCCGCAGATCAGGAAAGGAAAGGTTCATGCTTTGAGAGAGTTGGAGACAGTAAAGGACACTGTATCACTATGAAGAGGGGAAAGTTGCAATTAAATGATTCTTTATTGGGGGATTTGTTACAATGTTAGAGTTAGGGGAAGAAAGCAAAGTAAAGAAAGATTACTTGTTGAAGCTGCTGCTGTAGCCACACTCCCATTGATGCTGGCCCAATAGGGCATACAGGAATTGCAGGTCATATCAGCTTGAACCCAGGGGGCTTTCCGTTGTCTGCTATCATTCAGAAAGGCCCTTCCCTCAAAAGCTCCGCATCAGTGAAGAGCTTGAAATCAATTTCTTCATAGGAATTGGCTGCCCCACACTCAAACAAGCAACCAAAGAGCAGAGACTTCCTTTCCTTGCACATGGTCAGGTCCGAATAACCACTGGGCCCTTTGTTCAGCACCCAGGGGTCTTTCCAGGAGTCTTTCTCCAAGGGAGACATGTTCAAGTAGATGCCCAGGTCCAGGCGATCGTTCTTGTTTGTGGGGTGGGAGAAGATCAGCCATTGCTTTTTGCTCTCATAGGAAGCTGAGGAGGAATGGGTGCCTAGCTCTGCCATGGGTGAAAAGCTCATTATGCTGCCCTGGCATCCATTGGGAGGTTCAGACAACCCTTCAGAGAGAAAGGATTTCTCAAAGAATTCTCCATGATCTGCACTGAAGGCCTCCGCCCGGTACCTGTCAGGGCTCCGGGCATTACAGTATAACATTGGACTATTATCCTGGTCAGTCAGTTCAGCGACCTGGCATTCGGTTGTCCGCAAGGACCTGAGGAGCCGGCCCTGGGTCCAGTTCCTCCCGCCATCATCACTGTAGAACATGAAGGCATGGGGTTTCGTCCAGGAAGAGAGCGGGTGTCCAAAGCAACGCCGGTGGATGTAGTAGGCGTAAGCCGGGACCACCAGTCGGCCCGAGCTCAACTGGAGGCCATGGCCTGGCCCTACAGCAAAAGTGGCCCATCTCCTCAAGTTATCTGTAATGGCCTTTTCGGTCAGGTCGGTGGTCTGGCTCCAGGTCTGGCCACCATCTCGGCTCGAGACGTAACACAATCTGGCGGCGTTTTTCCCTCTTCTGATCTGCTGCCACTCCGTTACTCCAGTCTCGACACAGATAAAGAAAAGGAAAAGGGTGCGGCTGTTCCTCTCATACAGCGGGCAAGGGTTCATGGTGCGGTGGCCCGGCAATGTGGCCGTCATCAGAGATTCCTGCGGACCCCACTAGAACAAAAAAAAGGGTTGCGTGGTTAGCCAGTAGCTTTTGTCTTTTGGTAGAAGCATATGTATTCTGTGTGACATTCATTAGAGTTAGAAATCTTGATTCAAAGGGCAAATACACCAATGGCTTAGAGAAAGGAAACCAACCATCACCCAAGTCAAAAAAAGAAGCACCCTGGCAGACCGTGCAAAAAGTATCTGCGAACCCCACCTTCTACAAAATGAATTGAACCACCTAAACTGTGTTGCGCTTAAGCGGATTTTAGTCAGGCCCAATGCAAAAGACATAATAACTTTGCACACAGGCAAGAAGAAAAAGAACAGAAAACTTTACTCTTGTCAGCAGAGTCAAAAACATAAACTTGCAGTGTTGCGTACAAAATAAACAATGCAACAAACTTACATAGTCCTTGTAAGTAATACAGAACATGGCTTCTTCATCTTCCTCTAAATGAGAGAGCAGAACACAAAACTATGAGCAAAAAGCTGGGAGTCAGCTGCATTAAGATCACTACTGACCGAAAGGTCACGAGTTCATAGCCAGCCCGGGTCGGAGTGAGCTCCCGACCAAAATTGTGTAGCTTGTTGTGTAGCTTGTTGTCGACTTTTGCAGCCCGAAAGACAATTGCATCTGTCAAGTAGGAAATGTAGGTCCCCTTTGTGGGGAGGCTAATTTAACTGATTTACGAGGCCATAAAAATCTCCAGGAAGTATGTGAAGAATGAGGAAGCGACAGCTCCCCTGGTGGCCAGAAGCTGGAATGTTAAATAGCCTCTGAGTGTCTGTCTATATGTGTTGTGTGTCTATGGTATTGAATATTTGCCATGTATTCTTGTGCTCTCATAGGAAGCTCTCAGCGTTGTCTTCGCACAATCCTAAATATATACTGGAGTCAGGCATGAAGCCGGGGGGGATTTCATTTCCAAAAGGGAGCGTGCCTAAGAGCAGCCTGGAGGGAAATTAGGGGAGTTAGGATTGGCTGGTAGAGAAGGGGGCAGAGCATAATTTAGGAAAAAAAATGCCCTGAAGGAGAGGTGTTTTAAAATCTGACAGCAGGGTGGGTCTGGCTGTCAAAGGAGAAGGAATTAGTGTTAGAGCAAAGAAGCCTGAAAGTGGTCAGGTGGCTAGCAGAGTTAGCTGGCAATTAGGTTCTACAGCTCATAGGGAAGATAGTGTGTAGAGAAGTAGATAGATAGGACTATCTGTAGTAGTGTTAAGATTTGCTAGGCAGAGTGGTGATCCTGTCAGTAAATTCTTGGAGGGAGAAAGGAGTGGTATATTGTAACTAAGATTTGAACTGTTTATTTAAAGGAACCATACGCTTTCATGCCAAAATCTCTGAACCATTAAGCTTAATACCTATTTTGTAAGTTCTCTTAAATAAACTTCATTGTTTTGTTGTTCAAAACATCTGCCAAAAAAGACTAAAATCAGTTCCCTGCAGCAATCAAGAGTCTAATGGTGGCAGCGTACATTCTGAAGAAGGAATCTCTTCCGTTTTACCTCAGTGCACAGGCCTGAATGCAAGTCGAGAGCATTCTTGCCTGAAATACCTCCAGTAAGCAGGCCCGGATCATGGCCTCTTGGCGCCCTAGGCCAAAGGCTCTGCCCCCGCCCCCGGCTCTGCCCCATCCCTGGCTCCGCCCCCACCTCCTTGCCGGCACGAGAAGGAGGAGGAAGGAAAGCCCCACCCCCGGAGCTGATGCCACGCATGCGCGGTAGTGGCCCCAAGGGCGGGGCCTCCCCACAGCTCCTCCCTCCCTCCTAGAGCCACCATGCCGGCCTCAGAAGCGGCCGAAATCGCCCTTTTTAGGCCGGAATGACGGCTTTAGAAGGGAGGGAGGAGCCGTGGGGAGCCTCCCCGAGGCTCCTCCCTCCCTCCTAAAGCCGTCATTTTAAAGCTGAAAGGGGCGATTCGGCCACTTCTGAGGCCGGCATGACAGCTCCCTGCGGCATCGGCTCCGGGGGTGGGGTTTTCCTTCCTCCTCTTCGCGCCGGCGAGGAGGTGGGTGCGGAGCCGGGTGCGGGGGCAGAGCCTTTGGAGCCGAAGGGAGCAGAGCAAAGGGGGCGGGCGGGCGGGGCGGGGCGGGGGGGGGGGGGTAGATGGGGCGCTGGCACTCCGCCACCGCGCGCATGCACACCTTTTTGGATTTTTTTAATTTAAAAAACTTTTGGGGGGGGTCCGGATCTGCTGTCCCCCCCATGGCTGCCGCCCTAGGCCATGGCCTAGGGTGGCCTTATGGGTAATCCGGGCCTGCCAGTAAGCCAAAGGCTTAAAAGTGATTATAAGTCTGGTGGTGACCAAAAGGGTTTCCGGCCAGAATAGCGTTCCAGTTCAGTACAGTTTTAATTTCTGAATACCCAATCTCCCCTACTTGTTATAATTGGCGGCAGCCAAGGGTTCCAGCCCTTGACCTATTGTAAGTGGTGTCAGCTTAGGAGATTTGTCAAACATTAGAATCCCCCTTCCTTTACAGTGCTCATCTCCATTTCTAAGCGGAAGAGCCAGCGTTGTCCGTAGACACCTCCAAGGTCTTGTGGATGGTGCACCATTACCTTCCCGCTGGGGCGGTACCTATTGATCTACTCACATTTGCATGTTTTTGAACAGCTAGTTTGACAGAAGCTAATAGGAAACCCTAGCCTTCCAAAATGTTACGAAACTTTCTACCATTCCTGTAACTTTTCTGATGCCAGTATCAACGTGTCAACCTCATCAACCTGATTCGAGTTTCCAAATACATTGTTAGGGCAGAGAGATAAGAACAATTGAATGTAGAAGTGGGTGTCATTGGCATATCTAAAATGGCATATAATAATTCCCAGGCATTGCATCCTTCGATACTAGACTTTATGAATCAGAGACAGGTTTTGTTACCAAATCCATATATGAGACCATATATGCGCCGTTTCGTAACCGTGGACGAACCATGGATCCACCACAACACACCAGAGACCAAACAGCAGTCAAAACAGTGGGTTTCTCAGGGTGAATCAGCGCCAAAGAAGGCCAAGGTGGGTTTGTCAGCCAATAAAGTCATGGCCACCGTTTTTTGGGATGAATGCGATATAATCCACATTGACTACCTTCAAAAGGGTAAAACAATCAATGGCAAATATTATGCCAACTTATTGGGTTGATTTAATGAGGATTTGGGGGGGAAACGACCACATTTGGTCAAGAAAAAAGTTTTTTTGCACCAGGACAATGCAAGGGTGCACACATGTGCGGTTTCCATGGCAACAATCCATGAATTGGGATATGAATTGCTCCCTCATCCACCCTATTCTCTGGATTTAGCCCCGAATGACTATTTCTTGTTTCCAAACCTGAAGAAATGGCTCGGTGGAAAGAGATTTGACTCCGATGAAATTTGGCCCCTGACTGGCATGTGTTACAACCTGCCATTCCGCCGCGCCACTGCCACACTGTCCCAAATGCTATGTGCTCGATTACTGGGGTTTTATAGGGGGGGGGGACTTTAACTTTTTAACTTTTAACTGTTTAACTGTTTTAGCTGTTTTATAATGTCACTTTTATGTGTTTTAATTGGTTCTGTTTGCGTGCTGTAATCCGCCCCGAGCTTCGGATAGGGCGGTCTATCAAGCCGAAACAATAAATAAATAAATAAATAAATAATTAAAAAAATCATCTTACAAACAAATACCTATTTTGATGACCTCGACAAATCTTATTTTTTGGAAGGGATAAAAAATTAGAGACATGTTGGACAAAGTGTATAGAGCTCAAAGGAGACGACGTTGAAAAATAAAACGATTTTTTATCCAAAAACCTATGTTTCATTCAAAAAGTCACGGACTTATTGACCCGCTCTCATATATACCAGTGGAAGGTGTCCAAAGACGGGCAACCAAAATAGTAATAAGTCTGGAAACTTTGAATCCCTATGAAGAACAGCTTAGTGCACTGGCTTTGCTCAGGTCAGAGAAGGGATGGCTGAAAGGGGACATGAAAGCCATGTTTTAAGTCTTCAAAAGGTTGTCATATTACACAGATACAAGATATAGGAATACTATAAAAACGAATTTAACGTAGAACTAAATTTTTTGGAGTGAAAGGAACTTAGGTACATAATAATAGTATCTCAACTATATCTTATCTTTATATATTCTTATTGTAAGATGAGTCTTGAAATAACAAATGAAGCCGGACCTTTTTTGGAGATTATTCCACAAGTTGTATTGTTGTGATTGAGCCCGCGGCTCTGCCTGTGAGTAGGGCTGGGGAGGATGCTGAATCTACAGTGTCTGATTGTAGTATGGAACTGGGTGGGGCTGAGAGTAACCTAAACGCTGGAGCAGGCAGAAAGAGGGCTGCAAGTAATTCCAGTAGGGAAAGTTTGGCACAAAGGAAGCGAGTACGGCAAATACTTATGGCTCCTACTGACTCTGAGTCCTTTGAGGGTTTTCCCAGGGATCGGGAAAGATCATCAAGAGACAGTGATACTGAATTGGACTGGACTCAAGTAAAGGAGATTCAGGGTGGGTGTGATGCAGCCACCAGTAGTGATACTTTTCTGGGGTTTGATAGTGATAATGAGTGACCCTCTGAAACCTCAGGGAATTATTGGGATACGCTAAGTTTTGAAAGACGCTGGGGATCTTTGAGGGACTCACAAAAGGTTTCAGCTGCAGAAAGAGAAGCAGCTGCATCGCCTAATCAGGGGGAGTTGTCCTCTTCGGGCAAGTCTGATCTCTAGGTCTATTTAATGTGCGTTTTTTTGGAGTTTCCTTGCGGCGAGTAAGGAGTTGTTCTTGGTATCCCGTGTTGTATCCCGATATCTTGCATCATGTTCCTGATCCAGTTTACTCATGAGTTGAAGTTTTAGTCTGCCCTTTTGGGCTGAGATGCTGCTACCGCAGTTGGGAAAGGTGGGTGGTTTTGGGTTACAATGTTCTGTTTTCTGTCCAGCTACAGCCGTGTGTTCCTTGTGGCGGGGTTTGAACTCCGCTGGACTTTCTGTGAGTGTCACAAGCTACAAAAATGGTAATGTATATATGGAGGGAGGTTGACAATGCGTTTTGTGGGGATTACGATGAATGTTGTCCCCATGCATGTAGCTCCTGTGGACCTTGGATTGTCTCCTCGTTTCTCCGTCTTTCTCCTGCGTACGTCTCCGGACCAGTTATCGACTACGCTATTGGCTCAACCGTCTGAGGACATCGCAGATGACGTCTTTAGTTTGCTTTTGATCATTCCTTCCGCAATTTTTGGGTTTTGCTGTGGTTTTTTGGGGTTTTTTGGCCAGTTAGGCTATTTTTTTGTTAGTCCCATTTCCATTTCTTGTACAATAAACTCTTTGTTATCCCTTTTACTCTTGGGTTTGGCTTTAATTGGCATCTGCATCACGACACGTATATCTCAAAATTCAAAACTTTCTTTCTATTATTTCTTTAAATAACCTCTATTTTCTTATTGAAATGAAGTAGAAGTTGATTATTATATGATATATGCTATAAAGACCATTATTTATTGTCTTGAGTTAATAATTTATAAAAAGGATAGGAGGTTAAGAGATGATAGATTTTTGGAACTAATGAAATTTTATAGATGTGGTTAGTAGCGTGATTCGATGTGTCTGTGACCTTTTTTTCTTTTCGATCTAATCTTTCTATGTTTCTGATTCCTGTATGCGTTCTTTGTAATTTTGTTTGTTTTTTTTTGTCCGATGTTTATCGTATTTTAAATGAAATTCAATATATTTTTTTAAAATGAAAGGTTGTCATATTGAGAAGGGGGCAAGGCTTGTTTTCCGCTGCTCCATAAACTAAGACAATGCAGTAATGGATTCAAATTACAGGAAAAGAGATCCCAAATAAACACGGGGAAACAATTCCTGGTGGTAATAGTTCAACTCTGGAATCTGCTAACAGGGATTGTGAGAATATGTGGTATGTGGGAATGTGTGGCTGAGGTATGTGGTTTTCTGCAAGAACCAAAGTTGTGTCAGGATAGACCAGAGAAAAAACATGGGGTTTCGCAGTGCATTTTGGTAAGGGAAGGGCTTGGCATTGAGAAGCGGGATTTTCTGAATCCTGCCCTCAGAAGCGAGGAAAGCACCCAAGCTTGAAAGGTAGAATAAAACAGTGTTTCCCAACCAGTGTGCCGTGGCACACTAGTGTGCCGTGAGAGATCATCAGGTGTGCCGTGGAAAATTGGAACTCTCCCCGCTCCTAGCAGCCCCCTCACAGGTTTCCAAGAAACAAATTGAGTCTCTCCGCTTCGATTTTTTTTCTATTTTACTGGATTTTTCCAGAGGCCCCCCCGAACTGTTTATAACAGCTTCATGACATCCATAGTTAACTGGAAGCAAGTTTCACTCAGGGTGAAATTTCACAGAGGTCTGGAGAACAAGCCCTATGAGGAGCGGCTTGAAGAGCTGGGCATGTTTAGCCTGAAGAAGAGAAGGCTGAGAGAAGACATGATAGCCATGTATAAATATGTGAGAGGAAGTCATATATATGTTGTGCTCATCGAAACAGACCCAGGTTTCACACGGAGTGTATAAATACATTTAAAAACATATTAACTATATGTATTACTGTGTTAGAGTGTAATTTTGTGTCATTTTGGTTGGTGGTGTGCCCCAGGATTTTGTAAAGGTAAAAAATGTGCCGTGGCTCAAAAAAGGTTGTAAAACACTGGAATAGAACAATGTTTGGCAAACCTTGAAGTGACCAATATGGTTGCTTGTTTTAAAGAATAAGTAATTAATAATCTTTAGAATTTGACTACAGATAATATGATTGGAAATTGAATCAATTAATAACTGCCAATTTTGACCACGGATGATGGCAGGATCTGAAGGTGGATAAAAGACACAAGCTGTTAGGCATCAATTTGTCGATCTTCTGTCCTGAAAGGTGGTCTTCCAGCTCCTTTTCAACTTGCCCGGCCACCGAGATGACTGGAGCACCATCAACCTCATCTCTGTCTCTATGTGTATGAGAGTATATGCATGAATGTTTAATGCATGAATGGGGGGCTCCCCTCCGTGATGATCGCTTGCAAAATCTTATGTTTCTCTCCAATAATTAAATACTGCTAAATTCTGCTTTCCTTTCTAAATAAATGCTTGACTTGTTGCTTTCCTTTCTAAATAAATGCTTGACTTGTTGCTATCGCTTTCTCAGATCAAATATTTAAGGTGATTAGCTACTTTAGGGCTGGAGAGATAGCACAACGGTAACAACAGCTGTGTTTCCAATCAGAAGGTTGCATGTTCGATTCATGGGCTGGTTTGGACACCCAGCTCTGAGCCCTGTCCACTGTCCACCTAACAGATCAAAAACAAGCCAGCTGTAAGTAGATGAACTAGGGGCCACTCAATGGGGAAGGATTTTTATAAGGACTTTAAAACACCTGAATAAACATAAGGAAGATTGGCTGCCGGAGGTGGAATGTGGAACCAGAGGATGAAGCAACAGCAACCCTTGTGTCGCAGCCAGAAGGGAAATAAATCCTTCTAATTGCACATGTTTGTCTGCACATGTTTGTCTGTACAATGTATTGTAATTGTATGTCAGTCAGCAGGGACTGTCTGCCGTATGTGTAATGTAATCCGCTCTGAGAAGAGCAGAATATAAATGAAGTATGTTATTATTATTATTATTTTGACAATCCTTGTGTTTACTTTTGAATGCTTCCTAATGTGATTATTATATTCTATATTTTTCAGAATACTCAAAGTAATTTATTATTTATTTATTTCAGGAGTTAACCCCGCTCTTCTCAACCCCCGAGGGGGGACTCAGTGCGGCTTACAGTACGGCACAATTCGATGCCTACATAATAACAATATAAAACCCCAAAAAACCCCTTCAACAGTTAAAATACATTAAAATACATTAAAACAGTTGCCTTAGCATCATACACATTCATTCCAGATTAAAACCATGTTCAGTCCATAAAAGCATTGGTCCTCTTCATCTACTTTCTATTTAAAATCCAGTCCTAAAATGCTGCCTAGTGCTGGTGAGCAAACGCCTTGTCCCACAGCCAGGATTTTACTTTTTTCCTGAATGCCAGGAGGGATGCGGTGGATCGTACATTGATAGGGAGCGCATTCCACAGGCGGGGGGCCACCGCCGAGAAGGCCCTATCTCTTGTCCCCACCAACCGCATCTGGGAATTAGGCGGGAGCGAGAGCAGGGCCTCCCCGGATGACCTTAGATTACGAGGTGGGACGTAGCGGCTGATGCGTTCGGACAGGTAAGCTGGGCCAGAACCGTATAGAGCTTTAAAGGTCAAAACCAGCACTTCGAATTGGGCTTGGAATTGAACAGGCAGCCAGCGGAGCTGATACAACAGGGGGTGGTATGCTCCCTGTATGTAGCTCCAGTTAGTAACCTGGCTGCTGCCCTTTGGACTAGTTGGAGTTTCTGAACCGTTTTCAAAGGCAGCCCCACGTAGAGTGCGTTGCAGTAATCTATTCGGGATGTGACCAGAGCGTGGACCACCGTAGCCAGATCAGACTTCCCAAGGTACAGGCGCAGCTGGCGCACGAGTCTTAACTGTGCAAAAGCTCCCCTGGCCACCGCCGGGACCTTCAAACCCTTAATTGTGTTTAAGGGTTTGAAGGTTCAACTCGATTCTGTTTTCCTTTTGAAATGCTTGCATATTGGAATTGATTCATTATTCTGTGCTCTTTTATACTCAAGCTTGATTGTTAGAACACACACACACCCACACACACACACACACACACACACACACATATCAATAAAGGTGAAATGAAAAGTGTTAAAACCCAATATTGGTCTTCCCTTGTCTGTTTGCATGTCATTAATCTCCTCGCCACACTGTTCTCTTGATCAAAGAACGGCTTTTCACCTCAGCCGTGACAGGATCTCTTTCTCTGAAGCTTTTAAAGCAAAGTCTGGATGGCCATCTGTGAAGGCAGGCCTGGGCAAACTTTCTTTTTTCCCCAAAAACTCATTTTTATTAAAGTTTTCAAGTGTACAATAAAAGAGGGGGGAACATTTTAGGTGTGTAAGAAAGTAGGAAAATAGTATAGGTAGGGATGTATGTGTAGAGGGAAAGAGACAGGGTACGTTGGATGGAGTGGATAGGGTAAGATGGGTTAATGTAGACGGGAAAGAAGGGGAATAGGGAAGGGGAAGATTGGTGGGGTAGGTGGGGTATAATTGTTGACTTCCAATCTTCTTCACGTCGGTTCTTTGGTGTTTCTATTTCAACGTGTCTCTTGAACAAAAATTGGCTAACTCTTTCTTAGAAGCATCCTAAGAGCAAATGTAGTTTCTTTTGTCTTCTCTTGATGATCTATTTCAAATTTCCTTGAGTACAATCTATTTTTGGTATCATCAAGCTCTGCTTTATATTCAGATATTGGGTTAATTGTCCATATTCAGAATCTCTGTGATTTTCATTAAGCTTTGATCTTATATTGAGATCGTCTTTGTTCTCCGGTATCTTGCATATTTTTTTCTGGCTGCTATCACTAGATAGTTGAAAAGTTCCCCCCCCCCCTCCTCCTCCTCTGTGTGGTGCCAGTGACGCTGTTGCCTGTCCAAAATGCATCTCGTAATTTTCTGGGAATTTTTCTCTTAGTCTCTTGCTTCCTGATTTTAACTGAAATCCATCTTCTTTGGATAGTTCCTGTTTTCCAGTTTTCTATATTGTGTCCTTCTTTAAGACTTTTGATAGTTTTCTTTTATAAAATTATTTGGCTTTATCTTCAGAGGTTATCCAGTTTCTTTCTCCATTGTATGTTAGCATGAGGCCTTCAGATCTTTCCGAGCAAAACCTTATATTTCTTTTGAGTTCTTTTGTGAGGAATATATATTTCCTCCTCTTATTTAGGGTTATTTGTGAGAGTTCTTTTAGTATAGCCACTTTCATTTGTTTGTAATAAATTGGATTAATTACATTATTTTTAAAGATTTCATCTCTGATCCTTTGTCTTCCAAATTGAACTATTATGTCCCTCGGGACTTTGTTTCTTCTTGCATAAATTGTGTTGGTCCTGTTGACCTTCTCAATGTAGTCTTCCATTTGCTCTTGAGGGATCTTGCGTGATTCTGCCATTAATTTTACAATAATTTGGCGGATATTTTCTTTAGAGTCTTCTTGTAAGTTCCTAAATCTTAATTGATTTTTTTCAAGTTTTGTATTTGCATCTTCTAATTTTCCAATTTTATTTTTTACTTTTTCTTGTTCTTTTTCCAACTTCTTGCTGTACTGTTTTATTTCTTTAATGTCCTCTTTGAAAGTTGACATCTTTTTTATTGCATCTACCTCGCCTTTAATATCCTTTTGAAGATTTGATATTTGGTCATTAAATTGCTGTTGGAACACATCTTGTTTCTCAGATAATTTTTGAATCTCTACTAATATATCTGTTAAATCAATGTCACCTTCGTAAGTTGGGAAGTTTCTTTTTCTCCTTTTTAGTTTTTTGTGTCATCATGTTATTCAATAGTCAATTGTTTATTTCATTCAATAAATATGTTGTCCAATTAATGAATTAATGTATTAATAAGGTTCTTAATTGGTTGATTAATTGATTTATTAATTTAAATAGTTTAATAATTGATAGCAATTGGTAACTTTGTAAGTTCCTTTAATGTATCAATTAGTAGGTTCTTCGTGAGAGACCATAATATAACTACTTTGAAGGATATGTCTTCAAAATAGTTATGTCAGGCCTGGGTAAACTTTCTAACTTGGGGGCCGCATGCTAGCACTCCCTGCTAAGAGGACTGGCTGCCCAGTGATGGAAGGAGAAAGGAAAGAGAAAAGAAAGGAAGGGAAGGAAGGAAGGAAGAGAGAGAGAGGGGGGGAGGGAGGAAATAGAGAAGGAAAGACAAAAGGGAAGGAAGGATAGAAGAGTAGGAGGAAGGGAGGAAGGAAAAAGAGGTAGAGAGGGACGAAAGAAGGAAGGACAAAAGAGTGGAAGGGAAGGATAAGAGGAAGGGAGGAAAGAGGAATGAAAAAGGGAAGGAAGGATGAAAGGGTAGAAGGGAATGGAGGGAGGAAAGACAGAAGGAAACAAAGACAGAAAGGAAGGAAGGAAGAAGAACGAGGGAGAGAGGGAAGGAGGGAGGAAAGAGGGAAGGAAGGAGAAAGAAGGAAGGAAGGATGAAAGGGTGGAAGGGAAGGGTGGAAGGAGAAAGAGGGAGGTAAGGATGGGAGGGAGGTAAGAAGAATAGAGAGAAGGAAGGAAAAACAAAAGGGAAGAAAGGAAGTACAAATGTGTGGAAAGGAGGGGTAGGAGGAAGGAAGGGAAGGAGGAAGGAAGGAAAAAGAGAAGAACGAAGGAAGAAAGGAAGAGAAGGATGGAAGGGAGGAAAGAAAAAGAAGGAAGGATGAAAGGGAGGAAGGGAATGGGGGAGGGAGGAAAGAGGGAAGAAAGAAAAGACAAAAGGGACAGAAGGAAGGATGGAAGGAGAGAAGGAAAAAGAGAGGGAAGGAGGGAGGTAAGAGGGAACGAAAGAAGGACAAAAGGGTGGAAGGGAAGGATGGAAGGAGAAAGAGGGAGGTAAGGAAGGGAGGAAGGTAAGAAGGAAAGAGAGAAGGAAGGAAAGACAAAAGGGAAGGTGAGGAAGAATAGAAGGAAGGAAGGGGAGGACGAATGAAAAAGAGAAGGGAGGAAGGAAAAGGAAGGAAGGACGAAAGGGTGAAAGGGAATAGAGGGAGGAAAGAGAAAAGGAAGAAAAGACGAAAAGGAAAGAAGGAAGGAAGGAGAGAAGGAATAAGAGAGGGAAGGAAGGATGTAAGAGGGAAGGAAGGAAGGACAAAAGGGTGGAAGGGAATGGAGGGAGGGAGGAAAGAGAAAAGGAAGAAAAGACAAAAGAGAAAGAAGGAAGGAAGGAAGGAAGGAAGGAGAGAAGGAATAAGGGAGAGAGGGAAGGAGGTATGAGGGAAGGAAGGACAAAAGGGTGGAAGGGAAGAATAGAAGGAGAAAGAGGGAGGCAAGGAATGGAGGAAAGTAAGAAGGAAAGAGAGAAGAAAGGAAAGGCAAAAGGGAAGGAAGGATGAATGGGTGGAAGGGAATGGAGGGAGGAAAGAGAGAAGGAAAAAAAGAAGGAAAAAGGGAGAGAGGGAAGGAACAGGAACGAGGGAAGGAAGAAAAGACAAAAGGGGGGAAGGGAAAGGAGTGAGGGAAGGAGGGGAAGATAGAAGGAAGGAAAGATAGGATGGTGAGAGAGAGGAGGGCCTGAGAAAAGAGCCCAAGGGGACGCATCTGGTCTCCAGGCCTGGGTTTACCCATACCTGTGCCTCCCTGCTTGACACAATGGAATTGGACTTGGTGTCTCTACCTAATCTATATATTTGTGTTCAATTTGGGGGGACTTGCACTCTAACCTTGGTGGACAATCATACTTGACCACAAGTATGGTGATGATGAAGATGATGAAGATGAAGATGGTAATGACGATGATGATATGATGACTTGCAACTTTGAGGGAGACTCAGCTCAGAATGGCCCTTTGCTCAAAAGCTCCGCATCAGTGAAGAGCTTGAAAGCAATTTCTTCATAGGGATTGGCAGTCCCACACTCAAACAAGCAACCAAAGAGCAGAGACTTATTTTCCTTGCACACGGCCAGATCCGAATAGGCACTGGGCCCTTTGTTCAGCACCCAAGGGTCTTTCCAGGAGTCTTTCTCAAAGGGAGACATGTTCAAGTAGATGCCCAGGTCCAGGCGTTCATTCTTGTTTGTGGGGTGGGAGAAGATCAGCCATTGCTTTTTGCTCTCGTAGGAAGCTGAGGAGGAATGGGTGCCTAGCTCTGCCATGGGTGAAAAGCTCACTACGCTGCCCTGGCATCCATGGGGAGGTTCAGACAACCCTTTAGAGAGGAAGGATTTATCAAAGAATTCTCCATGGTCTTCACTGAAGGCCTCCGCCCGGGACCTGTCAGGGCTCCGGGCATTACAGTATAATATTGGACTATTATCCTGGCTGGTCAGTTCAGTGACCTGGCATTCGGTTGTCCGCAAGGACCTGAGGAGCCGGCCCTGGGACCACTTCTTCCCGCCGTCATCACTGTAGAACATGAAGGCATGGGGTTTCGTCCAGTCAGGGGCCGGGTACCGGTTGATGTAGTAGGCATAAGCTGGGACCACCAATCGGCCCGTGCTCAACTGGAAGCCATGGCCCGGCCCAACAGCAAAAGTGGCCCATCTCCTCAAGTTATCTTTAATGGCCTTTTTGGTCAGGTCGGTGGTCTGGCTCCAGGTCCGGCCACCATCTCGACTCGAGACGTAACACAATCTGGCGGCGTTTTTTCCACTGTCGAGCTGTTGCTGCTCTGTCACTCCAGTCTCGACACAGATAAAGAAAAGGAAAATGGTGCTGCTGTTCTTCTCGTATAGCGGGCAAGGGTTCATAGTGCGGTGCCCCGGCAATGTGGCCGTCTTCAGAGATTCCTGCGGACTCCACTAGAACAAAAGAAGGGTTGTGCAGTTACGTTAGCCGGTAGCTTTTGTCTTTCGGTAGATGCATATGTATTCTCCGTGACATTCATTAGAGTTAGAGATCTTGATTCAAAGAGCAAACAGACCAATGGCTTGGAGAAAGGAAACCAACCATCACCCAAGTCAAAAAAAAAAAGAAAAGAAGCACCATTAAAGCCCTGGCAGACCATGAAAAAAGTATCTGCAAACCCCACCTCATCCAAGATGAATTGAATCACCTAAACTGGGCTTTACAGGCCAATGGAGACTCCACCTCAGACATCAGAAGAGCTGCAAGACCGAGAACAAGCCACAAGAGCCACAAGATTCACCCAGAGGGAAAGTGTTCTTGTCATACATCAAGTGAACCCCTGACCACATTAATAATACTATAATAATAATAACACTTTATTTATACCCTGCCACCATCTCCCCAAGGGGATTCGGGGCGGCTTACATGAGGCCAAGCCCAACAATACATCAGTAAAACAACAAAGCAAGCAAACAAATAAACATAATACGATGAACACAACATAGATATCCTGGCAGGAATGGCAGAAAGACACACACGAAGGTCTTGCTCAATTTATAGTTAACACGCAATCAAAGAGCATCCTGAACTCTTGCAACAATGGAATTGAACCAAACTTGGCATACTGAACTCTCATTACCAACAGAAAGTACTGAAAGGGTTTGCTTGGGAATTTACCTTGCGTTTGGAAGTTGTAGTTCACCTACATCCAGAGAGCACTGTGGACTCAAACAATGTTATGTTGTTGTTTGTTTTCTATCCAGAATCACAATGTTGGAAGGAGGCTCGCCACTTTAAGGTCCCTAAAACAGGCATTGGAAAACTTTGGCCCTCTGGGTGCTTTGGACTTCAACTCCCACCATTCCTAACAGCCTGAGGCCCTTTCCTGCTCAAATGGCTGAGGGGGGAAAAGAAAAAGGGCCTGAGGCTGCTAGGAATGGTGGGAGTTGGAGTCCAAAACACCTGGAAGGTCCAAGTTTGCCCATGCCAGCTTTCGACAGAGACCTCTTCCTCTTCCTTCCCCTTCGCGCCCTTTCTTCCTCCTCCTGCCGAACACTTACTTTTTCTTCTCCCCTTTCGCTCCCTTCTTTAGGAGGAGAGGGGGGAGGGCGGAAGACGTGACCCGTGCGGACGCTACTGCGCAGACTCGCCCCACGTCTTCCCCCTCCCTCCCTCCCCACCTGAACACGCTCACACTGCCCCCTCGGATCAAAATGGCGGCAGCGTGAGCAAAGCGAGGCAAAGCAAGCAGAGCGAGGCTGGAAAGAAGGGAGCCCGAGTAGAGAAAAAAAAGTGTTCGGCAGGAGGGAGAAGAAAGGGTATTGGGGGTTCCAATTTCCCACGGCACACCTGATGATCACTCACGGCACATTAGTGTGCCGTGGCACACTCGTTGGGAAACACTGATGTAGGGAAATCAATCCAACGGGTAGATAAAGCGCTTCAGAGGACAAATTATAGGAAGCTGGTCAGATCAGGGCATCATTTCCTTATTCAGGTGAGGGCGGAAGGGCCCCCTGCGTTCAAGTTGATCTGACATGCAGCAGGGAGTTCCACAGTTCCTGGATGCCCTATAGGGCCAGCATCGCTGGGAGTGTGGCTACAGCAGCAGCTTCAACAAGCGACCTTCCTTTACTTTGCTTTCTTCCCCTAATCCTAACATTGTAACCAATCCCCTAATAAAGTATCATTTAATTATAATTTTTCCTCTCCATAGTGATACAATGTGTCATTTACTGTCTCCAACTCTCTCCAAGCATGAACTTTCATGAACTTTTATGGACTTTTGCCTAATTTAAAGGACTTTCAGAAACTTTTTGGAAACTTTTTCCATTCAAACCCCATGGACTCTTTTCATGATTTATGAATTCATATGGACTCTGGTGGGTGGGAAGGGCTGATATGAGATGATATGGTTGCTATTTCACTCCTTTATGAATGTATTCCTATGTGCTTTCCCCTTCTTTGGGTTCCTATATGAAATATGAAATGCCACCTTTTCGTGACCCCAGCATACCAAGGCTCCAGGGAAACTCTCAATTCTTGGGCTAATCTCCTAACACAAAGGACTTAACCAGCACATTTGCATGGACAATAGCAACGGGCACATCTATTCAAACCTCGGAGTTGGCCCATTTGAAGGATATGCGTCCCTTGGGCACGTGACTTTCAAATCTCGGAGCATGGCCATCTGAAGGACGTGCCTCATGGTGATTCTTATCATTCCTCACAAAGAGGACATCCTGCCTTCGGGAGGATTTGGGTGTCCCATCTGCCTCACCCTTTGTTTACATTCCCTTGGCCGAAACCAAAGACCAGATATCATCAATGGATCCCATATCTAGAATAAAGGATTACCGTGGTCTGGCATTTGCGCCAGACCAAAAATGTTTATTCCTTTCACTTGGGACAATACAACTAGCTAGCTGGAGGACTCTTGGAGTTATTGCCAGCAATTGGACAAACATTAAGTCATTTAATCCACTCATCTTTTCTTCCCGGTTCATTGTTTCCTGCTTGGACCGCCTCCTTCGCTCTCATTGGCTGAGAGCCCGAAGTGGCGCTGGCTTCCTGATTGGCTGAGATGTGGCTAAGCCGGCAACGCCTCCCTCCCAGCTGATGACTCCATCCAATCAGCTTGAAGCCGGCAAGGGGGCGGAGGGCGGGGAACTTGAACTTTGACAGCTCTGTATTTCTATAAAAATGTGATATATTGCCTAGCGCTTTATGTCAGCTCTTGGCATCTTATTGCGGCTTGACATCCACTCCAGCTGGAAAAAAATAAATAACTCGGTGGTGTTTCTTCAACTTGGTGAGACTTTTATTAGGGAAATTCAGGGAAAATTGGATTGACTGCTTCCTATTACGCCAGGGCTATATCGGATCCTCTTTGGTGGGTCTGGCTGGTCTCTGCCTTCATGGCAAATCCTTGCTTGATAGCACAGGGAAGGCCACGTTTTCAAGCTCTTCCTAAAGACTGCCAATGTAGGGCCTTGTCTGATATCCTTGGGGAGTGAATTCCAGAGACGGGGGGCCACTATAGAGAAGCCCCTCTCCCTTGTCCCCACCAGACACGCCTGCGAAAGGGGCGGGTGCGAGAGCAGGGCATCTCCGGACGATCAAAGAGATCACGTGGGTTCGTAGATGTAAATGCGGTCACGTAGGTAGGCGCGTCCCAAAGCCATTCAAGGCTTTGTAGGTTTGAACCTGCACCTTGAATTGGGAAGCTGATGAGGAAACACAACCTACAAACTATCTACAGACCCACTAAGAAAGTCCAACCAATGCTACGTTCAGCAAAGGACAAGAGGGATCCTCTCCCCTCTGCAGGAGTCTACCAGATAGCATGCAGCTGTTGACAAGTTATTATTTGAAAACACAGAAATATATAAAATCCTGCTTAAGAAAGACACGGAAAATAACCAGAAAAAAGAATACATGGACAAGTGGTCCAGGAATGTAGGCTTTAGAATAAACACAAAAACATGGAGTAACATCTAGAATAACACAATAAAAAAATCCCTGAGCAATGCCTTTCAAGATAGTTGGGTAAAAATGATATCCGGTGGTACCTTTCTCCAGAAAAGATAAAGAGAATCTATAAAAACACCGACCCAAAGTGCTGGAAGTGTGGCAATAGGAACGGCACCTTTTTCCACCTCTGGTGGACGTGCGATAAGGCAGCTAAATATTGGAGTATGATCCATAAAGAACTTTAAAAAATAATAACACACAAGCTAGAAATAAAGCCAGAGATATACCTTCTGGGAATACTCGATGAAACAATCCCACCAATGGAGAAGAAAATTATTATATTAGGGATAACAGCGGCTAGGATATTGTATGCCAGGAACTGGAAATCCTCAGAAATACCAACAAAAAAAAGGAGTGGTTTATTAAAGTTACAGAGACAATCCAAATGGATTGGTTAACGGAAAGATTAAGAGACAAAAATAAGGAAGAGAAGGGGAAAACTGACTGGGGAGCTATAAGGAAATACTGTAGATTAGAATATAATGTAGACTTATTGCTAGATTAATTACGAAAAAATGTTTTCTTTATCCTCATACAGGCAGGCCCAGATTACCCATAAGGCCACCCGAGGCCATGGCCTCGGGTGGCAGAATTGGGGGGCCGGCCAATTTGGACCCCCCAAAATAAATTTTTTTTAAAGTTCGATCTTTGGCGCTTCTGCACTTGCACGCAGGGCGCCATAGACTCTCAGAGGCAGTTCCGCTGCCTCTGCGAATCTATGGCGCCCCCCTGCGCGCAGGCGCAGAAGCGCCAATGATCATCCCTCCCTTCTAAAGCCCTCCCTCCTAAACCCTCCCTCCCAAAGCCGCAGCATGCCGCCCGCCTCAGATTTCACCACTTCTGAGGTGGCCGGCATGTCACCGCCCCGGGAGGGAGGGGCGAACCGCGGGGGAAATGCTCCCTCACAGCTCGCCCCTCCCTCCCAAGGCCGCGGCATGCCGCCCGCCTCAGCAGTGGCGAAATCTGAGGTGGCCGGCATGTCACAGCCCCGGGAGGGAGGGGCGAACCGCGGGGGAGATGCTCCCTCACAGCTCGCCCCTCCCTCCCAAGGCCGCGGCATGCCGCCCGCCTCAGCAGTGGCGAAATCTGAGGTGGCCGGCATGTCACAGCCCCGGGAGGGAGGGGCGAACCGCGGGGGAGATGCTCCCTCACAGCTCGCCCCTCCCTCCCAAGGCCGCGGCATGCTGCCTGCCTCAGAAGGGCGATTTCTTGAAAACCAATAAAGAACTTTTTTTAAAAAAGAAAAGAAAACACAGAAATGCTGGACCACTCTCACAACCACCATGTCAGACTACACAGAGAAGCCATTGAAATCCACAAGAAGCATGTGAACAATTTCGACTGAAAGGAGGAAACAATGAAAAGGAATTAAAGTACTCTAAAATTATAACAGTAAATAAAGAGCAACATTCAAACACAGGGGAACTCCAGAGAAGAAACAATCAGGGACATCTAATCACCTCTCAACAAAGGCTTTCCCCAGGCAGTAATAAGCCACACCGAAAAACTGTAAGGGAACTTGGGTTTAGGGTTGCAGAGCCCACAAGGAGGAAGAACACCAGAGAGACCAGCCAATCCAGTTCAATACTCTTTATTTTCAAGCTGATTCAGCATTGAGGCGGACAGACAGCTTTTCTGTAAGCACTCAAAAGTCTGCCACGCCTATTGCGCAGTTAGGAAAGATTTTATATTATTTTCTTATCAACAGCTAACAATATCTCATTGCTCTCTGTCAGGATTGGGTATTTGTCCTGATCATGCACGTTTTGATTGGCTCTATATCAGGGGTGCTCACACTTTTTCAGCATGGGAGCTACTGATTAAAAAATCAAGTCCCAAAGATCACCTACCCAGAAATGTAAAATGTATAACTATTTTCTTATTTATTTATTTATATTTATTATTCATTTTTATGAACCGCTCCTTCCAGCAGGCTCGGGGCAGTTTACATAAAATGAAGTTATAAAACATCAACATTTCAATTTAATAACAACAATATAAAACAGAGCATAAAAATACATCCAACCACCCCATTTCTCCCACACTGCCATATTACCACACATATTATCAGCCAGAAAGTAAGAAGAGAGGCTTTTGAACTACAAGGCCATTTAATACGCAGCAAGGTAAACAAAGGGGCATGCAAAAATACATCCAACCACCCCATTTCTCCCACACTGCCATATTACCACACATATTATCAGCCAGAAAGTAAGAAGAGAGGCTTTTGAACTGCAAGGCCATTTAATACTCAGCAAGGTAAACAAAGGGGCATGCATAAATACATCCAACCACCCCATTTCTCCCACACTGCCATATTACCACACATATTATCAGCCAGAAAGTAAGAAGAGAGGCTTTTGAACTGCAAGGCCATTTAATACTCAGCAAGGTAAACAAAGGGGCATGCCAAAATACATCCAACCACCCCATTTCTCCCACACTGCCATATTACCACACATATTATCAGCCAGAAAGTAAGAAGAGAGGCTTTTGAACTACAAGGCCATTTAATACGCAGCAAGGTAAACAAAGGGGCATGCAAAAATACATCCAACCACCCCATTTCTCCCACACTGCCATATTACCACACATATTATCAGCCAGAAAGTAAGAAGAGAGGCTTTTGAACTGCAAGGCCATTTAATACTCAGCAAGGTAAACAAAGGGGCATGCATAAATACATCCAACCACCCCATTTCTCCCACACTGCCATATTACCACACATATTATCAGCCAGAAAGTAAGAAGAGAGGCTTTTGAACTGCAAGGCCATTTAATACTCAGCAAGGTAAACAAAGGGGCATGCCAAAATACATCCAACCACCCCATTTCTCCCACACTGCCATATTACCACACATATTATCAGCCAGAAAGTAAGAAGAGAGGCTTTTGAACTGCAAGGCCATTTAATACGCAGCAAGGTAAACAAAGGGGCATGCAAAAATACATCCAACCACCCCATTTCTCCCACATTTCCATATTCCCCATCATATATTTCTCAAGGAACAAAGCAAGCAGAGAGGCTTTGGACCTAAAAGGCCATTTTTAAAAATAAAAAGGAAACAAAGAGACATGCCACAGAACAATCAAGCACCCACCCCAAAGTAAAAAGACCAACCTTTGAGATGCGGTAAGAAAATGACCCCAAAGCGTCCTTCTCCTCCTCCTCCGTCGTTGCTCCTATTTCCACGCCGCCAGCATGCGTGCCGCCTCCAAGAGCTCACGAGAAGTCCGAGAGGCAGAATGGGCACTTCTGCGCATGCGCGCGGGGCTAGCCATGCATTGCGTCATCCAGGCCCGCCCCCTTTGGTCTCCTACGACTCTGAGTGGCTGGAGAAGGACGAAGGGAGGAATCCAAAAGAGGGGGCCCATTCTGCCTCTTGGACTCTGGAGCTTTTGGAGGCGGCGCGCGAGCAGGGAGCGGGGAGGAGCAACGACGGAGGACTTCTTTGCAGCATGCAGGGGCGCGTGAAGAGAACCAACAGCAAAAAACCTGGTCAGGGGCCTGAAGATCACCAGGATGAGGCCTGAAGATCACCCTGGTGATCGCGATCACCGTTCTGAGCACCCCTGCTCTATATCTTCTAGCATACAAGATCAGAGTTCCATCACAGAGTCGATCGCAATTGACCAGTCGATCGCAGTCCCTGAGCTGGTAGATCGCAGCCGGATTTCTGTTGGGTGCTTCTGCCCCGTGCGCTGCGCATCTCCCTCAGGGCTTCCTCATGCTGCCCCTGATGCGACTCCCCCGCCTCCATCCTCAGTGCCATCGCAGCATGGTCTGAGGAGGAGGGAGGGAGAAGGGCATCAGAGCGAAGGAAGGGGCGGGCGCCGGGCCCAACCATGCGCACTTGGAGCTTGCGGTAGTGCGCGAAGGCAAGCCATGAGGGAGGACAACATCAAAGCCGCACAATCCAAGTGCGCATGCGCGGGCCAGGTGCCCACCCCCTCCTTCACTCTGCTGCCCTTCTTCTTCCTCCCTCCTCCTCAGGCCACGCTGCGACGGCACTGAGAATGGAGGCGGGGGAGTCGCCTCAGGGGCAGCATGAGGAAGCCCCGAGGGAGATGCGCCCCACAGCGAGTTCATCTGCTTGGCCACATTGATCAGCATTGAATGGCCTTGCAGCTGAAAGGTCTGGCTTCTTGCTGCATGCTAATATATCTGTGGAACAATGTCAAGGGTGGGAGAAGGAAATCTTTTCTGATATCCTTGGAGAATGAATTCTTACTGCGTGCTAATATATCTGTGGAATAATGTCAGTTGAATGCAGGTTTGAATATTCCATTGGCCACCTTGATTAGCATTGAATGTCCTTGCAGCTTCAGGGCCTGGCTTCTTACTGGGTGCTTATATATCTGTGGAGTAATGTCCAGGGTGGGAGAAGGAACTCTTGGTTGTCCGTAAACACCTCCAAAGTCTTGTGGCCGGCATGACTGCATGGAGCACCATTACCTTCCCGCTGGAGCAGTACCTATTGATCTACTAATATTTGCATGTTTTCGAACTGCTAGGTTGGCAAAATGTTGTGAAACCTTCTACCATTGCTGTAACTTATCTCAGGGCTGTCCAACTGGCGGCCCGGGGGCCGTACACGCCCCCCCAGCCTGTTGGGCACGGCCCCCGCTATTCCCTGGCCGCCATTTTTAATTTTTTTTTTAAAAAAATCTATTTTTTTTAAAAAAATGGCAGCCGAGGGGGGGGAGGGGGCAGGGAGGAGGAAGTGAGCCAGCTCCTCCTCCCTGCACCGCCCCCTCCGTCCCTCTCTCCGCGCCGCCGATTGCATCGGCGCCGGTGAGAGAGGGACAAGGGGTGGTACAAGGAGGAGGAAGAGGGCTAGCTCCTCCTCCCTGCACCGCCCTCTTCTTCCCTCTCTCGCCAGCGCCGATGCCTTGCAAGGGAGGGGGGTTCCCCCGGCGGGGCCTCCGTGCCTTGCAAGGCATCCCGGCAGCAGCTGAAGCCAGCGCCGGCTTCAGCCGCTGCTGCGATCCCTTGCAAGAGAGGGGGGTCCCCCGGCGGGGCCTCCATCCCTTGCAAGGCATCCCGGCAGCGGCTGTAGCCAGCGCCGGCTTCAGCCACTGCTGCGATCCCTTGCAAGGGAGGGGGGTCCCCTGGCGGGGCCTCCGTGCCTTGCAAAGGATCCTGGCAGCAGCTGAAGCCGGCGAAACCGCCAGCTTCATCTGCGGCTAGGATGTCTTGGAAGGGAGGGGGGTGCCGCGTGGCTCCTCCCTCTCTCCCAAAGCTTCCCGGCAGCCGGGGGTGGGGCCGGGGGCGGGGCCGGGCGGCCCCCCCAGGTCATCAATGACCTGGAATCGGGCCCTTGGCCGGTTAGATGTTGGACAGCACTGACTTATCTGATGCCAGTATCGACGTGTCAACCTTATCAACCTGATTCGAGTTTCCAAATACTACCGTATGTTAGGACAGAGAGATAAGAACAATTGGATGTAGAAGTGGATGTCATTGGCATATCTAAAAGGGCGTATAAGAATTCCCAGGCGTTGCATCATTCGATACTAGACTTTTTGAATCAGAGACAGGTTTCGTTACCAAATCCACATATGAGACCTATAATATTTTATAGGCATTCCACGGCATGGAACGGTTACAAAAGGTTTTCTCACATTTCATCACCCAATAAAATGCATCAGGGGATACACCCAAAAGGTTACACTAGTTCAGTCAAATCTAAGATGAGTTATATGGCAACGGACCATCTTTTTGCTTGGGAAGGGAGTATCATGAGGCTTCACTGCTTTAAGATGCCTTACACCAGGTATGGGCAAACGTGGGCCCTCCCTCCAGGTGTTTTGGACTCCAGCTCCCACTATTCCTAACAGCCGGTAGGCTGTTAGGAATTGTGAGAGTTGGAGTCCAAAACACCTGGAGGGAGGGGCCACGTTTGCCCATGCCTGCCTTATACACAGGTATGAGAGTCAGCGTTTGAGACTCACACCAAAGTGAAGCAACTTTATTTTGTCTCTCTATTCTTTTATTGGAGATGCTAACAATAGACGTAAGGCTTTGCCTTTTTGAAAACTTACCAAGGCAACCATTTGTATTTCTCTCATGTTCCCTACTGTGCATTATTTTTTTACTATTTAGATAATTTTTGCCCTGTTCTTCAGCCACAAAAGCTCAAACACTTTACCTTACAACCTTAATGTCAGGGGAAAAAAAACTTTACCTTACAATGCATTACAGTAATCCAGTGTTTCCCAACCTTTTTTGAGCTGCGGCACACTTTTCACATTTACAAAATCCTGGGGCACACCACCAACCAAAATGACACAAAATGACACTCTAACACAGTAATACATATAATTAATATGTTTTTAAATGTATTTATACAATCACTTAGTGTGAAACCTGGGCCTGTTAATATGTTTTTAAATGTATTTATACACTCAGTGTGAAACCTGGACCTGTTTCGATGAACACAACATAGATATCCTGGCAGGAATGGCAAACTTGGCATATTGAACTCTCATTACCAACAGAAAGTACTGAAAGGGTTTGCTTGGGAATTGACCTTGAGTTTGGAAGTTGTAGTTCGGGACGGCTTATATTTGGGTCGGCTTATACTCGGGTATATATGGTAGTTTTAAAAACATGCAGTTCAAAAACATGCAAATGTGAGTAGATCAATAGGTACCGCTCCAGCAGGAAGGTAACAGTGCTCCATGCAGTCATGCTGGCCACATGACCTTGGGGGTGTCTATGAACAACACTGGCTCTTTGGCTTAGAAATGGAGATGAGCACCAACCCCCAGAGTCGGACGCGACTAGATTTAATGTCAGGGAAAACCTTTACCTTAAAATAAATTACAGTAGTCAAACCGGAAGGTTTTGAAAGCCTAGATCGGCTTATATTCGGGTCGGCTTATACTCTGGTATATATGGTAGTTCAAAAACATGCAAATGTTCAAAAGCATGCAAATGTGAGTAGATCAATTGGTACTGCTCCAGCAGGAAGGTAACAGCGCTCCATGCAGTCATGCTGGACACATGACTTTGGGGGTGTCTATGGACAACACTGGCTCTTTGGCTTAGAAATGGAGATGAGCACCAAAGCCCAGAGTCGGACATGACTAGATTTAATGTCAGGGAAAACCTTTACCTTAAAATACATTACAGTAGTCAAACCAGAAGGTTTTGAAAGCCTAGACCAGTGTTTCAAGGTATTCTGTGGTTCAAGAGCAGGTACATCTTGTGCAACAAGCAGAGTGAGGTGACTAGAATTGCTCTGGGCTACTTTGCTGCAGTTAATTAATTGGCAAAGCAGGGTGGGACTGAAACTAGTTCAAAGACTCGTTATCTATTTCCATTATGAAATTATATTCTTGATCAGCATGGGAGACCAATGGCATCGCGTATGTTATGGAACTTGGCGATGCTGCACTCGCACCAAATATTCCTACACTTCTCCACAGTCAGGTCAGGAACCAGATTGTAATGCAGTAAAGGTAAAGGTTGTCCCCTGACATTAAGTCCAACTCTGGGGTTTGATGCTCATCTCCATTTTTAAGCCGAAGAGCCGGCGTTGTCCGTAGACACCTTCAAGGTCTTTTGGCCGGCATGATTGCATGGAGCACCATGACCTTCCCGCTGGAGCGGTACCTATGGATCTACTCACATTTGCATGTTTTCGAACTACTAAGTGGGCAAAATGTTGTGAAACTTTCTACCACTGCTGTAACTTATCCGGTAGGCTGTTAGAAATTGTGGGAGTTGGAGTCCAAAACACCTGGAGGGAGGGCCCAAGTTTGCCCATGCCTGCCTTACAAACAGGTATGAGAGTCAGCATTTGAGACTCACACCAAAGTTAAGCAGCTTTCTTTTGTCAACTACTCTTTTATTTGAGATGCTAACAATAGACGTAAGACTTTGCCATTTTGAAAACTTACCAAGGCAACCGGTGAATTTCTCTCCTGTTCCCTACTGTAGATTATTTTTATTATTTAGGTAATTTTTGTCCTGTTCGTTAGCCACAAAGGCTCAAACACTTACCTTACAACCTTAATGTCAAGGGGGGGGGGACTTTACCTTACAATGCATTACAGTAATCCAGTGTTTCCCAACCTTTTTTGAGCTGCGGCACACTTTTCACATTTACAAAATCCTGGGGCACACCACCAACCAAAATGACACAAAATGACACTCTAACACAGTAATACATATAATTAATATGTTTTTAAATGTATTTATACAATCACTTAGTGTGAAACCTGGGCCTGTTAATATGTTTTTAAATGTATTTATACACTCAGTGTGAAACCTGGACCTGTTTCGATGAACACAACATAGATATCCTGGCAGGAATGGCAAAAAGACACACACGAAGGTCTTGCTCAATTTATAGTTAACACATAATCAAAGAGCATCCTGAACTCTTGCAACAATGGAATTGAACCAAACTTGGCATATTGAACTCCCATTACCAACAGAAAGTACTGAAAGGGTTTGCTTGGGAATTGACCTTGAGTTTGGAAGTTGTAGTTCGGGTCGGCTTATATTCGGGTCGGCTTATACTCGGGTATATATGGTAGTTTTTAAAGCATGCAGTCCAAAAACATGTAAATGTGAGTAGATCAATAGGTACCGCTCCAGCAGGAAGGTAACAGCGCTCCATGCAGTCATGCTGGCCACATGACCTTGGGGGTGTCTATGGACAACACTGGCTCTTTGGCTTAGAAATGGAGATGACCACCAACCCCCAGAGTCGGACATGACTAGATTTAATGTCAGGGAAAACGTTTGCCTTAAAATACATTACAGTAGTCAAACCAGAAGGTTTTGAAAGCCTAGACCAGTGTTCCAAGATATTCTGTGGTTCAAGAGCAGGTACGTCTTGTGCAACAAGCAGAGAAAGGTGTCTAGAATTGCTCTGGGCTACGTTGCTGCAGTTAATTAATTGGCAAAGCAGGTTGGGACTGAAACCAGTTCAAAGAGTCGTTATGTATTTCCATTATGAGATTATATTTTTTATCATCATGGGTGACCAATGGCATCTTGTGCAACAAGCAGAGAAAGGTGTCTAGAATTGCTCTGGGCTACGTTGCTGCAGTTAATTAATTGGCAAAGCAGGTTGGGACTGAAACCAGTTCAAAGACTCGTTATCTATTTCCATTATGAAATTATATTCTTTATCAACATGGGAGACCAATGGCATCGCGTATATTATGGAACCTGGCGGTGCTGCACTCACACCAAATATTCCTACACTTTTCCACAGACAGGTCAGGAACCAGGTTGTAATGCAGTAAAGGTAAAGGTTGTCCCCTGACATTAAGTCCAGTCGTGTCCTACTCTGGGGGTTGGTGCTCATCTCCATTTTTAAGCCAAAGAGCCAGCGTTGTCCATAGACACCTCCAAGGTATTTTGGCCAGCATGACTGCATGGAGCACCATTACCTTCCCGCTGGAGCGGTACCTATTGATCTACTCACATTTGCATGTTTTCAAACTGCTAAGTTGTCAAAATGTTATGAAACTTTCTACCATTGCTGTAACTTATCTGATGCCAGTACCGACGTGTCAACCTCATCAACCTGATTCCGGTTTCCAAATACGTAGTTAGGGCAGAGAGATAAGAACAATTGGATGTAGAAGTGGATGTCATCGGGCATATAAGAATTCCCAGGCATTGCATCATTCGATACTAGATTTTTTAAAATCAGAGACAGGTTTTGTTACCAAATCCACATATGAGACCTATAATATTTTATAGGCATTCCACGGCACGGAACTGTTACAAAAAGGTTTTCTCACATTTCATCACACAAAAAATGAATCAGGGGATACACCCAAAAGGTTACACTGGTTCAGTCAAATCTAAGATGAGTGATGGCAACAAACCATCTTTTTGCTTGGAAAGGGAGTATCATGAGGCTTCACTGCTTTACACCAGGTATGGGCAAACTTGGGCCCTCCCTCCAGGTGTTTTGGACTCCAACTCCCACAATTCCTAACCGCTGGTATGTTTTGAAAGCCTAGATCGGCTTATATTCGGGTCGGCTTATACTCGTGTATATATGGTAGTTTTTAAAGCATGCAGTTGAAAAACATGCAAATGTGAGTAGATCAATAGGTACTGCTCCAGCAGGAAGGTAACAGCACTCCATGCAGTCATGCTGGCCACATGACCTTGGGGGTATCTATGGACAACACTGGTTCTTTGGCTTAGAAATGGAGATGAGCACCAACCGCCAGTGTCGGACATGACTAGATTTAATGTCAGGGAAAACCATTACCTTAAAATACATTGCAGTAGTCAAACCAGAAGGTTTTGAAAGCCTAGACCAGTGTTTCAAGATATTCTGTGGTTCAAGAGCAGGTACGTCTTGTGCAACAAGCAGAGTGAGGTGACTAGAATTGCTCTGGGCTACTTTGCTGCAGTTAATTGGCAAAGCAGGGCGGGACCCAAACTAATTCAAAGACTCATTATCTATTTCCATTATGAAATTATATTCTTTATCAGCATGGGAGACCAATGGCATCGCATATGTTATGGAACCTGGCGATGCTGCACTCGCACCAAATATTCCTACACTTCTCCACAGACAGGTCAGGAACCAGATTGTAATGTAGTAAAGGTAAAGGTTGTCCCCTGACATTAAGTCCAGTCGTGTCCTACTCTGGGGGTTGGTGCTCATCTCCATTTCTAAGCCGAAGAGCCAGCGTTGTCCATAGACACCTCCAAGGTCTTGTGGCTGGCATGACTGCATGGAGCACCGTTTACTTCCCGCTGGAGTGGTACCTATGGATCTCCTCACATTTGCATGTTTTCGAACTGCTAGATTGGCAAAATGTTGTGAAACTTTCTACCATTGCTGCAACTTATCTGATGCCAGTACCGACGTGTCAACCTCATCAACCTGATTCTAGTTTCCAAATACTATGCAGTCAAATCTAAGATGAGTTATGGCAACGAAGCATCTTTTTGCTTGGGAAGGGAGTATCATGAGGCTTCTCCGCTTTAAGATGCCTTACACCAGGTATGGGCAAACTTGGGCCCTCCCTCCAGGCATTTTGGACTCCAGCTCCCACAATTCCTAACAGCCTAACAGCTGAAGAAAATGGAAGTTCTCCACCTGCCTGCACCACAGGAAGAACACCACCATCCCCAGGTCTGCATAGGCAAATCTGTGCTTAAGTCCATTCAGCAGTTCACCTACCTGGGAAGCATCATCTCTTCAGACGCCAAGATTGATAAAGAGATAGATCACAGATTAGCAAAGGCATATAGTGCATTTGGAAGGCTTCACAAAAGAGTCTGGAGGAACAAGCACCTGAGGCAAAGCACCAAAATCAGTGTGTACAGAGCTATCGGTCTCAAAGAGAAACGCAAAAAGAACCGCAACTTGGAAACAACATCACTCAAGGAGACTTTCTGCTGTGCTTTCTGCAACCGAACTTGCCTATCTCAGATTGGCCTTTTTAGTCATCAACGCGCTTGTAAAAAGCATGGGAAGGAGTCCTTCCTAAGAATCTTTGTTCGCAAAGTAATGCCGAGAATCAAATCAATCGAAAGTTTCAATGACCACTCATGGAATCCCTTTGGAAAGCTAAGGCAACCTCTCCAAGCTCTCCTTCCATCCGTCTTGGTTACTTACTGCAGATGTCAAACCTAGGCATATGACCAACTTCTACGCCAGTGTTTTCAAGAAGTCATAATGCAACAATGCAAAATAGGAAGAATAGCATTTGGCCCCTTTCTTTCCCTGAGGTTACCTGGACAGACGTTCCTTGCTTTTGCCCTCTCCGCATCACCAGGAACGTGGCATCTTCGTCTTTGGGCGAGGAGCGCTCTTCCGCAAAGGCCAGGAAAGCAGACTCAGAGGGCAGGTACAGCAAAGCTGGGATGCGGTAGGTGAGCCCTCCTGGCGCTCCTTGGCGGAAAAGAACCACCTTTCCCATACCGGCTGGAGTCTCTGCCATGTCTTCTGGGAGATCAGAAATATTCTAGAAGGGCAACGTGAAACACAGACAAGACCTCTTAATTCAGTATTGGACTAATTAGCTAGCCATCATACATATGAATGAGAAGAGTTACCGAACAAGTTTGGCAGAGTAATAGGTAGTCAGCCCACCACATCAGACAAGGTGGAACATGCTCAGAGCAGAGAGACCAAAATGGTCTGGAGTCTCTTTCGTGGATTGCTTTGCCCAGAACTGGATGCAGGGTTATCCCAGGAGTGGTCTGATCAAGGCAGAATAGAGTGGGATTTCGGATTTATTTATTTATTTATGCTTCACATTTATTTATAGACTGCCACTTCCCGAAGGCTATTATTATTATTTATATTATTATAATACTTATATTATTATTTATATTATTATTTATTTCAATTATTCATAACCCGCCCTTCTCTACCCCCGAAGGGGGACTCAGGGCGGCTAACAACAGGCAGCGATTCGATACCCCACATATACAATCAATAAAACAACAATTATACCATAAATAATACATTAAACAGATTTTAAAAACCAATTAAAATGCAAATAGTTAAAAAGTGCACATAGTCCGAGTTCTGTAATCGCAAATTTGTCTGAAGCCAGTCTACAGTCTGTTTTCATAACACTGTCAGCGTTTTGTTGTCTGCCTGCTACCTGAATGTCTAACCAAATGCCTGGTCCCATAGCCACGCCTTCAACTTTTTCCTAAAGGAAAAGAAGGAAGAGGGTGACCTAATTTCGCTGGGGAGAGAGTTCCACAAGCGAGGGGCTACCACCAAGAAGGCCCTGTCTTTCGTCCCCACCGAACGTATTTGCGACAAAGGTGGGATCGAGAGCAGGGCCTCCCCAGAAGATCGTAAATTTCGAGGTGGGACATAAGGGGAGATACATTCGGACAAATAAGCTGGGCCAGAACCGTATAGGGCTTTAAAGGTCAGAACCAGCACTCTCGGAATTGGACAGGCAGCCAGTGGAGCTGACATAACAGGGGGTGGTATGCTCCCTGTATGACGCTCCAGTGACTAACCTGGCTGCCGCCCGTTGGACTAGTTGAAGTTTCCGAACAATCTTCAAAGACAGCCCCACGTAGAGTGCGTTGCAGTAATCTATTTGGGATGTAACAAAAGCATGGACCACTGTGGCCAGATGAGACTTCCCAAGGTACTTTCCCTCAGTCTCCAAACTATACTTCCCTTGAAGTTGCCTGGAACTGCAATGGCCTTTTTGAGTTGCCACATCACACTGTAGACTTGTCATGAATACTTTTTAAACAAAGGTTATTTTTATTGCAATTTTCACTGTGAGAGGATATCTCAAATTCCAGAACAACATTTTAACACAAAGAATTACATTGGACATACGGACATACAGATTGTCAGACTATGGTGTTTTAAATGTAGTAAAATACTACATTGTGTGATGTAGCAATGTGATGCGAGAGTTAAATGGATAGAGCCACAAAATGTCACAAAATGACACTCTAACACAGTAATACATATAGTTAATATGTTTTTAAATGTATTCATACACTCAGTGTGAAACCTGGGCCTGTTTCGATGAACACAACATAGATATCCTGGCAGGAATGGCAGAAAGACACAAACTTCCCACACAGAGCTCCCATAACCAAGAGAAAATACTATAAGAGTTTGGTGGGCATTGACCTTGGGTTTTGGAGTTGTAGTTCACCTATATCCAGAGAGCACTGTGGACTGAAACAATGTTGGATCAGGACCAAACTTGGCACGAATACTCAATATGCCCAAATGTGAACACAGATGGAGTTTGGGGAAAATAGACCTTGACATTTGGGAGTTAGTTTCTGGGATTTATAGTTAACACACAATCAAAGAGCATCCTGAACTCTTGCAACAATGGAATTGAACCAAACTTGGTATATTGAACTTTCATTACCAACAGAAAGTACTGAAAGGGTTTGCTTGGGAATTGACCTTGAGTTTGGAAGTTGTAGTTCACCTACACCAAGAGAGCACTGTGGACTAAAACAATGTTATGTTACGTTGTTTGTTTTCTATCCAGAATCACAATGTTGGAAGGAGGCTCACCACTTTAAGGTCCCTAAAACAGGCATGGGAAAACTTCGGCCCTCTGGGTGCTTTGGACTTCAACTCCCACCATTCCTAACAGCCTGAGGCCCTTTCCTGCTTAAGTGGCTGAGGGGAAAAAAGGAAAAGGGCCTGAGGCTGCTAGGAATGGTGGGAGTTGGAGTCCAAAACACCTGGAAGGTCCAAGTTTGCCCATGCCAGCTTTCGACAGAGACCTCTTCCTCCCTCCCCCTTCCCCTTCACGCCCTTTCTTCCCCCTCCTGCCGAACACTTAATTTTTCTTCTACACCTCTGCTTCTGCTGCCATTTTGATCCGAGGGGGCAGCATGAGCGTGTTCAGGAGGGGAAAGACGTGACCCATGCGGGCGCTACTGTGCAGACTCGCCCCAGAGCAAAGCGAGGCAAAGCGAGCAGAGCGAGGCTAGAAAGAAGGGAGCCCAAGTGGAGAAGAAAAAGTGTTCGGCAGGACGGGGAAGAAAGGGTATTGGAGGTTCCAATTTCCCACGGCACACCTGATGATCGTCTCACGGCACACTAGTGTGCCACGGCACACTGGTTGAGAAACACTGTGCTAGAGCATAAGTTTTGAGAGAGTCTGTGATGTTGTCGCGTATCAAGAGATCTGGTTGATGTCGAGCATGAATTTAGGGTGGTCTTGTCCTAAAGGGGCAGAGACCCTAAGTTCCCCTAAAGCGGGGGTTTTCCGCAAATGACCTTGGCGAGTTATTAGGAAGCGCAAATTTCCCTTTCCCCAAAGGTAATCTCACCGAAGTCCGGAAGTAGTAGCCACCGAGAGTAAAGACTCTGTCTCAGCTGAGAAGGATGACAACCGCCAAATTCCTGATGTCCGCAAGGCTGACATGAAGTTTATTCGCAAAAACCTTGACATTTAAAGGGCTACAGAGTCAAATATCCCGCTCCCGCCCCCAGACCAGCTTTGCCCAGATTGGATGGAATCTTCGATCAGCTGGGGGCCGGCTGCGCCTCAGCCAATCTTGAGCCAGTGCCGCCTGCGTTCCAGCCAATGAGAGCCGAGGAGGCGGGCCGTGGGTGAAACAATGAAGTCAGGAACTTGGTGTGATAAGATTAAGATACGCAAATGAATGTCCGAAGGGCAAACAAGAACTCCGTTTCATTCCCAAATCTGCCAGTCTATTGTGTGGTGTGGCAATAAACATTTCTGGTCAAAGTCCGGAATCTATGCCTTCCTGCTTAGCAAACATAGATTAGCATCGGCTTTGTGTGTCTCTGTAGGGTGGACGGTGACAAAGGGGCGACTGCTACCATATTTGGGCTTTCTGGACCCAAAGGGATGGCTATCTTTATGTTCAACGATTAGTTTCTGTCCAATTACCTATGATCTCTTTGGCAGACGACACTCAGATACCTTTCGATAATAGATTGACAGATACCGACATGCCCCCCGGTGGGAAAGACCCCAAGATAGAGTTGGCTTCGCCATATTGTCATGCAGTGGGTATGTGACCGATCTGAGTGAATCACAGCTGGTCAGGAATGCAGTCTTGCCTAATCCCTAAGGTTGGTTCTTTCTTAGCAAGGTTTCGTAAAAATACATATAAACTTATAAAGGGGGGAAAGGGGGGAAGATTATAAGGAAAACATGCAGGGAAAATACATTGACATTTAGAAAAAGAAATACCATCTCATGTTTGTCCAGTATTCATTTGCAAGAAATTACATAAATCATATTTAAGTTCATAAGCAAGAGAGTCCGTGGGTCTGAAGGAAAAGGAAGCTTTTGAAGGGCCAATAAGCAGGTATGGTAAACGTTCATAGGTTTTTCCTTTGATTGGAAATTGGGGCAGGCCCGGATTAACACCTTTTTGCGCCCTAGGCCACACTTTGGAATTACGCCCCCTTTAAGACAACCTCTACCATACCACCCCCCCCCCATCCTTTCATCCGCTCGTCCCCCTTAGGACCCCGCATCCAGCTCTCCCGGTGTGGCCCCACTAGGTCCGCCACAGGAGCTTCCCTCTCGGCAGGCACTATGGATGCAGGCATGGAGGGGAGGAGCCTCCTCCCCGATGCCGGGGCTTGAGACCCTTGGCTCCTACCCAGTATCTGGGATTGCGCATGTGTTGTAGTCAGTAGCTGTACCGATGCCAGATTATTGCATTTTAAATAGCAATTCATGAGTCAGCAAAAGATATATTTTCGCAGTTTGAGATGACCTGCAGTGTGACATGTTTGACACCAGATGGCGCGGTCTCAAGACTGCTAAATGGAACCTTGAGGAATTTCCGTTACAAAGTGACAGTTGGGATTTGTCAGTTGGGATTTAATATCTGTGAGGAAAGGATGTTTAGAAAGGTAGCTGTGATGGCTGTTGTTTTTCGATGTTTTGCCAGTTATTGTTAAATACAATTCAATACAAAGTTATATATTTACCTTGTGAATTGAATGAGAGTTTCATTATTGACACGAACAGAGACTGGAGTTTTTGGGCCGATGGGGAATTAAACTTCTATATTTCTGTTGCCTATCCGCTGTGACATAAATACTCAGTAAAGAGGAGTCTCCTCCTTGTGTTGGCGGAGGAATACCAGCTTTCATGGTGTTATGGCATGCACAGACTGCGCAATGGAGTTTCCTGTACTTGCACTGAAGGAGCCAGCAAGTGGATGCTGTCTGCATCGAGGGAGTTAATTGTTCCTCCTGTCGACGCCAGTTTCGAGAGCCCCTGCTCATATGCCGTTTGCACAACAATAGCAGAGGCAGGAGCTGGTATTCAGGAAGGGGCAGGGGCGGCGCAAAAAGGAGGACCTCCAGTATCTTTCCTTCTTCATCTCCATGTGCGTTGCATTTTTATTTGTTTCAACATTTTTTGTTGGTATGTGATCTGCACCCCCTCCTCGGCTTGTACCCCTAGGCCATGGCCTAGGTTGGCCTTATGGGTAATCCTGGCCTGAATTGGGGCTATGAAAGGGTCCGGGAAGGGAAAATTCATAAATCAGAAGTCTATAACAGTCCAATATAATTGCAGGAGAGAGCTGTATGCTCTACTACTCAGGAGGGTCTTTGGTACTTGAAGAATTAAGTACCAAACTCTTCCTTCCCTCTGCCTTCCCTCCGCGTCAAACTGGGCCTCATCCTTTTTTCTTCCCTTCAGCCAGGTTAGTGCCTCCTTGCCTTCTCTTCCCTTTCCTTTGGAGACGGGGATTTCCTCATCTAGGAAGTTTAACATGGCTGTCGCCCCAGTTTAACACAGCTCTCGCCCCAGTTCTGACGCGGACAGGGGCGGATCTTAATGGAGGCAAATTAAGCAGCCGCCTCAGGGCGCTACGTGGGCTAGGGGCGCATCCGGCCGCAGCCACCATTGCTGCAGGCCGACGTGTGGGTGCGACTCCAGGTGGATGGTGACGCAAAACACACACCACAAGGCCGAAAAGGAGGACTTTTGCAGCCGGGGCGGAGCCTCCCGTCTCCGGCTGCAAAACACCCTCCTTTTCAGCCTCCCGGATGGCTTTTTGCATCACCATCCACTTGGTGTCGCGACCCCGTGAATGGCGCATGCGCTGAACTAGCTGGCCTGGCGCATGCGCACACCGGTGAGCATGCACGAAGCTGGCCCTGCGCATGCGCAGAACTAACTGACCTGCACATGCGCACACCGACACACCACCGGCCCATGGAGAGTGAGGGGGCGCCAAAAGGTTTGCATACCATTTGAAATTACCTTGGACACGGAGGAAAGGCATCTGCGTCCAAACTGGGTTAAACATGGCCACGGTGGTCCATGCTCTGGTTACATCCCGTATAGACTACTGCAACGCTCTCTTTGTGGGTTTGCCTATGAAGACTGCCCGGAAGCTGCAATTAGTCCAGCGCACAGCAGCCAGACTACTAACGGGAGCGGGGCACAGGGAGCGCACAACTCCCCTGTTGCCCCAGCTCCACTGGCTGCCAATTAGCTTCCGAGCACAATTCAAAGTGCTAGTGTTGACCTACAAAACCCTATACGGTTCCGGCCCAGTTTACCTGTCCGCACGTATTCTCCCCTATGAACCGTCAAGTGTGCTATGATCGTCTGGAGAGGCCCTGCTCTCAGTCCCACCACCTTCGCAGGCGCGTCTGGTGGGGATGAGGGACAGGGCCTTTTCTGTGGTGGCCCCCCGGCTGTGGTATTCCCTCCCAAATGAAATTAGATCCGCCCCCTCCCTCCCGACTTTTAGGAAGCGGGTGAAAACGTGGCTATGCAATGAGGCCTTCGCAGAATGAAGGAGGAGATCGCGAAGCGACTAAAGTCGCTAACCACTTGATACGGACCGAATATATGGGTTAAGTTGGACTTGATTTAACTTTTGGCGAAAGGCTTTTTAAATGTATTTATTGTATTTTATTGTAAATTTATGATGCGTTTAGATTTTAAATGTTAGCATTGAATACTTGCTATTTGCCGGTCTGAGTCCCTCTTCGGAGGTGAGAAGGACAGGGTATAAAAGTTTTTAATAAATAATGTATTTGTCATTTATTTGTCACGTTTCTATACCGCCCCTCTCAGCCCGAAGGCGACTCGGGACGGTTTACACAGGCAGTCTCTGCCCTCAATACCTCAATAAATAATAAATAAATAAACATGCGTGTCAGCCATTAATGAAGCCATTCCGAAATTTCGGAATTAATTCGGGAAATTCGGAAATTTTTCCAGAAAATTTCGGAAGTCATTCAGATTTGAAGTGCCAGCACCCCCTACATCCGGAACAAGTTTTGAACTACTTTTTTACTCAACCAGGCCTAATAGAGATAGATAGGTAGGTAGGTACGTAGGTAGGATGCATTAAGCCAGTGTTTTTCAACCTTTTTTGAGCCGCGGCACACTTTTTACATTTGCAAAATCCTGGGGCACACCACCAACCAAAATGACACAAAATGACACTCTAACACAGTAATACATATAGTTAGTATGTTTTTAAAATGTATTTATACATTCAGTGTGAAACATGAAACCTGTTTTGATGAACACAACATAGATATCCTGGCAGGAATGGCAGAAAAACACCAACTTCCCACACAGAACTCCCAGAACCAAGAGAAAATGCTATAAGAGTTTGGTGGGCATTGACCTTGAGTTTTGGAGTTGTAGTTCACCTATATCCAGAGAGCACTGCGGACTCAAACAATGTTGGATCAGGACCAAACTTGGCATGAATACTCAATATGCCCAAATATGAACGCAAATGGAGTTCAGGGGAAATAGACTTTGACATTTGGGAGTTGTAGTTGCTGGGATTTATAGTCCCCCTACAATCAAAGAGCATTGTGAACCCCACCAATGTTAGAACTGGGCCAAACTTCCCACACAGAACCCCCAGGAGGCAAGAGGAGGTCTCTACTTGGTGAAAGGGAGGTGGGTCTTCCCAATGCATGGAGAGGGAGAGACCAAGTAGACAATGGGTGGGGAGTGGGCCTTTATCGAGGTAGGTTTCTTAGGGTTTTTATACCTCAACACACTAGACTCTCTCCCCCCCCCCCTTCCTGGAAGTTCCAATTTCCCACGGCACACCTGATGATCAATCGGCACACTGGTTGGGAAACACTGATCCAGATGGTACACATCCCAATGTCAACTTGTCATGATTAGGAAATTCCCCTGTTTCCTATTTTTAAAATGTCTTTCTAGTCTATAAAGCCACTTTTGCATCTACAAATAGGCTGGGAATAGGAACAAGCCTTCAGTATTTGCCGGGAGTTATAGATCACTCAATGGTCTATCTGCTTGATTGTCTCCCCCCACTTTTTGGTAAAAGAAAATCAAGCTAAAATATACTCGATGTGTTCCCTAAAAACTTTAAATGCATGTTTCGGAATTTGTCCGAACAGAACGTATTCTCCCCTATGAACCATCAAGGATGCTAAGATCTTCCGGAGAGGAAGATCTTCACTAGCCTCCTTCGCAAGCGTGTCTGGTGGGAGCGAGAGACAGGGCCTTCTCTGTGGTGGCCCCTCGGCTATGGAATTCTCTCCCAAGTGAGATCAGATCTGCCCCCTCCCTCTTGTCCTTCAGGAGGCTAGTGAAATCCTGGCTATGGAACAAAGCATTCCCAAAATGGTTTTAAATTGTCTGTTATTGCATGTGTTTGAGTCGTATTGAATGTATTGTTTTTATAATTGCTATTGTTTTGTTATTATATGTTATTGGGCTTGGCCTCATGTAAGCTGCCCTGAGTCCCCTTGGGGAGATGGGTGTGGAGTATAAATAAAGTTAATAATAAATAAATAAATAAATAAATTCTATAGCTCAATCTACAAGAAAGGAGATTCCATCTGAACAGGAGGAAGAACTTCCTGACTGTGAGAGCTGTTCATCAGTGGAACTCTCTGCCCCGGAGTGTGGTGGAGGCTCCTTCTTTGGAAGCTTTTAAACAGAGGCTGGATGGCCATCTGTCAGGGGTGCTTTGAATGCAATTTTTCTGCTTCTTGGCAGAATGCGATTGGACTGGATGGCCCACGAGGTCTCTTCCAACTCTAGGATTCAATGAATTGGCGTTAATGCTACTAAAAATCGAAGACTAAACTTGAACAATAAGTAAGAAGAGTAGAAAGAGAAGGGAATTATCATCAAATATCATATGATCAAATATCATAGAATCCAGTTCTGGGGAAATGGAAGGAAAAAGGAAGAGGAGCCGACCAAGGGCAAGATGGATGGATGATATCCCTGAAGGCACTGATTTGACTAGACCTGGGCAGCCTACGACCCGCGGGCCGGATGCGGCCCGGCAGCCAATTCTGAAGGGCGTCGGGGACGGGGCCAAGAGGGAGGGGTGCCATCCTATAGGGGGCTGTGGGGACTGCATCGGCAGACAGCCCGCCACTCCGGAGAACAATAGGAGCAGCGGCTTTGGAGTGCCTGCCATCCCGGGAGGCGATCCGGGCCTGCAGCGGGAGTAGTCGGCGAGCTGCGGCAGCTGGTCGCCCTGGTGACCCGGAAGACTTGATCGTCTTCCGGTTCTCCAGGGCGATCACCCGCTGCAGCTCGCAGACTGCTCCCGCTGCAGGCCCGGATCGCCTCCCGGGATGGCAGGCACTCCAAAGCCGGGATGGCAGGCACTCCATGGCAGGGCGATCAGCTGGGGAACGGCTGGGGGCGAAAGCGGGCAGAGTGCTGCAGCCTCCGATCGTCTGCTGCTCTGCTCTGCTGCGGTGGCAGCTGGGTCCGCTTTGTTCTCTTCTGGGCTGGGTCCATTGGGCCATTCCATCTTGGGATCCTTCCTCTCTTGAGGATGTCAGCCTCTATCTTGGTTCGCACCTTGTCTTCTTGAATTTCATTTCATTTCATTTTAGTGGTTTTTATTATTATTTTATAATAATAATTTTATTATAATAATAATATAATAAATAATATAATATGTTATATTATATTATAATTTCAATATATTATAATGTCTATATATACACTATCATATAATAATTATGATATTAATACGAATAATATATGAATATTTCTTGATATATTAATATGTTAATATTAATGATGTGTAATACAGTATATAGTAAATATAGTAAATAAATAAATAAAATGAATGAATGAATGAATAATGTAGATTAGAATGTAGTTCAGCCTTTAGGTGCGGCCCTCCATAATATTTTTTGGCTCTCGTGTGGCCCCTTGGAAAAAATAATTGCCCACCCCCGGGCTTGTCCTTGAAGAAGATGGGGGTTGCCACAGCCCACAGGGAGCTCTGGCCTGGGCTGGTCCAGGCGGTCACCAAGAGTCGGAAGCAACTGAACGAATCAACAATACCATTTGGCAGACTGTGAAACCAAGGAATAATGGTGATCATATTGCTTTAAATCAGAGTTTTGTAAAAACAAAACAAAAAAAAACGGATCCCCAGAATAATAGGATTTTGTGATTGGAAAAAAAAAGTCCAGTTAGATATAATTCTTATACAGGGGTTTCTCTATAGCATTATAATTATTTCAAGGGTTCCTCCTGGGTAAAAGGATTGAGGAAGGCTGCTACAGATATTGCTGGCTATAGACAGGATCAGAGCAGTGTAACTGACAGTTCTTGGAAAGAGACGCTGATTCCTAGATTCTAGGGGAGAATTTACATTCCGCAGCCTTAGGGTGTATTTATACTAGAATTAATTCAGTTCAACCCTACTTGAATGTCTACACCCTGGGGAAATTACATAGATTAGCTGGTATTACACCACCTGAAATTGCAGCCAATAATGAAAGGACTAAGATTGTGACATCTCCGGCCCATCCCATGTTTGGATATCAGCCAGCACGCCAACGCCTTGACTCAAGGAATAGTTTTCTAAGAACTACAGAGATACTGGCTACGATGGTCCGCGCTCTAGTTACATCCCGTATAGATTGCTCAACGTGGGGCTGCCTTTGAAGACGGCTCGGAAACTACAGCTAGTCCAACGGGCGGCAGCCAGATTGCTAACTGGGGCGACATACAGGGAACATACCACCCCCATGTTGTGTCAGCTCCACTGGCTGCCGGTCCATCTCCGAACATAATTCAAAGTGCTGGTTTTGACCTACAAAGCTCTATACGGTTCTGGACCAGCTTACTTGTCTGAACGCGTCTGCCTCTATGTCCCATCTTGCAGCTTAAGATCATCTGGGGAGGCCCTGCTCTCGCTCCAACGTTTGGTGGGGACAAGAGAGAGGACCTTCTCGGCTGTGGCCCCCCACCTATGGAATGCACTCCCAAATGAGATAAGATCGACCCCATCCCTCCTGGCTTTCAGAAAAAAAATTAAAATCATGGTTTTGGGACCAGACCTTCAGGCAACAGACGTAATTTGCACCTTAGTGGTGGCGACAAGAGACAGGGGCTTTTCGGCTGTGGCCCCCCCACCTATGAAATGCACTCCCAAATGAGATTAGTGGACATTGACTGGAATGGCGTTGTGGCAGATGACATTGTGATTTGTTTTATGGGTTTAACTAATGCTATATTTATTGGTTTTTAATGATTATGTAATTGTTTTAATGTTTATGTATGTGACTGTGATTATATTCTTATATTTGTGGTGTAGCGGCCTCGTACCGTTGCAAATATAAGCCGTCCTGAGTCCCCCTTCGGGGGGTGGAGAAGTGACGGGGTACAAATACCAGAAATAAATAATAAATAAATAAATTACAGGAACACCTCAGCAAGTGAGAGTCCAAAAGTGGCAGGCTAAAGCCCAGAATCCCAAATCCATGGCTGATACCGGATGAGAGACTCCCTCCTGGGCACACAGAAGGCTGGTCGACTTGGAAGGTGCTGAACAGACTGCGCTCTGGCACCATCAGATGCAGAGCCAACCTTAAGAAATGGGGCTACACCGTGGAGTCCACGACATGCGGGTACAGAGAAGAGCAAAACACAGACCACCTAACCAACAATGTGATGTGGCGGCAAAAAAAGCCAATGGGGCTTTTTTTTGGCCTGCATAAATAGGAAGGAGTATAGTGTCTAGATCCAGGGCAGTCATGCTACTACCCCTCTATTTTGCCTTGGTTAGACCACACCTGGAATATTGTGTCCAATTCTGGGCACCACAAATGAAGGGAGATGTTGACAATCTGGAATGTGGCCAGAGGAGGGCAACTAAAATGATCAAGGGTCTGGAGAACAAGCCCTATGAGGAGTGGCTTAAAGAGCTGGGCATGTTTAGCCTGAAGAAGAGAAGGCGGAGAGCAGACATGATAGCCATGTATCAATATGTGAGAGAAAGTCATAGGGAAGAGGGAGCAAGCTTGATTTCTGCTGACCTGGAGACCAGGATGCAATGGAACAATGGCGTCAAACTACAAGAAAGGAGACTCCATCTGAACATTAGGAAGAACTTCCTGACTGTGAGAGCCGTTCAGCAGTGGAACCCTCTGCCCCAGAGTGTGGTGGAGGCTCCTTCTTTGGAGGCTTTGAAACAGAGGCTGGATGGCCATCTGTCGGGGTGCTTTGAATGCAATTTTCCTGAGTCTTGGCAGAATGGGGTTGGACTGGATGGCCCACAATATCTCTTCCAACTCTAGGATTCTAGGATTCTATTACAATGTAGTCTGAGCCCTGTCACGTGCACAATGGGGGACCTCCTTTTAGCAACACCAGAGGCACTTTAAGTGGCCAGTTACTGGTCAAAGGACATTTAGCATAATGCCAAGTTGTTAAACTTTGTGTTTTTTAAAAAATACATGGCAGTAAAAGTGCATTCATTCTGCAGAGTAGAAACAATGGAAATATGATGGTGGTGGTGATGATGATGGTGGTGATGGTGGTGGTGATGGTGGTGGTGGTGGTGGTGATGATGGTGGTGATGGTGGTGATGATGGTGGTGGTGATGATGGTGGTGATGATGATGGTGGTGATGGTGATGGTGATTGTGGTGATAGTGATTGTGGTGATGGTGGTGTTGTCGTTGGTGTTGTTAGTGTTGGTGTTGTTGTTGTTGTTGGTGGTGGTGGCGATAACAGCTAAAGCAGCGTTTCCCAACCTTTTTTGAGCTGCGGCACATTTTTACATTTACAAAATCCTGGGGCACACCACCAACCAAAATGACACAAAATGACACTCTAACACAGTAATACAGATAGTTAATATGTTTTTAAATGTATTTATACACTCAGTGTGAAACCTGGGCCTGTTTCGATGAACTCAACATAGATATCCTGGCAGGAATGGCAGAAAGACACAAACTTCCCACACAGAACTCCCATAACCAAGAGAAAATACTATAAGAGTTTGGTGGGCATTGACCTTGGGTTTTGGAGTTGTAGTTCACCTATATCCAGAGAGCACTGTGGACTCAAACAATGTTGGATCAGGACCAAACTTGGCATGAATACGCAATATGCCCAAATGTGAACACAGATGGAGTTTGGGGAAAATAGACCTTGACATTTGGGAGCTACAGTTTCTGGGATTTATAGTTAACACACAAACAAAGAGCATCCTGAACTCTTGCAACAATGGAATTGAACCAAACTTGGCATATTGAACTCTCATTACCAACAGAAAGTACTGAAAGGGTTTGCTTGGGAATTGACCTTGAGTTTGGAAGTTGTAGTTCACCTACACCAAGAGAGCACTGTGGACTCAAACAATGTTATGTTATGTTGGTGTTTGTTTTATGAGGCTGCTAGGAATGGTTGGAGTTGGAGTCCAAAACACCTGGAAGGTCCAAGTTTGCCTATGCCAGCTTTCGACAGAGACCTCTTCCTCCCCCTTCCCCTTCGCGCCCTTTCTTCCCCCTCCTGCCGAACCCTTGCTTTTTTTTTCTACACTGCCACTTCTGCTGCCATTTTGATCCAAGGGGCAGCGTGAGCGTGGTCTGGAGGGGAGGGGGAGGGGGGAGGCGTGACCCGTGCGGGCGCTACTGCGCAGACTCGCCCCAGAGCAAAGCGAGGCAAAGCGAGCAGAGCGAGGCTGGGAAGAAGGGAGCCCGAGTGGAGAAGAAAAAGTGTTCGGCAGGAGGGGGAAGAAAGGGTATTGGAGGTTCCCATTTCCCACGGCACACCTGATGATCGCTCACGGCACACTAGTGTGCCATGGCACACTGGTTGGGAAACACTGAGCTAAACTACTGGCAAAAATTCCGCAGAGCGTGCAAGACGTTTTTATTCCAGCAGGCTTTCGGAGTCTGATTTGGTAAACCAGCTGTAAATAGTTCTATAGTTTTTAGCTAAGAGTTTAATTTTTTCAGATGTTTCCAAGTGTGTTTTTATGCTTTCTGTAAGCCGTCCTGAGCCCTCGGGGAAAGACGGCATACAAAACGGAATAAATAAAATAAAAATAATTAAAATAAAACTCATGTATATAGAGGTCTCCTAATACAGTGTTTCCCAACCTTTTTTGAGCCACGGCACACTTTTTACATTTGTAAAATCCTGGGGCACACCACCAACCAAAATGACACAAAATGACACTCTAACACAGTAATACATATAGTTAATATGTTTTTAAATGTATTTATACACTCAGTGTGAAACCTGGGCCTGTTTCGATGAACTCAACATAGATATCCTGACAGGAATGGCAGAAAGACACAAACTTCCCACACAGAACTCCCATAACCAAGAGAAAATGCTATAAGAGTTTGGTGGGCATTGACCTTGAGTTTTGGAGTTGTAGTTCACCTATATCCAGAGAGCACTGTGGACTCAAACAATGTTGGATCAGGACCAAACTTGGCATGAATACTCAATATGCCCAAATATGAACGCAGATGGAGTTCAGGGAAATAGACCTTGACATTGGGGAGTTGCAGGTTCTGGGATTTATAGTTCCCCTACAATCAAAGAGCATCCTGAACTCTTACAACAATGGAATTGAACCAAACTTGGCATATTGAACTCTCATTACCAACAGAAAGTACTGAAAGGGTTTGCTTGTAATTTTGTGCCTTTGTCGAGGTAGGTTTCTTAGGGTTTTTATACTTCAACACACTAGACTCTTCCCCCCCCCCACCTGGGGGTTCCAATTTCCCACGGCACACCTGATGATCGCTCACGGCACACTAGTGTGCCCCGGCACACTGGTTGGGAAACACTGTCCTAATACATGGAGACACATTTTGGGGTCTACTCTGACTCAATGCAGGTATTAAATAGGATAATAATAGTAATAATACTAGCAGCTAAAGCAGTGAAAAATCTCAGATACCCAGACTCAATACATTCAAGAAATAGGTAAACTCAAAAGGGTTTGCCTTCTGTTTATGTGCAGGTGGAAGATCCATATTCTATACATCACCTGTAGTTACAAAAAGGACAGGACGAGGAGAGGAAAAGGTATTCTTTCCTCCTGTTTCCAATGGAGATCAAGTGTCTTACCTGCAAGGCACAATCTTAGGTGCTATATCTTTTCACAGTGGGCAGAAATAGGAGAGAGCGAGGAAAATCAATTTCCATGCCCCTTTATTATAGGAATAAGAGGAAGGGGGAAATCATATCGATCTTCCCTTTGGGATCAAATAAAGTCTTGCTTACCTTGCCTCAAATTTTTCAGATGGGAGGATCAGGTACCTGCAAAGGAAGAGAAGGGGATGCAGAATCAATGAAGGGAGGAAAGGGGGAGAAGTAAAGGGGATGGAAGCGTATTGGGGTCCTTCCTTTTGTTGCAATGGGGTGCCCCAGGCTGCTAGGCACAGGCAGGGAATGAAGGCAAGGGTTTTTGAAAGCCGAAGGCAAGGGTTTTTCGCTGCCTGGCACCTCCTCTGCAGCAATTTCCAAGCGTTGTTGGCTGCTGCAAGATAGGGCTGGTGGCAAAAGAGGCGGCTTCTTATAGCAGAACCCAAAAACGTGCCACAAGCCACTCCTGCACCTCTTCCATCCCAAAGCCCCACCTCAGCAGGCAACTCACCTGTGGAGCTTGTGATTGACAGCTCTCACCTGCAGGGAGGATGGGGAGGGTCCCATTTTCTCCTCCCAGACACAATACTAAAAACTGGAGAGACCTGTTGCGTTTGGAAACACACACACACACTGGCAGAGCAGAAAAGGAGACAGGACTGGGCAAACTTGGGGCCCACCCAACTCCCTACGACTCCCACAATTCCTGATATCCTCAGGCCCCTTCCTTTCCCCCTCAGCCACTTAACCTTCAACGTAAATGTGCTTCGTATTCTTCCAATAATAATAGAGTTAAATAATACAAGTAATAATAATAATAATAAATAGAGTTAAGTAATATATGTAATACTTACTTACTCTGGCGATCCCTCCAATGGTCCTCCAAGTGATGTGTCTTGGTAGTGGGTCTGTAGGTGGCTATAGAGCAGGGGTGTCCACACTTTTTCATCATTCGAGCTACTGTATGAACAATCAAGTTGAAAATATCACCTGTTGTGCATGTGAGCGTGCACGTGCACATGCGCACGCATGCTCCTACTGCAGCCTTCCGTCCACGCGGGGCTTCTTTCTTGCCTGCCCACGAACTCACTGCCACGCGCACCCTGGAAGGGGATCCTCCTTGCCTGCGCGCGCGTTCTCTCTTAATGTCTTAGCTGCCTTCTTCCTTCCTGCTGCGTGCTTTCGCAAAGCAGGAAGTCCCCACCCCGTCCTGCTTCTTGCATGCACAGCAGGCCCCTCCCACGCACGCAGCAGGAGGGTATTTATATGCGCACCCGTCAGCGCTCTGGCCAGATATGGCTTCAGCAGCGGCTCGGAAGGCGCAGGGCTGGGAAGAGGGGCCGCCTGGCTGCTGCCTGGGCCGGGAAACTCAACCGAGAGAGGGACCCACGTGAGGCTGGAGCCTCCCCACGGCAGCCTCCCCCCCTCCCTCCTCTCTCGAGGCTTCCTTACCTGAGCAGGAGAAGGAAGAGTGGAAGAGGTGCTTCCCCGAAGTGACAGATGCAGCGGGGGCGCCTTCCTTCCTTTCAAGGGTGTCACTCAGAAAGGACGCCCAAGTGGACGGCTGGCCGGAAGGAGGACCCCTCCCACAGGTGACCGTCCATGTCCACAGGAGAGAGAGAGAAAGAGAGAAGAGAGAGAGAGAGAGAGCGAGAGAGAGGGTGGCTCTTCCTAGCCGGCTCTGAAGAGCCACCCTCTCTCTCTCTCTCTCTCTCTCTCTCTCTCTCTCTCTCTCTCTCTCTCTCTCTCTCTCTCTCCCGTGGGCCCTCGCCGCCTTTCTCCTTCGAGGGTGAGAGAGGGCGAGGTGGAGAAAGGCAGCGAGGGCACAAGCAGCAGCAGCAAGTGGAGTCTCCATCCCTGCAGACCCCTCCTCCTCGGGTTCAGCCCCAGGAACATGGCGGAGCCCTCCCTCCTCGCACCCGACCAAGGAAAGAAAGCAGCCCCACACAGCTCGCTCGCCCAGGTCTCAGCTTGGAATGAGAGTCCCAAGGGCAGCAGCAGGGTTTGCGGTGGGGCTTGCTTGGCTTTGCCCCACTTTGCCTGGCCTCCTTTGCCTCTTTCTCTCTCCCTCTCTCCTTCCAGAGCCCGCCCGCCTGCCTGCCAAAAGGATCCGACAAGGTTCTCCGGATTTCTTTCTTCTCTCCTTGGCTCTCTCTCTCACACAGGGTATGGGGGAAGTAGTTCCAGGATATCCAAATAGTAAGAGACGGGTAGAAAGGAAGACACCCAGGGTTCGATATATAGTCAGTGTTGTTGTTTATCCAGTAAATAAGTTCTCCAAAATCAAGGCAGTATTCTGCATTCGTCGTTGTGAAACCGACAATAAATTTCAAATTAATAGTCTGTATTAGACGGTATAATTAAAGCAAAAGGCAAGTCTAGAGAAACCACGAAGTACATTAATGTCAAGTAAATCCACTCTATATTAATCAAATTAAGGCGTGGTTCCCTCTGAGAACCACGCCTTAATTTGATTGATATAGAGTGGATTTACTTGACATTAATGTACTTCGTGGTTTCTCTAGACTTGCCTTTTGCTTTAATTATACCGTCTAATACAGACTATTAATTTGAAATTTATTGTCGGTTTCACAACGACGAATGCAGAATACTGCCTTGATTTTGGAGAACTTATTTACTGGATAAACAACAACACTGACTATATATCGAACCCTTGGTGTCTTCCTTTCTACCCGTCTCTCTCTCTCACACACACACACACATTCCCTCCATCCCTCCCACAGCCTCGCATCCTATCCGTGCACGTGCCTTCGCCTTGCTCCCCCAGCAGCAACCAAAGGGCGGTAGTGTCACCACACCGTGCGTGGCAAGACGAGCGCCAGGGCCAGCCCACTCCAGCCTCACTTTGCGAAAAGCCGCCCCGCAAAGGCGGCGGCGGGAGCACACGTGCGCACGCATGGCAGGAGCACGCCATCCGGTTGGTGAGGCCCAAAGATCACCTGGAAGAGGGCCGAAGATCACCTAGGTGCTCCCGATCACCATAATGAGCACCCCTGCTATAGAACCTTATTCTTGATCCGCATGTTCTCCCGCAATGAGGACATCGGTTTCCAGGTGCAAAGTGTTCCTGGTCGGGGTTGGCTTGACACGCCTTCCCCTTGGCACGATTCTCCCTCCCCCCCCCCCATTTGTGCCTCTTTGAATTCCGCAGCACTGCTGGTCACAGCTGACCTCCAGCTAGAGCGCTCAAGGGCCAGGGTTTCCCAGTTCTCAGTGTCTATGGCAGTGTTTTTCAACCTTTTTTTCGCCGCGGCACATTTTTTACATTGACAAAATCCTGGGGCACACCACCAACCAAAATGACACAAAATGACACTCTAACACCGTTATACATATAGTTAATATGTTTAAAAATGTATTTATACACTCAGTGTGAAACCTGGGCCTGTTTCGATGAACACAACATATATATGACTTCCTCTCACATATTTATACATGGCTATCATGTCTCATCTCAGCCTTCTCTTCTTCAGGCTAAACATGACCAGCTCTTCAAGCCGTTCCTCATAGAGCTTGTTCTCCAGACCTTTGTGAAATTTCACCCTGAGTGAAACTTGCTTCCAGTTAACTATGGATGTCATGAAGCTGTTATAAACAGTTCCTTGGGCGGGGAGGGGGGGGGAGGCAACTCTCGACAAATCCAGTAAAATAGTTTTTAAAAAACCCATTTCCAAGCGGAGAGACTCAATTTGTTTCTGCTAGGAGGGGGGGAGAATGCCAATTTTCTACGGCACACCTGATGATTGCTCACAGCACACTAGTGTGCCATGGCACACTTGTTGGGAAACACTGGTCTATGCCACAGTCTTTAAGGTTAGCTTTGAGGCCTTCTTTAAATCTCTTTTCCTGTCCTCCAGCATTCCAGTTTCCATTCTTGAGTTTGGAGTATTTATTTAATTAATTATTTATTTACTATATTTCTACCCCGCCCTTCTCAACCCCCCGGGAGGTGGGACTCAGGGCAGCTTACAAGGCACAATTAGATGCCGGCACAGTACACAATATAAAACCACTAATACAACAAGATTAAAAACATCAGAGTAGCTGCTTTGGGAGACGGTGATCGGGCATTCGGACAACGTGGCCAGTCCAGCAGAATTGATGGCGGAGGAGCATCGCTTCAGTGCTAGTGGTCTTTGCTTCTTCCAGCACGCTGACATTTGTCCGCCTGTCTTCCCAAGAGATTTGCAGGATTTTTCTGAGGCAACGCTGATGGAATCATTCCAGGAGTAGCGTATGATGTCTGTAGATAGTCCACGTCTCCCAGGCATACAGCAGGGTTGGGAGGGGAATAGCTTTATAAGCAAGCACCTTGGTCTCCCTACAGACGGCCCGATCCTCAAACACTCTCTGCTTCATTAAGAAAAATGGTGCACTCGCAGAGCTCAGGCGGTATTGTATTTCAGTGTCAATTTTGACTTTTGTGGGAGGTGGCTGCCAAGGGAGCGGAAATGGTCAACATTTTCTAACGTTACACCATTAAACTGTATTTCTGGCATTGCAGACGGGTTGGCTGGTGACTGCTGGAAGAGCACTTTGGTTTTCTCGATGTTCAATGAGGCCAAGCCCAATAACACATCAATAAAAAAACACAGCAGCCAACAATAAAACAGCACAATCAATATAATTCATATATAAGCAATAATACAAAAAAAAGCTGTTGGTTTGTTTCTTTTTGCTATTTTACATAGATCTGCTTCCATTTTTGATGCCAAAAGTCCTTGTTTTCAAATACAAAGCAGTGTCCTAATTCAAGTATCTGTATATGTGAAGAAAGTTGATTTAGTGGCTGTCTGCACTGAACACTTTTTGTCAGTGTGATGTCACTTTACCTGCCATAGTTCCATCCTATGGAACCCTGGGATCTATAGTTTGGTTTGTAACCTTTTCCCATGTTGATCACTTTTCTCTGGACGCCTCCCACTGGGTTGTTGTGAATTTTCTGGGCGGTGTGTCCATGTTCCAGAAGCATTCTCTCCTTATGTTTTGCCCACATCTATGGCAGGCATCCTCAGAGGTGGTGAGGTTCTTACCCAGGCAGTAAGAAGTCATACCTTGAAACTGCTAGGCCATTAAGTGTTAATCAAAGCATGAAAATGAACAAAATCTGGCTGCAGTATTCAAAACATTCTAAAATTATGACTGTAAATAAAGAACAACACTCAAACGCAGGGGAGCTCCAGACAAGAAACAATCAAGGACAGTTAATCACCTCTCAACAAAGTATTCCCCCAGGCAGTAACAAGTCACGCCTAAAAACTCTCAGACTACCAAATGCTAATCAAGGTAGCCCATTGAAACATTCACACCTTCCTCCAGACTTGCAGAGCTCAGGCGGTGTTGTATTTCAGTTCCAATGTTGACTTTTGCGGAGAGGTGGCTGCCGAGGGAGCGGAAATGGTCAACATTTTCTAACGTTACGCCATTAAACTGTATTTCTGGCATTGGAGAGGGATTGGCTGGTGATTGTTGGAAGAACACTTTGACTTTCTCAATGTTCAATGACAGGCCGAGCTTCTCGTATGCTTCTGCGAAGGTGTTTAGAGTGGCTTGTAGGTCTTCTGAATGTGCAGAGACTACGTTATCATCAGCATATTGGAGTTCTATAACATGTTGTGACCTTGGTTTTGGCTTTCAGTCTGCTCAAGTTAAATAGCTTGCCATCTGTCCGATAGATGATTTCCACTCCAATGGGAAGCTTCCCATCAATAAGATGAAGTTTCATAGCAATGAAGATGGAAAATAAGGTCTATTCTTTCTCCCACTCTGGACATTATTCCACAGATATATAAACCCCACTTGCCTAGTTTCCAACAGGCCTCACAACCATAGATGCAGGCAAAACATCAGGAGATAATGCTTCTGGAGCATGGCCAGACAGCCCGAAAAACGTACAACAACCCAGTGATTCTGGACATGAAAACCTTCTTAAAAGTAGACACTGATTATCTGGATCCGGCTCAGTCTGGCTTTGGCCGGGACATGGTACTGAGACAGCCTTGGTCGCCTTAGTGGATGATCTACACCGGGAGCTCGACAGGGGGAGTGTGTCCCTGTTGGTTCTGCTGGACCTCTCAGCGGCCTTTGATACTGTCGACCACGGTATCCTTCTGGGATGCCTCGCTGAAATGGGCCTTGGAGGTACTGTCTTGCAGTGGCTCCAGTCCTTCCTCGAGGGTCGCTCCCAGAAGGTGTTGCTAGGGGACACCTGCTTGACCCCACGGCCATTGTCCCCTATGTTATTTAACATATACATGAAGCCATTGGGGGAGATCATCCGGAGTTTCGGGGTGCAGTGTCACCTGTATGCAGATGATGTTCAACTCTGTCACTCCTTCCTACCTGCTACTAAGGAGGCTGTTCTGGTCCTGAACCAGTGTTTGGCCGCTGTAACGGACTGGATGAGGGCGAACAAATTGAAACTAAATCCTGAGAAGACAGAGGTCCTCCTGGTCAGTCGTAAGGCCGAACAGGGCATAGGGTCACAGCCTGTGCTTGACGGGGTTACACTCCCCCTGAAGGCACAGGTTCGCAGTCTGGGAGTGATCCTGGACTCATCGCTGAGCCTGGAGCCCCAGGTCGCAGCGGTGGCTGGGAGAGCTTTTGCACAGTTAAAGCTTGTGCGCCAGCTGCGCCCATACCTTGGGAAGTCTGACTTGGCCACGGTGGTCCATGCTCTGGTTACATCCCGAATAGACTACTGCAACACTCTCTACGTGGGGTTGCCTCTGAAGACTGCTCGGAAGCTGCAATTAGTCCAACGTTCGGCAGCCAGGTTACTAACAGGAGCGGGGCACAGGGAACATACAACTCCCTTGCTGCGCCAGCTCCACTGGCTGCCAATTAGCTTCCGGGCACAATTCAAATTGCTGGTTTTAACCTACAAAACCCTATACGGTTCTGGCCCAGTTTACCTGTCTGAACGGATTCTCCCCTATGAACCATCAAGAACATTAAGATCCTCTGGAGAGGCCCTGCTCTCGGACCCGCCGGCTTCGCAAACACGGCTGGTGGGGACGGGAGACAGGGCCTTCTCTGTGGTAGCCCCTCAGCTGTGGAAATCTCTCCCAAGTGATGTTAGATCTGCCCCCTCTCTGTTGTCCTTTAGGAGGCTGGTGAAGACTTGGATGTGGAACCAAGCTTTCCCAGAATAGGCTGAGATTGGCTTTTATCTGAATGAATGACCACGTTTACAGATTGAGTCAAATTGTTTTAATGGCGATGTGGTTTTATGCTGGGTTTTTTAATGTATTTTAATATGTTGTTGTAGTTGTTTTAAAATTGTATACCATTGAATTTTGCTGTAATGCCGGTCTGAGTCCCTCGATAGAGGTGAGAAGGTCAGGGTATAAAAGTTTTAAATAAAGAAATAAAGCTGTTTTTATTTGAACTTTCCAAGATTTGTTCAATTCTCCGTTAATCCAATGCATTCACAAGAGCCAAAGGCCCAACAGTCTTGCGTTGCAAAACATGGATCTTGGGCGAAGCATGAGTTGGAGTGAAGTTGGCTTGATGTTCTCATATAAGGTCCAATCGTTTCTCAATTCCACTATCGGAAGACATGAAGAAAGGCTGGGCCAAAACTGTCGCGTGCTTAAACTTGTCCTGTTTATATGTCGTTATGGTCCGATCGTTTCTTAATTCCACTATTGAAAGACATAAAGAAAGGCTGGGCCGAAACTGTCGTGTGCTTAAACTTGTCATGTTTACATGTTGTTACATAAGGGAACTGGTTGTTCTTTGCTTTTGGTTGCCTACTCTGCTGGGCCGAGGTTTTAGGGGTTCCCTTTCACCAGCATTGCAGAGGGATTGGCTGGTGCTTTTGGCTGGAAGAGCACTTTGGTTTTCTCGATGTTCAGGAAGAGGCCAAGCTTTTCTTATGCTTCTGCAAAGGCGTTTAGGAGTGGCTTGTAGGTATTTTGAGTGTGCACAGACTACGTTATCATCAGCATATTGGAGTTCTATAACATGTTGTTGTGACCTAGGTTTTGGCTTTCAGTCTACTGAGGTTAAATAGCTTTTAGCAACACCAGAGGCACTTTAAGTGGCCAGTTACTGGTCAAAGGACATTTAGCATAATGCCAAGTTTTTAAACTTTGTGTTTTTTAAAAAAAAATATGGCAGTAAAAGTGCATTCATTCTGCAGAGTAGAAACAATGGAAATATGATGGTGGTGGTGATGATGATGGTGGTGATGATGGTGGTGGTGGTGATGGTGGTGATGATGGTGGTGATGGTGGTGGTGATGATGGTGGTGGTGGTGGTGATGGTGGTGATGGTGGTGATGGTGGTGATGGTGTGGTGGTGGTGATGGTGGTGTTGATGATGATGATGGTGTTGATGATGATGGTGGTGGTGATGATGGTGGTGGTGATGGTGATTGTGGTGATGGTGATTGTGGTGATGGTGATGGTGTTGGTGGTGTTGTCGTTGGTGTTGTTAGTGTTGTCGTTGGTGTTGTTGTTGTTGTTGTTGGTGGTGGCGATAACAGCTAAAGCAGTGTTTCCCAACCTTTTTTGCGGCACACTTTTTACATTTACAAAATCCTGGGGCACACCACCAACCAAAATGACACAAAATGACACTCTAACACAGTAATACATATAGTTAATATGTTTTTAAATGTATTTATACACTCAGTGTGAAACCTGGGCCTCTTTTGATGAACACAACATAGATATCCTGGCAGGAATGGCAGAAAGACACAAACTTCCCACACAGAACTCCCATAACCAAGAGAAAATGCTATAAGAGTTTGGTGGGCATTGACCTTGAGTTTTGGAGTTGCCGTGTCACTCCAGTGGGAAGCTTCCCATCAATAAGATGAAATATCATGGCAATGAAGATGGAAAATAAGGTCTATTCTTTCTCCCACCCTAGACATTATTCCACAGATATATAAACCCCATTTTCCTAGTTTTCCACAGACCTCACAACCTCTGAGGATGCCTGCCACAGATGCAGGCAAAACATCAGGAGAGAATGCTTCTCGAATATGGCTAGACAGCTCAGAAAACACACAACAACCCACTTTCAAGGGTTGCTTTTACGGTTGCCATATGTCTCTTATTCTAAGGGACGTCCCTAATTTTGGCCCTAAAATTTGTGTCCCTTTTTTCAGGCCCTGTCCCTTATTTTTGACTAGCAGGACAGGACTGGGCGGGGTTGACCAGAGGAAGGTGTGCGCTGTGGTTTCCACGGCAATGCCTGCCCGGGGATTCCAACTCGCAGGGCAGCCTGCGTCCCCGTTGGAAGGAAGAGGCGATACAGGACTTTTTCAAAGTACAGTAGACTAATTAACCGTTACCCAAGGGGAATGTTGGATCACGTTGGATAAAGATAGTTTCTGGTTGCTTGAGAGTTACTCTTAAAATAGGCCTAGCTATGCATCCCAATACTATACAATGCTGTGTATCCCATACTATACTATACCATTAACTGTGGACATCATAATAATGAAGATGTACTGTCTTATAAAATTTATTTTATTTTAATGTTTAGACAGTGCACTTTTAAAGTCAGCAAAGTCAAGTACTAAATACAGATGGAGAAAATAAGGAAGTTCTAATAATGTTTTTTCTGCATGACAAAACATGCAGAAACATACCGTGTATTGTTAAGAGGGTGTAAGTCAGTTCCTTTTGTGAGTTTCAATCATTATCTTATTCTGTTAATAAAACTATTTCTACCTAATGTTTGAGTTTCAAGATTTTAATGAAGTGTCCCTTATTTTTGTGGAAAATCCCGTAAATGTCCCTTATTTCTTATATCAAAAAGTGGCAACCCTAGTTGCTTTTAAAAAAATAATATTTAGGGATGGATGCTCTCTAGTGGCCAATTACAAAACAACATCTAAGGGCACATTAACAATCCTTTTCAATCAAGGATTGTGCCCTTAAGGACCCAAGATCCTTCCTCTTTATGTACTTACTAGCTTGGGGACCCGGCAGTGCCCGGGTGATTTGAGAAGTGCAGCAGGATGTAGAGTGGGTCATGGGGGCTCTGTGTGGCAAGTTTGGTCTTGATCCATCATTATCGGGAGTTGCAGTGGTATCATGAAATTACTGAAGGTAGTGGAAGTCCCATCATCTCTGGTCCACCCTCCCCCAAAGTGTAGTAGGATGTAGATTGGGTCATGGGGGCTCTGTGTGCTAAGTTTGGTCTGTATTGGTGAATGGATGAGGGTTGCATTGTTTTTAGGAATTGAGTGAAGGTACTTCAAGTCCCATCATCCGTGGTCCGTCTCACACAAAACTGAACCAGGATGTAGAGTGGGTCATGAGGGCTCTGTGTGCCAGGTTTGGTGTTGATCAGTAATTGGATTAGGTTTGTAGCAGGCTTGGAAAGTGAGGGAAGGTACTGCAAGTTCCATCATCCATGTTCTGCCCCCCTCCAAACTTCAGTAGGATGTAGTAGAGTGGGTCACTGGGGCTCTGTGTGCCAAGTGTGGTCTTTCTCGGTGTTTGTTGGGGGCCGCAGTGGTCTGTGGGAACAGAGGGGTGTGAAAGTACTACAAATTCCATCATCCATTGTCAGTCCTCCCCTGAACCTCACCAGGACGTGAAGGCAGTCATGGGGGTTATGTGTGCCAAGTTTGGTCTCAATCAGTAATTGGATGAGGGTCGCAGCAGGCTTGGGAAGTGAGTAGAGGTACTTCAAGTCCCATCATCCATGGTCCACCCTCCTCCAAACTGCACCAGGATGTAAAGTGGGTCATGAGGGCTCTGTGTGGCAGGTTTGGTGTTGATCAGTCATAGGATTAGGTTTGTAGCAGTCTTGGAAAGTGAGGGAAGGTACTGCAAGTCCCATCATCCATGTTCTGCCCCCCTCCAAACTTCAGTAGGATGTAGAGTGGGTCACTGGGGCTCTGTGTGCCAAGTGTGGTCTTTATCAGTGTTTGTTGGGGGCCACAGTGGTCTGTGGGAACAGAGGGGTGTGAAAGTACTACAAATCCCATCATCCATTGTCAGTCCTTCCCCCAAACCTCACCAGGACGTGAAGGAAGTCATGGGGGTTATGTATGCCAAGTTTGGTCTCGATCAGTGATTGGATGAGGGTTGCAGCGGACTTGGGAAGTAAGTAGAGGTACTTCAAGTCCCATCATCCATGGCCCACCCTCCTCTGAACTGCACCAGGACGTAGAGTGGGTCATGGGGGCTGTGTGTGCTAAGCGTGGTCTGTATTGGTCCTTTTTGGTGATCTCAGTGGTCTGTGGGAACCACAGTGTTAGAAAGTACTACAAATCCCATAATCCGTGGGTCATGTTCCCCGAACCGCACCAGGACGTAAAGGGGGTTAGGGGGGTTATGTGTACCAAGTTTGGTGCAGGTCCATCACCTGCGCTGGTCGCTGTGGCCTGTGAAAGTGGCTGCCAATCAGAACGCTGCCACATTTCCGCCCTTCCGCCCTCCGCACACATACATACATACAAACATTCCGCTTTATTAAGGTTTACAGATACAGATACAGATATACAGATACAGACTAGCTTGGGGACCCGGCCCTGCCCGGGTAATTTGAGAAAGGCATTGTGTGCCAAGGTTGGTCCTTATCAGATGTTTACGTGGCTTGCAGTGGTCTCAGGAAGTTAGTGAAGGTACTACAAGTCTCATCGGCCATGGTCTATCCCCCCCTCCCAACAGCACCAGGATGTAGAGTGGGTCATGTGGGCTGTGTGTGCCATGTTTGGTCCATGTTCCATAGACGCTAACTCTACTTGCTCTGAACTACAAGGTCCACATCCCCCCGCGGCAAGCCATCACAGCGACGCCGTGCTTTGTTTAAACCACCTAGCTAGCGTCCTTCTCTGACTACAGCGACCAGCTACCCTTGCGGTTTCTACGCACACGAACCGACGCATGCGCACTGCATGCCCAAGGCTACTTCAGCGGTCCTTGAGTCGTTTCCCGTCTATTACGGGCTTTTTTCCTGGTCCCCTGCCTGATTGGTTACAGATAAACAGAGATTTCTTCCATAACAGGGAAACAGGACGTGAGACTATATTATTTGTTTTCTCACTAACAGAACACTGTATTATGATTTGTTGAATCTAGAATGCTAATTTGTGTTGTACATTGATGCTATTTCTCAAAGAGAACTCAACCATTGTGTTAATATCGCTGTACTTATATATGTAAACCATTGATTCCACTGTGGATTTTATACTGTGATAGTGTACCAGCGAATACATACTATTTTTGATAATAATTGCTTATTGTTTATTATATAATAGATTCGTTCACCTGATCTGCTCAAAGCTAGTTAGTAGCCAGCTGCAATAAACTGACCAAGTGGTCATGAGTTCAAAGCCAGCCCGGGTCAGAGTGAGCTCCTGACCATAAATAGTCTTGCTTGCTGTTGACCTATGCAGCCCAAAAACAGTTGCATCTGTTGAGTAGGAAAGTTAGGCACTGTTTTATGCGGGGAGATAAATTTAACTAATTAACAACACCATAAAATCTTCCAGCAGCGCACGGAAGAATGAGGAATTACTCCATCAAGGACTTGGTGTCACAAGTGGACGGTGAAGCAGCAGCTCCCCCTGTGGCCGGAACCGAGCATACCCTCATGAAGCCGGAAATGCTGGATCGTTAAATGGCCTCTGTGTCTGTCTATATATGTTGTATGTTTAAAACGGCATTGAATGTTTGCATTGTAGTTCGCCCTGCGGGGTGAGAAGGACGGAATACAAATACAGTAAATAAATAAAATTGTTTTTAATCAATATTTTCAAGATTTCACAATAAAACTAATTTAGGTAACAATAAGTAAACAGGACAAGTTTAAACACGCAACAGTTTCAGCCCAGCCTTTCTTCGTGTCTTCCGATAGTGGAATTGAGAAACGATTTGACCATATCAACAAGTAAACAGGACAAGTTTAAGCAGGCGACAATTTCAACCCAGCCTTTCTTCATGTCTTCCGATAGTGGAATTGAGAAATGATTGGACCTTATATGAGAACATCAAGCCAACTTCACTCCAACTCATGCTTCGCCCAAGATCCATGTTTTGCAACACAGGACCGTTGGGCCTTTGGCTCTTGTGAATGCATTGGATTAACGAAGAATTGAACAAAACTTGGAAAATTAAAATAAAAACAGTTTTTAAGAAGGTTTTCATGTCCAGAATCACTGGGTTGTTGTAGGTTTTTCGGGCTGCCTGGCCATGCTCCAGAAGCATTCTCTCCTGACGTTTTGCCTGCATCTATGGTTGTGAGGTCTGTTGGAAACTAGGCAAGTGGGGTTTATATATCTGTGGAATAATGTCCAGAGTGGGAGAAAGAATAGACCTTATTTTCCATCTTCATTGCTATGAAACTTCATCTTATTGATGGGAAGCTTCCCATTGGAGTGGAAATCATCTATCGGACAGACGGCAAGCTATTTAACCTCAGCAGACTGAAAGCCAAAACCAAGATCACAACATGTTATAGAACTCCAATATGCTGATGATAATGTACTCTCTGCACATTCAGAAGACCTACAAGCCACTTTAAACACCTTCGCAGAAGCATACGAGAAGCTCGGTCTGTCATTGAAAGTCAAAAAACCAAAGTGCTCTTCCAGCAGTCACCAGCCAATCCCGCTCCAATGCCAGAAATACAGTTTAATGGTGTAACGTTAGAAAATGTTGACCATTTTCGCTCCCATGGCAGCCACCTCTCCGCAAAAGTCAACATTGGCACTGAAATACAACACCGCCTGAGCTCTGCGAGTCTGTTGGAGGTAGGTGTGAATGTTTCAATGGGCTACCTTGATTAGCATTTGATGGTCTGAGAGTTTTTAGGTGTGACTTGTTACTGCCTGTTGAGAGGTGATTAGCTGTCACAACAACCCAGTGGGAGGCATCTAGAGAAAAGTGATAAAGATGAGAAATTTATTTATTTAAAATTTATTTATGTAAAATTTTTGTACCCCGACCTTCTCACCTCTATCGAGGGACTCAGACCAGCATAACAGCAAAAATTCAATGCTATAAATGTAAAAACAACTACAACAACATATTAAAATACATAAAAACTCAACATAAAACCAAACTATCTGTCTGTATACCTTAATAAAGCGGAATGTTTGTATGTAGGTATGTGTGCGGAGGGCGGAAGGGCGGAAATGTGGCAGCGTTCTGATTGGCAGCCACTTTCACAGGCCACAGCGACCAGCGCGGGTGATGGACCTGCACCAAACTTGGTACACATAACCCCCCTAACCCCCTTTACGTCCTGGTGCGGTTAGGGGAACATGACCCATGGATTATGGGATTTGTAGTACTTTCTAACACTGTGGTTCCCACAGACCACTGAGACCACCAAAAAGGACCAATACAGACCACGCTTAGCACACACAGCCCCCATGACCCACTCTACGTCCTGGTGCAGTTCAGAGGAGGGTGGACCATGGATGATGGGACTTGAAGTACCTCTACTCACTTCCCAAGTCTGCTGCGACCCTCATCCAATTACTGATTGAGACCAAACTTGGCACACATAACCCCCATGACTGCCTTCACGTCCTGGTGAGGTTTGGGGGAGGACTGACAATGGATGATGGAATTTGTAGTACTTTCACACCCCTCTGTTCCCACAGACCACTGCGGCCCCCAACAAACACCGAGAAAGACCACACTTGGCACACAGAGCCCCAGTGACCCACTCTACATCCTACTGAAGTTTGGAGGGGGGCAGAATATGGATGATGGAACTTGCAGTACCTTCCCTCACTTTCCAAGCCTGTTACAAACCTAATCCAATTACTGATCAACACCAAACCTGGCACACAGAGCCCTCATGACCCACTCTACATCCTGGTTCAGTTTTGTGTGAGACGGACCACGGATGATGGGACTTGAAGTACCTTCACTCACTTCCTAAAAACAATGCAACCCTCATCCATTCACCAATACAGACCAAACTTGGCACACAGAGCCCCCGTGACCCAATCTACATCCTACTACACTTTGGGGGAGGGTGGACCAGAGATGATGGGACTTGCACTACCTTCAGTAATTTCATGATACCACTGCAACCCCCGATAATGATGGATCAAGACCAAACTTGGCACACAGAGCCCCCATGACCCACTTTACATCCTGCTGCACTTCTCAAATCACCCGGGCACCGCCGGGTCCCCAAGCTAGTAAGGTTATAAACCAAACTATAGATCCCAGGGTTCCATAAGATGGAACCAAGGCAAATAAAGTGACGTCACACTGACAAAAAGTGTTCAGTGCAGACATCAACTTTCTTCACATATACGGATACTTGAATTAGGACACTGCTTTGTATTTGAAAACAAGGACTTTTGACATCAAAAATGGAAGCAGATGTAAGTAAAATGGCAAAAAGACACAAACCAACAGCTATTTTTTGTATTATTTTTTGTATTATTATATGTGAATTATATTGATTGGACTGTTTTATTGTTTGCTGCGGTGTTGTTTTATTGATGTGTTATTGGGCTTGGCCTCACATAAGCTGCCCCGAGTCCAGGCCCGGATTACCCATAAGGCCACCCTATGCCATGGCCTAGGGCGGCAGCCATGGAGGGGAGCAGCAGATCCGGACCCCCAAGTTTTTAAAAATTCAAAAGAAATTCAAAAAAGTGCGCATGTGCAATCCATGGCCGCCCCCTGCTCTGCTCCTCTCGGCTCCAAAGGCTCTGCCCCCGGCTCCGCCCCGCCACCTCGCCGGTGCGAGGAGGAGGAAGGAAAGCCCCACCCCCGGAGCCGATGCCGCGGGGAGCCGTCATGCCGGCCTCAGAAGCGGTCGAAATCGCCCTTTTCAGGCCGGCATGGTGGCTTTAGGAGGGAGGGAGGAGCCGCGGGGAGGCTCCCCACGGCTCCTCCCTTTCTTCTAAAGCCACCATGCCGGCCTGAAAAGGGCGATTTCGGCCCCTTCTGAGGCCGGCATGTTGGCTTTAGGAGGGAGGAGCCGGGGGGGCAGAGCCTTTGGCCTAGAGCGCCAAAAGGCCATGATCCGGGCCTGCCCGAGTCCCCTTGGGGAGATGGTGGCGGAGTATAAATAAAGATTATTATTATTATCATCATCATCTTCTAAGCCACGCATGGGCAAACTTGGGTCCTCCAGGTGTTTTGGACTACAACTCCCACAATTCCTGACAGCCCCAGGCCCCTTCCTTTTCCCTTTCAGCTGCTTAAGCTTAAGGTTGGGGCCACTATTGTGGCTCTGCTGCAGAAGCACCGCAAAAGCAGCTCCGTGCCACGTTTCTCAGGAGCTCTTCAACTGTAAATAACTGAAAGGCAATCTCTTCGCACTCGCGGTTCGCGCCGCATTCAAACAGACAGCCAAATATCTGCTCGCCGCCCTCCTCGCAGAGGGCCAGGTCCGAGTATCCGCAGGGGCCCCTGTGCAGCACCCAAGGGTCCTTCCAGGAGCCCTGATTCAATGGGGAGCTATTCAGGTAGAGGCCCAAGTCGAGACGCCTGTGCCCCTGCGTGGGATGGCCACGATTTGGTGCTCTTTTGCGGCACAGAGGAAGAAAGAAGACCTAACGGGTCAACTGATTCACCAACGACTTCTGTTCGGTTCCCACCGGAAGGTATTGTCACCGGAGTGAAACTCACTATGCTTCCCTGTCAACCGTGTGGCGGCTCGCACAACTGTTTGCACAAGGAGGATTTCTCAAATTGGTCTCCGCCAACTGCCCCAAAAGCCTCAGCCCGGCTCGTGTCCGGACTGCGGGCGCTACAGTACAACACCTGACTCTCGTCCCAATGGGTCAGTTCAGCAACCTGGCACTCGGTCGTCCGCAAGTCCTGAAGGAGCTGGCCCCGGATCTAATTCTGGCCCCCATCGTCACTGTACAAAGTGAAGCAATGGGGCCAGGTAGAGCAGGTTGGCACACGTCCTGGGCGACGCTCGTAGATGTAGTAGGTGTAAGCCGGGATGTAGTAGGTGTAAGCTGGATCCCGTGGCCGGGTCTGACAGCAAAAGTGGCCCAATTTTCTAAATCGTTCCCTATCACCAGTTCGGTCAAGTCAATAGTCGGGCTCCAAGTGCGGCCACCGTCACGGCTGGAGACGTAGCATAGCCTGGCAGCATTTTGTCCCGTTGTGATCTGGTGGTGCTCCGTGATGGGGGTCTCCACACATATGAAGAAGAGGAAGAGTTCATGGGTTCATGGTGCGGTGGTTGGGCAACGCGGCCGTCACGAGGGACTCTTGCGGGCCCCACTAGAAGAAGAGAAGAGAGGGAGATTCAACACGGCTTTGTTATTGGCATCAGAGTGAAGAGAGGGGCCAGGAAGACACTTCCATCTTGTCTCCCGTGCTGTGCTAATAACATATCATACCATAACATAATATATTGTATATACATATAATATTGATAATATTATAATGTAATATAATATAATACTAATAATATAATATATTGTATATACATATAATATTGATAACATTATAATGTAATACATATACTAATAATATAATGTATTGTATATACATATAAAATTGATATTATAATGTAATATAATATAATACTAATAGTATAATATATTGCAGTGTTTCCCAACCTTTTTTGAGCCGCGGCACACTTTTTACATTTGCAAAATCCTGGGACACACCACCAACCAAAATGACACAAAATGACACTCTAACACAGTAATATATATAGTTACTATGTTTTTAAATGGATTTATACACTCAGTGTCAAACCTGGGCCTGTTTCGATGAACTCAACATAGATATCCTGGCAGGAATGGCAGAAAGACACAAACTTCCCACACAGAACTCCCATAACCAAGAGAAAATGCTATAAGAGTTTGGTGGGCATTGACCTTGAGTTTTGGAGTTGTAGTTCACCTATATCCAAAGAGCACTGTGGACTCAAACAATGTTGGATCAAGACCAAACTTGGCATGAATACTCAATATGCCCAAATATGAACGCAGATGGAGTTCAGGGGACAATAGACCTTGACATTTGGGAGTTGTAGTTGCTGGGATTTATAGTTCCCCTACAATCAAAGAGCATTCTGAACCCCACCAATGATAGAACTGGGCCAAACTTCCCACACAGAACCCCCAGGAGGCAAGAGGGGTCTCTACTTAGGAAAAGGGAGGCAGGTCTTCCCAATGCATGGAGACGGAGAGACCAAGTAGACAATGGGTGGGGAGGGGGCCTTTATCGAGGTAGGTTTCTTAGGGTTTTTATACTTCAACACACTAGACTCCCCCTCCCTTCCTGGAAGTTCCAATTTCCCACGGCACACCTGATGATCACTCACGGCACACTAGTGTGCCCCAGCACACTGGTTGGGAAACACTGATATATTGTATATACATATAATATTGATAATATTATAATGTAATATATATACTAATAATATAATGTATTGTATATACATATAAATTGATATTATAATGTAATATACTATAATACTATAATACTAATAAAATTAAAAATAAAATTGTTTTTTATCCAAAAACCTGTGTTTCATTCAAAAGGTCACTGACTTATTGCCCCACCCTCGTATATACCAGTGGAAGGTGTCCAGAGACAGACAATTAAAATAGTAATAAGTCTGGAAACTTTGAATCCCTATGAAGAACAGCTTACTGCACTGGCTTTGCTCAGGTCGGAGAAGGGATGGCTGAAAGGGGACATGAAAGCCATGTTTTAAGTCTTCAAAAGGTTGTCATTTTACACAGGTACAAGATATAGGAATACTATAAAAACGAATTTGACGTAGAACTAAAATTTTTGGAGTGAAAGGAACTTGGGTACATAATAATAGTATCTCAACTATATCTTATCTTTATATATCCTTATATAGGCTGAGTCTTGAAATAGCAAATGAAGCCGGACCTTTTTTGGAGATTATTCCACAAATCGTATATATCTCAAAATTCAAAACTTTCTATTATTTCTTTAAATAACCTCTATTTTCTTATTGAAATGAAGTAGATGTTGATTATTATATGATATAAAGACCAATATTTATTGTCTTGAGTTAATAGTTTATAAAAAGGATAGGAGGTTAAGAGATGATAGATTTCTGGAACTAATGAAATTTTATAGATGTGGTTAGTAGCGTGATTCGATGTGTCTGTGACCTTTTTGTCTTTTCGATCTAATCTTTCTGTGTTTCTGATTCCTGTATGCGTTCTTTGTAAATTTTGTCTGTTTTCGTTTTGTCCGATGTTTATCGTATTTTAAATGAAATTCAATTATTTTTTTAAAAATGAAAGGTTGTCATATTGAGAAGTTTCTGCTGCTCCAGAAACTAAGACAATGCAGTAATGGATTCAAATTACAGGAAAAGAGATCCCAAATAAACACGGGGAAACAATTCCTGGTGGCAATAGTTCACCACTGGAATCTGCTAACAGGGATTGTGAGAATACGTGGTATGTGTGAATGTGTGGCTGAGGTATGTGGTTTTCTGCAAGAATCAAAGTTGTGTCAGGATAGACCAGAGAAAAGACATGGAGTTTCGCAGTGCATTTTGGAAAGGGAAGGGCTTGGCATTGAGAAGTGAGATTTTCTGAATCCTGCCCTCAGAAGCGAGGAAAGCACCCAAGCTTGAAAGGTAAAATACAACAGTGCTTGCCAAAGCTTGAAGTGACCAATATGGTTGCTTGTTTTAAAGAATAAGTAATTAATAATCTTTAGAATTTGGCTAAAGATAATATGATTGAAAATTGAATCAATTAATAACAGGCGGTTAGGCGTCAATTTGTCGATCTTCTGTCCGGAAAGAAGGTCTTCCAGCTCCTTTTCAACTTGCCCGGCCACCGAGATGACTGGAGCACCATCTACCTCATCTCTGTCTCTGTGTGTATGAGAATATATGTATGAATGTTTAATGCATGAATGGGGGGCTCCCCTCTGTGATGATCGCTTGCAAAATCTTATGTTTCTCTCCAATAATTAAATGCTGTTAAATTTTGCTTTCCTTTCTAAATAAATGCTTGACTTGTTGCTTTCCTTTCTAAATAAATGCTTGACTTGTTGCTATCGCTTTCTCAGATCAAATATTTAAGGTGATTAGCTATTTTACGGCCGGAGAGATAGCACAGTGGTAACGACAGCTGTGTTTCCAATCAGAAGGTTGCATGTTCGATTCCCGGGCTGGTTTGGACACCCAGCTGTGAGCCCTGTCCACTGCCCACCTAACAGATCGAAAACAAGCCAGCTGTGAGTAGATGAACTAGGGACCACTCAGCGGGGAAGGATTTTTATAATTACTTTTCAACACCTGAATAAAAATAAGGAAGATTGGCTGCCAGAGGTGGAATGCGGAACCAGAGGCTCTCGTCTGAGGATGAAGCAACAGCACCCCCTTGTGACGTAATGGAGCAACTGCACCCGCGACGCAGCCAGAAGGGAAAAAAAATCCTTCTAATTGCACATGTTTGTCTGCACATGTTTGTCTGTACAATGTATTGTAATTGTAATCCGCTCTGAGTCCTCTTTGGGGTGAGAAGAGCGGAATATAAATAAAGTGTATTATTATTATTATTTTGACAATCCTTCTTTGTGATTACTTTTGAATGCTTCCTAATGTGATTATCATATTCTATATTTTCCTGAATACTCAAAGTAATTGTGTTTAAGGGTTTGAAGGTTCAACCTGATTCTGTTTTCCTTTTGAAATGCTTGCATATTGGAATCGATTCATTATTCTGTGCTCTTTTATACTCAAGCTTGATTGTTAGAGCATATATATATATATATATATATATATATAAAGTGAATGGTCGTGGAACGGGGCAAATGGACACGAAAACTATAAGCCCCAGAACCACCACACACACCAAACACATTCCCCCAAGGCACAAGGTTCCTAGAGGGCACAAAAAACCCACCCTCCCTACCTTCCAACCCCCCCACACATAGCCCCCAAAACCGCCCATTGGAAACAGCGCCGCATGCTGCACGGCAATTACCTCCTTCCCCCACGAGGACAGCGGAGAGGGAAAGCCCTGATTCACAATGGAGGCGGCGCACACAAGCCCCCCCCCCCCAAACACCAGCCTCTCACCATCCGGTTCTGGACCCAAGCCTCCTCGGCCTTCTCCGACACCTCTTAGCCGGTCCTTGACCCAGGCCCTCGCCCTTCTCCACCGCCTCTTAGCCGGTCCCTGACCCGGGCCGCACCTTCACCGTTTCGGCCCGGGTTAAGGACCGGCCTGGAAGCGGCAGAGGAGAGGGGCAGAAGGCCAAGAAGGCGACGGCCCGGCCCGGGTCCAAAACAGGATGGCAGCCGCCGAGGAAGGCCAAGGACGCGGCGGAGAAGGCGCCCAAGGCGGCGGCCACGCGACCCGGCTCCATGCGGCGACTGGAAGACGACGGAGGAGACGGCCACTGAACTACACCTCCCAGAAGGCTCTGCGCCGCTCGCTGGGAAGCAGGGGCGGACCTTTTTGGGAAGTGTAGTCCCATAGCCACACCCACCTCCTCCACCGTCTCCCAGCCTCCCAAACATTCCTGAGTGGCGAAGAACAGCGATGAGGCGCAGTGGCGGCCCCAGATATTCCCTACCACTCCCGGGTCGAGACCATCAAAGCTGGGAGGGGCACCACCGCACACCACCCATCCCACCGCCGCCTGCTCCCTGCGCCGCTCGTCCGCGCGTGCGCAGAAGCACCTACAGGTGCTAACATTCGAGCAAGCGCATCTCCCTCCCAAGCGCCTGCCTCTTTGGAGCCAGCGCGCATCGCAAAACCTGCACTGCACGCCCGAGTGCGCCCATCTACAGGCGCAGAAACATCTACAGGCGTGGCCGGCAGAAAGGTGTGCGGCGGCGTGGCGGTGGCGGCGGTGTGGGCGTGGCGGCGGCAGTGAATGACGCGGCGGCGGGGGGGGCGACAAAAATTCTTCGCGTACCCCCCCAAATTAGGTTGGGCCGCCCCTGATGAGGCAGCTCCCCACCTCCCTACCACTCCCGGAAGAGGAGACCAAAGGGAGAGACAACGCACACCACCCATCCTCCTAACGAAGGTCCCCCATCGCCCCCCCCCAACGGCAGGGAGGTGGCAAGGAAGGGCGAGCACACAACAGAAGAGACGGATATAGAAGAGGCAAGCAACCTTACAAAACACATAATAACACCCATAATAACAGAAAACACACACATTACAAGTTCTACACAAAACAACAAAAACACAATCACACACACATATATACACACACATATATACACATAAACATATATACACATATACATACACATATACATACACAAAGATATACATACACACACACATACACACACACACACATATATACACCCATACCCATATATAAACACACACATATACACATTCTACACAAAAACAACAAAAACACAATCACACACACATATATACACACACATATATACACATAAACATATATACACATATACATACACAAAAACAAACACATACACATATATACACATACATACACATACATCCACAAACACATATACATACGCATACACATATATATATATATACACATACACATACATACACAAACACATATAAATACACACACACATATATATATATATACACATATACAAACACATATATACACACACAAAACACATAATCACATTTTTTCCAACCCTTACATACCCAGACTTCCTCACATCTCCTAAATAGGGCACAGCAATGCGTGCCGGGTTCAGCTAGTATATATATATATATATTTCAATAAAAGTGAAATGAAAAATGTTAAAACCCAATATTGGTCTTCCCTCGTCTGTTTGCATGTCATTAATCTCCTCGCCACACTGTTCTCTTGATCAAAGAACGGCTTTTCACCTCGGCCGCGACAGGATCTCTTTCTCTGAAGCTTTTAAAGCAAAGTCTGGATGGGCATCTGCGAAGGCAGGCCTGGGCAAACTTTCTTTTTTTTCTTCAAAAAATCATTTTTATTAAAGTTTTCAAGTGTACAATAAAAGAGGGGGGAACATTTTAGGTGTGTAAGAAAGTAGGAAAATAGAATAGGTAGGAATGTATGTGTAGAGGGAAAGAGATGGATGGAGTGGATAGGGTAAGATGGGTTAATGTAGACGGGGAAGAAGGGGGATAGGGAAGAGGAAGATTGGTGGGATAGGGTATAATTGTTGACTTCCAATCTTCTTCACGTCGGTTCTTTGGTGTTTCTTATTTCAACGTGTCTCTTGAACAAAAATTGGGTAACTCTTTCTTAGAAGCATCCTAAGAGCAAATGTAGTTACGTTTGTCTTCTCTTGATCCATTACAAATTTCCTTGAGTATATTCAATTTTATTTGATATCATCAGGCTCTGCTTTATACTCAGATATTGGGTTAATTGTCCATATTCATAATCTCTGTGATTTTCATTAAGCTTTGATCTTATATTGAGATCGTCTTTGTTCTCCGGTATCTTGCATAATTTTTTCTGCCTGCTGTCACTAGATAGTTGAAAAGTTTCCTGCTTCACAAGTATGGTGATGATGAAGATGATGAAGGTGAAGATGATAATGCCGATGATGATATGATGACTTGCAACTTTGAGGGAGACTCAGCTCAGAATGGCCCTTTGCTCAAAAGCTCCGCATCAGTGAAGAGCTTGAAAGCAATTTCTTCATAGGGATTGGCAGTCCCACACTCAAACAAGCAACCAAAGAGCAGAGACTTCCTTTCCTTGCACACGGCCAGATCCGAATAGGCACTGGGCCCTTTGTTCAGCACCCAAGGGTCTTTCCAGGAGTCTTTCTCCAAGGGAGACATGTTCAAGTAGATGCCCAGGTCCAGGCGACGGCGCTTGTTTGTTGGGTGGGAGAAGATCAGCCATTGCTTTTTGCTCTCATAGGAAGCTGAGGAGGAATGGGTGCCTAGCTCTGCCATGGGTGAAAAGCTCACTACGCTGCCCTGGCATCCACGGGGAGGTTCAGACAACCCTTCAGAGAGAAAGGATTTCTCAAAGAATTCTCCATGATCTGCACTGAAGGCCTCCGCCCGGGACCTGTCAGGACTCCGGGCATTACAGTATAACATTGGACTATTATCCTGGCCGGTCAGTTCAGCGACCTGGCATTCGGTTGTCCGCAGGGCCCTGAGGAGCCGGCCCTGGGTCCAGTTCCTCCCACCATCATCACTGTAGAACATGAAGGCATGGGGTTTCGTCCAGGAAGAGAGCGGGTGTCCAAAGCAACGCCGGTGGATGTAGTAGGCGTAAGCCGGGACCACCAATCGGCCCGAGCTCAACTGGAGGCCGTGGCCCGGCCCAACAGCAAAAGTGGACCATTTCCTCAAGTTATCTGTAATGGCCTTTTCGGTCAGGTCGGTGGTCTGGCTCCAGGTCCGGCCACCATCTCGGCTCGAGACATAACACAATCTGGCGGCGTTTTTTCCGCTTCTGAGCTGTTGCTGCTCTGTTACTACAGTCTGGACACAGATAAAGAAAAGGAAAACGGTGCTGCTGTTCTTCTCGTACAGCGGGCAAGGGTTCATGGTGCGGTGCCCCGGCAATGTGGCCGTCTTCAGAGATTCCTGCGGACTCCACTAGAACAAAAGAAGGGTTGTGCAGTTACATTAACCGGTAGCTTTGTCTTTTGGTAGATGCATATGTATTCTCCGTTACATTCATAGAGTTAGAGATCTTGATTCAAAGAGCAAACACACCAGTGGCTTGGAGAAAGGAAACCAACCATCACCCAAGTCAAAAAAAAAAGAAGCACCATTAAAGCCCTGGCAGATTGTGCAAAAAGTATCTGCGAACCCCACCTCATCCAAGATGAATTGAACCACCTAAACTGGGCTTTACAGGCCAATGGAGACTCCACCTCAGACATCAGAAGAGCTGCAAGACCGAGAACAAGCAATGAGAGCCACAAGATTCACCCAGAGGGAAAGTGTTCTTGCCATACATCAAGTGAACCACTGACCACATTAATAATACTATAATAATAATAACACTTTATTGATACCCTGCCACCATCTCCCCAAGGGGACTTACATGAGGCTAAGCCCAACAATACATCAGTAAAACAACAAAGCAAGCAAACAAATAAACATAATACAATATCATCAATAACTAATAAGCAATAACACACAAGAATTTAAAAACACTGAGGGCAGGGCTTAAAATACTGGGCGTGAACAAAAGTAGGGTATCTAAAGAGGGAGGTTTAAGGGTAATGTAGGGAAATCAATCCAACGGGTAGATAAAGTGCTTCAGAGGACAAATTATAGGAAGTTGGTCAGATCAGGGCATCGTTTCCTTATGCAGGTGAGGGCGAACAACCAAGGGCCTCCTGCGTTCAAGTTGATCTGACATGCAGCAGAGAGTTCCACAGTTCCTGGATGCCCTGTTGGGCCAGCATCGCTGGGAGTGTGGCTACAGCAGCAGCTTCATCAAGCAATCTTCCTTTATTTTGCTTTCTTCCCCTAATCCTAACATTGTAACCAATCCCCCAATAAAGTATCATTTAATTATAATTTTTCCTCTCCATAGTGATACATTGTGTCCTTTACTGTCTCCAACTCTCTCCAAGCATGAACTTTCATGAACTTTTATGGACTTTTGCCTAATTTAAAGGACTTTCAGAAACTTTTTGGAAACTTTCCATTCAAACGCTATGGACTCTTTTCATGATTTATGAATTCCTATGGACTTTGGTGGGTAGGAAGGGCTGATATGAGATGATATGGTTCCTATTTCATTCCTTTATGAATGTATTCCTATGTGCTTTCCCCTTCTTTGGGTTCCTATATGAAATATGAAATGCCACCTTTTCGTGACCCCAGCATACCAAGGCTCCAGGGAAACTCTCACTTCCTGGGCTAATCTCCTAACACAAAGGACTTAACCAGCACATTTGCATGGACAATAGCAACGGGCACATTCCTTCAAACCTCGGAGTTGGCCCATTTGAAGGACATGCGTCCCTTGGGCACGCGACTTTCAGATCTTGGAGCATGGCCATCTGAAGGACGTGCCCCATGGTGATTCTTATCATTCCTCACAAAGAGGACATCCTGCCTTCGGGAGGATTTGGGTGTCCCATCTGCCTCACCCTTTGTTTACATTCCCTTGGCTGAAACCAAAGACCAGATATCATCAATGGATCCCATATCTAGAATAAAGGATTACCGGGGTCTGGCATCTGCGCCAGACCAAAAATGTTTATTCCTTTCACTTGGGACAATACAACTAGCTAGCTGGAGGACTCTTGGAGTTATTGCCGGCAATTGGAGAAACATTAAGTCATTTAATCCACTCATCTTTTCTTCCCGGTTCATTGTTTCCTGCTTGGACTGCCTCCTTCGCTCTCATTGGCTGAGAGCCTGAAGTGGCGCTGGCTTCCTGATTGGCTGAGATGTGGCTAAGCCGGCCGCGCCTCCCTCCCAGCTGATGACTCCTTCCAATCAGCTTGAAGCCGGCAAGGGGGCGGAGGGCGGGGAATTTGAATTTTGACAGCTTTGTATTTCTATAAAAATGTGATATATTGCCTAGCGCTTTATGTCAGCTCTTGGCATCTGATTATGGCTTGACATCCACTCCAGCTGGAACAAAATAAACAACTCGGTGGCGTTTCTTCAACTTGGTGAGACTTTTATTAGGGAAATTCAGGGAAAATTGGATTGACTGCTTCCTATCACGCCAGGGCTATATCGGATCCTCTTTGGTCGGTCTGGCTGGTCTCTGCCTTCACGGCAAGACCTTCAAATTCTTGCTTGATAGCACAGGGAAAGCACACTGGAACATCCACGTTTTCAAGCTCTTCTTAAAGACTGCCAATGTGGGGGCTTGTCTGATATCCTTGGGGAGTGAATTCCAGAGACGGGAGGCTACCATAGAGAAGGCCCTCCCCCTCGTCCCCACAAGACGCGCCTGCGAAAGGGGCGGGTGCGAGAGCAGGGCCTCTCCGGACGATCGAGGAGATCACGTAGATGGAAATGTGGTCACGTAGGTAGGCGTGTCCCAAACCGTTCAGGGCTTTGTAGATTAGAACCTGCACCTTGAATTGGGAAGCTGATGAGGAACACAACCTACAAACTATCTACAGACCCACTAAGAAAGTCCAACCAATGCTCCGTTTCTCTCCCCTCTGCAGGAGTCTCCCAGATACCACGCAGTTGTGGACAAGTCTACATAGGGACCCCAAACACAGCAACACTGATGAGGAATGGATCAAGGAACATAAAATACACTGCAGGCTACTTACAAACAATTTATAGAGCCACTAAGAAAATCCAACACATGCTGCATTCAGCTAAGGACAAGAGGGATCCTCTCCCCTCTGCAGGAGTCAACCTCTGAGAATGCCTGCCACAGATGTGGGCAAAACATCAGGACAGAATGCTTCCGGAACATGGCCATACAGCCTGGAAAACTCACAGCAACTCAGTAGTTGTACATTCAACAAAGGACAAGAGGGATCCTCTCACTTCTGCAGGAGTCTACTGTATATATGTGGACAAGTCTACATAGGGACCCCCAAACCCACCAGCATTGCCCAAACACAAATCAAGGAACATGAAAGGCACTGCAGACTAACTCAACAGAGAAGTCAGCCATAGCAGAGCACCTGATGAACCAACCTGGGCACAGCATATTATTGGAGAACACAGAAATGCTGAACCACTCTCACAACCACCATGCCAGGTTACACAGAGAAGCCACTGAAATCCACAAGAAGCATGTGGACAATTTCGACAGAAAGAAGGAAACCATGAAAAGGAACAAAATCTGCCAACCATTTTTAAAATATTCTAAAATTATAACAGTAAATAAAGAACAACATTGAAACACAGGGGAACTCCAGACAAGAAACAATCAGGGACATCAAATCACCTCTCAACAAAGGATTTCCCCAGGTACAGGGCCGTAGCCAGGATTTTGATTTCAGGTGAGTAACTAAGCCCTACAAACCTTTTGTATTGCCCAATAACCCCATTAATGTGGGATATAATGAGCATGGTGATCAGATCATGGTATTAATAAGCATAACAGTTTAAATAATGTACCAGTGTTTCTCACCACCCTGAGAATGGGGCTGAAGCCCCCTTAGCCCCTGGCTACATGCCTAGTGTAATAAGCCACAGTAGGCCCGGATTAACACCTTTTGCACCCTAGGCCAGTGTTTCTCAACTGAGAAAGTGTGCCGTGAGCTCTGCTGTGCCCTCTCTGCCCCCTTCCTTCCCCCCTCTTCCTGCCGAACTCCTGCTGCTTGGGGAGGAGGAGGAAGGAGCCAGGCGGCGCGAAAAAAAAGAAGGAGCCAGGGCGCCGCCTACTTCGGCCATTTCCCCAGCCAGCCTCCAATCCGCCATGACTCCCGCCCCTTGCTCGCTGAACTGTGCGGAGGAGGAGCCCTGCCCACTGAATCCCATCCACCGCTCATGCTCCTCCCCTGTGGGAGAGCTGAAGCCAGGGAGAGAGGGCGGGGCATGGCGCGGCCTGGCTCTGCCCCCTCCCCCCAGCTTCGGCATTCCCAGCAGCTGCTCCAGCCTTGAGGGGGCAGTGCCAAGCCAGCATTGTGCTGGCTCTGCCACCGCTGGCTTGGCACTGCCCCCTCAAGGCTGGAGAAGCTGTGGGAGAGCTGAAACTGGGGGGAGGGGCGGGGCATGGCGCGGCCTGACTCCTCCCCCTCCCCTTGGCTTCAGCGCTCCCAGGAGCTGCTCCCAGCAGGCCACCATCCCCCAGCTGTTCTTTACTGTGTTAGAGTGTCATTTTGGTTGGTGGTGTGCCCCCAGCTCAAAAAAGGTTGGGAAACATTGCCCTAGGCCACCTTTAAGCCAACCTCTACCACACACCCCCCCCCCCATCAGTAAGACCCACACTAAAAATAAAACCTTATCTACTCCTTTGATCTTCAAAACGCGTATTGCTGATGATTTTTTGTATTGAGAGAAACAAATAATTAGTAACTAGTCTTAGATATTAGGTTATTATTAACCCTTACAGTCCAAATATCCGGCCTCGAGACAGCCCAGGGAGTGTTACAGTAGTGTACTACTACCAGCACTGAAAGCGTTAAAAAAAACCCGCGAATAACGAAGGTTATAATAACGATACCATGCACAGTAAAACATGTTATTAATCACAGTAAATAATGTTACATTATAATTACACTTTAAAATAATACAAAGACAAGTACAAACTCAAACCACTTTGTGTGGAGTTTCAAAATTTCCCTCACTTTCCAAGACTGCTGCAAATCTAATCCAATGACTGATCAAGACCAAACCTGGCACACAGAGCCCTCATGACCCACTCTACATCCTGGTGTAGTTTTGTGTGCGACGGACCATGGATGATGGGTCCCTCTCTCGTTTCGAACCCCTCAGGGGTCTTTATCAAGGCCTTCCGTCACACAAATAATAGGTAGATCTGAGTTTCGTCCTTCAAGTAAATCAAAAGCATTCAAACTCGTAATCGAGCCTCCATAAATATGGGATCTGTGACATAAACATAAACACAACATAAGTACAATATTGAATCAGGTGTATACAATTGCATACAGCATTACATAATGCCCAATGCTGTATGTAATTGTATACACCTGATTCTATATTGTTTATGTCACAGATCCCATATTTATTTATTTATTTATTTATTTATTTAATTTATTTATTTATTAGTTCCACTTAATATACCGCTCTCTCTGGAGCCCAGAGCGGTTTACAAAATTAAAATAGCAAGTAACACATAAAACACAGTAAAACCAATAAAAAGACCCCAGTTAAAATCCCATTCCCAACAATACTGCAATAAGCAGCAGAACTGCGATGGCGGCAGGTGGCAGCGCTAGTGGACGGCATTGGTCATGGGCCAAATGCCTGTCTGAATAGCCAGGTCTTGGCGGCTCTACGGAATGGCAGCAAGTCGCGGATGACTCGTATCTCCTCAGGGAGGGTGTTCCACAAGGTTGGGGTGGCCACAGCGAATGCCCTCTGCCGCGTGCTGGAGAGCCTGTAGACCTTAATGCCAGGCACCTCCAATACGTTGAGCCCCTCTGAGCGCAGTGATCTCCTGGGCACATAAGGGGTAAGCCACTCCCTCAGGTACACTGGCCCCAAACCATATAAGGCCTTAAAAGTTAGAACTAACACCTTGAAGGTGACCCAGAATTCAATTGGGAGCCAGTGCAGCTTGCACAAGAGTGGATCTTGAAGCTCCTGAGAGCAAGCGTGCTGCTGCGTTCTGCACCAGCTTGAGTTTCTGGATCGCCGACAAGGGTAGGCCGATGTACAGCGCATTACAGTAATCAAGCCTCGAGATGACCGTGGCTTGGATCACCGTGGCTAGGTCGCAACGGGAGAAGTAAGGAGCCAGACGTTTTGCCTGTCGCAGATGGTAAAACGCTGTCTTGCAGGCGCTGGCAATCTGTGCCTCCATAGACAGTTGGGAGTCCAGCCGGACCCCTGGGCTCTTTATGGAGGCTCGATTACGAGTTTGAATGCTTTTGATTTACTTGAAGGACGAAACTCAGATCTACTTATTATTTGTGTGACGGAAGGCCTTGATAAAAACCCCTGAGGGGGTTGAAACGAGAGAGGGACCTTACAGCATTGTTATTCCTCGTTGGCCTAGTGTACCCGGTTTATGGGTTTTGCGCTACTCCTCACGCTGCGTTATATGGTGTTACCATTTAAACACGATGACCCCGTATATGGAACATTTTAAGGGATGCCGTATGGACTTTGGATTATGATTTGTACCCCGATTATGGTTGTAATAACCCGTATACGGTGCATACCCTTACCTCTGGATTACTAAAAGGATTTTGTCTGAAACAGAACATTGGGACTCTGCGTGTTTATGGGACACACTGGGTTTCCCCAGTTTATCTCTGTGATTACATTGATTTGATTCATCAGTTGAACCTAACAAGAAGTCATGAATTTCAAGTGTTTAAGAAAAATTAACTTGGAAGTTAATCTCCCCCCCCCCCTTCCCTTCTTACTTTATTGTTTAAGAAGTATGGCTGAAAATACTTTTTAACTTAAGTCAAATGACACACACATACACACCTCAGAGGATGCTGCTCATAGATGCAGGAGAAACCGCAGGAGAGCGTGCTGCTAGAAGGCAGAGCTGGGCCAGGCAGCCACCCGGAGGGAAGGAAGGAAGGGAGACTCCAAAAACACTACAATATGTAATAATATCTTGTATTATCAAACTGTATCACAACAAACAACATAACAATATCACATTGGAAGAGTGCAAGCATGCAACCCAAAGGTATAAATTGGTTGACATCTAAGTAGTTAGTAATTATATTAAGCAATTATTATAGAAATAGGCTGGAGCTCAACATACAGCATAAACATCATTGATACATGTGAGCAACTATAACAAACAATATAAGCGTTTTGAATGAGGTACATACAGAGTAGCTTCACAAGCTGACAATAGTAGATTATTACACAGATAAATTGTTGTCAATAAAGAATACTTCAGATTGTTTACAAACGGGGGAGGTTATCCAGTCGAACTGAAGCGAGTCAGTAAAAAAGCCTCTGCAGTTCCAAAACGCAGCGCTGCTTCAGCGCGGAGATACTGCCGTGGTGTAGAGCAGTGTTTTTCAACCTTTTTTGAGCCGCGGCACATTTTTTACATTTACAAAATCCTGGGGCACACCACCAACCAAAATGACACAAAATGACACTCTAACACAGTAATACATATAGTTAATATGTTTTAAATGTATTTATACACTCAGTGTGAAACCTGGGCCTGTTTCGATGAACACAACATAGAAATCCTGGCAGGAATGGCAGAAAGACACAAACATCCCACACAGAACTCCCATAACCAAGAGAAAATACTATAAGAGTTTGGTGGGCATTGACCTTGGTTTTTGGAATTGTAGTTCACCTATATCCAGAGAGCACTGTGGACTGAAACAATGTTGGATCAGGACCAAACTTGGCATGAATACTCAATATGCCCAAATGTGAACACAGATGGAGTTTGGGGAAAATAGCGTGAGCGTGTTCAGGAGGGGAGGGGGGAGGGAGGAAGACGTGACCCGTCCGGGCGCTACTGCACAGACTCGCCCCAGAGCAAAGCGAGCAGAGCGAGGCTGGGAAGAAGGGAGCCCGAGTAGAGAAGAAAAAGTGTTCGGCAGGAGGGGGAAGAAAGGGTATTGGAGGTTCCAATTTCCCACGGCACACCTGATGATCGCTCACAATGTCATGTTATGTTACGTTGTTTGTTTTCTATCCAGAATAACAATGTTGGAAGGAGGCTCACCACTTTACGGTCCCTAAAACAGGCATGGGAAAACTTCGGCGCTCTGGGTGCTTTGGACTTCAATTCCCACCATTCGTAGCAGCCTGAGGCCCTTTCCTGCTTAAATGGCTGAGGGGGGGGGGGGGGGAGGAAAAGGGCCTGAGGCTGCTAGGAATGGTGGGAGTTGGAGTCCAAAACACCTGGAAGGTCCAAGTTTGCCCATGCTAGCTTTCGACAGAGACCTCTTCCTCCCCCCCTTCGCGCCCTTTCTTCCCCCTCCTGCCGAACACTTACTTTTTCTTTTACACTGCCACTTCTGCCATTTTGATCCGAGGGGGCAGCGTGAGCATGTTCAGGAGGGGAGGGGGGAGGGAGGAAGACGTGACCCGTGAGAGCGCTACTGCGCAGACTCGCCCCAGAGCAAAGCGAGGCAAAGCGAGCAGAGCGAGGCTGGGAAGAAGGGAGCCCGAGTGGAGCAGAAAAAGTGTTTGGCAGGAGGGGGGGAAAAGGGTATTAGAGGTTCCAATTTCCCACGGCACACCTGATGATTGCTCATGGCACACTAGTGTGCCACAGCACACTGGTTGGGAAACACTAGTGTAGAGGACCCACGTGGGGAATTATAATCCGGATTTGACGACCAGGAAGTGAAGATCCAGGTGGATTGTAATAAAGTTTCAAAGCATCCAGAGTTCAAAGAAGTCAACACAAAGGGCAGCAAGCACTGATAATAAAGATATAGATCCCAAATGAACTCTGGATGCTTTGTATGTTGAGCTCCAGGCTATTTCTATAATAATTGCTTAATATAATTACTAACTACTTAGATGTCAACCAATTTATACCTTTGGGTTCCATGCTTGCACTCTTCCAATGTGATATTGTTATGTTGTTTGTTGTGATACAGTTTGATAATACAAGATATTATTACATATTGTAGTGTTGCATTTTCCATACATACCTACCTTTGGCTCCCCTCTCTTGTTTGTTTCCTCACTGCAGGAAGCCCAGGTTTTGGCCGTGGCCAGGGAGCATTAACAGAGTTAAAGCTTGTGCGCCAGCTGCGCCCGTACCTTGGCAGGCGTGACATGGCCTTGGTGGTCCATGGTTTCTGGTGACACCCTTTACAGAGGACTGCCATGTGCTCTACGTGGCAGGCTGCCTTTGAGAAATCCTGGAATCCCAGAGGAGTTGGGAGAGAGACCCCCTGGTGGGCCATCCCTCACCCAGGAGCAGGACAATCGTCTTCAAAGCACCCCGACAGATGGCCACCCCGCCTCTGCTTCAACGCCTCCACACAAGGAAGGAGCCTCCTTCCGGGGAAGGCAGCAGAGAGTTCCACTGCGGAACAGCCCTTCTCTCAGTCAGGAAGTTCTTCCTCGTGGTGTTCAGCAGTGGAGCCTACTTCCTTTCCTGTCGTTTGAACTCTGAAGCCATGTCTCCATGGCGTCCTGGTCTCTCTCCAGGGTGGCAGAAAGGAAGCCCCCTCCCGCTCCCCCTCCCTCCCTCCCTCCCTCAAGGCTCAACTTAGCCACGCTGGGACTCGGCGTCTCGTCCCAGAAGCAGCGCAGCGGAAGCGGAAGGAAGGTGCGCAGCCCTCCGTGGATGGGGGCCTCTGGGAGTCGTAGTGTGGCCTGAGGGAGGGAGGAGCCAAGGTGCAGCAGAGCAAGGGGGGGGGCTCCGCACGACTTAAAAAAACTTTTTGCAGGTCCGGATCTGCCTCCCCCATGGCTGCGCTCATAGGCCGTGGCCTAGTGTGGCCTTATGCATAATCCGGGCCTGACACACCTAAAAACTGCCAGGCCATCAAATGATAATCAAGGTGGCCAATTGAAACATTCACACCTACCTCCAACAGACAAGACTTCTTTCTCCCGCCCTGGACATAATTCCACAGACATATAAACCTGCTTCTTGGCAGAATGGGGTTGGACTGGATGGCCCATGAGGACTCTTCCAACTCTATGATTCTATGATTCTAAACCCAATTTTCCTAGTTTCCAACAGACCTCACAACCTCTGAGGATGCTTGCCATAGATGCAGGCGAAACGTCAGGAGAGAATGCTTCTAGGACATGGCCAGACAGCCCAAAAAAACCTACAACCACCCAGTTTGGGCAACAGTTGCATATTTAGGCTTGAGCTGTGCAGGTGCTTGCAGACAGAGAGAGACAGATCATGCTTCATGAGCTGCTGGAAGGGGATCTTTCACATGGACACCAAAAGACCATTTGAATCTCTCAAAGGACATTAAGTGAGTCAATGCAACTGTTCACATGACTGTATACGTGTTGCTCTGCATTAGAAATGTAAGGGGACTTGGGTTTAGGGTTGCAGAGCCCACAAGGAGGAAGAACGCCAGAGAGACCAGCCAATCCAGTTATTTTCAAGCCAATTCAGCATTGAGGCGGACAGACAGCTTTTCTGTAAGCACTCAAAAGTCTGCCTATTGCAGACTTTTGATAGTTGATAAGAAAATAATATAAAAACTTTCCAAAGTTTTTATATTATTTTCTTATCAACAGCTAACAATATCTCATTGCTCTCTGTCAGGATTGGCTATTTGTCCTGATCATGCATGTTTTGATTGGCTCTATATCTTCTAGCACAGGGCCCCCGAGCCCCTTCCCTCCGGCCCCCTAACTTATTTTAATAAAATACAAATTAAAAATAAATAATAATAAAAAATACCTACTTCTGGGTTTAGGCAAGCATTGCGAGACTATGCCAGCCACAGACGGGATTTCGAGGGAGGTCGAAATCCCGTCGGTGGCTGCGTAGTCTCGCGATAGCTGCCGAAATCTCGGGTCCCGCGGGATTTGCGGCCGGCCTGGACGCGTGCCTCCTCCTCCCTCGCGGCTGCTTCCAGGCCAGCCCCCATTCCCTCAGAGAGAGGGAGGAGGGGAGTGAAGCAGGGAAAGCCCCTCCTGGCTCCGTCCTCTTCCTGTGGAGGGCCTCGCTTCCCGCCCCGCGGATGGGAGAGCCGCCGCACCCGGCCTGAGCTTGGCCTCGGCTCCAGCGGGGCTCTTCGGGGACGGTGGTGGCGTTGGCGCTTCGGCCCTGTGGCGGGACTCCCGCAGTATGGGTAAGGAAGGGCCTGGCTCGAATCAATCAATCTAAAAACAGTCGGATGAGGGGGGGGAGGGGTCCCTCAGCGGTGGTTTCCTTGGCGACGCTTCCTTCCCCTCCTCTGCGCCCCCTCCCCCTTGTTGCGCTGCCTTCCCCTGTGTGCAGGGCGCAACGTGGCTTCCTTTGCGCCTACCCCCGCGGCTTGTTTTCCCTTCAGGGAGGGAGGGAGCTCGTTGGGCCTCCTCCACCCACCTCTGGGAAAGGAGGCCCCATCAAGCCCTGCGACGGCATTGAGGTGTTTGGGGTTTTTTTGGTGTGTCCCAATTTGAGTGTGGACTCAAATAACTCAAAGGTATTAGGAAACATTCCCCCAAATCCACCAGTGTTCCCATTTGGGTATATTGAGTATTCATGCCAAGTTTGGTCCAGATCCATCATTATTTGAGTCCACAGTGCTCTCTGGATGGAGGTGAACTACAACTCCACAACTCAAGGTCAATTGTAAGTAAATTGGAGCCGGGAGGGGCGGAGCCGGGGGCGGGCGGAGCCGGGGGCGGAGGCAGACCCTTTGGCCCCCCAGGTGATCAGTGACCGGAATTCCGGCCCTTGGGCCCGTAGAAGTTGGACAGCCCTGTTCTAGCATACAAGATCAGGGTTCCATCATAGAGTCGATTGCGATTGACCAGTCCGCAGTCCCTGAGCTGGTAGATCGCAGCCGGATTTCTGTTGGGTGCTTCTGCCCCGCACGCTGCGCATCTCCCTCGGGGCTTCCTCATGCTGCCCCTGATGCGACTCCCCCGCCTCCATCCTCAGTGCCGTCACAGCGTGGCCTGAGGAGGAGGGAGGGAGAAAGGCAGTAGAGTGAAGAAAGGGGTGGGCGCCCGGCCCGCGCATGTGCACTTGGAGCGTGTGGCGGCACGCGAAGACAACCCACGAGGGAGGACAACATCAAAGCCACACGCTCCAAGTGCGCATGCGCGGGTCGGGCGCCCGCCCCCTCCTTCACTCTGCTGCCCCCTTCCTTCCTTCCTCCTCAGGCCACGCTGCGACTGCACTGAGGATGGAGGCAGAGGAGTCGCCTCAGGGGCAGCATGAGGAAGCCCTGAGGGAGATGCGCAGCGCGCGGGGCAGAAGCGCCCCTCCGAAATCCGGCAGCGAGTTTATCTGCTTGGCCACATTGATCAGCATTTAATGGCCTTGCAGCTTCAAGGTCTGGCTTCTTACTGCGTGCTAATTTATCTGGGGAATAATATCACGGGTGGGAGAAGGAACTCTTGTCTGTTGGATGCAGGTTTGAATGTTCCATTGGCCACCTTGATCAGCATCGAATGGCCTTGCAGCATCAAGGTCTGGCTTCTTACTGCGTGTTAATATATCTGTGGAGCAAAGTCAAGGGTGGGAGAAGAATTTTTTACTGAATTGGATAGGAGAAGAACAGACTGGCTTTCTACCAAAAAGAAGTACAAAGGACAATATAAGAATAATAGTAGATGTTTTAGAATATTATAATACCAACACCCAGAAAGAAGTGTCTTTGCTTTCTCTGGACGCAGAGAAGGCATTTGATAATTTAAATTGGGATTTTTTTAAAATTATGCTAAATGAACTAGATATAGGTTACAAATTTACCAACGCAATTAATGCCATATACACTGACCAAAGAGCTAGAATAAGAATAAATGAACAACAAACGACAGAACTAAAAATTACAAAAGGCACTCGACAAGGATGCCCTCTATCACCCTTGATCTACATTTTCGCTTTAGAAATACTATTGAAAGCAATAAGAGAAGATGGAGAATTAATAGGTTTGAAAATCAACAAATATGAATATAAAACGAGGGCCTTCGCTGACGATGTTATATGTATAGTGGAAGACCCCATAAAGAATATAAATAAATGGTCAAGAAAATTAGAAGAATATGGCAAATTAGCAGGATTAAAAATAAATAAAGAAAAAACAGTAATGTTAACCAAAAATATGTCTCAGATGTCCCAAGAAAAGCTACAAAGGATATCGGGATATAAAGTAAGTTCAAAAAATAAAATATTTGGGGATTTGGCTGACAGCCAAAAACGCCCAACTCTTGAAAAATAACTATGAGGAAACATGGAACAAAATTAAACTAGATTTAAACAAATGGAAATATCTAAAACTATCACTATTAGGTAGAATAGCAGCCATAAAGATGAATGTACTTCCTAAAATTCTTTATCTATTCCAAAATATACCCATAATTAGAAATCAAAAGCTGTTTAAGAATTGGAATAAAGATTTAACAAAATTTATATGGGAAGGAAAAAGACCCAGAATAAATTACAAGATAATGATAGATAAAAAAATAGAGGCGGGTTTGGCCTCCCGACCTCAAAAGCTATTTTGAAGCCTGTGCACGAGCATGGGCAAAAGATTGGATAGCATTACGTAAAGAGAGCCTACTATCCCTGGAAGGGTTTGACTTAAGGACAGGCTGGCATGCCTATATATGGTACGGGAACTTTAAAATAGAGAAAAAATTTGGTAATCATTTCATCAGGTCAGCATTAATAAAAATTTGGAACAAATATTTACCCTACTTCTATACAAAGACACCCCTTTGGGTTTCCCCTGTGGAGGCGAAACACAGGAGAATACAGGGAGGAACAATATGGCTAACGTATAAAGATTTATTAAAAAAGGAAGAAGGAGTATGAAATTAAAACCCAAGAGGAGCTCATACAATTAAGTGGGACGTATCTTGGTTACAGTACATGCAAATAAAAGATATATTTATGCGAGATAAGAGGAAAGGTTTCAATGAAGGAGTAGACTTTTGGGAACAACTTCTAAGAAATGATAAGAAAAATATTACAAAATTATATAATAAATTAATCGATTGGGCAACAGAAACAGAAGAAATAAAAATTGTATGATAAATTGGGCCAAAAATATAGGAAGACAAATTAAACTACACGAGTGGCAGGAAATTTGGACAAAGAAAATTAAATATACTTATGCCACAGACTTGAAAGAAAATTGGTTGAAGATGTTCCATAGATGGTACATCTCCCCCCAAAAACTAGGTATTATGTACAAACATAATCAAAAAAATTGTTGGAAATGCCACTTAGATCAAGGCAGTTTCTACCACATGTGGTGGACCTGCAAAGAAACAACAACATATTGGATTCGTATACATAAAGAAATACAAAAAATACTCAAGAGAAAATTCCCTTTGAAACCTGACTACTATCTCCTAGGTCTAATGGATAAGGAATTGAAACTAGAAATAAATGAGGATAAACTATTTTGGTATATAATCGGCTAAGGCTCGCCTGGTCTTCGCAAGATACTGGAAAACTGATGTGATTCCTACTATTGAACAATGGTTAGAGAAAGTCTACGATATTAAAAATATGGACAGATTGACTTTCCTCTTGAGTAAAAACACTGGTACCCCAAGAAAAGGAACTGATTGGAGTCTATTAAATGATTACATGGAAAACAACATGTTTAAAGACGAGATTGTATAAAGACTTAGCCATGTAAACTTATTGCATATTGTGTATAAGGGAAAGAAATGGAATTATTTGGGGGATAAACAGATGGGAGAAATAATGTTACACTCCAGGAAATAAGGAGTCAAATGGATGAGAAAGAGAACAACCATACCCCACGAAGGAGAAAAGTGGAAGTCACCTATATGTTATGTTTTTACTGTATTTTTTATATATATATATATATATATATATATATTTTCTTTTTTCTCCCCTTCCCATGCTGCCCCTCCCCCCCCACTACCCCAGCATCACTTTTTCTTCTTTTTTTTATTTTCACTGTTGCAATGTGTTTATTGTTTGTATGCACAAATCCACAAAACTAATAAAAACTATTTTTAAAAAAAAGGGTGGGAGAAGGAACTCTTGTCTGTTGGATGCAGGTTTGAATGTTCCATTGGCCACCTTGATCAGCATCGAATGGCCTTGCAGCTTCAAGGTCTGGCTTCTTACTGCGTGTTAATATATCTGTGGAGCAAAGTCAAGGGTGGGAGAAGGAACTCTTGTCTGTTGAATGCAGGTTTGAATGTTCCGTCGGCCACCTTGATCAGCATCGAATGGCCTTGCAGCTTCAAGGTCTGGCTTCTTACTGCGTGTTAATATATCTTTGGAGTAAAGTCAAGGGTGGGAGAAGGAACTCTTGTCTGTTGGATGCAGGTTTGAATGTTCCATTGGCCACCTTGATCAGCATCGAATGGCCTTGCAGCTTCAAGGTCTGGCTTCTTACTGCGTGTTAATATATCTGTGGAGCAAAGTCAAGGGTGGGAGAAGGAACTCTTGTCTGTTGGATGCAGGTTTGAATGTTCCATTGGCCACCTTGATCAGCATCGAATGGCCTTGCAGCTTCAAGGTCTGGCTTCTTACTGCGTGTTAATATATCTGTGGAGCAAAGTCAAGGGTGGGAGAAGGAACTCTTGTCTGTTGAATGCAGGTTTGAATGTTCCATTGGCCACCTTGATCAGCATCGAATGGCCTTGCAGCTTCAAGGTCTGGCTTCTTACTGCGTGTTAATTTATCTGGGGAATAATATCACGGGTGGGAGAAGGAACTCTTGTCTGTTGGATGCAGGTTTGAATGTTCCATTGGCCACCTTGATCAGCATCGAATGGCCTTGCAGCTTCAAGGTCTGGCTTCTTACTGCGTGTTAATATATCTGTGGAGCAAAGTCAAGGGTGGGAGAAGGAACTCTTGTCTGTTGAATGCAGGTTTGAATGTTCCGTCGGCCACCATGATTAGCATTTAATGTCCTTGCAGCTTCAAGGTCTGGCTTCTTACTGCGTGCTAATTTATCTGGGGAATAATATCACGGGTGGGAGAAGGAACTCTTGTCTGTTGGATGCAGGTTTGAATGTTCCATTGGCCACCTTGATCAGCATCGAATGGCCTTGCAGCTTCAAGGTCTGGCTTCTTAGTGCGTGTTAATATATCTGTGGAGCAAAGTCAAGGGTGGGAGAAGGAACTCTTGTCTGTTGAATGCAGGTTTGAATGTTCCATTGGCCACCTTGATCAGCATCGAATGGCCTTGCAGCTTCAAGGTCTGGCTTCTTACTGCGTGTTAATATATCTGTGGAGTAAAGTCAAGGGTGGGAGAAGGAACTCTTGTCTGTTGAATGCAGGTTTGAATGTTCCGTCGGCCACCATGATTAGCATTTAATGTCCTTGCAGCTTCAAGGTCTGGCTTCTTACTGCGTGCTTATATATCTGTGGAGTACTGTCCAGGGTGGGGAGTTGTCCTTCTCCTCTTAGGGTGCTTGTGCCCACTTTGTGCTGGTCTGTGACCGTAATAAAGTTTTGATTGAAGATTGGCTCTCTACATTCCAGCATACAGTGTTCATGTGCAACTAGATACCGCATTCTTTACTCTACTATCTCTAGGCAGATTTATACAAAGCAAACACAGGGCTGTCTCCAGCGTCTCCTACGAAAGGGAGGGGTAGTTTGCTTTCTGGCTCCTCTCTCACAAAGAGTAAACACCTTGTTCTTTACTGATCATCTGCGTGGCATATTTTCTTTCTCTGGCAAGACAGTGTGTGGACTGGAAAAAACGTCAACTATGCGTGATTTTTATCACGCCACAATTTCAAGATTTTCTGTCATTCCAAGAAGAGACCATTCTTTTGCAACCGATGGAATGAGGCGACTAGCATTGTTCTTTGGAAACTCCTGTAATGAAATGATATTCTGAATCATCATAGGAAACCCTAGGTAAAGGTTGTCCCCTGACATTAAGTTCAGTCGTGTCCGACTCTGGAGGTTGGTGCTCATCTCCAATTCTAAGCCGAAGAGCCGGCGTTGTCCGTAGACACCTCCAAGGTCTTGTGGCCGGCATGACTACATGGAGCACCGTTATCTTCAAAACCTACCGGCTGTTAGGAATTGTGGGAGTTGGAGTCCAAAACACCTGGAGGGAGGGTTCAAGTTTGCCCATACCTGGTGTAAGGCAGTGTTTCCCAACCAGTGTGCCGTGGCACACTAGTGTGCCGTGAGCGATCATCAGGTGTGCCGTGGGAAATTGGAACCTCCAATACCCTTTCTCCCCCTTCCTGCCGAACACTTTTTCTTCTCTACTCGGGCTCCCTTCTTCCCAGCCTCGCTTTGCTCGCTTTGCTCTGGGGCGAGTCTGCGCAGTAGCGCCCGCATGGGTCACGTCTTCCCCCCTCCCCCTTCCCCTCCTGAACACGCTCACGCTATTTTCCCCAAACTCCATCTGTGTTCACATTTGAGCATATTGAGTATTCAAGCCAAGTTTGGTCCTGATCCAACATTGTTTCAGTCCACAGTGATCTCTGGATATAGGTGAACTACAATTACAAAAACCAAGGTCAATGCCCACCAAACTCTTATAGTATTTTCCCTTGGTTATGGGAGTTCTGTGTGGGAAGTTTGTGTCTTTCTGCCATTCCTGCCAGGATTTCTATGTTGTGTTAATCGAAACAGGCCCAGGTTTCACACTGAGTGTATAAATACATTTAAAAACATATGAACTATATGTATTACTGTGTTAGAGTGTCATTTTGTGTCCTTTTGGTTGGTGGTGTGCCCCAGGATTTTGTAAATGTAAAAAATGTGCCGCGGCTCAAAAAAGGTTGAAAAACACTGGTGTAAGGCATCTTAAAGCAGAGAAGCCTCATGATACTCCCTTCCCAAGCAAAAAGATGGTTCGTTGCCATAACTCATCTTAGATTTGACTGAATCAGTCTAACCTTTTGGGTGCATCCCCTGATGCATCTTTTTGTGTGATGAAATATGAGAATACTAAATCCAGACAAGACAGAGGCACTCCTGGTCAGTCGTAAGGCCGAACAGGGCATAGGGTTACAGCCTGTGCTTGACGGGGTTACACTCCCCCTGAAGGCGCAGGTTCGCAGTCTGGGAGTGATCCTGGACTCATCGCTGAGCCTGGAGCCCCAGGTCTTGGCGGTGGCCGGGAGATCTTTTGCACAGTTAAAGACTTGCAACGCTCTCTACGTGCCAGCTGTTCGCTGCAATACCTTGGGAAGTCTGACTTGGCCACGGTGGTCCACGCTCTGGTTACATCCCAATAGACTTTTGACTGCAACGCAGTGTCAAGATATTCGTGGGGCTGCCTCTGAAGACTGTTCGGAATGTACTGCAATTAGTCCAACGCTCGGCAGCAATGGTAGGTTACTAAAACAGGAGCAATAACAGGAAGTATACAACTCCCTTGTTGCGCCAGCTCCACTGGGTTGGTGCTCGGACATGACTAGATTTAATGTCAGGGGAAACCTTTACCTTAAAATAAATTAGACCAGTGTTTCAAGATATTCTGTGGTTCAAGAGCAGGTACATCTTGTGCAGCAAGCAGAGTGAGGGGACTAGAATTGCTGTTTAATTTCCGGGCCCAATTCAAGGTGCAGGTGATTACCTATAAAGCCCTAAACCAGGGGTGCTCATTACGGTGATCAGGAGCACCTAGGTGATCTTTGGTCCTCTTCCAGGTGATCTTTGGGCCTCACCAGCCGGATGGCGCGCTCCTACCATGCACGCACGTGCACTCCCGCTGCCGCCTTCACGGGGCTTCTTTTGCCAAAATGAGGCTTTAGTGGGCGGGCCCTGGCGCTCGTCTTGCCACGCACGGTGTGGTGACATGACCGCCCATTGGTTGCTGCTGGGGGGGGGGCGGGAGCAAGGCGAAGGCACGTGCACGGATAGGATGCGAGGCTGTGGGAGGGATGGAGGGAATGTGTGTGTGTGTGAGAGAGAGAGAGAGCCAAGGAGAGAAGAAAGACATCCGGAGAACTCTTTCGGATCCTTTTGGCAGGCAGGCAGGCAAGGGGCGCTGGAAGGAGAGAGGGAGAGAGAGAGAGAGAAAAAGAGGCGAAGGAGGCCAGGCAAAGTGGGGCAAAGCCAAGCAAGCCCCGCCGCAAACCCTGCTGCTGCCCTCGGGACTCCCATTCCAAGCCGAGACCTGGGCGAGCGAGCTGTGTGGGGCTGCTTTCTTTCCTTGGTTGGGGGCGAGGAGGGAGGGCTCCGCCGTGTTCCTGGGGCTGAACCCGAGGAGGAGGGGTCTGCAGGGATGGAGACTCCACTTGCTGCTGCTGCTTGTGCCCTCGCCGCCTTTCTCCGCCTCGCCCTCCCTTGCCCTCGAAGGAGAAAGGTGACGAGGGCCCACAGGAGAGAGGGGGGGGTGGCTCTTCAGAGCCGGCTAGGAAGAGCCGCCCTCTCTTTCTCTCTCTCTCTCTCTCTCTCTCTCTCTCTCTCTCTCTCTCCCTCCCCCGTGGCATGGACTGCCACCAGTGGGAGGGGTCCTCCTTCCTGCCAGCCATCCACTTGGGCGTCCTTTCTGAGTGACACCCTCGAAGGAAGGAAGCCCCCCCGCTGCATCTGTCACTTTGGGGAAGCACCTCTTCCACTCTTCCTTCTCCTGCCCAGGTAAGGAAGCCTCGAGGGAGGAGGGAGGGGGGGAGGCTGCCATGGGGAGCCTCCAGCCTCACGTGGGTCCCTCTCTCGGTTGAGTTTCCCGGCCCAGGCAGCAGCCAGGCGGCCCCTCTTCCCAGCCCTGCGCCTTCCGAGCCGCTGCCGAAGCCATATCTGGCCAGAGCGCTGGTGGGTGCACCTATAAATACCCTCCTGCTGCGTGCGTGGGAGGGGCCTGCTGTGCACTCCAGAAGCAGGATGGGATGGGGACTTCCTGCTTCGCGAAAGCACGCAGCAGGAAGGAGGAAGGCAACGAAGACATTAAGAGCGTGCGCGCAAGCAAAGAGGATCCCCTTCCCGGGTGCGCGCGGCAGCGAGTTCGTGGGCAGACAAGAAAGAAGCCCCGCGCGGACGGAAGGCTGCAGTAGGAGAGTGCGTGCGCGCGTGTGCGCGCGCGTGCTCACATGCACAACAGGTGATCTTTTCAACTTGATTGTTCATATAGCATGATGAAAAAATGTGGGCACCCCTGTCCTACACTTTTCCACAGACAGGTCAGGAACCAGATTGTAATGTAGTAAAAGTAAAGGTTGTCCCCTGACATTAAGTCCAGTCATGTCCAACTCTGGGGGGTCGATGCTCATCTCCATTTTTAAGCCGAAGAGCCGGCGTTGTCCGTGGACACCTCCAAGGTCATGAGGCTGGCTACATGGAGCGCCGTTACCTTCCCACCGAAGTGGTACGGATTGATCTACTCACATTTACATGTTTTCAAACTGCTAGATAGGCAGACGCTGGGGCTAACAGCGGGAGCTCACCCCGCTCCCCAGATTCGAACCACCGACCTTTCGGTCAGTAAGTTCAGCATATCATTGGTTTAAACTGCTGCACCATCAGGGGGCGCCATAATATAGACTAGAGTCAAATCAATCAAAAGTTTCAATGACCACTCATGAAATCCCTTTGGAAAGTTAAAGCAACTTCTCCAAGCTCTCCTTCCATCCGTCTTGGTTATTTACTGCAGATGTCAAACCTAGACATACGACCAGTGTTTTCAAGAAGTCATAATGCAACAATGCAAGAAAGGAAGAATAGCACTCGGCCCCTTCCTTTCCCTGAGGTTACCTGGACAGACGTCCCTTGCTTTTGCCCTCTCCGCATCACCAGGAACCTGGCATCTTCGTCCTTGGGTGAGGAGCGCGCTTCCGCAAAGGCCAGGAAAGCAGACTCAGAGGGCAGGTACAGCAAGGCTGGGATGCGGTAGGTGAGCCCTCCTGGCGCTTCTTGGCGGAAAAGAACCACCTTTCCAAAATCGGCTGGTGCCTCTGCCATGTCTTCTGGGAGATCAGAAATATTCTAGAAGGGCAACGTGAAACACAGACAAGAGATAGCAGTTAGTCTTAGAATTAGTAGAGGAAAATTATGACACTAAAATGGAGGCTATTGGCCATCTTGCGGATACTGGGGGAAAACGGCGCCATTTTGAAAAACTCCGCATCCGTGGTTTTGGGGAACGTGGTTTCTGCGTCGCCGGGATGCCATGAGAACATTCCGGGCAGGCCCGAGGTGTTCCGCAGCCTGGGAAAGGATTTATTAGTGGTTTAGGCTTATGGGAGACAGTAGAGGACACAATGTATCCCTATGGAGAGGGTTAGAGTTACAATATAATGTTTCCTTTATTGGGGGATTAGCTACAGTGTTCCTTTATAGTAGTTGGGGGTGGGAGGCAAAGAAAGAGAGGTTCCTTTATAGTAGTTGTGGCTTAGATGATCACTCTCTCCTGTAAATCTAACGGTATTGCAATAAAATAATTGGCTTTGGAGTTGAGGAGCTTATTCATTCAACTCCCTGCTGCAGGTCAGATTAGCCCCTTAATCACACACACAGAGACGGTAATCAGCTAACTATTTATTGAATAATAAGAAACAGGTGAAAAGGTAGATTGTCCATAAAAAGTATCAAAAAGTTCGATCAAAAAGGTAAAGAGTCCGTAAGTAAAATCCAAAGGCAAACGTGGCAAAGGCTCCGCAAAACTATGCGGATCAAGGACTTGGTCCGTGGCAAAGAACAAGGCAAAGTTCATAAACAATCCCAAGAAACTTCTTGGCAAGGCTCGAGCCGGCAACTTGGCTCCTTGGAACTCCGCTCGCTTCACTCCTCTTAGAATAGAAGTGGCCGAGCTACTGAGGATCCGTTCCCACGGATCCTATACTTAATCCCTTGGTGAGGCCCTGACGCTCTAGGCTTCTGTGCTACGGGATCTAGCGCTTCTCTGGCGCTCTAGGCTATGGTGCCAATCCCTCCTGCTGGACTCAATGCTCCGTCTCTTATCAAAGCTCCGTCCTTGCCTCCCAGCACCTGGGTCGCTATCTCCATGAGAGCCGAACTCCCTTTCAGCTTCCATGGGCTCATCCTCCACTGTTTCCCTGATCCTTTCCTGCGACCCGTAACCACCTGGTTTCTCATAATGATCGGAATCATCACTCTCAGGGTCAGCCTGAACTTCCCAGCTAGCATAGCCGTCAGGCCATTCATCATCCCAGGCCAAGCTCCCTGTGGGAGAGGAAGGCCCAGCTAACTCATCAGCCCCTTCCTCCATATCCTCATCAACTGCAGCTGGCCCTAATGCAAGTGGGACCCCCGGTGCTGCCCCCTGCCCCCCAGGCACGAAAGGGAACTGGCTTGCTACAGGACCATCCCAGCCAGAGCTCCCTGTCGGCCGTCAACTCCCCCAGCTCTTTCAAGGTCAAGTCAGTCCCTTCAAGAATGCCATCCATCCATCTTGCCCTTGGTCAGCCCCTCTTCCTTTTTCCTTCTTTTTTCCCAGCATCATTCTCTTCTGCAAGCTTTCCTGTCTTCTCATGATGTGGCCAAAGTACTTCCTCTTTGCCTCTAATCTCCTTCCCTCCAGTGAGCAGTCGGGCTTTATTTCCTAGAGCAGGGCTGTCCAACTGGCGGCCCTGGGGCCGTACACGGCCCCCCAGCCCCTTTCCTGCGGCCCCCTCATCTTTTTAATAAAAAATAAAAATAGGAAAATAAATTAAATAATTTTTTTAAAAAAAATACCCACTTCCGGGTTCCGGAGGAAGTCTCGCGAGACTACGCCAGCCACGCGGGATCTCGCGTTGAGAGCGAAATCCCGTGTACCTGGCATAGTCTCGCAATAGTTAATACAGTTGCTGAAATCTCGGGATTCAGCGGCTATGCCAGGGCGAGGCCGTACAAGGCCAAGGCGAGGCCTGGGAGGAGCTCCGCCTGGGCCTGCTCCAGCTCCTGGCCGCCTTGCTCGGCGCCAGCGAGGGCCCGGCCCTGGTTCCCTTCCTGCCCGAGGCCTCCGCCACCTTCCGCGACGGCCTCCGGGACCCCTTCCCGCCTGCACAGAGGCAGGCCTGCAACACCATCGCCGCCTCCGCCGCCCGCGCCTCCCCAGGTAATGAACCCACAGCCTCAGGGGTTGGGAGGGTTCCCCCTCCAAGGCACTCTCAGAACTGTCCTCCAACATCACAATTCAAAAGCATCAATCTTCCTTTGCTTAGCCTTCCTTAAGATTGAGCTCTCACATCCGTAGGTGACTACGAGCAATATCATTGCTTCTACTATGTGGATCTTCGTTGCCAGTGAGATGTCTCTACTCTTCACTATTTTGTCAAGATGGGTCCTTGCTCTCCTCCCAAGAAGGAAACGTCTTCTGATTCTATGCAACTACATTGGATTCACTAACAACTTACAACAAGTTACATTGATCCCGACTATTAATAGTCTAGCTTGCTGTCGACCTATGCAGCCCAAAAGACAGTTGCATGTGTCAAGCAGGAAATTTAGGTACCTCTTTATGCGGGGAGGCAAATTCAACTAATTTACGACGCCATAAAACCTTCCAGCAGAGTGCAGAAGAATGAGGAAGTAGTCTTTTAAGGACTCGGTGTCATAAGTGGACGGTGAAGCAGCAGCTCCCCGTGTGGCTAGAATCGAGCATACCCTCATGAAGCCGAAAAGCTGGAATGTTAAATTGCTCTGTGTCTTTCTATATATGTTGTATGTCTAAATGGCATTGAATGTTTGCCATGTATATGTACATTGTAATCTGCCCCGAGTCCTCTGTGGGGTGAGAAGGGTGGAATACAAATACTGTAAATAGATAGATAGTAGGCCTGGTTAAGTTTGTCAGAATGCTCGTAAAATCGGAATGAATTTGGATTAAATGCACTTTTGAAGTCGTTTTGAAGCGATGTAAGCAACCCGGAAGTGAATTTGCCATTTTGAAGCCACCGCCACCATTTTCGGAAAGGAATCGGCAGGTTTCCCTTCCCTGGCCTTCCCTTCCATGTGCAGTCCAAACTGGGTGTTTAACATGGATGCCTTCCCTCCAGTGTTTCGACGCGGATGCCCTCACTTCGCGTCAAAACTGGGTCGAGAGCCGTGTTAAACTTCCTAGATGAGGAAATCCCCATCTCCAAAGGAAAGAGAAGAGAAGAGAAGGCAAGGAGGCACTAACCTGGCTGAAGGGAAGAAAAAAGGATGGGAGGAAAGGAGGAGAGGAGGGCGTGTGGTGGCGTCTCCTCCTCTGGAGCAAACTCTTCCTTCCCTCTGCCTTCCCTCCGAGTCAAACTGTGCCTCATCCTTTTTTCTTCCCTTCAGCCAGGTTAGTGCCTCCTTGCCTTCTCTTCCCTTTCCTTTGGAGACGGGGATTTCCTCATCTAGGAAGTTTAACATGGCTGTCACCCCAGTTTAACACAGCTCTTGCCCCAGTTCTGACTTGGAGGGAAGGCGTCCAAACTGGGTTAAACATGCGTGTCAGCCATTAATGAAGCCATTCTGAAATTTCGGAATTAATTCGGGAAATTCGGAAATTTTTCCAGAAAATTTCAAAAGTCATTCAGATTCGAAGCGCCAGCGGCGCCTACATCCAGAACAGGTTTTGAACCATTTTTAATCAATCAAAGAAAGAAAGAAAAAAAGAAAGAAAGAAAGAATAAAGGCGGGAGGGGGAGAGGATGAAAGAAAAGAAGAACGAACTATGGAATAGGAAGAAAAGAAAAGCAGGAAAGAGACAAGGAGGGGAAAAGAAAGATAAATGGGAAGGGAGGAAAAGAAAGGGTGAGGAAAAGAAAAGAAAGGGAGTGAGGAAAAGTAAAATAATGAAGGGAAAAGAAGAAAAGAAAGAAAGGGAGAGGGGGAAGTGAAAAGAAAGGAAGGAGAAGGAAAGGGTGAAGGGGAGGAAGGAAGGAAGAGGAAGGAAGAGGGAGAATGGAGGAAAGAAGGAAGGGAGAGAGGAAGGGAAAAGGAAGGAGAGAAGGAGAAGGAAAGGATGAAGGGGGGAAAGGGAAGGAAGGAAGAGGGAGAATGGAGGAAAGAAGGAAGGGGAGAGAGGGAGGGAAAAGGAAGGAGGAGAAGGAAAGGAAAGGTGAAGGGGGGAAAGGAAGGAAGGAAGAGGGAGAATGGAGGAAAGAAGGAAGGGGAGAGGGGGGAAAAGGAAGGAGAGAAGGAGAAGGAAAGGGTGAAGGGGGAAAAAGGAAGGAAGGAAGGAGAATGGAAAGAAGGAAGGTGAGAGAGGGAGGGAAAAAGAAGGAGAAGAAGAAGGAAAGGGTGAAGGGGAAGGAAGGAAGGAAGAGGGAGAATGGAGGAAAGAAGGAAGGGGAGAGAGGGAGGGAAAAGGAAGAAGGAGAAGGAAAGGGTGAAGGGAGAGAAAAAAGGAAAAAAGAGGGCCCCGAGAGCAGCGGGGGATGAGGAAGAGGCGGCGATGGCGGTGCGGAAGCGGCAGTCTCGGAGCATTTGCATCACTCCTCCCCTCTGCATGCTGGGAAACTGAGGTCCAGGCTGCTCTAGAGAGCCAGATGAAATCATGAAAAGAGCCAAATCTGGCTCCCGAGCCATAGGTTCCCTACCCCTGATCTACAGGAAATAAAGCCTGGCTGTTCACTGGAGGGAAGGATATTCGAGCCAAAGATGAAGCACTTTGGCCACATCATGAGAAGACAGGAAAGCCCAGAGAAGACAATGATGCTGGGGAAAATGGAAGAGGGGCCGACCAAGGGCAAGATGGATGGATAGTATCCTTGAAGGGACTGGCTTGACCTTGAAGAAGATGGGGGTGGCCATGGCCCACAGGGAGCTCTGGCCTGGGCTCGTCCAGGAGGGCACCAAGAGTCGGAAGGAACTGAACGAATCAACAACACCATCTGGCAGACTGTGAAACCAAGGAATAATGGTGATCATATTGCTTTAAATCAGGGTTTTGTAAAAAAAAAACAAAAAAAAACGGATCCCCAGAATAATAGGATTTTGTGATTGGGAAAAAAAGTCCAGTTAGATATAATTCTTATACAGGGGTTCTCTATAGCATTATAATTATTTCAATGGTTCCTCCTGGGTAAAAGGATTGAGGAAGGCTGCTATAGATATTGTTGGCTATAGACCGGATCAGAACATTCAGTTCTTGGAAAGAGACACATTATTGGATGAAACCTCACTGATTCCTAGATTCTAGGGGAGAATTTACATTTCTCAGCTTTAGGGTGTATTTACACTAGAATTAATTCAGTTCGACCCTACTTGGATGTCTACACCCTACACCACTGGGGAAATTACACTGTTTAGCTGGTATTACACCACCTGATATGGCAGCCAATAATGAAAGGACTAAGGCAGTGACATCTCCGGCCCATCCCGTTTGGAAATCAGCCAGCATGCCAATGCCTTAACTCAATAAATAGTTTTCTAAGATCTACAGAGATACTGGCTACGATCGTCCAAGCTCTAGTTACATCCCGTATAGATTACCGCAATGCGCTCTACGCAAGGTTGTTTCCTGCTGCCCTGGAGACTAGGACGCAATGGAGCAATGGCTTCAAACTACCAGAAAGGAGATTCCACCTGAACATTAGGAATAACTTTCTGACTGTGAGAGCCATTCAGCAGTGGAACTCTCTGCCCCGGAGTGTAGTGGAGGCTCCTTCTTTGGAGGCTTTGAAACAGAGGCTGGATGGCCATCTGTCAGGGGTGCTTTGAATGCAATTTTCCTGCTTCTTGGCAGAATGGGGTTGGACTGGATGGCCCACGAGGTCTCTTCCGACTCTAGGATTCTAGGATTCTATTACAATGTCGTCTGAGCCCTGTCACATGCACAATGGGGGACCTCCTTTTAGCAACACCAGAGGCACTTTAAGTGGCCAGTTACTGGTCAAAGGACATTTAGCATAATGCCATGTTTTTAAACTTTATGTTTTTAAAAAAATACATGGCAGTAAAAGTGCATTCATTCTGCAGAGTAGAAACAATGAAAAGATGGTGGTGGTGGTGGTGGTGGTGGTGATGGTGGTGATGGTGGTGGTGGTGGTGGTGGTGGTGATGGTGGTGGTGGTGGTGGTGGTGGTGGTGATGGTGGTGGTGATGGTGGTGGTGGTGATGATGGTGGTGGTGGTGGTGGTGGTGTGATGGTGATGGTGGTGGTGGTGGTGGTGGTGGTGATGGTGGTGGTGATGTGGTGGTGGTGGTGATTGTGGTGGTGGTGGTGATTGTGGTAGTGGTGGTGGTGGTGATTGTGGTAGTGGTGGTGGTGATTGTGGTAGTGGAGGTGGTGGTGATTGTGGTAGAGGTGGTGGTGATTGTGGTAGTGGTGGTGTTGGTGGTAATAACTACTAAACTACTGGCAAAAATTCCGCAGAGTGTGCAAGACGTTTTTATTCCAGCAGGCTTTCGGGGTCTGATTTGGTTATAGTTTTTAGCTAAGAGATTAATTTTTTTGGCTGTTTGAAAGTGTGTTTTTATACTCTCTGTAAGCCGTCCTGAGCCCTCGGGGAAAGATCAAGAAAAAGGTATTGTAGTTCCTAACTGTATCAAGCAAACACAAGCGCAAACTTAGGTCTTGTTCAAAAAAAGTTCTTTATATAGTAGAAATTATTCCCAGTGTTGGGGAAAACACAATTCAAAATCAATGCGAATGGTTTCCCTCAGGGAAAGACGGCATACAAAACTGAATAAATAAAATAAAAATAAATAAAATAAAACTTATGTATCTAGAGGTCTCCTAATACATGGAGACACATTTTGGGGTCTACTCTGACTCAATGCAGGTATTAAATATGATAATAACAGTAATAATATTAGCAGCTAAAGCAGTGAAAAATCTCAGATACCCAAACTCAATGCATTCAAGAAATAGGAAAAATCAAAAGGGATTGTCTTCTGTTTATGTGCAGGTGGAAGATCCATATTCTATACATCACCTGTAGTTACAAAAAGGAGAGGACGAGGAGAGGAAAAGGTATTCTTTCCTCCTGTTTCCAATGGAGATCAAGTGTCTTACCTGCACGGCACAATCTTAGGTGCTATATCTTTTCACAGTGGGCAGAAATAGGAGAGAGCGAGGAAAATCAATTTCTATGCCCCTTTAATATAGGAATAAGAGGAAGGGGGAAATCATATCGATCTTCCCTTTGGGATCAAATAAAGTCTTGCTTACCTTGCCTCAAATTTTTCGGATGGGAGGATCAGGTACCTGCAAAGGAAGAGAAGGGGATGCGGAATCAATGAAGGGGGGAAAGGGGGAGAAGTAAAGGGGATGGAAGCGTATTGGGGTCCTTCCTTTTGTTGCAATGGGGTGCCCCAGGCTGCTAGGCACAGGCAGGGAATGAAGTAAAGGGTTTTTGAAAACCGAAGGCAAGGGTTTTTCGCTGCCTGGCACCTCCTCTGCAGCAATTTCCAAGAGTTGTTGGCTGCTGCAAGATTGGGCTGGTGGCAAAAGAGACGGCTTCTTATAGCAGAACCCAAAAACGTGCCACAAGCCACTCCTGCACCTCATCCATCCCAAAGCCCCACCCCAGCAGGCAACTCACCTGTGGAGCTTGTGATTGACAGCTCTCACCTGCAGGGAAAGTGGGCCAGGGTCCCACTTTCTCCTCCCAGACACAATACTAAAAAGTAGCACCTTGGAGAGACCTGTTGCGTTTGGAAACACACACACACTGGCAGAGCAGAAAAGGAGACAGGCCTGGGTAAACTTGGGCCCACCCTCCAGGTGTTTTGGACTACAACTCCCACAATTCCTAATAGCCTCAGGCCCCTTCCTTTCCCCCTCAGCCACTTAACCTTCAACGTAAATGTGCTTTGTATCCTTCCAATAATAATAGAGTTAAATACTACTACTACTACTACTACTACTAATAATAATAAATAGAGTTAAATAGTAAATGTTATACTTACTGACTTACTTTGGTGATCCCTCATAGCCTGAGGATGATGGTTCTCCAAGTGATGTGTCTTGGTGGTGGGTCTGTAGGTGGCTGTAGAGCCTTATTCTTGATCTGCATGTTCTCCCGCAATGAGGACATCGGTTTCCAGGTGGAAAATGGTCCTGGTCGGGGTTGGCTTGACACGTCTTCCTCTTGGCACATTTCTCCCTTTCGCCCTCCAATCCATTTGTGCCTCTTTGATTTCCGCAGCACTGCTGGTCACAGCTGACCTCCAGCTAGAGCACTCAAGGGCCAGAGCTTCCCAGTTCTCGGTGTCTATGCCACAGTCTTTAAGGTTGGCTTTGAGGCTATCTTTAAATCTCTTTTCCTGTCCTCCAGCATTCCAATTTCCATTCTTGAGTTCAGAGTATTTATTTATTATTTATTTATTATATTTCTACCCCGCCCTTCTCAACCCCCTGGGGGGGGGGGGGACTCAGGGCGGCTCACAGTACACAATATAAAACCACTAATACAACAAGATTAAAAACATCAGAGTAGCTGCTTTGGGAGACGGTGATCGGGCATTCGGACAACGTTGCCGGTCCAGCGGAGTTGATGGTGGAGGAGCATCGCTTCAGTGCTGGTGGTCTTTGCTTCTTCCAGCATGCTGACATTTGTCCACCTGTCTTCCCAGGAAATTTGCAGGCTTTTTAGAGGCAACGCTGAGGGATTTGTTCCAGGAGTTGTGTATAACATCTGTAGACAGTCCACGTATCGCAGGCGTAGCAGGGTTGGGAAGACAATAGCTTTATAGACAAGCATCTTGGTATCCCTATGGATGTCCCAGTCCTCAAACACTCTTTGCTTCATTCAGAAAAATGCTGCACTCACAGAGCTCAGGCGATGTTGAATTTCAGTGTCAATGTTGACTTTTGCAGAGAGGTGGCTCCCAAGGGAGCGGAAATTGTCAACATTTTCTAACGTTACACCATCGAACTGTATTTCTGGCATTGCAGACGGATTGGTTGGTGACTGGCGGAAGGTCACTTTGGTTTTCTCGATGTGCAATGACAGGCCGAGCTTCTCGTATGCTTCTGGTAAGGTGTTTAGAGTGGCTTGTAGGTCTTCTTCTGAATGTGCAGAGACTACACTATCATCAGCATATTGGAGTTCTATAACATGTTGTTGTGATCTTGGTTTTGGCTTTCAGTCTGCTGAGGTTAAATAGCTTGCCATCTGTCCGATAGATTATTTCCACTCTGGTGGGAAGCTTCCCATCAATAAGATGAAGTATCATGGCAATGAAGATGGAAAATAAGGTCTATTCTTTCTCCCACTCTGGATATTCCATAGATATATAAACCCCATTTTCGTAGTTTCCAACAGACCTCACAACTTCTGAGGATGCCTGCCACAGATACAGGCGAAACATCAGGAGACAATGCTTCTCGAATATGGCCAGACAGCTCTGAAAACACACAACAACCCACTTTCAAGGGTTGCTTTAAAAAAATAATTTAGGGATGGATGCTCTCTAGTGGCCAATTACAAAACAACTAAGGGCACACTAACAATCCTTTCCCATCAAGGATGATGCTCTTAAGGACCCCATATCCTTCCTCTTTATTTACTTATATTTTATATTTTACTAGCCATCCCCTGTACGTGTTGCTGTGGCTCAGTCTGTGTATATGTGTTCTGTGTGTGTATATATTTGTGTATATGTGTGTTTGCATGTATATATATGTTGTTTTCTGCAAGCGTTGTAGCGTCTTTTTGCTTTTTTGGATTTTTATGTCCCTTCCGCTGTGTTTTTCAGTGGTTTTATGAGTGATGGTCACTCGTTGGCCTGATAGGTGTCTTGTGTCCAAATTTAGTGTCAATTCGTCCAGTGGTTTTTGAGTTAAGATCACTACTGACTGAAAGGTCATGAGTTCGAAGCCAGCCTGGGTCAGAGTGGGCTTCCGGCCAATTGTGTAGATTGTTGTCGACCTTTGCAACCGGAAAGACAGTTGCATCTGTCAGGTAGGAAATTTAGGTACCATCTATGTGTGGGGAGGCTAATTTAATAAAATGTACGAGGACATCAAAAATCTCCAGCAAAAGCATGCAGGGAATGTGGAAAGTACTTCGTCAGTGTCGCAGATGGACAGCTCCCCTGGTGGCCAGAAGTTGTAATGTTAAATAGCCTCTGACTGTCTATGTGTTGTGTGTCTATGGCATTGAATGTTTGCCATGTATTTGTACATTGTAATCTGCCCTGAGTCCCCTGAGCTGGGTGAGAAGGGCGGAATATAAATACTGTAAATACTGTAAATAAATAAATAAATAATGCTAATCCCACAAACAAACATTACATTTTTACTTATATAGATTTCCACTCTTTTTGCGCTGCAGATTTCAAGCAAAGTAATGGCTCCTAATGTAGGAGGATACTGTAGTGGGCAGCAGTAGCCCAGCGGGTTAAACCGCTAGCTGCAGAAAAAACTTGCTGGCCAGAAGGTCAGCAGTTCGAAGCGGTGGGTCAGGGTGAGCTCCCGTCTGTCAGCCCTAGCTCTTGCCTACCTAGCAGTTCAAAAACAGGTAATGTGAGTATATTGATGGGAAGGCAAAAGGTGACCATGCAGCCGTGCCAGGAAAACATGACCAGGAGGGTCTACGGACGACAGTATCGTTGGCATGGAAAAATGGAACAAGAGCATCTCCCCGTGGCCAGAGTTGAGCATTGCCTCCAGGAGCTGGAGATGGACAGGGAAAACTCTGCCTTTGTTTGCATATTGTATGTCATTGTTCACTGTATAGAGAATGTGTATCTATATATGTGTATACTGTAATTCGCTCTGAGTCCTCTCGTGGAGATAGAATGGAATATAAATAAAGAGTAAATAATAATAATAATAATTATTATTATTAGAAACACAAGATGAGTCCACAGCAGACACTCTGCTGGCTGTTGTATTGGATCACATGTCGGACACTTCCCAAGTGTCTAGGATTGTGTGATGTATCGGCGAATAATGCATGCAGATCCCAGTAAGGTGGCCTTTTGCAGCTGGAAGATGGTAATTTTGTCAGTGCTGATTGTTTTTAAGTGTAGGCCAAGGTCCTGAGGCACTGCACCCAGTGTGCCGATCACCACTGGGACCACCTTGAATGGCTTGTGCCAGTCTTTGCAATTCGATCTTTAAATACTCAAATATTTTCCTTAAGTTGGCATGTTCTAGATCTGAATTCCAGATTCAATTGCTGTTTGGGACTGGTGTGATTTCTATTACTGTTTATATGGAAAATCCCAGGTTGGAGAAAATCCTGAAGTATATTCCAATTTACATTGGCCACTAATCTACTCCAACTCTTCTTTTCCAACCACCCCATAAGTATGTTGTTCACTTACACCTCAATCACCATAGACTGTTTAACAAGGAAATATATAACAATTGGACTGGGCTGTGACACAGCTAGTGAGTGGCCAGCTGCAATAAATCACTAACCAAGAGGTCATGAGTTCAAAGCCAGCCCGGGTGAGCTCCTGACCATAAATAGTCTTTATTTAGTTTTATTTAGGTTTATTTAGTTTCCCCCTTTGCTGTTCTGTAATTTTTGCCAGGCGTTGCTCACTGATATATTTTTGGACCTTTTCTTTATCTATATTATCACTTGCATATAACATTTTATAAAATTTATGGAACTCTTCCACTATCTGTTTGTCATTATTCAGTACCTTACCTTTATTTACTATTCGTGTTATGTGGTTTTTCTCCTTTTTCTTTCTAATCTTGGCTGCCATCCATCTTCCCGGTTTATTAGCATGTTGGAAATGCTGTTGTTTTGCAAATTTTAAGTTCCTTTCCATTTTATCTATATCTAGTAGTTCCTTTTGTTTGAGTAAAGCATCTAGTTTAAACTTCCAGCTATTTTCTTTTGGTTGTTTCTTTAATTTTAGTTCTAACTCCTTGATCTTATTTAATAATTCCACTTCCCTTCTTTGTTTGACTTTCCTATTGATTTGGTCCTGTTGGATAAAGTACAGTTGCATCTGTTGAGTAGGAAATGTAGGCACTGTTTTATGCAGGGAGATTAATTTAACTAATTTACAACACCAAGAATGAGAAATTACTCCATCAAGTGGACGGTGAAGCGGCAGCTCCCCCTGTGGCCGGAACCGAGGACATACCCTCATGAAGCCGGAAATGCTGGATCGTTAAATGGCCTCTGTGTCTGTCTATATATGTTGTATGTTTAAAACGGCATTGAATGTTTGCCATGTATGTGTGCATTGTAGTTCGCCCTGAGTCCCCTGCGGGGTGAGAAGGACAGAATACAAATACAGTAAATAAATAAATTGTTTTTAATCAGTATTTTCAAGATTTCACAATAAAACAAATTTAGGTAACAATAAGTAAACAGGACAAGTTTAAACACACAGTTTCAGCCCAGCCTTTCTTCATGTCTTCCAATAGTGGAATTGAGAAACGATTGGACCATATATGACAGGGCTGCCCAACTGGCGGCCTGCGGTCCGTATATGGCCCCCCAGCCCCTTCCCTCCGGCCCCCTAAGCTTTTTAATAAAAAATAAAAATAGGAAAAAAACACAATTTTTTAAAAAAAATCCAAAAAAAGTGCGCATGCGCGTGGTTTTGCCCACTTTGGGAGGGCGGGGGGAGCGCCCGTGGCTCCTCCCTCTCTCCCAAAGTGTCACGCCAGCCTCAGAAGCTTCCGAGGCTGTTGTGATGCTTTGGGCGAGGGGGCGGAGCCGCGGAAGCCTCGCGGCTTCGCCCTCTCCCCCAAGCGTCACAACAGCTTTTGTGATGCTTTGGGCGAGGGGGCGGAGCCGTGGAAGCCTCCTCGTGGCTGTTGTGATGCGCCCTCTCCCCAAAGCGTCACAACAGCTGTTGTGATGTTTTGGGTGAGGGGGCGGAGCTGCGGAAGCCTTCTCGCCCGCTTCTCTCTCTCTCCCCCAAAAGCGTCACAACAGCTGTTGTGATGCTTTGGGCGGGGGGGCAGAGACGCCTCCTCCTCGCGCCGCTCTCCCCAAAGCGTCACAACAGCTGTTGTGATGCTTTGGGCGAGGGGGCGGGAGCCGTGAAGCCTCCTCGTAGCTTCCTCCCCCCCAAAGCGTCACAACAGCTGTTGTGATGCTTTGGCGAGGGGCGGAGCCGTGAAGCCTCCTCGTGGCTTCGCCCTCTCCCACAAAGCGTCAACAGCTGTTGTGATGCTTTGGGTGAGGGGCGGAGCTGCGGAAGCCTCCTCGTGGCTGCCCTCCCCCAAAGCGTCACAACAGCTGTTGTGATGCTTTGGGCAAGGGGTGGAGCCGTGAAGTCTCCTCGTGGCTGGCTTAAGCCCTCTCCCCAAAGTGTCACAACAGGTGTGGTGATGTTTTGGGCAAGGGGGCGGAGCCGCGGAAGCCTTCTCGCAGCCAGCCCTCTCCCCCAGTGTCACAACAGCTGTTGTGATGCTTTGGGGGAGAGGGCGGAGCCGCCTCCTCTCCAGCGCAGCTCTCCCCCCAAAGCATCACAACAGCTGTTGTGATGCTTTGGGTGAGGGGGCGGAGCTGCGGAAGCCTCCTCGTGGCTTCGCCCTCTCCCCAAAGCGTCACAACAGCTGTTGTGATGCTTTGGGCGAGGGGGCGGAGCCGCGAAAGGCTCCTCGCGGCTTCACCCTCTCCCCCAAAGCGTCACAACAGCTGTTGTGATGCTTTGGGGGAGAGGGCGGAGCCGTGAAAGGCTCCCCGTGGCTCCTCCCTCTCTTCCAAAGCGTCCCAACAGCCTCAGAAGCGGGTGAAATCGCCCGCTTCCAAGGCTATTGTGACGCTTTGGGAGAGGGGGCGGATCTGCGTGGCCGGGGGCGTGGCCAGGGGCGTGACCGGGACATGGCCGAGTGGCCCCCAGGTGATCACTCATCAGAAGTCCGGCCCTTGGGCTGGCAGAAGTTGGACAGCCCTGATATACGAGAACATCAAGCCAACTTCACTCCAACTCATGCTTCGCCCAAGATCCATGTTTTGCAACGCAGGACTGTTGGGCCTTTGGCTCTTGTGAATGCATTGAATTAACAGAAAATTGAACAAATCTTGGAAAGTTCAAATAAAAACAGCTTTTCAGAAGGTTTTCATGTCCAGAATCACTGGGTTGCTGTGAGGTTTCCGGGCTGCCTGGCCATGCTCCAGAAGCATTCTCTCCTAATTTTTTTCCTGCATATATGGCAGGCATCCTCAGAGGTTGTGAGGTCTGTTGAAAACTAGGCAAGTGGGGTTTATATATCTGTGGAATAATGTCCAGAGTGGGAGAAAGAATAGACCTTATTTTCCATCTTCATTGCTATGAAACTTCATCTTATTGATGGGAAGCTTCCCATTGGTGTGGAAATCATCTATTGGACAGATGGCAAGCTATTTAACCTCAGCAGACTGAAAGCCAAAACCAAGGTCACAACATGTTATAGAACTCCAATATGCTGATGATAACATACTCTCTGTACATTCAGAAGACCTACAAGCCACTCTAAACACCTTCGCAGAAGCATACGAGAAGTTCGGCCTGTCATTGAACATAAAAAAACCCAAAGTGCTCTTCCAGCAGTCACCAGCCAATCCCTCTCAAATGCCAGAAATACAGTTTCATGGCGTAACATTAGAAAATGTTGACCATTTCCGCTCCCTTGGCAACCACCTCTCCGCAAAAGTCAACTTTGGCACTGAAATACAACACCGCCTGAGCTCTGCGAGTCTGTTGGAGGTAGGTGTGAATGTTTCAATGGGCTACCTTGATTAGCATTTGATGGCTTGAGAGTTTTTAGGTGTGGCTTGTTACTGCCTGGGGAATACTTTGTTGAGAGGTGATTAGCTGTCCTTGATTGTTTCTTGTCTGGAGTTTCCCTGCGTTTGAGTGTTGTTCTTTATTTACAGTTATAATTTTAAAATGTTTTAAGTACTGGTAGCCAGATTTTGTTCATTTTCATGCTTTGATTAACACTTAATGGCCTAGCAGTTTCAAGGTCTGGCTTCTTACCGCCTGGGTAAGAACCTCACCACCTCTGAGGATGCCTGCCAGAGATGTGGGCGAAACGTGAGGAGAGAATGCTTCTGGAACATGGCCACACCGCCCTGAAAATTCACAACAACCCAGTGGGAGGCATCCAAAGAAAAGTGATCAACATGAGAAATTTATTTATTAATAAATTAGCCAAAATATATAAAAATGTAAAACCTAATTGCTGGAACTGCATTGAAAAGAATGGTACATTCTTCCACCTCTGGGGGTTATGTAAGAAAGCAAAAAAAATACTGGAGTATGATCCATAAAGAACTAGAAAAACTATTAGGAAAAAATATTATAAGGAAGCCAGAAGCATTCCTGTTGGGAATAGTAGACCCTAACTTAAATAAATTAGAAGAAAAAAATCTTTATTTTATCAACCACGGCAGCAAAAATGATCTTCGCAAAATATTGGAAGTCAGATAAATGGCCAACCAAGGGATCCTTAAGGTTATTGTTACAATTCAAATGGAGAGCCTTACTGAAAAATTAAGGGGAAAAGACAAGCCAGTAGAAAACTATACTAACAATTTTGAAATATTTAGAAAATATTGCAGAAATGAATGAGACTTTGATTTGGATTTAGAAATTGTATAGATCAGTGTTTCCCAACCTTTTTTGAGCCGCGGCTCATTTTTTACATTTGAAAAATCCTGGGGCACACCACCAACCAAAATGACACAAAATGACACTCTAACACAGCAATACATAAAGTTAATATGTTTTTAAAATGTATTTATACACTCAGTGTGAAACCTGGGCCTGTTTCAATGAACACAACATATATATTCTGGCAGGAATGGCAGAAAGACACAAACTTCCCACACAGAACTCCCATAACCAAGAGAAAATGCTATAAGAGTTTGGTGGGCATTGACCTTGAGTTTTGGAGTTGTAGTTCACCTATATCCAGAGAGCACTGTGGACACAAACAATGTTGGATCAGGACCAAACTTGGCATGCATACTCAATATGCCCAAATATGAACACAGATGGAGTTCATGGGAAATAGACCTTGACATTTGGGAGTTGTAGTTGCTGGGATTTATAGTTCCCCTACAATCAAAGAGCATTCTGAACCCCACCAATGATAGAACTGGGCCAAACTTCCCACACAGAACCCCCAGGAGGCAAGAGGAGGTCTCTACTTGGGGAAAGGGAGGCGGAAAGGGAGAGACCAAGTAGACAATGGGTGGGGAGGGAGGGTGTTTGTAATTTTGTGTCTTTATGGAGGTAGGTTTCTTAGGGTTTTTATACTTCAAAACACTAGACTCTTCCCCCCCCCCCCTTTCTGGAGGTTCCAATTTCCCACGGCACACCTGATGATCACTCACGGCACACTAGTATGCCCCGGCACACTGGGTGGGAAACACTGGTATAGATTGACAAATAGGTGGTGTTATGTGCGGCTATGTAGATTAATAGTCAGACCTTTCTCCTTTTGTTTTGTTTTTCTTTATTCTTATATCTTGGAAGTAAATAAGGTTTACAAGAAGAATGGATACCAAGCAAGATGCAATTAGCATCACGGAATGTTATGTCCTTACTTAGTCTGTACACACCCTGCCAATATCTCTTTATCTTTGCCTCTTCAATACTTCCCTTTCTTATCCCAAACCCCTACTTTTCGACTTTATTCCTTTCCTTTCCTTCGACAGAGGGTAAATTACTTCCCTCTAATCTTGCTTGTATTACTGTTTTACTTGACTGCTTGTTTTATAGGAGAAACTAATAAAAAGCTATTTTTTTATTTGAAAAAAACATGAGGAATTTATTTATTTAAAATTTATTTATGTAAAACTTTTGTACCCCGACCTTCTAACCTCTATCGAGGGGCTCAGACCGGCATAACAGCAAAAATTCAAAGCTATAAATTTAAAAACAACTACAACAACATATTAAAATACATAAAAACTCAACATAAAACCAAACTATAATGTTATATAAACCAAACTATAGATCCCAGGGTTCCACAGGATGGAACCAAGGCAGGTAAAGTGACATCACACTGACAAAAAATGTGCAGTGCAGACATCAACTTTCTTCACATATACGGATACTTGAATTAGGACACTGCTTTGGATTTGAAAACAAGGACTTTTGGCATCAAAAATGGAAGCAGGTGTAAGTAAAAAAGGCAAAAAGAAACGAACCAACAGCTATATTTTTTGTATTATTGCTTATATGTGAATTATATTGATTGAACTGTTATATTGTTTGATGCTGTGTTGTTTTATTGATGTGTTATTGGGCTTGGCTCATGTAAAAACGCCCGAGTCCCTTGGTGAGATGGTGGCGGGGTATAAAGATTATTATTATTATTATTTTCTTCTAAGCCAGGCATGGGCAAACTTGGGCCCTCCAGGTGTTTTGGACCTCAACTCCCACAATTCCTGACCCAGCTTTTTCCCCTTCAGCTGCTTAAGCTTAAGCTTGGGACCACTATTGTGGCTCTGCTGCAGAAGCACCGCAAAAGCAGCTCCGTGCCACGTTTCTCAGGAGCTCTTCAACTGTAAATAACTGAAAGGCAATCTCTTCACACTCGCGGGTCGTGCCGCATTCAAACAGACAGCCAAATATCTGCTCGCCCCCTCCTCACAGAGGGCCAGATCCGAGTATCTGCAGGGGCCCTTGTGCAGCACCCAAGGGTCCTTCCAGGAGCCCTGATCCAATGGGGAGCTATTCAGGTAGAGGCCCAAGTCGAGACGCCTGTGCCCCTGCGTGGGATGAGAGAAAACCAGCCACGATTTGGTGCTCTTTTGCGGCACAGAGGAAGAAAGAAGACCTAACGGGTCAACTGATTCACCAACGACTTCCGTTCGGTTTCCATCGGAAGGTATTGTCACCGGAGTGAAACTCACTATGCTTCCCTGGCAACCGTGTGGCGGCTCGCACAACTGTTTGCACATGGAGGATTTCTCAAATTGGTCTCCGCCAACTGCCCCAAAAGCCTCGGCCCGGCTCTTGTCGGGACTGCGGGCGCTGCAATACAACACCCGACTCTCATCCCAATGGGTCAGTTCGGCAACCTGGCACTCGGTCGTCCTCAAGTCCCGAAGCAGCTGGCCCCGGGTCCGGCTGGAGACGTAGCATAGCCTGGCAGCATTTGTCCCGTTGTGATCTGGTGGTGCTCCGTGATGGGGGTCTCCACACATATGAAGAAGAGGAAGAGAGTGCCAGAGGTCTCCTCGAACACGGGGCACGGGTTCATGGTGCGGTGGTTGGGCAACGCGGCCGTCACAAGGGACTCTTGCGGGCCCCACTAGAAGAAGAGAAGAGAGGGAGATCCAACATGGCTTTGTTATTGGGATCAGAGTGAAGAGAGGGGCCAGGAAGACACTTCCATCTTGTCTCCTGTGCTGTGCTAATAACATATCATAACATAATATATTGTATATACATATAATATTGATAATATTATAATATAATATAATACTAATACAATATATTGTATATACATATCATATTGATAATATTATAATGTAATACAAGATAATACTAATAATATAATATATTGTATATACATATAATATTGATAATATTATAATGTAATACAATATACTAATAATATAATATATTGTATATACATATAATAGACTAATAATATAATATATTGTATATACATATTATATTGACAATTCTATAATTTAATAAAATATAATACTAATACTATAATATATTGTATATACGTATAATATACTAAGACTATAATATATTGTATATACATATAAAATTGATAATATTATAATGTAATATACTATAATACTAATAATATAATATATTATATATACATATAATATTGGCAATACTATAATGTAATACAATATAATACTAATACTATAATATATTGTATATACGTATAATATACTAATACTATAATATATTGTATATACATATAAAATTGATAATATTATAATGTAATATACTATAATACTAATAATATAATATATTATATATACATCTAATATTGGCAATACTATAATGTAATACAATATAATACTAATACTATAATATATTGTATATACATATAATATTGATAATATTATAATGTAATACAAGATAATACTAATACTATAATATGTTGTATATACATATAATATTGATAATATTATAATGTAATACAATATACTAATAATATATTGTACATACATATAATATTGACAATACTATAATACAATATAATACTAATACTATAATATATTGTATATACATATAATATTGATAATATTATAATGTAATACATATACTAATAATATATTGTATATACATACAATATACTAATAATATAATATATTGTATATACTGTACATATAATATTGATAATACTATAATGTAATACAATATAATACTAATACTATAATATAATGTATTGTATATACATAAAAAATTGATATTATATAATATTATAATACTAATATAATATTATGATATGCGCGACCTTCATCCTTTTATCCAAGCACTTAAGACCTGGCTATTCAGTAGGGCGTTTGATTTGTAATTTTAACTTTTATATTTGGTCTATGTAATTTTTATCTTGTTTTAACTTTGCTCTTATGTAAATCGCCCAGAGCATCCTGGATGGAGGAAAGTTAACAAATATTACACTGATGATGATATTACTAATAATATTACAGTGTAATGGTATACACCAATATAGTAATATATAATACTGATATTGTACTATGCTAATAATATTGTATGTATATATATCTTGTAAGCTACTCTGAGTCCCCTTTGGTGTGAGAAGGGCAACATACAAATGCCGTAAAATTTATAAATAGATAAATAAATAAATAAATTGAGTGCCCTTATCTCATACATGGGCAAACTTTGGCCCTCCTCAGGTGTTTTGGACTTCAACTCCCACAATTCCGAATAGTGGGAGTTAAAGTCCAAAACTCCTGGAAGGAGGGTCAAAGTTTGCCCATGCCTGCCTTAACCACAGCGAATGTGGAGGGAAGACTATAGCTAATCACCTCCCAACAAAGGATTCCCCCAGGCAGTAAGAAGCCACACCTTGAAACCGCTAGGGCATTAAATGCTAATCAAGGTGGCCAATTGAAATATTCACACCTACCTCCAACAGACAAGAGTTCTTCCTCCCACCTTGAACATCATTTCACAGATATATAAACCCCATTTTCTTAGTTTCCAACAAACCTCACAACCTCTGAGGATGCCTGCCATAGATGCAGGCGAAATGTCAGGAGAGAATGCTTCTGGAACACGGCCAAACAGCCCAGAAAACTCACAACAACCCAGTGATTCCGGGTAGAAAACCTTCGACAATGCATTGACTGTAGATATATCCCACCCTTGGCATTACTGTTGCGACTAGAGGTTTACAACAGGCTTTTTCTAAGTAATATGGATGATTACTCTGACAATTACCTGGACTGACACCCCCTCTTTCTTCCCTCTTCTCATCACCAGGAACTCTGCGTGTTCATCCAGGAAAGAGGACCGTTTTTCGGCAAACGACAGGAAAGCCGACTCCGCAGGCAGGTACTGCAAGGCCGGGATGCGGTAAGTCAAGCCATTGGGCGCTTCTTGGCGGAAAAGAGTCACTTTCCCAGAGCCAACCTCGGACACAGACATGTTTTCTGGGACGTCCCACCTATGCTGGAGAAGAGGATAAAGAACGAGAAGAATTTAATTATAGATGGATTACACTATGTCACACTGTTTTTGTTCCTGGGTTATCCATGTCATTTCCAGGGCTGTGGAGCAGTTGGCTGGGTGTCAGCTGCATTAAAGATCACTACTGACCGAAAGGTCATGAGTTCGAAGCCAGTCCGAGTCGGAGTGAGCTTCCGGCCAATTGTGTAGCTTGTTGTCAATCTTTGCAACCTGAAAGATAGTTGCCTCTGTCAAGTAGGAAACTTAGGTACCACCTACAGTATGTGTGGGGAGGCTAATTTAACTATCAGATTTTTACCATAAGACGCAGTTTTTTTCCTCCCAAAGTAGGAAGAAAAATCAGCTGCGTCTTATGGAGCGAAGATGCAGGCAGGGGGGAGGCGCTGGAGCAGAGGGGGCGGCGCGATATACCACGCTATATTCGCGCCCCCTGGCGGCTCCCGGCTGCGCCCACAAGATGCCCAGACTCCTGCCGTGTCGCCGCAGCCAGCCGGCGGCGCGGAGGAACGGGGCGGAAGAGGGGACTCACGGGGCGGGCTCGCCACGGACCCGACCCGAGGAGGGGGGAGGCCACGAGGGCGGCCCCACGGCGATGCAGCGGCAGCAGCAGCGACTTCCTCCTCGCTAGAGGCGCATCTTCGTGACGTCACTCCGCCGCGCCTCTGCCGAGGAGGAAGACGCGGAAGGCCTCGCCGGCCGCGCGCCGGACGGACTGCCGTAAGAGAGGCGAGCGGGAGGGAGGGGAACTCTTCCGGCCGTCCTTACAGCGCGCAGCCGGCGAGGCCTTCCTCCCCTTCCTCCTCGGCAGAGGCGCGACGGAGTGACGTCACGAAGATGCGCCTCTGGCGAGGAGGAAGTCCGCTGCTGCCGCTGCGTCGCCGTGGGGCCGCCTCGTGGCCCCCTCCTCCGGGTCCGTGAGCGGCGAGACCGCCCCGTGAGTCCCCTCTTCCGCCCGTTTCCCACGCCGCCGGCTGGCTGCGGCGACACGGCGGCGGGAGTCTGGGCATGCGCGGGCGCAGCCGAGCCGCTGGGAGCCGCGGGCCCCCGCAAATATAGCGTGAGTATAGCGCCTCCCGCCTCCATATTAGTGTCTCAAATAGTAGCCAGCCCCCATTTTTTTTTGTTTCCCAAATTTCCTCCTCTAAAATCTAGGTGCGTCTTATCATCAGGTGCGCCTTATGGTGCGAAAAATACGGTAATTTATGAGGCCATAAAAAATCTCCAGCAAAAGCATGTGGGGAATGCGGAAAGTACTTCTTCAGTGTCGCAGATAAACGGTGAAGCGACAGCTCCCTGGTGGCCAGAAGTTGGGATGTTAAATAGCCTCTGATTGTCTGTCTATATGTGTTGTGTGTCTATGGCATTGAATGTTTGCCATGTATGTGTATTATTGTAATCCACCCTGAGTCCCCTGCGGGGTGAGAAGGGCGGAATATAAATACTCTAAATAAATAAATAATAAACAAGCCCTATGAGGAGTGGCTTAAAGAGCTGGGCATGTTTAGCCTGAAGAAGAAAGAGGAGAGCAAACATGAAGAGGACCATGTATAAATATGTGAGGGGAAGTCATAGGAAGGAGGGAGCCGGCTTGTTTTCTGCTGCCCTGGAGACTAGGACACAATGGAACAATGGCTTCATACTACAGGAAATAAAGGAGATTCCACCTGAACATTTATTTATTTATTTATTTATTCGAATTTGTTTGCCGCCACTCCCAGTAGCTCGGGGCGACTTACACACAACGGGAAAATTTCAGCTAAAACATCATAGTTAATCAAATCACACAACACAACAACAAATTAAAACATCATATCAAGCAATAAAATAGAACAGTACAGGGTGGCCCCATAATGGGGGGGGGGGGGCACTATTCAGGTCCCGAAAGCCTGCCGGAACAATAAGGTCTTGCAGGCTTTACGGAATGATGGGAGGCTCTGCAGGGCTCGGATGTCCAAGGGAAGCGCATTCCAGATGACTGGAGCAATGATTAAAAAAAGCCCTCTGCCGAGTTGCAGTCAGGTGGTATACCTTCTGGCTGGGAATGACCAGGAGGTTTTGCTCTTCGGAACGTAGGGATCTGGTGGGACGGTATGGGATAAGGCGGTCCCTTAAGTACACTGGCCGCAGACCATTTAAGGCCTTAAAAGTCAGAACTAACACTTTGAAGGTAATCCGACATTCTATAGGAAGCCAGTGCAGCTCGCACAAGATCAGCGTGATGTGACAACTCACTGGAACTCCGACAAGGAGTGGGGCTGCAGTGTTCTACACCAGCTTAAGTTTCCGGATCACCAACAAAGGAAGGCCAATGTAAAGAGCGTTACAGTAGTCTAACCTCAAGATGCCCGTGGCTTGGACCACTGTGGCCAAGTCGCGTTGGGACAGGTAGGGGGCCAGCTTCCTCGCCTGACGGAGATGGAAAAACGCCACTCTGCTGACAGTGGAGACATGAGCCTCAATCGACAGCAGAGGGTCCAAAGTAACCCCAAGGCTTTTTACGACTGACGACGGACATAATGTCATGACATATAGGGTTGGAAGCTGGACGTCCCCACCGCCCGGACGACCAAGCCACAGGATCTCTGTCTTTGCCGGATTCACCTTCAACCTACTGGCTCGCAGCCATCCAGTAACGGCCTCAAGGCAACGATGGAAATTATCGGGTACGGATTCAGGTCGGCCCTCCATCCTCAGAATGGGAAAGGCTATGGAACAAGCACTCAAATTATCTGTATGCATACGATTTGAAAGAAAATAATTTAAAAATATTCCATAGGTCAGTGTTTTTCAACTTTTTTTGAGCTGTGGCACACTTTTTACATTTACAAAATCCTGGGGCACACCACCAACCAAAAGGACACAAAATGACACTCTAACACAGTAATACATATAGTTAATATGTTTTTACATGTATTTATACACTCAGTGTGAAACCTGGGCCTGTTTCGATGAACACAACATAGATATCCTGGCAGGAATGGTAGAAAGACACAAACTTCCCACACAGAACTCCCATAACCAAGAGAAAATACTATAAGAGTTTGGTGGGCATTGACCTTGAGTTTTGGAGTTGTAGTTCACCTATATCCAGAGAGCACTGTGGACTCAAACAATGTTGGATCAGGACCAAACTTGGCATGAATACTCAATATGCCCAAATGTGAACACAGATGGCGTTTGGGGAAAATAGACCTTGACATTTGGGAGTTACAGTTTCTGGGATTTATAGTTAACACACAATCAAAGAGCATCCTGAACTTTTGCAACAATGGAATTGAACCAAACTTGGCATATTGAACTCTCATTACCAACAGAAAGTACTGAAAGGGTTTGCTTGGGAAAAATTGTTCGGCGGGAGGGGGAAGAAAGGGTATTGGAGGTTCCAATTTCCCACGGCACACCTGCTGATCGCTCACGGCACACTAGTGTGCCATGGCACACTGGTTGAGAAACACTGCCATAGGTGGTATCTCACACCAAGTAAGATCGCAAAATATAACAAGAATCACAGCAACAAATGCTGGAGATGTAAAAAGGAAATTGGAAGTTTTTTTCATATGTGGTGGGGATGTGGGATAGTTAAGAGATTCTGGAAAAGGATTTATTTAGAGATACAAGAAGCACTAGAGATTAACTTTATGTTTAAGCCCAGATATTTGTTATTGGGACTAATAGACTTTAAGCTGGAAAAAAATAAAGAAAAACGGTTCATTTATTGCATATCGGCGGCGAGAATAGTGCTGGCAAGAAGGTGGAAAGAGGAAGAGACCCCCATCTACAGATGAATGGAAAAACAAAATGATAGACATCATTAATATGGACTGCCTTACCAGAGCTCTCGCAAAGGATAGAAGAATGAAAGCTACAGACTGGTCACTAATTATAAATCACTTCAAAAGAGACAAGATAGAATGGCTAACAGAGATAGTGCAAATAATAGACTGTAATAAAGATAGAATAAGTAGGGATACAATCTGGGTGAAATGAGAAGAAGCCCGATAATGAATCGAATTATCAGGAAGGACATGAACTAAGCAATGACTGAGGGAAAGGGAGGGAAGTTCAAAGAATATGGATGCCAATGTATGATTGAAAGAACCCGGGACTGATGTCTTGGGGATCTATGTCTTGTTATGTTTGTTTTGGTGAGATTGCTCTATGTTGGTCTATGTCTATTTTAACTTTGAAAATCTCAATAAAAATTACTTTAAAAAAAAAGAATGAGCTGAGTAGTGTCATCAGCACAGGGTTGCCAGCTGGATGGCGCGTTCCTGCCATGTGCGCGCACGTGCGCTCCCGCGGCTGCCTTCGCGGGGCTTCTTTTGCCAAAATGAGGCTTTAGTGGGCAGGCCCTGGCGCTCGTCTTGCCATGCACGGTGTGGTGACATGACCGCCCATTGGTTGCTGCTGGGGGGAGGGGGCGAGCAAGGCGAAGGCAGGCGCACGGATAGGATGCGAGGCTGTGGGAGGGATGGAGGGAATGTGTGTGTGTGAGAGAGAGAGAGCCAAGGAGAGAAGAAAGAAATCCGGAGAACTCTTTCGGATCCTTTTGGCAGGCAGGCAGGTGGGTGCTGGAAGGAGAGAGGGAGAGAGAGAGAGAGAAAGAGGCGAAGGAGGCCGGGCAAAGTGGGGCAAAGCCAAGCAAGCCCCGCCGCAAACCCTGCTGCTGCCCTCGGGACTCCCATTCCAAGCCGAGACCTGGGCGAGCGAGCTGTGTGGGGCTGCTTTCTTTCCTTGGTTGGGGCGAGGAGGGAGGGCTCGCCGTGTTCCTGGGCTGAACCCGAGGAGGAGGGGGCTGCGGGGATGGAGACTCCACTTGCTGCTGCTGCTTGTGCCCCGCGCCTTTCTCCGCCTCGCTCGAAGGAGAAAGGCTGCGAGGGCCCACGGGGGGGGGGGAGAGAGAGGGGGTGGCTCTTCAGAGCCGGCTAGGAAGAGCCACCCTCTCTCTCTCCCTCTCCCTCTCTCCCCCGTGGGCATGGACTGCCACCAGTGGGAGGGGTCCTCCTTCCTGCCAGCCGTCCACTTGGGCGTCCTTTCTGAGTGACACCCTTGAAAGGAAGGAAGGAAGGAAGGGCGCCTCCCCCCGCTGCATCTGTCACTTTGGGGAAGCACCTCTTCCACTCTTCTTTCTCCTGCCCAGGTAAGGAAGCCTCGAGGGAGGAGGGGAGCCTGCCGTGGGAGGCTCCAGCCTCACATGGGTCCTCTCTCGGTTGAGTTTCCTAGCCCAGGCAGCAGCCAGGCGGCCCCTCTTCCCAGCCCTGTGCCTTCCGAGCTGCCGCCGAAGCCATATCTGGCTGGAGCGCTGGCGGGTGCGCCTATAAATACCCTCCTGCTGCGTGCGTGGGAGGGGCCTGCTGTGCATGCAAGAAGCAGGACGGGGACTTCCTGCTTTGCGAAAGCACGCAGCAGGAAGGAGGAAGGCAATGAAGACATTAAGAGAGAGAGCGCACGCAGGCAAGGAGGATCCCCTTCCCGGGTGTGCGCGGTGGCGAAAGAAGCCCCGCGCAGACGGAAGGCTGCAGTAGGAGCGTGCATGCGCATGTGCGCGCACGCTCACATGCACAACAGGTGATCTTTTCAACTTGATTGTTCATATAGTAGCTTGCATGATGAAAAAGTGTGGGCACCCCTGCTGTAGACCAATAAAAATCACTGTCAGGGGATTCTGGGTGTTGCAAAATCATTCTTCTCCAAGCCCTGCCTTCTCCAATGGTGTGAATCCCTGGGAATTGTAGTTTCCCCAAGCCCTCTTTGCCTTCTCTACCCAATTATGCTGGTGCCAAACCACAACTCCCAGGGTAGAATCCAAGAGAGCTGGTGGGCCATCCAGTCCAAGCCCATTCTGCCAAGAAGTAGAAAAATCGCATTCAGAGCACCCCCCGACAGATGGCCACCCAGCCTCTGTTAGAATAACATTGTACCATAACATACATTGAGCTAAGGCAGTTATGGCAGAGTCACACTGGCCATCTGGGGCCTAATTTTCCTGCAAAGACTCACCCTGTCGCTGCAACGTTATCTGAAGCCTATCGATCAACGCAAGCCACCTTCTCCCTTTGCCTCCGTCGCCGAATGATAGCCAGACCAAGGGAGAAAGGGGAAGGAGTTGGAAGGGGCGTGGCATAGCCTCCTAAACCCGCCCATTGGGTGTTGGCCGGTCACGCCTCTTTTGTCTTAGACCCGCCCACACAACAACACCCAGTTCTATCAGGGGCGTGGCTTAGCCTCCTAAACCCGCCCATTGGGTGTTGGCAGGCCACGCCTCTTTTCCTTTAGCCCCGTCCACAGGGACATGGCCGAGTGGCCCCCAGGTGATCACTCATCAGAAGTCCGGCCCTTGGGCTGGCAGAAGTTGGACAGCCCTGATATATGAGAACATCAAGCCAACTTCACTCCAACTCATGCTTCGCCCAAGATCCATGTTTTGCAATGCAGGACTGTTAGGCCTTTGGCTCTTGTGAATGCATTGAATTAACAGAAAATTGAACAAATCTTGGAAAGTTCAAATAAAAACAGCTTTTCAGAAGGTTTTCATGTCCAGAATCACTGGGTTGCTGTGAGGTTTCCGGGCTGCCTGGCCATGCTCAGAAGCATTCTCTCTAATTTTTTTCCTGCATATATGGCAGGCATCCTCAGAGGTTGTGAGGTCTGTTGAAAACTAGGCAAGTGGGGTTTATATATCTGTGGAATAATGTCCAGGGTGGGAGAAAGAATAGACCTTATTTTCCATCTTCATTGCTATGAAACTCGTGGCTTCGCCCTCTCCCCCAAAGCGTCACAACAGCTGTTGTGATGCTTGGGGCGAGTGGGGCAGAGACGCGGAAGCCTTCTCGTGGCTTCGCCCTCTCCCCCAAAGCGTCACAACAGCTGTTGTGATGTTTTGGGCGAAGGGGCGGAGCCATGTGGAAGCCTCCTCGCGGCTTCGCCCTCTCCCCAAAGCGTCACAACAGCTGTTGTGATGCTTTGGGCGAGGGAGCGGAGCTGCGGAAGCCTCGTGGCTTCGCCCTCTCCCCCAAAGCGTCACAACAGCTGTTGTGATGCTTGGGGCGAGTGGGGCAGAGACGCGAAGCCTTCTCGTGGCCGCCCTCTCCCCCAAGCGTCACAACAGCTGTTGTGACGTTTTGGGCGAGGGGGCGGAGCTGTGGAAGCCTCCTCGTGGCTTCGCCCTCTCCCCCAAAGCGTCACAACAGCTGTTGTGATGCTTTGGGTGAGGGGGCGGAGCTGCGGAAGCCTCCTCGCGGCTTCGCCCTCTCCCCCAAAGCGTCACAACAGCTGTTGTGATGCTTTGGGCGAGGGGGAAGAGACGCGGAAGCCTCCTCGCGGCTTCGTCTTCTCCCCCAAAGCGTCACAACAGCTGTTGTGATGCTTTGGGCGAGGGGGCGGAGCCGTGGAAGCCTCCTCGTGGCTTCGCCCTCTCCCCCAAAGCGTCACAACAGCTGTTGTGATGCTTTGGGCGAGGGGGCGGAGCCGTGGAAGCCTCCTCGTGGCTTCGCCCTCTCCCCAAAGCATCACAACAGCTTTTGTGATGCTTTGGGCGAGGGGCGGAGCCGTGGAAGCCTCCTCGTGGCAGCCCTCTCCCCCAAGCGTCACAACAGCTGTTGTGATGCTTTGGAGTGAGGGGCGAGCTGCGGAAGCCTTCTCGCGGCCGCTCTCTCCCCCAAAGCGTCACAACAGCTGTTGTGATGCTTTGGGCGAGGGGGCAGAGACGCGGAAGCCTCCTCTCGGCTTCGCCCTCTCCCCCAAAGCGTCAAAGCAGCTGTTGTGATGCTTTGGGCGAGGGGGTGGAGCCGTGGAAGCCTCCTCGTGGCTTCGCCCTCTCCCCCCAAAGCGTCACAACAGCTGTTGTGATGCTTTGGGTGAGGGGCGAGCTGCGAAGCCCTCGCGGCCGCCCTCTCCCCCAAAGCGTCACAACAGCTGTTGCGATGCTTTGGGTGAAAGCGGGCTGAGCTGAAGCCTCCTCGTGGCTTAGCCCTCTCCCCAAAGCATCACAACAGCTGTTGTGATGCTTTGGGCGAGGGCGGAGCCGTGAAGCTCTCCTTGTGGCCGCCCTCTCCCCAAAAGCGTCACAACAGCTGTTGTGATGCTTTGGGCGAGCGGAGCCGTGAGGCCTCCTCGCGGCTTCGCCCTCTCCCCAAAGCGTCACAACAGCTGTTGTGATGCTTTGGGCAAGGGAGCGAACAGCGGAAGCCTCCTCGCGGCTTCGCCCTCTCCCCCAAAGCGTCACAACAGCTCTTGCGATGCTTTGGGTGAGGGGGCGGAGCTGCGGAAGCCTCCTTGTGGCTTCGCCCTCTCCCCCAAAGCATCACAACAGCTGTTGTGATGCTTTGAAGCGAGCCGCGGAGCCGTGGAGCCTCGTGGCTTCCCTCTCCCCCAAAGCGTCACAACAGCTGTTGTGATGCTTTGGGCAAGGGCGGAGCCACGGGCCTTCTCCGGCTTTGCCCTCTCCCCCAAAGCGTCACAACAGCTGTTGTGATGCTTTGGGCAAGGGAGCGGAGCCGCGGAAGCCTCCTCGCGGCTTCGCCCTCCCCCCCAAAGCATCACAACAGCTGTTGTGATGCTTTGGGTGAGAGGGTGGAGCCGTGAAAGGCTCCCCGTGGCTCCTCCTTCTCTTGCAAAGCGTCACAACAGCCTCAGAAGCGGGCGAAATCGCCCGCTTCCAAGGCTATTGTGACGCTTTGGGAAGAGGGCGGATCTGCGTGGCCGGGCGTGGCCAGGGGCGTGACTGGACATGGCCGAGTGGCCCCCAGGTGATCACTCATCAGAAGTCCGGCCCTTGGGCTGGCAGAAGTTGGACAGCCCTGATATATGAGAACATCAAGCCAACTTCACTCCAACTCATGCTTCGCCCAAGATCCATGTTTTGCAATGCAGGACTGTTAGGCCTTTGGCTCTTGTGAATGCATTGAATTAACAGAAAATTGAACAAATCTTGGAAAGTTCAAATAAAAACAGCTTTTCAGAAGGTTTTCATGTCCAGAATCACTGGGTTGCTGTGAGGTTTCCGGGCTGCCTGGCCATGCTCCAGAAGCATTCTCTCCTAATTTTTTTCCTGCATATATGGCAGGCATCCTCAGAGGTTGTGAGGTCTGTTGAAAACTAGGCAAGTGGGGTTTATATATCTGTGGAATAATGTCCAGGGTGGGAGAAAGAATAGACCTTATTTTCCATCTTCATTGCTATGAAACTTCATCTTATTGATGAAGTTTCATAGCAATGGCAACCACCTTGGCAACCACCTCTCCGCAAAAGTCAACTTTGGCACTGAAATACAACACCGCCTGAGCTCTGCGAGTCTGGAGGTAGGTGTGAATGTTTCAATGGGCTACCTTGATTAGCATTTGATGGCTTGAGAGTTTTTAGGTGTGGCTTGTTACTGCCTGGGGGAATACTTTGTTGAGAGGTTATTAGCTGTCCTTGATTGTTTCTTGTCTGGAGTTTCCCTGCGTTTGAGTGTTGTTCTTTATTTACAGTTATAATTTTAAAATGTTTTAAATACTGGTAGCCAGATTTTGTTCATTTTCATGCTTTTATTAACACTTAATGGCCTAGCAGTTTCAAGGTCTGGCTTCTTACTGCCTGGGTAAGAACCTCACCACCTCTGAGGATGCCTGCCATAGATGTGGGCGAAACGTGAGGAGAGAATGCTTCTGGAACATGGCCATACAGCCCGGAAAATTCACAGCAACCCAGTGGGAGGCATCTAGAGAAAAGTGATCAACATGAGAAATGTATTTATTAATAAATTAGCCAAAATATATAAAAATGTAAAACCTAATTGCTGGAACTGCAATGAAAAGAATGGTACATTCTTCCACCTCTGGTGGTTATGTAAGAAAGCAAAAAAAATACTGGAGTATGATCCATAAAGAACTAGAAAAACTATTAGGAAAAAATATTATAAGGAAGCCAGAAGCATTCCTGTTGGGAATAGTAGACCCTAACTTAAATAAATTAGAAGAAAAAAATCTTTATTTTATCAACCACGGCAGCAAAAATGATCTTCGCAAAATATTGGAAGTCAGATAAATGGCCAACCAAGGGATCCTTAAGGTTATTGATACAATTCAAATGGAGAGCCTTACTGAAAAATTAAGGGGAAAAGACAAGCCAGTATAAAACTATACTAACAATTTTGAAATATTTAGAAAATATTGCAGAAATGAATGAGACTTTGATTTGGATTTAGAAATTGTATAGATCAGTGTTTCCCAACCTTTTTTGAGCCGCGGCTCATTTTTTACATTTGAAAAATCCTGGGGCACACACCACCAACCAAAATGACACAAAATGACACTCTAACACAGCAATACATATAGTTAATATGTTTTTAAAATGTATTTATACACTCAGTGTGAAACCTGGGCCTGTTTCAATGAACACAACATAGATATCCTGGCAGGAATGGCAGAAAGACACAAACTTCCCACACAGAACTCCCATAACCAAGAGAAAATGCTATGAGAGTTTGGTGGGCATCGACCTTGAGTTTTGGAGTTGTAGTTCACCTATATCCAGAGAGCACTGTGGACTCAAACAATGTTGGATCAGGACCAAACTTGACATGAATACTCAATATGCCCAAATGTGAACACAGATGGAGTTCATGGGAAATAGACCTTGACATTTGGGAGTTGTAGTTGTTGGGATTTATAGTTCCCCTACAATCAAAGAGCATTCTGGACCCCACCAATGATAGAACTGGGCCAAACTTCCCACACAGAACCCCCAGGAGGCAAGAGGAGGTCGCTACTTGGGGAAAGGGAGGCGGGAAAGGGAGAGACCAAGTAGACAATGGGTGGGGAGGGAGGGTGTTTGTAATTTTGTGTCTTTATGGAGGTAGGTTTCTTAGGGTTTTTATACTTCAAAACACTAGACTCTTTCCCCCCCCCCCTTTCTGGAGGTTCCAATTTCCCACGGCACACCTGATGATCACTCACGGCACACTAGTGTGCCCCGGCACACTGGTTGGGAAACACTGGTATAGATTGACAAATAGGTGGTGTTATGTGCGGCTATGTAGATTAATAGTCAGACCTTTCTCCTTTTGTTTTGTTTTTCTTTATTCTTATATCTTAGGACTCTTGGAAGTAAATGAGGTTTACAAGAAGAATGGATACCAAGCAAGACGCAATTAGCATCACGGAATGTTATGTCCTTACTTAGTCTGTACACACCCTGCCAATATCTCTTTATCTTTGCCTCTTCAATACTTCCCCCTTTCTTATCCCAAACCCCTACTTTTCGACTTTATCCCTTTCCTTTCCTTCGACAGAGGGTAAATTACTTCCCTCTAATCTTGCTTGTATTACTGTTTTACTTGACTGCTAGTTTTATAGGAGAAACTAATAAAAAGCTATTTTTTATTTTAAAAAACATGAGGAATTTATTTATTTAAAATTTATTTATGTAAAACTTTTGTACCCCGAATTTCTCACCTCTATCGAGGGGCTCAGACCGGCATAACAGCAAAAATTCAAAGCTATAAATTTAAAAAACAACTACAACCACATATTAAAATACATAAAAACTCAACATAAAACCAAACTATAATGTTATAAACCAGGGCTGTCCAACTGGCGGCCCGGGGGCCGTACACGGCCCCCCAGCCTGTTGGACATGGCCCCCGCTATGCCCCCGGCCGCCATTTTAAATTTATTTTTTTAAAATCTATTTTTTTTTAAAAAATGGCGGCCGGGGGGGAGGCGGGGCAGGGAGGAGGAAGAGAGCTAGCTCCTCCTCCCTGCACCGCCCCCTCCGTCCCTCTCTCCGCGCCGCTGCTGCGAGATCGCAGCGACGGGGCGGGAGTGAGGAGGAGGCGGGCAGGGAAGGAGGAAGAGAGTTAGCTCCCTCCTCCTCCTCCCTTGCCCCCTCCGTCCCTCTCTCCGCCCCGCCACTGCGATCCGGTTCGCAGCGACGGGCGGGAGGGAGGGGAGGAGGCGGGGCAGGGAGGAGGAAGAGAGCTAGCTCCCTCCTCCTCCTTGCCTTGCCCCCTCCGTCCCTCTCTCCGCCCCGCCCCGCCGCTGCCATCCGGTTCGCTGCGGCGGGAGGGAGAGGAGGAGGAGGAATCCTCCTTCCTCCTCCTCCTCCTCCTTCCCGGCGCCGCTGGTGTCCCGATCGCCGTGGCGCCGGGGAAGGAGGAGGAATCCTCCCTCCTTCTCCTTCCCCAGAGCCGCGGCGATTGGGACACCGGCGGCGTCGGGAAGGGCGGGAGCGAGCGAGGGGGCAGGGCTTCCAGGGAGGCCTGCGGGAGAGTTTTTAGCCCAGCTCTCGCATCCCTCTGACCAGAGGGACACGAGAGTCGGGCAAAAAACCCTCCCGCAAGCCTGGATGGCTCGCGGGGGAAGCGAGAACCGGGCGCTCACTTCCCCCGCGAGCCATCCAGGCCTGTGGGCGAGGGGGCGGAGCCGCGGGAGCTTCCTCGCGGCTTTGCCCTCTCTCCCAAAGTGTCACAACAGCTGTTGTGATGCTTTGGGCGAGGGGGCGGAGCCACGGAAGGCTCCCGTGGCTCCTCCTTCTCTCCCAAAGCGTCACAACAGCCTCGGAAGTGGGCGAAATCGCCCGCTTCCAAGGCTATTGTGACGCTTTGGGAGAGGGGGCAGAGCCGCGTGGCCGGGGGCGTGGCCGGGGGGCGTGGCCTCTCGGCCCTCAGGTGATCAGCCCCCAGAAAGTCTGGCCCTTGGGTCGGCAGAAGTTGGACAGCACTGTTATAAACCAAACTATAGATCCCAGGGTTCCACAGGATGGAACCAAGGCAGGTAAAGTGACATCACACTGACAAAAAGTGTGCAGTGCAGACATCAACTTTCTTCACATATACGGATACTTGAATTAGGACACTGCTTTGGATTTGAAAACAAGGACTTTTGGCATCAAAAATGGAAGCAGATGTAAGTAAAAGGCAAAGAAACGAACCAACAGCTTTTTTTTGTATTATTGCTTATATGTGAATTATATTGATTGTACTGTTTTATTGTTTGCTGCTGTGTTGTTTTATTGATGTGTTATTGGGCTTGGCCTCATGTAAGCCGCCCTGAGTCCCCTTGGTGAGATGGTGGCGGGGTATAAAGATTATTATTATTATTATTATTATTATTATTATCTTCTAAGCCAGGCATGGACAAACTTGGGTCCTCCAGGTGTTTTGGACTTCAACTCCTACAATTCCTGACCCAGCCTTTTCCCCTTTCAGCTGCTTAAGCTTAAGCTTGGGACCACTATTGTGGCTCTGCTGCAGAAGCACCGCAAAAGCAGCTCCGTGCCACGTTCTCAGGAGCTCTTCAACTGTAAATAACTGAAAGGCAATCTCTTCACACTCGCGGGTCGTGCCGCATTCAAACAGACAGCCAAATATCTGCTCGCCCCCCTCCTCACAGAGGGCCAGGTCCGAGTATCCGCAGGGGCCCTTGTGCAGCACCCAAGGGTCCTTCCAGGAGCCCTGATCCAATGGGGAGCTATTCAGGTAGAGGCCCAAGTCGAGACGCCTGTGCCCCCTGCGTGGGATGAGGAAAACCAGCCACGATTTGGTGCTCTTTTTATGGCACAGAGGAAGAAAGAAGACCTAACGGGTCAACTGATTCACCAACGACTTCCGTTCGGTTTCCATCGGAAGGTATTGTCACCGGAGTGAAACTCACTATGCTTCCCTGGCAACCATGTGGTGGCTCGCACAACTGTTTGCACATGGAGGATTTCTCAAATTGGTCTCCGCCAACTGCCCCAAAAGCCTCGGCCCGGCTCTTGTCGGGACTGCGGGCGCTGCAATACAACACCCGACTCTCATCCCAATGGGTCAGTTCGGCAACCTGGCACTCGGTCGTCCTCAAGTCCCGAAGCAGCTGGCCCCGGGTCCAATTCTGGCCCCCGTCGTCACTGTACAAAGTGAAGCAATGGGGCTGGGTAGAGCAGGTTGGCACACGTCCTGGGCGACGCTCGTAGATGTAGTAGGTGTAAGCGGGGATCACCAACCGCCCGGAGCTCAGCTGGATCCCGTGGCCGGGTCCGACGGCAAAAGTCGCCCAATTTTTTAAATCGTTCCCTATCACCAGTTCGGTCAAGTCAATAGTCGGGCTCCAAGTGCGGCCACCGTCACGGCTGGAGACGTAGCATAGCCTGGCAGCATTTTGTCCCGTTGTGATCTGGTGGTGCTCCGTGATGGGGGTCTCCACACATATGAAGAAGAGGAAGAGGGTGCCAGAGGTCTCCTCGAACACGGGGCACGGGTTCATGGTGCGGTGGTTGGGCAACGCAGCCGTCACAAGGGACTCTTGTGGGCCCCACTAGAAGAAGAGAAGAGAGGGAGATCCAACATGGCTTTGTTATTGGGATCAGAGTGAAGAGAGGGGCCAGGAAGACACTTCCATCTTGTCTCCTGTGCTGTGCTAATAACATATCATAACATAATATATTGTATATACATATAATATTGATAATATTATAATATAATACTAATATAATATATTGTATATACATATCATATTGATAATATTACAATGTAATACAAGATAATACTAATAATATAATATATTGTATATACATATAATATTGACAATACTATAATGTAATACAATATAATACTAATACTATAATATATTGTATATACGTATAATATACTAATACTATAATATATTGTATATACATATAAAATTGATAATATTATAATGTAATATACTATAATACTAATAATATAATATATTGTATATACATATAATATTGGCAATACTATAATGTAATACAATATAATACTAGTACTATAATATATTGTATATACATATAATATTGATAATATTATAATGTAATACAAGATAATACTAATACTATAATATATTGTATATACATATAATATTGATAATATTATAATGTAATACAATATACTAATAATATATTGTACATACATATAATATTGACAATATTATAATGTAATGCAATATAATACTAATACTATAATATAATATATTGTATATACATATAATATTGATAATATAATGTAATACATATACTAATAATATATTGTATATACATACAGTATACTAATAATATAATATATTGTATATACTGTACATATAATATTGATAATACTATAATGTAATACAATATAATACTAATACTATAATATAATGTATTGTATATACATAAAAAATTGATATTATATAATATTATAATACTAATATAATATTATGATATGCGCGACCTTCATCCTTTTACCCAAGGCACTTAAGACCTGGCTATTCAGTAGAGCGTTTGATTTGTAATTTTAACTTTTATATTTGGTCATAAGAACATAAGAACATAAGAACATAAGAAGAGCCATGCTGAATCGGACCTCAGCCCATCTCGTCCAGCATTCTGTATCACACAGTGGCCCACCAGTTGTACACGGGGATCTCGAGCAGAAGGGAGGGCAAACCCTGACCTGCTCCCGACCCCCACAACCAGTACCGGGGAAAGCCTGCCTTCCTCAACCACCTCCGAGGTGGCACTTGGATGTCCTTTTCAGTAACTACCGCTACACTTGGTATCCCTGAATCTGTCTAATCCTGCCTTGAAGTTGTCAGGCTGGCAGCTGTCACAACCTCTTCTGGAAGTGAGTTCCATAACCCAATGACCCTCTGGGTGAAGAAATATTTCCCTTGTTAGTCCTAATTTTTCCTACCTTGGAGCTTCAGGGAGTGCCCTCTAGTCCTAGTGTTTTGTGACAAAGAAAACAGTTTTTCTTTATTCACCTTTTCTATCCCATGCATGATTTTATACACTTGATCAAGTCACCTCTTAAACGCCGTCTTTCAAGGCTGAAAAGACCAAGGCGTTGCAACCTGGTTTCATAAGGGAGCCGCTCCATCCCTTGGATCATTCTTGTTGCCCTTTTCTGTACCTTTTCCAGTTCCGTTATATCCTTCTTAAGGTGCGGAGACCAGAATTGTACACAGTACTCCAAATGTGGCCTTACCATCGATTTGTAGAGAGGTAATACAACATTTGCTGACCTATTTTCGATTCCCTTTCTGATCATGCCTAGCATAGAATTTGCTTTTTTCACTGCTGCTGTGCACTGGGTTGACATCTTCATTGAGCTGTCCACCAAGACCCCAAGATCCCTTTCCTGGTTTGTCTCGGAAAGCTTTGACCCCATCAATTTGTAGGTGTAGTTGGGGTTCTTTGCCCCGATGTGCATGACTTTACACTTGTTTAGGTTAAAATGCACTTGCCACTTTGTTGCCCATTCACTCAATTTCGAGAGATCTTTCTGGAGCTCTTTACAATCAGTTTCATTTTTAACTACCCTGAACAATTTAGTGTCGTCGGCAAACTTTGCTACCTCAGAATTCACTCCTACATCCAGATCATTAATGAATAAATTAAAAAGTAACGGACCCAAAACTGAACCTTGGGGTACGCCACTTCTCACCTCTTTCCACCCAGAGAAATGTCCGTTTATTACCACCCTTTGTTTCCTACAGTTTAGCCAGGTTCCAATCCAGGACAAGACCTGTCCCCTGATTCCATGGCTGAAGAGCTTGTTTAGGAGCCTTTGGTGAGGGACTTTGTCAAAAGCCTTTTGAAAGTCAAGGTAAACAATATCAATTGGGTCCCCTTTATCTATGTGTTTATTTACACCCTCAAAGAATTCTAACAAGTTAGTAAGACATGATTTGCCTTTGCAGAAACCATGTTGATTTTCCTTCAGCAATGCCTGTTCTTCTATGTGCTTAGTAATTTTTTCTTTAATAATGGTTTCCATCACTTTGCCTGGAACTGAGGTTAGACTAACTGGCCTATAATTTCCTGGATCACCCTGGATCCTTTCTTGAAGATCGGAGTTACATTTGCCTCCCTCCAGTCCTCGGGTACAGTGCCTGATCTTAGAGAAAGGTTATATATTTTGGCTAGAATTTCAGCAATTTCACACTTGAGTTCCTTAAGAACTCTGGGGTGGATGCCATCTGGCCCTGGTGATTTGTTGACATTTAGTTTAGTAAGGCATGTGAGAACATCTTCCTTGTTTATCTCTATCTGGTTTTAATTCATTTAATTCCCTCCCTGAAAAAAACTGACTCAGCTGCAGGCATATGTTGTCTGTCCTCCTGTGTGAAACGGAGGCAAAGAAGTCATTTAGCCGCTCAGCAATCTCCTTGTCTTCGCTGATTTTCCCTTTCTGACCATTGTCGTCGAGTGGCCCAACTGCTTTTCTAGTTGGGTTCCTGCTTCTGATGTACTTAAAGAAGTTTTTGTTGTTTTTTAATATTCTTTGCTATGTGTGCCTCAAAATCTCTCTTGGCTGTCCTGACTGTTGCTTTGCATTTAGTTTGCCAGAGCTTGTGTTCCTTTCTGTTCTCCTCGGTAGGAAGAGCCTTCTATTTCTTAAATGAGTTTTTCTTCTTTCCAATCACATCTTTTACTTCCTTTGTATGCCATACTGGTGTCCTTTTGGACTTTCCATGCCTCTTTCTTGTTATTGGACTGCATTTTAGTTCGGCCTGTTTTAAGGTATGTTTGATCAGTTTCAAGCATTTTGGAGGTTTGATTTTTTTACTGCCTTTTAGTTTGTTCTTTACAATATTTCTCATTTTGGTGAAATTCCTTTGTGAAAGTTTAATGTCTCTGTTAGTTTTCACTGACAGTTTGCTATCAAAACGTTGAAGGGGTTATTGTGTTATGGTCACTGGTACCTATGGGCTCAGCTACAAGGACATCTTGAATGAGATCTTGTTCATTAGTTAGCACCAAGTCCAGGATCCCCTTTCCCTGGTTGGTTCCATGACCATCTGCTCAAGGGAATAGTCAGCTAGCATGTCGAGGAACCTTGTCTCTCTTTCATGCGTAGAACAAGAATTCTGGCCAATCTATTCGGGATAGTTGAAGTCCCCATTATGACTAATGTATTTTCTTTTGAGGCCTGTTTAACTTCATTTTCAGATAGCAGTCTGCCTCTGGAGTTTGGTTGGGAGGGCGATAGCAGATCCCTAATGCTGGATTAGTTTTGTCCCTGGACTTTACCCACAATGTTTCTGTAGGTGAGTTTGAAATTTCTTGAAGTTCTAATTCACCATTTATGTACAGGCCACACCGCCACCATTTTTTCCCTCTCCTGTCTTTCCTGTACAGTTTATAACCTGGAATCTTTGTGTCCCATTTGTTTTCCTCCGTCCACCAGGTTTCGGTTATGCCAATCATATCAATATTTTTCTTTTGCCAAATATTCCAACTCCCTATTTTTGTTCGAAGGCTTCAGCGTTTGCGTACAGACATTTATATTTATTTCTCTGGTGCACTTTCAACTTTGGCTGTTTGTGAGAATTTGTAGAAGGCCTACCATGTCCTACCTCTCGACTACTACTATCTATCTTTTCTGTTGACTCAGCCATTTGTGTATGGATTTCGTCCTCCATACTTGGCATTTCACCCTCTCGAACCGGAAGCTGCCCAGCTCCTGTCGACTTTCCCTAGGAATCAGTTTAAAAGCTGCTCTGAAATCTTTTAATATTAGTCGCCAGCAGTCTGGTTCCATTTTCGTTCAAGTGTAACCCGTCCCTTTTGTACAGGTCTGGCTTTCCTGAAAATGTTCCCCAGTTCTAACAAATCTAAAACCTTCCTCTCGACACCACTGCCTCATCCACGCATTGAAGCTCCTGAGCTCTGCCTGTCTGGCTGTCCCTGCGCGTGGAACAGGTAGCATTTCGAGAATGCTACCTTTGAGGTCCTGGACCTTAATCTTCTTCCTAGCAACCTAAATTTGGCTTCCAGGACCATCCGCTTAGCCTTCCCAATGTCATTGGTACCAACGTGTACCACGACCACTGGCTCCACCCAGCACTATCTACCAGCCTATCTAGATGCCTCGTAATGTCATGACCTTTGCACCCGGCAGGCAATTTACCATCACGGTCATCACGTCCATCACAAACCCAGCTTTCTATGTTCCGGACAATCGAATCGCCTACTACAAGAAGCCCACCTCCTACCACCCGTCGAAGTATCTTGTGCACGAAGATATGGGCACAGCCTCTGAGGAAGGGGTCCCAACTGAGGGAGCCAGTCCCTCTTCCTCAGACTGATGTTCTCCTGCCCATGACCCCCATTTTCCAAGGCAGCTGGAGGGCTGCTCATCACGGTGTGGGATGCTCCTATTGCATCTCTGGAGATCTTATCCTCCAGCCTCACTTCCTCTCTGTGCTTCTCCAGGTCTGCTACCTTGGCTTCAAGGGAAGAAACACGTTCCTGAGAGCCAGGAGCTCACTGCAGTGAACGCACACCCAAGACTTCTGCCCGGCAGGCAGATAGTCATACATGTGACACTCGATGCAAAACACTGGGAAACCCCCCCTGCTGGCTGACTACCTCCATTTCTTATTGATATGTTTTTTGTAGATTAACTGTTTTCTGGTGGTCTTAATTTACTTAATTTAATTGTGTACAAGTCTTTAGATATTTCTTTTCTGACTTGTTACAAGTTTATGCTCTATCGCGCACCGATAGGCGCGCGGGCTGCTAACAAAGACCTAAAGCAATACTAAATCTAAACAACAAATTTACCCCAGGAACTTACCAGTGCTCCTTTCTTTCTCCTTTATTTATTTTCTGTTTTATTCCTTATTTGAAAGTAGTCTGCTTGATCTGCTTCTCACAAGGACAGTTAGCTGACTGATTTAAAAACAGAAACTAGGCTAACTCCTCCCACCTGGTAGGATGTGAGTCAGCTGGGAGCTGCTGTAGCAAGCCCAGCCCCTTCAAGGAATATGCTTAAGGCAACTTGGAAGGGGAAAACAACTGCTTTTGCAGCTGCTAACAAAGACCTAAAGCAATACTAAATCTAAACAACAAATTTACCCCAGGAACTTACCAGTGCTCCTTTCTTTCTCCTTTATTTATTTTCTGTTTTATTCCTTATTTGAAAGTAGTCTGCTTGATCTGCTTCTCACAAGGACAGTTAGCTGACTGATTTAAAAACAGAAACTAGGCTAATTCCTCCCACCTGGTAGGATGTGAGTCAGCTGGGGAGCTGCTGTAGCAAGCCCAGCCCCTTCAAGGAATGTGCTTAAGGCAACTTGGAAGGGGAAAACAACTGCTTTTGCAGCTGCTAACAAAAGACCTAAAGCAATACTAAATCTAAACAACAAATTTACCCCAGGAACTTACCAGTGCTCTTTTCTTTCTCCTTTATTTATTTTCTGTTTTATTCCTTATTTGAAAGTAGTCTGCTTGATCTGCTTCTATGTAATTTTTATCTTGTTTTAACTTTGCTCTTAGGTAAATCGCCCAGAGCATCCTGGATGGAGGGAGGTTAACAAATATTACACTGATGATGATATTACTAATAATATTACAGTGTAATGGTATACACCAATATAGTAATATATAATACTGATATTGTACTATGCTAATAATATTGTATGTATATATATCTTGTAAGCTACTCTGAGTCCCCTTTGGTGTGAGAAGGGCAACATACAAATGCCGTAAAATTTATAAATAGATAAATAAATAAATAAATTGAGTGCCCTTATCTCATACATGGGCAAACTTTGGCCCTCCCTCCAGGTGTTTTGGACTTCAACTCCCACAATTCCGAATAGTGGGAGTTAAAGTCCAAAACTCCCTGGAAGGAGGGTCAAAGTTCCCATGCCTGCCTTAACCACAGCGAATGTGGAGGGAAGACTATAGCTAATCACCTCCCAACAAAGGATTCCCCCAGGCAGTAAGAAGCCACACCTTGAAACCGTTAGGGCATTAAATGCTAATCAAGGTGGCCAATTGAAATATTCACACCTATCTCTAACAGACAAGAGTTCTTCCTCCCACCTTGAACATCATTCCACAGATATATAAACCCCATTTTCTTAGTTTCCAACAAACCTCACAACCTCTGAGGATGCCAGCCATAGATGCAGGCGAAATGTCAGGAGAGAATGCTTCCGGAACATGGCCATACAGCCCAGAAAACTCACAACAACCCAGTGATTCGGGTAGAAAACCTTCGACAATGCATTGACTGTAGATATATCCCACCCTTGGCATTACTGTTGCGACTAGAGGTTTACAACAGGCTTTTTCTAAGTAATATGGATGATTACTCTGACAATTACCTGGACTGACACCCCTCTTTCTTCCCTCTTCTCATCACCAGGAACTCTGCGTGTTCATCCAGGAAAGAGGACCGTTTTTCGGCAACGACAGGAAAGCCGACTCATTGAGCAGGTACTGCAAGGCCGGGATGCGGTAAGTCAAGCCATTAGGCGCTTCTTGGCGGAAAAGAGTCACTTTCCCAGAGCCAACCTCGGACACAGACATGTTTTCTGGGACGTCCCACCTATGCTGGAGAAGAGGATAAAGAACGAGAAGAATTTAATTATAGATGGATTACACTATGTCACACTGTTTTTGTTCCTGGGTTATCCATGTCATTTCCAGGGCTGTGGAGCAGTTGGCTGGGTGTCAGCTGCATTAAAGATCACTACTGACCGAAGGTCATGAGTTCGGCTCCAGCTCGAGTCGGAGTGAGCTTCCGGCCAATTGTGTAGCTTATTGTCGATCTTTGCAACCTGAAAGACAGTTGCATCTGTCAAGTAGGAAACTTAGGTACCACTTATGTGTGGGAGGCTAATTTAACTACCGTATTTTTCGCACCATAAGACGCAGTTTTTCCTCCCAAAGTAGGAAGAAAAATCAGCTGCGTCTTATGGAGCGAAGATGCAGGCTGGGGGAGGCGCTGGAGCAGAGGGGCGGCGATATACTCACGCTATTTCGCCCCCCAGCGGCTCCGGCTGCGCCCGCGCATGCCCAGACTCCTGCCGCCGTGTCGCCGCAGCCAGCCCCGGCGGCGGAGAACGAGGGGCGGAAGAGGGGACTCACGGGCGGGCTCGCCGCTCACGGACCCGGAGGAGGAGGCCACGGGCGGCCCCCACGGCGATGCAGCGGCAGCAGCAGCGGACTTCCTCCCTCGCTAGGCGCATCTTCGTGGCGTCACTCCGTCGCGCCTCTGCCGAGGAGGAAGAGAAGGAAGCCTCGCCGACGCTGTAAGGACAGCCGGAAGAGAGGCCCGAGGAGGGAGGGAACTCTTCCTCCTTCCCTCCCTCCCTCGGGCCCGCCCTCCATATTAGTGTCTCAAATAGTAGCCAGCCCCCATTTTTTTTGTTTCCCAAATTTCCTCCTCTAAAATCTAGGTGCGTCTTATCATCAGGTGCGCCTTATGGTGCGAAAAATACGGTAATTTATGAGGCCATAAAAAATCTCCAGCAAAAGCATGTGGGGAATGCGGAAAGTACTTCTTCAGTGTCGCAGATAAACGGTGAAGCGACAGCTCCCCTGGTGGCCAGAAGTTGGGATGTTAAATAGCCTCTGATTGTCTGTCTATATGTGTTGTGTGTCTATGGCATTGAATGTTTGCCATGTATGTGTACATTGTAATCCACCCTGAGTCCCCTGCGGGGTGAGAAGGGCGGAATATAAATACTCTAAATAAATAAATAATAAACAAGCCCTATGAGGAGTGGCTTAAAGAGCTGGGCATGTTTAGCCTGAAGAAGAAAGAGGAGAGCAAACATGAAGAGGACCATGTATAAATATGTGAGGGGAAGTCATAGGAAGGAGGGAGCCGGGTTGTTTTCTGCTGCCCTGGAGACTAGGACACAATGGAACAATGGCTTCATACTACAGGAAATAAAGGAGATTCCACCTGAACATTTATTTATTTATTTATTTATTTATTTATTCGAATTTGTTTGCCGCCACTCCCAGTGGCTGGGGCGACTTACACACAACGGGAAAATTTCAGCTAAAACATCATAGTTAATTAAATCACACAACACAACAACAAATTAAAACATCATATCAAGCAATAAAATAGAACAGTACAGGGTGGCCCCATAACGGGGGGGGGGGGGGGCACAATTCAGGTCCCGAAAGCCTGCCGGAACAATAAGGTCTTGCAGGCTTTACGGAATGATGGGAGGCTCTGCAGGGCTCGGATGTCCAAGGGAAGCGCATTCCAGATGACTGGAGCAATGATTGAAAAAAGCCCTCTGCCGAGTTGCAGTCAGATGGTATACCTTCTGGCTGGGAATGACCAGGAGGTTTTGCTCTTCGGAACGTAGGGATCTGGTGGGACGGTATGGGATAAGGCGGTCCCTTAAGTACACTGGCCCCAGACCATTTAAGGCCTTAAAAGTCAGAACTAACACTTTGAAGGTAATCCGGCATTCTATAGGAAGCCAGTGCAGCTCGCACAAGATCGGCGTGATGTGACAACTCACTGGAACTCCGACAAGGAGTGGGGCTGCAGTGTTCTACACCAGCTTAAGTTTCCGGATCACCAACAAAGGAAGGCCAATGTAAAGAGCGTTACAGTAGTCTAACCTCAAGATGCCCGTGGCTTGGACCACTGTGGCCAAGTCGCGTTGGGACAGGTAGGGGGCCAGCTTCCTCGCCTGACGGAGATGGAAAAACGCCACTCTGCTGACAGTGGAGACATGAGCCTCAATCGACAGCAGAGGGTCCAAAGTAACCCCAAGGCTTTTTACGACTGACGACGGACATAATGTCATGACATATAGGGTTGGAAGCTGGACGTCCCCACCGCCCGGACGACCAAGCCACAGGATCTCTGTCTTTGCCGGATTCACCTTCAACCTACTGGCTCGCAGCCATCCAGTAACTGACCTCAAGGCAACGATGGAAATTATCGGGTACGGATTCAGGTCGGCCCTCCATCCTCAGAATGGGAAAGGCTATGGAACAAGCATTCAAATTATCTGTATGCATACGATTTGAAAGAAAATAATTTAAAAATATTCCATAGGTGGTATCTCACACCAAGTAAGATCGCAAAATATAACAAGAATCACAGCAACAAATGCTGGAGATGTAAAAAGGAAATTGGAAGTTTTTTTCATATGTGGTGGGGATGTGGGATAGTTAAGAGATTCTGGAAAAGGATTTATTTAGAGATACAACAAGCACTAGAGATTAACTTTATGTTTAAGCCCAGATATTTGTTATTGGGACTAATAGACTTTAAGCTGGAAAAAAATAAAGAAAAACTGTTCATTTATTGCATATCGGCGGCGAGAATAGTGCTGGCAAGAAGGTGGAAAGAGGAAGAGACCCCGTCTACAGATGAATGGAAAAACAAAATGATAGACATCATTAATATGGACTGCCTTACCAGAGCTCTCGCAAAGGATAGGAGAATGAAAGCTACAGACTGGTCACTAATTATAAATCACTTCAAAAGAGACAAGATAGAATGGCTAACAGAGATAGTGCAAATAATAGACTGTAATAAAGATAGAATAAGAAGGGATACAATCTGGGTGAAATGAGAAGAAGCCCGATAATGAATCGAATTATCAGGAAGGACATGAACTAAGCAATGACTGAGGGAAAGGGAGGCAAGTTCAAAGAATATGGATGCCAATGTATGATTGAAAGAACCGGGACTGATGTCTTGGGGATCTATGTCTTGTTATGTTTGTTTTGGTGAGATTGCTCTATGTTGGTCTATGTCAGGGGTGCTCACACTTTTTCAGCATGGGAGCTACTGATTAAAAAACCAAGTCCCAAAGATCACCTTTACAGAAATGTAAAATGTATAACTATTTTCTTATTTATTTATTTATATTTATTATTCATTTTTATGTTCCGCTCCTTCCAGCAGGCTCGGGGCAGTTTACATAAAATGAAGTTATAAAACATCAACATTTCAATTTAACAACAACAATATAAAACAGAGCATAAAAATACATCCAACCACCCCATTTCTCCCACACTGCCGTATTACCACACATATTATCAGCCAGAAAGTAAGAAGAGAGGCTTTTGAACTGCAAGGCCATTTAATACTCAGCAAGGTAAACAAAGGGGCATGCAAAAATACATCCAACCAACCCATTTCTCCCACACTGCCATATTACCACACATATTATCAGCCAGAAAGTAAGAAGAGAGGCTTTTGAACTGCAAGGCCATTTAATACTCAGCAAGGTAAACAAAGGGGCTTGCAAAAATACATCCAACCAACCCATTTCTCCCACATTTCCATATTCCCCAACATATATTTCTCAAGGAACAAAGCAAGCAGAGAGGCTTTGGAGCTAAAAGGCCATTTTTAAACATTAAAAATAAACAAAGAGACATGCCACAGAACAATCAAGCACCCACCCCAAAGTAAAAAGACCGACCTTTGAGATGCAGTAAGGAAATGACCCCAAAGCATCCTTCTCCTCCTCCTCCGTCATTGCTCCTATTTCCACGCCGCCAGCATGCGTGCCGCCTCCAAGAGCTCACGAGAAGTCCGAGAGGCAGAATGGGCTCTTCTGCGCATGTGCGCAGGGCCAGCCATGCATCGCGTCATCCAGGCCCGCCCCCTTTGGTCTCCTACGACTCTGAGTGGCTGGAGAAGGATGGAGGGAGGAGGAGGAATCCAAAAGAGGGGGCCCATTCTGCCTCTTGGACTCTGGAGCTTTTGGAGGCGGCGCGCAAGCAGGGAGCGGGGAGGAACAATGACGGAGGACTTCTTTGCAGCGTGCAGGGGCGCGTGAAGAGGACCAACTGCAAAAAACCTGGTCAGGGGCCTCAAGATCACCAGGATGAGGCCCAAAGATCACCCTGGTGATCCCGATCACCATTCTGAGCACCCCTGGTCTATGTCTATTTTAACTTTGAAAATCTCAATAAAAATTACTTTAAAAAAAAAAGAATGAGCTGAGTAGTGTCATCAGCACAGGGTTGCCACTTTTTGATATAAAAAATAAGGGACATTTACGAGATTTTTCACAAAAATAAGGGACACTTCCTAAAAACTTGAAACTCAAAAGTTAGGTATAAATAATTTTATTAACAGAATAAGATAATGATTGAAACTCACAAAAGAAATCGTCTTACATGGTATGTTTCTGCATGTTTTGTCATGCAGAAAAAACATTAGAACTACCTAATTTTCTCCATCTGTATTTAGTACTGGACGTTGCTGACTTTAAAAGTGCACGGTCTAAACATTAAAATAAATTTTATAAGACAGTACATCTTCATGATTATTATGTCAATAGTTAATGGTATAGTATAGTATGGGATACACAGCACTGTATAGTATTGGGATGCACAGCTAGGCCTATTTTAAGAGTAACTCTCAAGCAACCCGAAACTATCTTTATCCAACATCATCTAACATTCCTCTTGGGTAACGGTTAATTGAGTCTACTGTATTTTGAAAAAGTCCTGTATCGCCTCTTCCTTCCAACGGGGACGCAGACAGGCACACACTTGCAAGCACGCTACTGTCAGCCTGCCCTGCGAGTTGGAATCCCCGGGCAGGCATTGCCGTGGAAACCGCAGCGCACGCCTTCCTCTGGTCACCCCCAGTCCTCTCCTGTTAGTCAATAATAAGGGCCAGGGCCTGAAAAAAACGGGACACAAATTTTCGGGCCAAAATACGGGACATAAGGCAACCCTACATCAGCGGACTGATGTTACTCAAGCCCAAAGCCACCTACCAGCTGAGAAAGTGGTCGCATATAGATGTTAAATAACAGTGGAGAGAGAATTGCCCCCTGAGGGACCCCGCAGTGAAGTGGGGCGCCCCTGGAGACAATCTCACCCCCTCCTCACTCGCTGTAGCCGATTCCGGAGGACACCCATTCAAGGGCTGTCCCCCTCACTCCAGCCCTGGCAAGACGGTGAGTCAATAGATCATAATCGACTGTATCAAACGCTGCTGTGAGATCGAATAACACAAGCAGTGCCGACCCACCTTGATCTAGCTAGCAACGTAGCTCGTCTGAGATGGAGACCAGAACCATCTCCGTCCCATGCCCCGAACGGAAGCCGGACTGGAAGGGGTCTAACCAAGCTGTGTCGTCTAGGAAGGACTGCAACTGCTCCATTGCTGCCCTCTCAATCACCTTGCCCAGGAATGATAAATTCGAAACTGGGCGGTAATTGGAAGGGACCGTTGGATCTAATCCCGGTTTCTTCAGCAGTGGAGAGACCACCGCCTCTTGAGGAAGAACTTCCTGACTGTGTGTGAGAGAGAGCTGTTCAGCAGTGGAACTCTCTGCCCCGGAAACCTTAAAACAGTATTAGACATCATTCATATTAGAAACAATTCAGATTAAGTCCATAAAGCAGCCTTTAAAAAAAAAACCAAACAAACAAAGGGCAATTAAAAAAACCCATTGTATGCAAATATTAAAATAGAATTAATTAAACAAAAACAGGCAATTAAAATCCCTGAAACATACTGTAGACCAGTCATTGTCAACCGGGGTGCCTCGGCACACTGCTGTGCCGTGGCGAGGCTCCTGGTGTGCCGTCTGAAAAGCTTTCTGCCCCCCTTCCTACCCCCCTCCTTTTGCCGCCTCTATTTTTTCCTCCTCCATGGGAGAAAAAAGAAAAATCTTCTTCTATGCAAGGGAGAAGAGGGAACCAATGGGCAGCTGGAAAAAAGACGCTGCGTCATTTTGGAGCCGCCCACTGGCTTCCCTCCCACAGGCCAGTCTTTCTCAACCGGTGTGACTCTCTACTCCTTGAGAAACCTCCTGCTGTGCCGGCAAAAACCTTTTTCGCCCCTCTTCCTTCTCCCCTATTTTTTCCTCCTCCTCCCACAACATCTCCAACTTGTGGGGAAAGAGCAGCTTCAACGGGGAGACCTGAAAAACATCACGGATCCAGGCTTCTGGGATCGAGGACTCAAGGCTTTGGGCTCCCTCTGAACGGCTCCTTTGAGAGCTGGGAGAATAGAACTTGAGCAGTGCAGAGCTTCCCTTTGTTTACTTCCGTAGCCGCCTTTCTCCCTTCCCAGCCTCCTCCTGCCTCTCCTTTTACACCAGGCTTGCTTTCACACAGGCTGCTTATGGAGACATGTGTGCTCCTCTCCTGGAGGTACCTGAATTTATTCATAATAATTTATTCTTAATAGCAGGTTCCTAGAGTAGGAGGAGACCCCCAAGGGCCATCCAGTCCAGCCTCCTTCTGCCATAAGGGGAAAACACAATCAAAGCATTCCTCACAGATGGCCATTCAGCCTCTGCTGATAATAATAATAATAACTATAACAACAGGTTCCTAGAGTAGGAGGAGACCCCCAAGGGCCATCCAGTCCAGCCTCCTTCTGCTATAAGGGGAAAACACAATCAAAGCATTCCTCACAGATGGCCATTCAACCTCTGCTAATATTAATAATAATATTAATAATAATTATTACAATGGGTTCCTAGAATAGGAGACCTCCAAGGGCCATCCAGTCCAATCTCCTTCTTCCAGGGCCCTTCCACACAGCCTTTAACCCTCAATATTAAAGCAGGAAAATCTCACAATATCTGCTTTGAACTGGAATATATGGCAATGTGGACTCAGATAATCCAGTTCAAAGCAGATATTGTGGGATTTCCTGCCTTGATATTCTGCCATATCGAGCTGTGTGGAAGGGCCCAGAATATCAAGGCAAAAATTCCACATTATCTGCTTTGAACTGGTATATATGGCAATGTGGACTCGGATAATCCAGTTCAAAGCAGATGTTGTGGGATTCCTGCCTTGATATTCTGGCATATAGGGCTGTGTGTGGAAAGAACACCAGAATATCCAAGGAAATCCAAAATATCTGCTTTGAACTGGGATATATGGCAGTGTGGACTCAGATAATCCAGTTCAAAGCAGATATTTTGGATTTCCTGCCTTCATATTCTGCCATATAGAGCTGTGTGGAAGGGCCCAGAATATCATGCCAAAAATCCCACATTATCTGCTTTGAACTGGGATATATGGCAGTGTGGACTCAGATAATCCAGCTCAAAGCACATATTATGGATTATCCTGCCATGATATTCTGAAGCCTCTTCCACACAGCTGAATACAATCCCACCCACATTTTCTGCTTTGAACTGGATTATATGGCAGTGTGGACTCAGATAAACCAGTTCAAAGCATATATTGTGGATTATCTGACATGATATTCCGAGTCCCCTTAAACCAGTTCAACGCAGATATTGTGGATTAAATAGTTTCATAATTTCAAACTTCAATGTTTCTAATTTACACCTTTATTATATTTTACAAAAAAGAAACATTAATATATATCTATATATCTTTCTGTTTAATTGTTATTAAAATAAAAATAATAACTTCTAGGGGGGCAGTGAGTAATTTTTTTTCTGGAAAGGGGGCGGTAGGCCAAAAAAAATTGAGAACCACTGTGTAAAGTGTGTCATTTTGGTTGGTGGTGTGCCCCAGGATTTTGTAAATGTAAAAAGTGTGCCTCGGCTCAAAAAAGGTTGAGAAACACTGCTGTAGACCAATAAAAATCACTGTCAGGGGATTCTGGGTGTTGCAAAATCATTCTTCTCCAAGCCCTGCCTTCTCCAATGGTGTGAATCCCTGGGAATTGTAGTTTCCCCAAGCCCTCTTTGCCTTCTCTACCCAATTATGCTGGTGCCAAACCACAACTCCCAGGGTAGAATCCAAGAGAGCTGGTGGGCCATCCAGTCCAACCCCATTCTGCCAAGAAGCAGGAAAATCGCCTTCAAAGCACCCCCGACAGATGGCCACCCAGCCTCTGTTAGAATAACATTGTACCATAACATACATTGAGCTAAGGCAGTTATGGCAGCGTCACACTGGCCATCTGGGGCCTAATTTTCCTGCAAAGACTCACCCTGTCGCTGCAACGTTATCTGAGGCCTATCGATCAAAGCAAGCCACCTTCTCCCTTTGCCTCCCTGTCGCCGAATGACAGCCAAAGCAAGGGGGAAAGGGGAAGGAGTTGGAAGGGGCGTGGCATAGCCTCCTAAACCCGCCCATTGGGTCGCCCGGGCCACGCCTCTTTTGGCCTTAGCCCCGCCCACACAACGGCAACTTCCAGTTCTATCGGGGGCGTGGCATAGCCTCCTAAACCCGCCCATTGGGTGTTGGCCGGTCACGCCTCTTTTGTCTTAGCCCCGCCCATACAACAACACCCAGTTCTATCAGAGATGTGGCATAGCCTCCTAAACCCGCCTATTGGGTGTTGGCAGGCCACGCCTCTTTTGCATATCCCCGCCCACACAATCCCCAGTTCTATCAGGGGCGTGGCATAGCCTCCTGAACCCCGCCCATTGGGCTGGCCGCCCACGCCTCTTTTGCTTTAGCCCCGCCCACACAACAATCCCCACTCTTATTTTCCCTGCTGGTTGTGTGTGTGTGTGTTTAGGCTGTCAGGAATGGTGGGAGTTGGAGTCCAAAACACCTGGAGGGCCACAAGTTTGCCCAAGCCTGATGTATACAGTAGATCCATTGCTGTTGGGCCTCAATTCACTGCCATGGCTCAGTGCTGTGGAATCTTGGGATTTGTAGTTTTGCAAGTTCTTTACCTGCCACTAAACTACAAATCCCAGGATGCCACCTGTAAGGAGCCATGGCAGCTCAACTGGTGTCAAGACTGCATTATTTCCAGTCTGTAGATCAGGCCTGGGCCAACTTGGGCCCTCCAGGTGTTTTGGACTTAGAATCATAAAATAATAGAGTTGGAAGAGACCCCGAGGGACATCTAATCCTACCTCCTGCCATTCAGGAAAAGCACAATCAAAGCACTCCCGACAGATGGCCATCCTGCCTCTGTTTAAAAACCTCCAAGGAAAGTGCTCCCTCCACATTCCGAGGCAGAGAGTTCCACTGTTGAACAGCTCTTCTGACAGTCAGGAAGTGTGTTTATTTCTTTATTTACTGTATTTGTATACTGCCTTTCTCAGCCTGTAAGCAACTCAAGGGGGTTAACAGGATAAAATTCAATGCTTACAATGTCATACATACAATTAAAAACATAATGTATAATATATACTAAACAAAGCAATAAAATATAAATTCAGTGTCTCCTTGTTAAAAATGTTGTCTAGTCGTTCCATTTTCCTATGTCAGTTACTCTGCATGTGGAAACGCTTGTTCAAAAAGCCACGTCTTGACTTTTTTCCGGAACGTTAAAAGGGAGGTGGCTGATCTAATACCGTGTTTCCCCGAAAGTAAGACAGCGTCTTACTTTCTTTCCCCCCCGTAAAGTCCCCCTACGGCTTACTTTCGGCACGCCTCTATATAACCCAAGACGCACTACCCGTCACGCCACGCCGCCGCCGTCACGCCGCCGCAACCGGCCCCATCGCCCGGCACACCTCCGCGGCACACCTTTCCGTCAGACCTCCAAGCAAGAAAGGGGAAAGAGAGCCAGAGGCGTGGCGAGGGCGCCGCGTCAGAGTGACGCGCCGCCGCTTCTTCCGCCCCTGGCTCCTTTCCCTCCCTTTCGTCCAAGCAAGGGAGGGGAAGGAGCCAGGGGCGGCGAGGCAAGCGCGCGTCACTCTGACGCGGGCGCTCCTCGTCCCGCCCTGGCTCCTTTCCCCCTTTCGTGAAGCAAGGGAGGGAAAGGAGCCAGGGGCGGACGAGGCAGCGCCGCGTCAGAGTGACGCGCGCTTCCTCGCCACGCCTCTGGCTCTCTTTCCCCTCCCTTGCTTGGACGAAAGGGAGGGGAAGGAGCCAGGGCGTGACGCAGCGGCGCGTCACTCTGACGCGGGCGCTTCCTCGCCACGCCTCTGGCTCTCTTCCCCTCCCTTCCTTGGAGGCCTGGCGGAAAGGTGTGCGCGGAGGTGTGCCGCGTCGATGGGCCGGTTTGCGGGCGGGCGGCGGGGGGCGGATGGACGAGGTACGGCTTACTTTCGGGTACGGCTTATATTAGCCGACACCCCCGATACGTCTTACAATTGGGGGTGTCTTACTTTCGAGGAAACACGGTATCTGGGAAGGCATTCCATAGCCGAGGGGCCACCACCGAGAAGGCCCTGTCTCTAGTCTCCGCCAAACGTACTTGTGACGATCTTAAGGTCTTAAGTTCTTCCTAATGTTCGGGTGGAATGTCATTTCCTGTCATTTGAACCCAGCTACTCTACTCCAAACTCAAGAGCGGGAAACGTAATGTTGCTGGGCAGTAAAAAAAGAGAGTTCAAAGCTAACCTTAAAAACTATGACATAGACACCGAGAACTGGGAAGCCCTGGCCCTTGAGTGCTCTAACTGGAGGTCAGCTGTGACCAGCAGTGCTATGGAATTTGAAGAGGCACCAAAATGGAAGGCGAAAGGGAGAAATGTGCCAAGGTTAAGGGAGTCAGCTGCATTAAGATCACTACTGACCAAAGCTCATGAGTTCGAAGCCAGCCCAGGTTGGAGTGAGCTCCCGACAAAAATTGTGTAGCTTGTTGTCGACCTTTGCAGCCCGAAAGACAGTTGCATCTGTCAAGTAGGAAATTTAGATACCACTTTGTGGGGAGGCTAATTTAACTGATTTATGAGGCCATAAAAATCTCCAGGAAGTATGCAAAGAATGAGGAAGCAACAGCTCCCCTGGTGGCCAGAAGCTGGAATGTTAAATAGCCTCTGAGTGTGTGTCTATATATGTTGTGTGTCTATGCAGTGTTTTTCAACCTTTTTTGAGCCAGGGCACACTTTTTACATTTACAAAATCCTGGGACACACCACCAACCAAAATGACACAAAATGACACTCTCACACAGTAATACATATAGTTAATATGTTTTTAAATGTATTTATACACTCAGTGTGAAACCTGGGCCTGCTTCGATGAACACAACATAGATATCCTGGCAGGAATGGCAGAAAGACACAAACTTCCCAAACAGAACTCCCATAACCAATTGAAAACACTAGAGTTTGAAAATACTAAATAGAGCTTGGCATTGGGGGTTCCCACACAGAATCCCCAGGACCATCAGAAAATACTGTGTTTTCTGATGGTCTTTGGTGATCCCTGACACCCCCTCATGACCCCCCCCCCAGGGGTCCTGACCTCCAGGTTGAGAAACACTGCTCCAGATCCTGTTGAATTCCCACCATCCCCTGGCCGCATGGCCACTAACCAGGCCCAATGGGCCTAACACTTCCTCAATATCTGCAGTAGCATGAATGCACCAAACCTGTATGCTGCTAAAGTTTCATGTATGTCAGTGTTTCCCAACCTTTTCTGAGGCACACTTTTTAAATTTCCAAAATCCTAGGGCACACCACCAACCAAAATGACACAAAATCACACTCGAGCACGGTAATACATATAGGTAATAGGAATTTACCTTGAGTTTTGGAAAGCACTCTGGACTCGGGGCCGGCGAGGCAGGCAGGCAGGAAGGCACCGCGGCGGGGGGCAGGGAGCCGGAGGCAGGCAGAGAGTGGTTTCCCGCGCACCGGGGAGGAGCGGGGGCCCTGCGGGGAGCCGTTCTCCCGGTTTGCGGTTCCGCCGGGCTTGACGGAGCCGCGAACCGGGAGAAAGGCTCCCTGCAAAGGAACAGGCCCTGCCTGGGAGCCGCGTTTGGCCGGCTCGTGTCTCCCGCCGCGCTCACGAACCGGGAGAAAGGCTCCCCAAGGTGCCCAGGTTCCCGCCTCCTCCTCCGGAAGTGAGCCCACAGGAAAGAGCGTCACCCGGCCCCTCCCCTCCTGAGCCTCCCCTGCCTCTCTAGGTCCTAGAGAGTGTTTCCCAACCGCTGTTCCGTGATCAGCTGGTGTGCCGCGGGAAATCTCTCAGCAGCAGCAGGAGGGGGAAGAAAGGGGGGGGGAAGAGAGGTTTTCCCACGGCACACCAGCTGATTGCTTACAGAACACTCGTGTGCCACGGAACAGTGGTTAAGAAACACTGGTGTATGTTATGTATGTCTATTCACAAAGAAACGGTCACCCATTCCGCTGCCTCTCTTTGAGGGAGAGCCACTGATCCCGGCCCCGTCGGTGAAGAGTCTCGGTGTGATACTAGACTCGAGACTCTCACTGGAGGCCCAGGTTGCTGCGACAAGGGAGCTTTCTTCCACCTACGCCAGGCACGTCAACTGGCACCTTACCTTCCATCAGATGCGCTGGCTACGGTGGTCCATGCCACAGTGACATCACGGCTGGACTACTGTAATGCCTTGTACGTGGGGTTGCCGCAGTCAACCACTCGTAAAATCCAGCTAGTGCAGAATGCAGCTGCCAGACTCCTCACCGGGACACCACTGAGATGCCATATCGCGCCATCTCTGCAGCGCCTGCACTGGCTGCCAGTCGAGCTCAGAGCCATCCACAAGATCTTGTCGCTTACCTTTAAGGCCCTCCATGGCGCCGGCCCAGCTTATTTAAAAGACCGCTTGTCCGAACCAGCTCATTTAAGGTCGCCGCGTTCAGGAAACAGGGACCTTCTCCGCATCCCAGGTGTGAGTGAGGCCCGCCTCGACACCACGAGATGGAGAGCCTTTTCCATCGCGGCCCGTGTTCTTTGGAACTTGATGCCGGCGGATCAGAGAGCTATCCGGGACATGCCCCAGTTCCTGACCGCATTGAAGACCTGGCTCTTCCGAAAGGCTTACGGCAAAGGACACCCTCCAGACTTAGCCTGAGTTACTGGAACTATTTTAATTAATCTTCCTATTCTTTTAGCTTTTAACTATTGAACTCTTTTATGTGTTTTATGTGTAAGTCGCCCGGAGCACTGACGTGGAGGGCGACTCATAAATAATAAAATCAATCAATCAATCAAAATGCAGAAGAGATAGGCATTGAATGGACACTCGACCCATGAACACAGCCACACCGTTGTCACTTAAGTTTCCTCCTTTTATTGGAAAAAAAAGTCATTTTAGAAAATGGCAGTTTATATAAGAGTGAAGGAAGAGATTGTTCAGCATGAATTAAATGCACCACATGAGACATAATGGAACCGGATGAAACAGCATTGTAAAACACTCCCGTTTCTGAATCAAAAACTCTTGCTATTACTTTGGACCTGAAATATGTTGAGAAGCAGGTAGATCGACCGTTCTATTTTGCTTGGTTTGCTTCCCCCAAAGTCTCTCTCTCTTTCTCATTCCTTCTTTCTTTACTTCATGCAGTAAAAGGATCTGTACAAAAGAATAATAGTTCCCTTTTCCCGGCTTGATAAATTAATAGACGAAGAAAATGTGGATGGAAACAGACTTTTTAAAAAAAAACCTAGGTGTGTATTGCCTCCAATTGCCACTATAAAAGTCAACCTAAATTCCTCCCTTGGCTGAAGCTGGGGATCCCCCCAAAGCAGCATTGCTTTTTGTGCCAAATGCTGCCTGAAAAAGCCCTGCTATTTTTAAATTTTTTTTGAAAAGGGAGTGTGGGTAATGCAGCAGCTTTTTCTAAAACCGAGGGCCTTCCAAATGTGCTGGACTACCCCTGCCATCATCCCCGGGGCATGAATTGTAGTCCCAACACGCTCTGGAAGGCACCAGTTGGGCAAGTGTGGTTATGCAGGAGTCTCCCTCTTTCCAAGTTCCAATTTAGGGAAACAAAGCAGGTTGAGGCGCTGATCGGAAGCAAGGCGAAGCCAATCGGAATTAGACACTTTCTGCTTCTGTTTTGCCGGTCCTAGGTTTTAAGCATCCTCCTTCTCTTGAGAGAGGAAGAGAAGACAAGAGAGTGGGAAGAGAGAGGATTTTTCAGGACGACAACAGAGGCGCACATTCGTTGCTATTTTGCTTTATTGGCTTAAACTTGGCAAGGCGGGCGCTGGGCTTTGCCTACTTGGTCTTCCTTTCCGTGAGGAGGCTGTCGTGGAGCTTGGAGACCTCCGGCTCAAAGGCCTCCATGACCAAGGTGCCGTTGTCGTCAAAGAACTTGGCGATGGACTTGGTGAACTCGGCCTCCCGCTGCTGCTTGGTTCGCCCGCTGATGAACGTCATTTTGAGGGTGTATTTGTCATCAAACCTGGGAGGTAGGCACAAACAGGTTAGAATCATCTATCTATGTATATAATAAAAGTCAGTGTTTGCGGTAGTGCCACCGTTTCAATTGGTTGCCACTGTGGGATTATTTGCATAAAGGTCACTGATTGGCCAGCCTCAGAACACCGACACTCTAAGGTACCAGATTATTTGCATAAAGGACTTTGATTGGCCAGTACTCCCAACACTCCAAGGCACCAGAGGGCATTGGTTGCCACTGAGAGAAAATTTGCATAAAGGACTCTGATTGGCCAGCAAAACAGAATGCAACTGAATGCTTGAGTTAGCCAAAAGACAGGTTTTTTTCCGTTGGAAATGGAATGTTCATTTTCTGGGAGGTACAGAGGTGCCAAGGAATATGTGACAGCGTTTTGATAGGTTGCCACTATGGGATTATTTGCATAAAGGACTCTGATTGGCCAGCCTCAGAATTCCAACATTCTACGGCCCCTGACAGAGGGGATTGGTTGCCACTGAAATGGTATTTGCATAAAGGACTCCGATTGGCCATCCACATTCCAACATTCTAAGGTGACTCAGAGGGAAAAGGAAAAGCCTCAGGCAGTCAGACACTTCCAACCCTAAGGTGAGCACTGGGAAAAGGAAAAGCGGATCAGGACCAAACTTGGCACACAGGGGCCCACTGGCCCACTTCACAATGCAACCCTTATGCAATGACCAATACAGACCAAAATTAGCACACAGGGGCCCCTTGACCCACTCAACACCCTGGTGCTGTTTCAAGGAACATGGACCACAGATGATGGGACTTGAAATACCTTCACTCACCTTCCGAGACCGCTGCAACCCTCATCCAAAGAATGATCAAGACCAAATGTGACACACAGAGCCCCCATGACCCACTCTACATCCTGGTGCTGTTTGGAGGGGGATGGACCATGGCCAATGGGACTTGCAGTACCTTCACTAAGTTCCTGAGACCACTGCAAGCCACATAAACATCTAATAGGAACCAACCTTGACACACAATGCCTTCCTCAAATAACCCGGGCACCGCCAGGTCCCCAAGCGAGTAGAATCATAAAGTTGGAAGAGACCTTGTGGGCCATCCAGTCCAACCCCATTCTGCTAAGAAGCAGGAAAATTGCATTCAAAGCACCCCCAACAGATGGCCATCCAGCCTCTGTTTAAAAGCCTCCAAAAAAGGAGTCTCCTCACGGAATTCCGGAGTAGAGTTTTCCACTGCTGAACAGCTCTCACAGTCAGGAAGTTCTTCCTAATGTTCAGGTGGAATCTCCTTTCCTGTAGTTTGAAGCCATTGCTCCATTGCGTCCTAGTCTCCAGGGCAGCAGAAAACAAGCCTGCTCCCTCCTCCCCATGACTTCCCCTTACATATTTATACATGGCTATCATGTCTCCTCTCAGCCTTCTCTTCTGCAGGCTAAATACACCCAGCTCTTTAAGCCCCTCCTCATAGGGCTTGTTCTCCAGACCCCTGATCCTTTGAGTCTCCCTCCTCTGGACACATTCCAGCTTGTCAATATCTCTCTTCAATTGTGGTGCCCAGAATGGGACACAGTATCAATCAAAACTTTATTACGGTCACAGACCAGCACAAAGCGGGCACAAGCGCCCTAAGAGGAGAAGGACAACTCCCCAGTAAACAGTTATTTAAAATCGGACTAAAAATCAGTATAAAAATATATTTTAAAAGACAGGATATTGTTGCCTTACGATGTCAATCATCACCCGTCTGATATTAAGGGCAGCAGCACAGAACTTAGCAACACTGTAAGTCATTGCAATGTTAGAGTCCGAAATATAAGCCAGGATTTCTGAAGGAGGCAGTGATGGGGCTTGAAGCATAGAATCATGGATACGGAAGAGACCCCTCTGTCAGGCAGGAAGACAATCAAAGCACTCCCAACAGAAGGCCATTCAACCTCTGTTTAAAAATCTACAGAGAATGGGACTCCATCAGACTCTGTGGAAGCATATTCCACTATCAAGTAACTCTTACCAACAGAGTCCCCCTAATATTGAGGAAGAATCTCATTTCCTATCATCTGAATCAGTTGTGCTATTATATCCTAGTTTCTAGAGCAGAAAACAAACTTTCCCCCTACTCAATTGGACATTCTTTCAAATATTTAAACACTATCATCATGTCCTCTTCTCTCAGCCTTCTTTTTTCCAAGTTACTCATTCCCAGCTCCCTAAGCTGTACTTCAGAAGGTTTAGTCTCCAAACATCTGACTATTTTGGTCGCCCTTCTCTGGACACCTTCCAGATTGGATTGCTTTGCCCAGAACTGGACAAAATATTATTTCAGGTGAGGTCTGACAAAAGTAGAAGACTTCCCTAAATCTAGACCCTAGACCTGGCATAGGCAAACTTGGGCCCTCCAGGTATTTTGGACTTCAACTCCCACAATTCCTAACAGGTGGAGTTTGGGGGAAATAGACCTTGGCTTTTGGGAGTTGTAGTTGCTGGGATTTATAGTTCACCTACCATCAAAGAGCATTCTGAACTCCAACAACAACAGAATTGGGCCAAACTTCCCACTCAGAACCCCCATGACCAACAGACGATAGTGTTTTCTGATGGTCTTTGGTGACCCCTTTGACACCCCCTAGCGACCCCCTCCCCAGGGGTCCCAATCCCCAGGTTGGGAAATGCTGCTACAGGGAGTTGGAGAATGCATGAAGAACAGCCTGTAGAGCAGACCTGGCAACCTACGGCCCGGATGCGGCCCGGCAGCCGATTCTGTCCGGCCCGGGGAAGACGTTGGGAGCGGGCCAAGAGGAAGGGGTGCCGCTGCCACCATCCCATCGCGGGCTGTGGGGCCTGTGTCGGCAGACAGCCCGCCGCTCCAGAGAACGATCGGAGGAGCAGCGGCTTTCGAGTGCTTCCCATCCCGGGAGGCGATCCGGGCCTGCAGCGGGAGCAGTCGCCGACCTGCAGCGGCTGATTTCCCTGGAGACCTGGAAGACTCGATCATCTTCCAGGTCGCCAGAGCTACCAGCCACCTCAGGTCGCCAACTGCTCCCGCTGCAGGCCCGGATTGCCTCCCGGGATGCAGGCACTCCAAAGCAGGGATGGCAGGCACTCCATGGCAGGGCGATCAGCTGGGGAACGGCTGGGGGCGAGAGCGGGCGGAGGCCTGCAGCCTCTGATCGTCTGCTGCGCTGCTCTGCTCTGGCGGCTGGGTCCGCTTTGTCATCCTCTGGGCTGGGTCCATTGGGCCATTCCATCTTGGGATCCTTCCTCTCTTGAGGATGTCAGCCTCTATCTTGGTTCGCACCTTGTCTTCTTGAATTTTATTTTATTTTAGTGGTTTTTATTATTAATTTATAATAATAATATAATAAATAATATATGTTATATTATATTATAATTTCAATATATTATGTGTATATATAATTATGATATTAATACTAATATATGAATATTTCTTGATATATTAAAATGTTAATATTAATGTGTAATACATAGTAAATATAGTAAATAAATAAATAAATAATGTAGATTAGAATGTAGTTCAGCCTTTAGGTGCGGCCCTCCATAATATTTTTTGGCTCTCGTGTGGCCCCTTGGAAAAAATAATTGCCCAACCCTGCTGTAGAGAGAGCATAGTGACTTGAAAAACCACCAGGGAGACTATGGAACGGGGCTGTTACCTTTTGAGGCTTGAGGAAAGCTGCCAGATGTCATCGGGATCCATCCCTGCTGGATCTCTTCTGTGTGCTACCAGGAAGATGCTCTTCTCCTTATACGAGGTATAGATGGTCAGAATCCCCATCATAACAAAATACGTGGGACAAAGTTAAGGAAAGGCATCTTTCAAGCGGCACCAACTGAAGGGCAGCAGGCAACTAGGTCTCAAGAGGGCTCCAAGAACCAGTGCTAAGCAAGTAAGGCACAAATGGCAGAAGTGTGGGGCACCAAACATCCTACAAACGTAGCATACCCAAATCTGCCAAGGACACCTGAAAAGTTTAGGCTTTCAGAATGAGCAAGCTCCAACATGACACAGAGTTAAGACACTACAGTGGGCCCAATATATCCTGAGCACTGTGACATTCTGCCTCACCCTCTGCCATCTTTAAGGGGGACTTGATTTTGCACATTGATGCGCTGCTGCCTGGATTCATTCCTGAATACCTCACTCCTGCTCAACTTGTGCATAAGGTTTACACACTTTGAACTTTTCACCTTGCCACCTTCACTACTTTCCTTTTCCAAAATGATTTTTAAAGTGACTAAATACCATATTTATGAGTCACCTGAGGGCTGAGAAGGGTGGTATACAAATACAGTAAATAAATATTAAATCTTGTCTCCTGTCATCAGTTGGGAGCCCCCCCCCGCACGAACTACTGCTCTGGAACCAAAGTGAAGAGAGGGGGCCAGGAAGACAGTTCCACCTTGTCTCCTGCACTGTGCTAATATAATATAATATAATGCATGTGTGTATATACAAAATATTGATAATATTACAATGTAATATAATATAATACTAATAATAATACACTATTATAATTATATATATTTATATTACATGTAATATTATTAATAATATTACAGTATAATGGTACAGAGCTATCATACTGTCTATTCTCCTATATGGGTCTGAAACATGGGTCACCTATCGCCAGCACCTACGACTCCTCGAACGTTATCATCAGCGCTGTCTTCGCACAATCCTAAATATACACTGGACCGACTATGTGACTAATGTTGCTGTCCTTGAGCAAGCAGGGATCACCAGCATTGAGGTCATGCTATTGAGAACACAGCTGCGCTGGGCAGGGCACGTCTCTAGGATGGAGGACCACCGCCTCCCAAAGATACTACTCTATGGTGAACTCGGCACGGGTCAGCGCAAGAGAGGCGCCCCCAAAAAAGAGACAACATCTCAGGCTCGGCCAGATTGATCACCAACAATGGTCCACCCTGGCCTCACATCGGGAGGCATCGAGATGCACTATCCACAATGCTGTGGCCTCTTTTGAGAAGACACGTTGAATGGGTCTCGAAGAGAAACGACAACGCAGAAAGAACCGCAACTTGGAAACAACATCACCCAAGGAGACTTACTGCTGTGCTTTCTGCAACCGGACTTGCCTATCGCAGATTGGCTTTTTAAGTCATCAACGCGCTTGTAAAAAACGTGGGATGAGTCCTTCCTAAGAATCTTCGTTCGCGAAGTAATGCCGAGATAATGGTATAGTACAATATAGTAATATATAATACTAATATTGTGCTATGGTAATAATATAATATATTATATTTACATATTACTTGCAAGCTGCTCTGAGTCCCTTTCGGGGTGAGAAGGGCGGCATATAAATGTCATAAATAAATAAATACTTACATAAATAAAGATATTTCTTTGATTCAAAGATGTCATGAATTGTAAGATGTACCACCAACAAAACAAAGCTTTGATTCTATCCATCTATCTATCTATGGTTGACTTGTAGCTTTATTTCCATGTTTTACTGGATACACAACATTTCATTTCAATATGGCTTTATACTGCAAGCTTTTGACAACATTTTGATGTGAAGTAAGAAATCAAAATGAACAAAATACAACAGCTTAACTTTTGATGGAGGTGGTGCTAAAGGTACAACCAAAACTTCCTATCTATGGCTGAGTGAGCTCCACTATAGTGAAATAATGATGGTGCTACACTTGCAAAGCATACTGCTTTATTTACTAAGGAAGAATGGAATAGCGAGTATAGCATGTAGTGATAACGGTAAAACTTGGAGGCAGAATTTCTGTGTGAAAACAAAATGTGTGTTTCCTCAAAGTGCAGAGCTTTTTTAAAGCACCATTTTCAATGATATCTATATGAGGAAAAAGTGTGTCTTAGAATTGAAGAACTAGAGGAATACATCACTTGCATGAGCATCTCTCTCTCTCTCTCTCTCTCTCTCTCTCTCTCTGTTCTACCTTTTCTTTCTGGTTTGAGAAGTCGCCCCGGAGTTGCAGCATGCTGGCTGTCAGATAAGTCGCATCTGGCGGTAGCTGCGCACAAGGAATGTGAGTAATATAGATATCTTTATCGGAATTACCAAGACTCCTAGCAAATAGCGAACTGTGTGCAGCTTCATAAGAAGAACTCACTATCTCACAATATTTTGTGACTGAACTTTATAATTAAACAGTTAACTGGCTTTAAAAAAGGGCGGCTGTGGCAGGCAGTTTGCTATCTATCTTCTGCAAAAGAGAACTCAGGAGCAACTGATAGCTCTAAAGAAGTGAAAGTTGCAGTCAAGAAGTACTGAAAACAGTAACACTGGTATTTCAGTGGAAATAAACACTCCTGCTCAACTTGTGCATAAGGTTTACACACTTTGAACTTTTCACCTTGCCACCTTCACTACTTTTCCTTTTCCAAAATGATTTTTTAAAGTGACAAAATACCATATTCCTCAGTCACCTGAGGGCTGAGAAGGGCGGTATACAAACACAGTAAATAAATGAATATTCCATCTTGTCTCCTGTCATCCGTTCGGAGCCCCTCCCCCCCCCCCAAGCATGAACTACTGCTCTGGGATCAAGGTGAAGAGAGGGGGCCAGAAAGACAGTTCCACCTTGTCTCCTGCAGTATGCTAATAATATAATGTATATGTGTGTGTATATATAATATATATATATATTATAATGTAATATAATATAATATTAATAATATGCTATTATAATTATATATTTTATATTACATATATTAATAATATTACAGTATAACGGTATAGTACAATATAGTAATATATAATACTAATATTGTGCTATGGTAATAATATATTGTATTTACATATTACTTGTAAGCTGCTCTGAGTCCCTTTTGGGGTGAGAAGGGCGGCATATAAATGTCATAAATGCCACTAGGAATATGGTGCAGATGGCTGGAGTCAGCTGCATAAGGTGTCCACTGACAAGGTCATGAGTTCGAGGCCTGCCCGGGTCGGGGTGAGCTTTCGACCAATTGTGTAGCTCGTTGTCTGTCTATATATGTTGTTTGTCTATGGCATTGAATGTTTGCTTGTATGTGTGCATTGTGATCCACTCTGAGTCCCCTGTGGGATGAGAAGGGTGGAATATAAATGATGTAAATAAATAAAGATATTTCTTTGATTCAAAGATGTCATGAATTGTAAGATGTACCACCAAGAAAACAAAGCTTTGATTCTATCTATTGATCTACCCTAGTTACCTATATATGGTTGACTTGTAGCTCTTTTACTGGATATACAGCTTAACTTTTGATGGAGGTGGTGCTAAAGGTGCAACCAAAACTTCCTATTTATAGCTGAGTGAGTTCCACTATAATGAAATAATGGTGGCGCTACACTTGCAAAGTGTACCGCTTTATTTACTAAGGAAGAATGGAATAGCGAGTATAGCATGTAGTGATAACGGTAAAACTTGGAGGCAGAGTTTCTGTGTGAAAACAAAATGTGTGTTTCCTCAAAGTGCAGAACTTTTTTAAAGCACCATTTTCAATTATATCTATATGAGGAAAAAGTGTGTCTTAGAATTGAAGAACTAGAGGAATACATCACTTGCATGAGCATCTCTCTCTCTGTTCTACCTTTTCTTTCTGGTTTGAGAAGAGTCGCCCCGGAGTTGCAGCATGCCGGCCGTCAGATAAGTCACATCTAGCGGTAGCTCCGCATAAAGAATGTGAGTAATATAGATATCTTTATCGGAATGACCAAGACTCCTAGCAAATAACGAATTGTGTGCAGCTTCGTAAGAAGAACTCACTATCTCACAATATTTTGTGACTGAACTTTATAATCAAACAGTTAACTGGCTTTAAAGGAGGGCGGCTGTGGCAGGCAGTTTGCTATCTTCTGCAAAAGAGAGCTCAGGAGCAACTGATAGCTCTAAAGAAGTGAAAGTTGCAGTCAAGAAGAACTGAAAACAGTAACACTGGTATTTCAGTGGAAATAAAAACGATGGCAACAAAGCCTAAAGATAAGAGTGCATCTACATCGCCCAGCAATTTGCCCAGTAAATCAATAGAATCCAAAATTGACCCGTTGTTGAGTCCATGCAGGCATCGCAAACTCGGGTCGAAACATCAGTAAACGTTTTAGTGGCGGAGGTGGCTCAAATACAAACAAAAATGTTAGAAATGGATCAACGTATGACAATGACGGAAACCAGAAGTAAGGAGTCTGAGAAAGACCTACATGCTGTTCGCCAGGAGATGGCAGACTTGAAAGCTGAATTATTAAATCTTCAAAACAGATCAAGAAGAAAGAATATCAGAATTAAGGGTCTGCCTAATGACCTGAGCAATACTGATTTACTGAACAAGCTGATTACCTGGGGAAAAACTTATGGCATCAAACTTCAGCTGTCTCAAATTGAAAGAGCTCACAGAGTTTACAGCTCACAAAAAAAAAACAACTCTCGGGATGTTTTGGTTGGTTTTGTGAAAGAATCCCGAAGAGACTTGATTTTAAAACAATTCAGATATATCGAAGATCTGCAATATGAAGGAAGAAAAGTCCTGGTATTCCCTGATTTGGCAAAAGAGACAATAAAACAAAGGGCAGATCTGCGCCCTATTACTCAAAGACTGATAGCTGCTGACATCAGATTTTCGTGGGATTTCCTGCAACTATAAGGATTTATAAGGACGGGAAAACTTCTAAGGATTTAGATCAAGGAAAAATGTTATTGCAAAAATTAGGACTGGAACAATTAGCGACCAAAGAAGATAATGAAGAAAAACATCAAAATGAAGATTTAGAGTAGGGGTGCTCATTAGGTGGCTCGCGATCGACTGGTCGATCTTCGGCCCTCATCCAGTCGATCTTCGGGCCTCCCCTTCCATGCACACGCTCCTGCGCGCTCCCGTCACCGCGCTTCTCCCGCCTCTGCCTGCGCAGCGCCTCCTCCACTGCAGGAAGGAGGAAGCGGCAGCAGAGACTGCGTGGCTGCCCCTGGAGGATAGAGAAGCAGGGCGCTCCCTCCAAAGGCCCCGCCCTGTGCTCCCTCCTTCCCGCAACGCCTTGCGGGCGGAAGGCGCGCTCCTGCCTTCCGCCTGGATCGGCGCAGCAGGGCTCTGGCAGCGATGGAGAGGCCTGCAGGGGAGGCGAGGCCTGGCGCAGCTCCCTTCCCCCGCTGCCCGGATCGGAAAGGGAGCTGCGCCAGGCCTTGCCCCCCGTAGGCCTCTCCATCGCTGCCAGAGCTGCGCCGATCTGGGCGGGGCTTTGGCAGCGATGGAGAGGCCTGCAGGGGAGCAAGGCGCTCCTCCCACCTCTCTCTTGCCCGGTTCCGCCTTGGAGCTGGGCGAGAGAGGGGCGGACGGAGAGGAAGGTTGGGCCTGCGGAGGAAGGTGTGGGCGCACAAGGTGCACTGCGCGGAAGGCACGCGCGCATAAGGTAGGTGATCTTTTTGACATGGTTAATTGTAAATAGCTCGCATGCTGGAAAAGTGTGAGCACCCCTGATTTACAGGATTAATACTCAAACAATCTTTAACAAAAGGACTCACAGTTAAAGGCCTGGAGAGGGGGGGGGGTGTTGCTTTTTTTGTTTTTTCTTGGGGAAAGGGAGGTTTGATTTAGTTGATGTAAATTCCAGGTGCAGAAGATTGTGGAGAGAAGATTGGCAGCATGCCTGGCCATCAAGGTTATATAATCATTGATTAACGAACAAGGGTTAGAGAAAAATATCAAGTTGAATTAAAATAAAATAGAACATATAAAACAAAAATGAAGGAAGTCAAAATGAGAAGAGTTGTAAATATGATAAGTGTATAAGGGGTCTAAGGAATGTATTTTATAGTAAATATTACTCGGTTATATATATAAGGGTAGAAGTGTTGGGAAATAATTAAGTGCGGGCCAACTAATGTAGTTTCTCCTCTCGATTCTTAGGAACATTTTGGTGTTCAAGCTGGCTGTGGCTACAGCTAAGGCAGATTTGGGAAATGCATATGTATGTGGGGGTATAGGGGAAGTAGGGCAAGTGGGGCATTCTGTTATGTTTTTGTGTGTGTCAAATGGGGTGTATGGAAGGCCTGTAATGAGGAATCAATTTAGAAATGGAAAAGAATTGATGATTATTTTATTCACTGCGGCAAGAATTATAATAGCAAGGAATTGGAAAATAATAACTAATCTAACACTGGAAGCTTGGTATAGGGAGGCATGGAACGTAGCCTTAAATGATAAACTAACAATGGAAATGAAGGTATTCAGGGGGGAAACGAATAGATCAGATTTTGAGGCATACTGGTTGGTCTTTATTAAATACACTTTAGAGAGTGAAAATGGAATGCAATATAACCCTGTTGGTCAGGAATTTTGGATATGACATACGATTAACTGTTGATTTATAAATATATGGCGAAGGAAAGGATACCTCTTCAGGCCTTGGTGGTGGGCTATGTGTATGTAAAATGTTCACTGTTTTGTGTTGTGTTTACATTGTAATTTGTTATTGTATGTAAATAAAATCTTTTTTTAAAAAAAAGAAAAAAGAGAAGAGTCGCCCCAAAGTGGCCGCTTCAAAAGATTCACTAACAATCCACTCTGGCACACCTGAGAGATCAATTGCGAAATCAAAGGTGCCGAGAGACACGCCCTTCTTAAGAGGCAAGGAGCTCCCAGGAAAAGGATATGATACAACACATACGGCAAGGACTGGCTTGGATTCGGGGAAGGGGTGAAGGTAATCCCATATTAAAGCCACAATGGCAAAGAGGCAGGAGATGGTGCAAATGATGAGGCGGCCATCGATCAGGCAGAAGTTCTCCACATACTTGTACTTTTCCAAGAGAACCTGGGGCAGAAGAAACACAGACATGGAGTGAAGAACAAAATAAAGGCAGACTTTCTCTACACGCATATTGCATATTGTGGCTTTTGTGCCACTCCAGTGCAGCAAGCCCTGGTATCACATTTGTAGCTATTATTTATTTATTTATTTACTTAGTTTGTTTCTAGACCGCCTCTCTCAGCCCGAAGGCGACTTGAGGCGGTGTACAAATGGCAAAAACTGCCCAAGACAAACATATCAACAATTATCAACATAATTCCATCATATACAAATTAGCACTTAACGTTAAAAACACAATACCAGCGTCTCATTATTAAATCGGTTTCCAATTGCATCGTCGTTGTTCCATAGGTCTCTATTTGATAATCCTACTACATCTGCAAATGGCCGGTCAAACATCCAGGTCTTGACCTTCTTGCGAAATGTTAGGAGGGAGGGGGCTGATCTGATGTCATAAGGAAATGCGTTCCAAAGCCGAGGAGCCACCACTGAAAAGGCCCTGTCTCTCGTCCCCACCAATCGCACCTGTGAAGCAGGCGGGACCAAGAGCAGGGCCTCTCCGGATGATCTTAAGCATCTTGAAGGTTCATAGGCCCCTTTTACACAGGGCTATGGCCCCTGTTACACAGCTGTATAAAATCCACATTATCTGCTTTGAACTGGATTATATATCCACATAGACTTAAGATAATTCAGTTCAAATGAGAGTCATATGAATTTTCTGCTTTGATAACTTGGATTATCTGGCAGTGTAGACGGGGCCTACAATTACTTGCGTCTTTCTTAGAAAGAACGTTGAGTTGCATCCAAAGAACACCATCCCTACTGGGAAGACTGGGGGTGGCAACATCATACCTTGGGGCTGTTTCTCTGCAAAGGGACCAGGGCGACTGATCCGTATACATGAAAAAATGAATGGGGCCAGGTATCGTGAGATTTGGAGTGCAAACCTCCTTCCATCAGCAAGGGCACTGAAGATGAAACGTAGCTGGATCTTTCAGCATGGCAGTGATCCCAAGCACACCGCCAGGGCAACAAAGGAGTGGCTTCGTAAGAAGCCTTTCAAGGTCCTGGAGTGGCCTATCCAGTCTCCAGATCTCAACCCTATAGAACAGGGGTGCCCATACTTTTCCAGCATGCTAGCTACTTCTAATAAAACCAAGTCTGAAAGGTCTACCGAGAGAGAAGCAGGGCGGAGCAGGGGGAAGGGGGCGGGGCTTTGCATGGCCTGGCTCCGCCCCCTTCCCCTCTGGCTTTAGCGTTTCCACAGCTTCTGGAGGCAAGAGGTGGGGAATTCCAAGCCAGTAGTGGCTATCTATGCCACTACTGCCTTGGCATTCCCCCCCCCCTTTTCCCTCCAGAAGCTGCGGAAGCGCTAAAGCCGGTGGGAAGGGGGCGGGGCTTCGTGTGACCTGGCTCTGCCTCCTTCCCCTCTGGCTTTAGCATTTACACAGCTTCTGGAGGCAAGAGAGGGATGCTAAGCCAGTAGTGGCTATCTATGCCACTACTGCCTTGGCATTCCCCCCCTCTTCCCTCCAGAAGCTGCGGAAGCGCTAAAGCCGGGGGGAAGAGGGCGGGGCTTTGCGTAGCCTGGCTCCGCCCCCTCAGAAGTGCCCCATCCAGTTGGGATCGACCTCCTTCGGTCCTGGGATTGACCAGTCGATCGTGATCTACCTAATGAGCACCCCTGCTATAGAAAATCTTTGGAGGGAATTGAAAGTTCGTGTTGCCCAGCGACAGTCCCCAAACATCACTGCTCTTGAGGAGATCTGAATGGAGGAATGGGCCAACATACCAGCAGCAGTGTGCGCCAACCTTGTGAGGACTTTAAAAAATTGTTTGACCTCTGTCACTGCCAATAAAGGATATATAACAAAGTATTGAGATTAACTTTTGTTATCGACCAAATACTTATTTTCCACCATAATTTGCAAATAAATTCATTAAAAATCAGATAATGTGATTTTCTGGATGTGTTTTCTCAAGTTGTCTCTCATAGTTGAGGTCTACCTATGATGTCAATTACAGGCCTCTGTCATCTTTTTAAGTGGAAGACCTTGTACAATTGGTATCTGACTAAATACTCCCCCCCTCCCTCCAACTGTATTTAGCCGCTTGTGTTCCTTCTATTTTTATCAGTTTTATACACATTTATGCAATGCTTTTGATATAAAATAAATAAAAAGTAGGCTTCTGGAAATTAAAGTCCAAAACATGTGGGCAACTAATGTTTCAGGACCACTGGTCAAGACGTGGCAATTCATTAAATGCAGAAAGCCTTTGTGGTGGGATCCTAGGAGAAAATACATCCCCTCGGGTAATTTTTCTAACATCCTGCTCTTCTGAAGAAGGTTCTGGAGATGAAAGTGGCTGTTTTGGCTCCTTCCCCTGCAAAAATCTTCCAAAATGGTCAAAAGAGCTCTCTTGGAGCTTTTGCCAATTTGATCAGCCAATTTAGCCACCATAATGCTTCATGGTAAGGGTTATCTGAAAACAGGGAGATGAAAAAGGGGTTGTCATCCTCTGAATTCCCAAACTCTGGAAGATGCTGTCAGTATTGTGGCGAAAATATTGCTTATAGTTTAAACTCTGTGTTCCATGTAGAAATGTAATGCTGTGCAACCGTTAAGTGCACAAAGCAGTGATTTATGCCTAGAGTGTAATTTTGAACAGTTCATGTTTCGTCACACATTCCAGAGACAACAGCTCATATTTCTTCCAACGATGAACAGATAAGTGAACAGACGTATGTGATTTTGCTTTTGTACTATAGTGTAAATCAGTGTTTTCCAACCAGTGTGCCGTGAGCGATCATCAGGTGTGCCGTGGGAAATTGGAACCTCCAATGCCCTTTCTTCCCCCTCCTGCCGAACCCTTTTTCTTCTTGGGCTCCCTTCTTCCCAGCCTCGCTCTGCTCGTTTTGCCTCACTTTGCTCTGGGGCGAGTCTGCGCAGTACCGCCCACACGGGTCACGTCTTACTCCCTCCCCCTCCCCCCTGAACACGCTCACGGTGCCCCCTCGAATCAAAATGGCGGCAGAAGCGGCAGTGTAGAAGAAAAAATAAGTGTTCGGCAGGAGGGGGAAGAAAGGGTGCGAAGGGGAAGGGGGAGGAAGAGGTCTCTGTCGAAAGCTGGCATGGGCAAACTTGGACCTTCCAGGTGTTTTGGACTCCAACTCCCACCATTCCTAGCAGCCTCAGGCCCGTTTCCTTCCCCCCTCAGCCACTTAAGCAGGAAATGGCCTCAGGCTGTTTGGAATGGTGTGAGTTGAAGTCCAAAGCACCCAGAGGGCCGAAGTTTTCCCATGCCTGTTTTAGGGACCTTAAAGTGGTGAGCCTCCTTCCAACATTGTGATTCTGGATAGAAAACAAACAACATAACATAACATTGTTTGAGTCCACAGTGCTCTCTGGGTGTAGGTGAACTACAACTTCCAAACTCAAGGTCAATTCCCAAGCAAACTCTTTCAGTACTTTCTGTTGGTAATGAGAGTTCAATATGCCAAGTTTGGTTCAATTCCATTGTTGCAAGAGTTCAGGATGCTCTTTGATTGTGTGTTAAATATAAATCCCAGAAACTGTAACTCCCAAATGTCAAGGTCTATTTCCCCCAAACTCCATCCATTTGGGCATATTGAGTATTCATGCCAAGTTTGGTCCTGATCCAACATTCAGTCCATAGTGCTATTTGGATATAGGTGAACTACAACTCCAAAACCCAAGGTCAATGCCCACCAAACTCTTATAGCATTTTCTCTTGGTTATGGGAGTTCTGTGTGGGAAGTGTGTGTCTTTCTGCCATTCCTGCCAAGATATCTATTGTTGTGTTCATCGAAACAGGCCCAGGTTTCACACTGAGTGTATAAATACATTTAAAAACATATTAACTATATGTATTACTGTGTTAGAGTGTCATTTTGTGTTATTTTGGTTGGTGGTGTGCCCCAGGATTTTGTAAATGTAAAAAATGTGCTGCAGCTCAAAAAAGGTTGAAAAACACTGGTGTAAATGACAATAAATCTTTAAGTGGGCCACTCCGGGCTTCAGATCTGAATGAAGGCAGTGCGCTTCATTTGTTTTTGTGCCTCTTAGTAGTCACTCTGAGGTCAAATAACTGACAGATGCTTATCCCTGGGTAGGAAGTAAACCCTTTCTTTTCCTCTGGAGATACTCAAAGGGCAGGACCACTCCATGGATGATTTGTAAAGCTTCTCTCCTCCTTTCCAGACTCCAAATCTGGGTGGAGAGGGCTTGGCATGTTAACTGTGATGGACAAATCAGAAGTGCTCTGTGAATGGCAAGTTAACTCTACAAAGGGCTGTGTGCCTTCAACACAAGATCTAGCTGTGGCTTTCAAAGAAAAGAAAAGGTGCAAGGGAGAAACGTGAAAGCTATGGGGAGGATTATCCATTCAGCAAAGGCACCTTTGGTCAACTTGTGAGGAGACCTCAAGAGGAGAGGCCAGAACACAAGAGCCCAACCTGGGCAAAAGGACAGGGGGAAAGAGTACCTTTTTGGCAGAATCATCCAATGAATTCTTCACAGCTGACCCGTCCCACTTGTCTACTTTGACAGGCTTGTCTTCGATCTTCCACTGCCAGGCAAAAAACAAACAAACAAGAATACCATTAGTCAGTGTCCTTGCCTTGTGCATTAGCTCTGGGCAGCACCTGGTTTCTCAGCTGGCTCCCATCCAGGCAGCTTTGGGCCAAACTGTTCCTGAAGTCTCTGCCAAGATGCAGACATCCTGGACAATATTTTTGGCATTTATAAAGCATCATTCCAAAGAGACAGAAAACTGCCTGAAGGAGCAGAACAACAACTAAGGAAGCAGCTTCAGATTTTTTTAAAAATTGTATTGCAGATACACAACCAGGAGGGAGAGGAGAGGAGATTGCCACGGCCAAATCTGAGCTCAGAATTAGGAATATCAATTGAAGGGCTCAGGACTTTTCTGCTTCTGCTCTTGCTCGCTGGCCCTGCACCACGTTGTCTTGTTCTGGAAAGGCAAATCACCTAGATAGGATGGCTAGAAACAATTAGGGGGAGCTTAATATTCATGTTTTAAAATCATTTTCTTAAATCTATGAGGACATACGTAAGTCAAAAATGCATATAATTTTATCCTTTAATAATACCATTCATATGTTATATTCATACTTGATTTATACACTAATTTAAACAAGAAAAAAACCCCAAAGTATTTCCTTATAATTCCATCTCTTTCTGAAACATGTTTTTCGGGCTGTATGGCCATGTTCCAGAAGCATTATCTCCTGACGTTTTGCCTGCATCTATGGTAGGCATCCATCCAAGAACTCCAACAGACAAGAGTTCTTTCTCCCACCCTGGACATTCCACAGATATATAAACCCCATTTTCCTAGTTTCCAGCAGACCTCACAACCTCAGAGGATGGCTGCCATAGATGCAGGCGAAATTGTCAGGAGAGAATGCTTCTGGAACATGGCCATACAGCCCGGAAAACTCACAACAACCCACTGTTAGATGGTCCTTTCTGAAATTGGAAAGATGTTGATCTTCAGGAAACAAACAATTGTGACCTAGGTTTGACTTGAAAAAGCATTGTCTTTGACTAATGTAAACAGAGATCATTTCCTTTAGAGTTAATCCAGTAACCTGGTCAGCAAATGTTGACAGATGTACGTATACAGAAGTAAACATGTCCCCTGTGGAGTGAGAAGGGCGGAATATAAGTACTACTAGTACTACTACTACGATATCATTGTCACAGTTCTTATCACTGTTTACTTTTTCACTTCTCATTGGCAAATTTATCGTTCCTGGGCAAGGTGGTTGAGAGGGCAGCAATGGAGCAGCTGCAGTCCTTCCTATAGATGACGCAACTTAGTTAGACCCCTTCCAGTCCAGCTTCTGTTCAGGGCATGGGACGGAGACGGTTTTGCTAGCCATCACAGATAAGCTACATTGCCAGCTCGATCAGGGCGGATCGGCACTGCTTGTGCTATTGGATCTCACAGCAGCGTTTGATACTGTCGATTATGATCTTTTGACCCACCGCCTTGCCAGGGCCTGGGTGAGGGGGACAGTCCTGAAATGGCTGTCTTCCTTCCTCCGGAACCGGATCCAGTGAGTGAGGAGGGGTGAGGTTGCCTCCGAGGGTGCCCCCCTACTTTGTGGGTGCCCCAGGGGGCAATCCTCTCCCCTCTATTGTTTAACATCTATGTACGACCACTTGCTCGGCTAGTACGTAGCTTCAGGTTGGAGTGCCACCAATATGCGGATGACACCCAGCTCATTCTAGGAATGGAGGGCCGACCCGAATCCATACCCGATAATTTCCATCATTGCCTTGAAGCCGTTACTGGATAGCTGCGAGCCAGTAGGTTGAAGGTGAATCCGGCTAAGACAGAGATCCTGTGGCTGGGTCGTCCGGGCACGGAAGAGGTTCGGCTTCCAACCCTGGACGGCGCGACACTAAGTCCGTTGTCATCTGTTAAGAGTCTTGGTGTCACTCTGGTCTCTCAACTGTTGATGGAGACACACATCTCCATCATCAGTAGAGTAGCGTTTTTCCATCTCTGCCAGGCAAGGAAGCTGGCCCCCTACCTGTTCCGCCACGATCTAGCCACAGTGGTCCAAGCCACGGTCATCTCAAGGCTGGACTACTGTAACACTCTCTACATTGGCCTTCCTTTGTCGGTGATCCGGAAACGCAAGCTCGTGCAGAACGCTGCAGCTCGGCTGCTGGCAGGCGTTCCAACATGCTGCCACATTACTCCCATCTTACGCGAACTGCACTGGCTCCCAGTTGAATTCCGGATTACCTTCAAAGTGCTGGTATTGACCTTTAAGGCCTTGAATGGTCTGGGGCCAGTGTACCTAAAGGAACCACCTCGCCCTATACTGTCCCACTAGACCACTACGTTCAGAGTCACATAACCTTCTGGTAATCCCAAACTGTAAGTCCTTCCACTTGACTTCAACCTGGAGGAGAGCTTTCCGTATCATTACACCAACACTTTAGAATGCGCTCCCTCCAGAAGTCCCTGCTCCTCTTAGCTTGCTGGCCTTTCGGAAGGCCTGCAAGACTTTGTTATTCCAACAGGCGTTAGGCCTTTAAATTGCAGGCCCTCTGCTATTGGAAACTGCAGGCTCTCTGACACCTGCTATTATGTGTGTTCGGATTGTTGTATTGTTTTAGGGTTTTTAAAATGTATCTTTTAATGTATTTTATATATGCGATTTTAACCATATTTTACTATGTCTAAGTCGCCCCAAGCCGGATGGGAGTGGCGATGGATAAATCCAAATAAATAAATATAAATAAATTTAATTACAGTCCAGCAAGCAGGCAGTTCATGATTTAGTCATTGCGGGCCTTAATCTTTTAGAATGGTGTCTCTAAAATTATAAACTCTCATTCATTCATCTTTCATTCAATTCCATTCATACCCACACATATCAGATCCACATCTATCAAATCCGCACATTGTATTTCTTGTGACACAGTTACCACGAAGCTCTTTCCTAGCCTTGTTTACTCAACGTCTTTTAGAAAGGGAAATTCTAATAGGCGAGTTTTCATGCAAACACCCAGCTGATGGCCCCTCCTTGGCACCAATTTAACAAGAGCCAATTACTTCTGCAAAAATCAGGGCTGCTCAGAACATTTAATCAATTAAAGGGATGGAGTGAGAAAGCGAACTCTCCATGCAGCCATCAATCACTTAAAGCAACACCCCCAATTAATCAAACAACAGGCTTCAGCTGATGATTTAGTCAAGTTGCAGTTGTGATGATTATGGATCTACACTTCCTAAAGAGCATTATCTGGCATCTCAGTTATAAATCCTCTTTGCTAGGGATAATCTAGGCCCAGGTATTATTGAATTATTTCCATGTGCTCTCTGAAAGGTTGCCTGCCCTTAATCAGAAGGGCAAAAATGATGCATTTTGATTGAAATAGTTGCATTGGCTGCCTTTACATAATCTGGTGAGGTTTAAGACACTGGCATAGAATAGCAATGGAGGGACTAGAGCAGGGGTGGGCAATTATTTTTCCCAAGGGGCCACACGAGAGCCAAAAAATATTGTGGAGGGCCGCACCTAAAGGCTTAACTACATTCTAATCTACATAATTTATTAATTTATTATATTTACTATATATTACACATCATTAATATTAACAGATTAATATATCAAGAAATATTCATATATTATTAGTATTAATATCATAATTATATTATAGTACTAGCTGAACCCGGCACGCGTTGCTGTGCCATGTCTCTCTTTCTCTGTGTCTCTCTCAGTCTCTCTCTCAGTCTCTCTCTCTCCCTCTCTCTCTCTGTATCCCTATCTACCTATCTCTCTCTCTATAACTTCCTGTGTTTGTCTGTCTCTCTATCTATCCCTATCTTTATCTATCACTGTCTCTCTGTGTATATTATTCTCCATCACACTCTCTATCACTCGCTCTCTATATCTGTGTACTCACTCTGTGTGTATCACCCAATCTCTCTCTATGTACCACTCACTCTCTCTCTATTCCTATCTATCACTCCCTCCCTCCCTCTCTCATTCCTGCTCTGTGTGTGTGTGTGTGTGTGTGTGTGTGTGTCTGTGTCTCTCTCTCCCCCGTCTCTCTGTCTCACTCTCTCCTCTCTCTGTCACTCTCTCTCAGTCTCTCACTCCCCCCTCTTTCTCTCTCTCTCTCACTCTCTATCACTCCCCCTCTCTCACTCTCTCACTCCTGCCCTCTCTCTCTCTCACTCCCCCGTCTCTCTCTCTCACTCTCCCCTCTCTCACTCTCTCACTGCTGCCCCCTCTCTCCCGTCTCTCTCTCACTCTCCCCTCTCTCACACTCTCTCACTCCTGCCCCCCTCTTTCTCTCTCTCACTCTCTCATTCCCCCCTCTGTCTCACTCTCTCACTGCTGCCCCCTCTCTCTCCCCCGTCTCTCTCTCACTCCCCGTCTCTCTCTCTCACTCCTGCCCCCCGTCTCTCTCTCTCATTCCCCCCTCTGTCTCACTCTCTCACTGCTGCCCCCTCTCTCTCCCCCCGTCTCTCTCACTCTCACTCCCCGTCTCTCTCTCACTCCTGCCCCCGTCTCTCTCTCTCCCCGTCTCTCTCACTCTCCCCCTCTCTCTCTCACTTCCCCCTCTTTCTCTCTCTCACTCTCTCTCTCTATCATTCCCTCTCTCACTCACTCCCCCTCTCTCTTTCTCACTCTCTCTCTATTACTCACCCTTTCTCTCTGTTGCGAAGTTCCGGCTCTCCTGGGGAGAAGTGTTCCATGGGACTACACTTCCCAGAAGGCCCCGCAGTGCTATTTCCGGCCGCGGAGGTTTCTGGGAAGTGTAGTTCGGCGCCCCCGAGTTGCTCCGGGACGGGGGGACGTGCGGGTGGCGCCGTTCCTGCTTCCTTGAGGGGCTGGCTGGCCCCGGGTGGTGTGGGTGGTGTTGTGGGCGGCTATTCCGCGGCCTCCTCGCTCGCTTCCCAGGTGGTCCCGGTGGCGCCCGAGCGGGCCGGGAACGGCAGGGAGACGGGCGAGGAGGCCGAGGAGGCAGAGGAGGAGGGGGCGACAACACCGGCCAGAGCACTTGGGCGGAGGAGCGGCGCGCGGGTCTGTAAACCCCTGGAAGGCGACGGAGAGGGCGAGAAGGCAGCGGAGGAGGCGGGAATGGCGGCAGCCCCGTGATCCGGCTCCGTGAGGTTTTTGGGGGCTGTTTGGGGGGTTAAAGGTAGGGAGGTGGGCTGCGAAGGCCCTTGTGAGTGAGGAGAGAGGGTGACGGGATGGGTTGGTGGGTTGGAGGTGTGTGTGAGTGCGCCTGCGCGATTGCCCTCCCTGTCTCCTGCGCTCGCGGCCAGCGCAGAATGGGATGCAATGGGCGGTTTTTGGGGGTCGACATTGGGGGTTGGAAGGTAGGTAGTTGGGATTTTTTGTGCTATGTATGTACCTTGTGGTCTGGGGGAATGTGTGTCGTGGGATTTGTGTTTCTGGGGCATATAGTTTGGCCGTGCATAACGGACATCCCACGACCACTCAATTTTTATATATATAGATATATATAGACATTATAATATATTGAAATTATAATATAATATAATATAACATTATATTATATTATTTATTATATTATTATTATAAAATTATTATAAAATAATAATAAAAACTACTAAAATAAAATAACATTCAAGAAGACAAGGTGCGAACCATGATGAAGGCTGACATCCTCAAGAGAGGAAGGATCCCAAGATGGAATGGCCCAATGGACCCAGCCCTGAGTGCTCCCGCTGCAGGCCCGGATCGCCTCCAGGAATGGCAGGCACTCCAAAGCCGCCGCTCCTCCGGCCTGTCTGCCGACACAGGCCCCCGCAGAGCCCACGATGGGATGGCGGCAGCGGCACCCCTTCCTCTTGGCCCCGCCCCCGATGCCCTTCTCCCCGGGCCGGTCAGAATCGGCTGCCAGGCCAGATTTGGCCCGCGGGCCGTGGGTTGCCCACCCCTGGGCTAGAGGTTCCTGGATAGGGTATTCTTCATTAAAAAATCTGCAGATGTGGAGGGCCAACTGTATTTCTTTTTATTTAATATCTCGGCATTGATTTTTTTAAATATAAAGCCTACTGTTTAAATGTAACACAATTAAAACACACACTGCCGTAATAAATTTGTTAGGCCAACCCAAAAGTGTGAAAGCCAGCATGAAGTATTGTATACTCCTGTGTAATTTAGATTTTGCTTGATGGTCAACATAGCTACACCTACCATTCCTTTTAGATATGTGTATGATGAAACAGACATTCATTGTTTTTAGTTCTGGATCTTATGTTTATTTGTGCAACACTGATCTGACAAATTTCTTATTAAGGGGTAACTAAAATCTTAAAAGGAAATGCAATAGGCTCTTCCATTTCTATGAACACATTTATTATTATTACTAGCTGTACCCGGCATGCGTTGCTGTGCCCTATGTAGGTGATGTGAGAATGTCTGGGTATGTATGTTGGTGAAAGGATGTGAGCATGTGTGTTGTGTGTAGTGTGTGTAGGTGTGTGTGGATATTTGGGGGTATGAGTGTTTGTGTTTTGGTATGTGTGTGCATGTATATATATGTGTGTGTGTGTATGTGTGTGTGGATATTTGGGGGGGTTTGAGTGTTTGTGTTTTGGTATGTGTGTGCATGTATATATATGTGTGTGTGTGTATGTGTGTGTGTGGATATTTGGGGGGTTTGAGTGTTTGTGTTTTGGTATGTGTGTGCATGTATATATATGTGTGTGTGTGTATGGGTGTGTTGATATTTGGGGGGTATGTGTGTTTGTGTTTGGGTATGTGTGTGGATGTATTTGTGCCCTCTTTAGGAGATGTGTGGAAGTGTGGGTATGTAAGGGTAGGAATTGATTTGTCAATGTGTTTTGTGTGTGTATATATATGTATGTGCGTTTGTATGTGTGTGTGTGTATGTATGTGTGTGTTTGTGTGTGTCTGTGTATGTATGTGAGTATGTATGTGTTGGTGTGTCTGTATGTATGTGTATATATGTTTCTGTATGTGTGTATGTAGCCTTCCCCCCCTGTATCTGTCTGTTCCCCCTCGTCTCTCTCCCCCCCTCTCTCTGTCTCACTTTCCCCCTCTCTCTCCCCTCCTGTCTCTCGCTGCCTGATTCCCCCTTTCCCCCCTCTTTCTGTCTGTGTCACTCCCCCTCTCTCTCCCTGACCCTCTCTCAGGCCTCCTCTGTCTGATTACCTCCCGCCGTGTTCCCAGCGTTTGCGGGCGCGCCTGACGCAAGGCAAGCCCGGGAGCTTACCTTCTTCCAGGCGCGTCCACCGCAACCGAGAGGGACACGCCGGAGGGCGGCGGCAGGGCCGGAGATCGGCGCTCCGCCCTCCCTCCGTGTCCCCGTGTTTGCGGCGGCGGGCGCTGAAAGAAGGTAAGCTCGGAGCTTACCTTCTTTCTGGTGTGGCCGCTGGAACCGTGGGGACAGGGCGGAGGGCGGTGCGCCGATCTCCGGCCTGCCCCCGCCCTGGCGCGCATGGGCAGCATCGTAGGCGGCCCGCCCCTTTTGTGTCTGCTGGGGAAGTGCGGCGTTTTGTACTACATTTCCCAGAAACCCCGGCATGGCCACTTCCAGTTCTTGCGGAGGTTTCTGGGAAGCGTAGTTTTGCGGCCTAGAGCTGCTCTGGGACCGGGGACGTGTGTTCCATGGCGAGGAGGTGTTTTTTGGGTTGGCGGGCTGCGAAGGTCCCGGTGAGTGGGGAGAGAGGGTGACGGGATGGGTTGGTGGGTTTGGGGGGCGTTGCGCCTGCACGGTTGTTCTCCCTCTCTCCAGCGCTCGCGGGCAGCGCAGAACGGGAGTCTATGGGCGGTTTTTGGAGGCTGTTTTTTGGGGGGTTGCAATTTAGGGAGGTGGGTTTTTTTGGGTTATGTCTGTACCTCGTGGTCTGGGGGAATGTGTGTCATGGGATTTGTGTTTGGGGTTATGGTTTGGCCGTGCATATCCTTCTTTGCACGACCACGTCTCCTTTATATATATAAGATTGTGGGCCCCTGGTGGCACAGTGGGTTAAACCGCTGAGATGCTGAACTTGCTGGCAGAAAGTTTGGTGGTTCAAATCTGGGGAGCAGAGAGAGCTCCTGCTGTTAGGCCCAGCTTCTGCCAGCCTATTTATTTATTTATTTAGCATATTTGTAACCTGTCCTTCTCACCCCCGAAGGGGGACTCAGGACAGCTTACAGCAGGCAACCATTTGATGCCATCAAACAAAGTCATAAATATAAATTACAGCTAAAACAATAAATAAAACATTAATTATTAAGCATTCATTTAAAATCATGAACCTAGCAGTTCGTAAACATGCAAATGTGAGTAGATCTTCTGCAGGAAGGTAAAGGCGCTCCATGCAGTCATGCTGGCCACATGACCTAGGAGGTGTCTATGGATAAAACTGGTTCTTTGGCTTAGAAATTCAGATGAGCACCCCCCCCTCCCGAGTTGGGCACAATTAGACTTAATGTCAAGGGAAAACTTTTACATTTACTTTAATAATAATAATACCTTATTTATACCCCACCACCATCTCCCCGAAGGAACTCGGGGTGGCTAACCTTACTGTAATGAGAAAATACATACAACAAACAAACAATACCATCAAATAAAATGTGAACAACAACGAAGTAATACAATAAAGTAATGACAATAAAATAGTAACACATAGTATAAAGTGAAAAGAATTAAACAAGGCGAGCTGGGCCAAATGCAAAGGGTAAAATTATAAAACCCCTGGGTGAGATAGATTATTATTTATTAATTTATATCCCGCTTTTCTCCCCCATTGGGGATTCAAAGCAGCTAAAAACAAGGTACAAAACATACAGGTACATTAGGACAGAAAGGAAATAGATATACTGTTCCCTTGCTACTTCGCAGTTCGCTTTTAGTGGACTGTTTTGTGGTTTTCAAAAAAAATTAAAATATATATCGCAGTATTTTCCCTGTTTTACGGGTTTTTGCTGCTCCCGCTCTCCAAGACACTCTCCCTCCTCAGTCCTCCCCCCCTCCCTCTAGCCTTGAAGGGCCCTTCTTTCCTTTCCTTCACTTTATTTTAAGTTTATAAAGACTTAAAATATTGTATAACTATTAAAACAAAGTATACATATTAAAATAAATATAGCGTCCCTACATCACGGTTTTTCACTTATTGCGGGAGGTCCTGGAACATAACCCCCCCCAATAAGTGAGGGAACACTGTAGTCAATAACAATTAAAACAAAGTAAGACCATGAAACCATAATAAATCACATTACATATTAAAATACAACCAGCACTTGACGTATAGTTAAAAACTAAATAAACGTAACTAAAAATTCAATGAACAAAAAAAAACCGAATTGATTTTCAAATGTTTTGTTTGAAAACGAGTGCCCCCAATAGTATTTCTGATTTATATTTGTGCAAAGAACACAGATGGTCACCTTTGTGGTGCCTGCCTGGCTCCAGCTCAAGAACAGGTGTAACATGCTAAGCGTTAATGGAAAAAGAAAAAGTGCCATATGTCTATGAGAAAAATCAAACCGACTATCTGAAACCTTCCTTTTGAAAAAATTAAGTGGGTTTTTAAAAAATTTCAAAAAAGGATAGCTTAGAGGTATGAGCCAAGCGTGGTTTTTGGAGAGCGAATGTGCCATCATGTTCAAGAATCTAAAGACGGACTTAAACTTCCTTCCTCTTAGCTGTGCAGGAGCTCACTTCCTGCCACCTGCTACAGGCTGAAAATAAAGACACATCATCACTGTTGCAGTTCGAAGCAAGATTATCCGGAGGCCGGAGGCATTCATTCAGCTGCTCAAGTTTGAAACAGAATCACAGAATCCTAGAGTTGGAAGAGACACCAAGATGTAGCCTGTTCCTGTCCAACACAGAAACAGAGAATACTATATAGCAGGCATGGTCAAACTTTGGCCTTCCAGGTGTTTTGGGCGACTCCCACAATTTCTTTATTGCACAAATTTTATTTATTTATTTTTTGGACTTGTACACCACCACTCCCAGCGGCTCGGGGCGGTTTCCAACACAATTCAATAAAACAAACAATGGGCAAAACATACATATAATAGTAAGTAAAACAGCAAAATAAAAACGCAGCTAAAATCACAAACTAAAATCACAAGTTTTCAAAGGCCTGTCTGAACAAGTGTGTCTTGCAGGCCCTCCAAAAGGTAACCAAATTTCGGAGAGCCCGTGTTTCTGGTGGCAACGTATTCCAAAGAGACGGGGCAATGATTGAAAATGCCCTGCGCCTTGTCAAAGTCAGGTATATTTTCACATATACATCGATTAAAACGGGCCTGTCCAACAGGCGGCCCGCGGGCTGCACATGGCATGTTGGTTTTTGCACGTTACACCCTAGTGTACTTAGCACAATTGGGGTTTTTGATAGGTGGGCAGTTACATACAGGGTTGCTGCCTTATAGACATTTTTTGTATCTATAGCTGTGAGTATTCATTATTACTTACTGAGGGGATTCTATTGACTCCAGTGTATGTGATATTTTCTATAGAATTTCTTTGGCAGACTATATGATTGATATATATTTCCATACAGTGTTTAATAGTGAAATTGTTAGTTCCTACTAAGCTTTCCCTTGGCTTACAGCCTGGTGTGTTGGTTGTGTTAGTATAGGTAAGGTGTTCCACAGTTTGTTGTGTGTTGGCCGCAAGTAAGCCACCCCAAGTCCCCATTGGAGAGATGTGGCGGGGTATTAAATAAGGTATATTATTATATTATTATTATATGTCATGTATTGACGAATAATGCATGCAGATCACACTTGGGTGGCTTGATTATTATTATTAATATTATTACTACTACTACTAGCTGTACTTGCCATGTGTTGCTGTGTCCAACCTTCCCTTCCTCTTTCCTTCCTTTCTTCCCTTTTTTCTTTCCTTCACTTCCTCTTCCCTTCCTCCCCATTTTCTTTCCCTTCCTCTTTCTCCCCTTTCTTCCTTCTCTACCTATTCTTGGACTGCAACTCCTAGAAGTCCTCCTGATCAATCTATCTACCTATATACAGTAGCTCCATCTAATCTAGCTATCTGGAGGATTGCTGGGAGTTGCAGTCCAGGAATAGGAAATAGGAAATATGCAGGGATTGGGATGCTCTCAAAGAAGTCCAAGGAGAAGAAAGCTTGCAGCTTGGAAGCAGAGCATTTGGATCATCCTCCTTTCCTAAAGGGCTTGGTCTAGGGCAGTGCTGTCCAACTTCTTCTGGCCCAAGGGTCGGAAGAAGTGTCACTGATCACCTGGGGGGCCGCAGGTGATCAGTGAGCGGGGGGCGTCGCTGCTCCCGGGGGCGTGGCCGCTCCCGGGGGCATGGCCGGCCTCCTGCGTGGCCTGCCCATTTTCAGGAGGGTTTCCTGGGCGACGTTAGGCTGGGTGACGCCTGACGTCACCCAGCCTAACGTCACCCTGAGGGAAAGGAGCCCTCCCGCAAGCCTGGATGGCTGGTGGGGAAGCGAGAAGTGCCACTCGCTTTCCCGCCAGCCTTCCAGGCTCGGGAGAGACACAGGGAGCCCGGCTCCTGTGTCTCTGAGCAGAGAGACAAAGGAGCCGGGCTTAAACCGCCAGCCTGGATGGCTGGTGGGGGAAGCGCGACGCGCCGCTCGCTTTCCCCGCCAGCCTTCCTGGTTTGGGGAAGGGGTATCGCCCGGCACTGGCGTCTCAAGTGCCGGGTGAAAACCCTTCCCAAACCTGAAGGCTCATGGGAAGCGGCACCGCTAAGCTTCCCCGGATGAAGCCATCCAGGCTGGCGGGGGAGTTCGCCGCTGCCGTGATGCCTTGGAAGGGAGGGAGGCGCAGCGGGGGACCCCCTCCCTTCCAAGGCATCGGCGCCAGCGAGAGAAGAAGAGGGCGGTGCAGGGAGGAAGAGCTAGCTCTCTTCCTCCTCCCTGCACCGCCCCTTGTCCCTTTCTCGCTGACGCCGATGCAAACCGGTTTGCATCGGCGGCGAGAGAGAGGAAAAGAGGGCGGTGCAGGGAGGAGGAGCTGGCTCACTTCCTCCTCCCTTCCTTCCCTCCCCTCCCCCTGGCCGCCATTTAAATTTTTTTTAAAATTAAAAATGGCGGCCGGGGGCATAGCGGGGGCCGGAGCCAACAGGCTGGGGGCTGTGTACGGCCCCAGGGCCGCCAGTTGGACAGCCCTGGTCTAGGGGATGCTAGGAGCTGTAGTCTGGAAGAGAGTGTGGTTATGCTATTGTGTGTTTTGTTTGCCCGGGGGAGTCATTTTGCGCATGCGCTGTAGCATCTTTTTGCTTTTAAGTCCCTTCTGTTGTGTTTTTGTGTTTTTATGAGTGATGGTCACTCGTTGGGCTTATATGTGTCTTGTGTCCAAATTTGGTGTCAGTTCGCCCAGTGGTTTTTGAGTTATGTTAATCCCAGAAACATTACATTTTTATTTCTATAGACTAGAACAGTGATTTTCAATCTTTTACATTTACAAAACCCTGGGGCACACCACCAACCAAAATGACACAAAATGACACATTGTCATTTTACTAACTGTCACCCTCCCCCCTCGTGATGCCGCTGCTTCCGCCAAACACCCGCCCGCCCGCCCCGGGAGGCCCATGCGCAGGAGGCCCGTCACCGTCTCACGGGGGAGGGCTGCGCTGAGTGGCCGAAGCACACGCGGACTCGGCTGAGCAGGACGAATAGGAATTGAGCGCACGGGGTGGCTCTGAGCCTCGAAACAAACTGCGGTGGAGGCTCGCAGCCATCGCTATCCCCAGCTCTCATTCCCGAAGGTGTTCAGCCCCCAGGAGTGCCTCCCCTCCCACGTCCCTTCGGCTTCCCAGCTGTCACCTTGGGGCTAGATTGGGAAGGAACCAAGCTGGGCTGTGGAGCTGCGCATCCCGCCCTCTGCTCTGCAGTGAGCCCGGAGCCCAGCCAGGAGAGGCCAGGAGATGAGGGGTTGCTCCCCTTTCCCGGCGCAGAGGGGCTAGAGGGCAGAAAGCCTCGCCTTGAGCCTCCGGGAGTGGGATTGGACGGGGGCAGCTCCCGCAGACTCCTCCTCCCTCTCCTCCTCCTCGCTGCCGAAGGGGAGGAGGGCAGAAGAGCGCCCAGGAGCCAGGAAGCAGGAGGAGCCGCAGCCCGGCCAGGTAGCCCTTGGCACGCAGAGGGAGGGAAGGAAGGGAGGGAAGGAGTGAGAGGGAGGGAGAGAGGAAAGTTCTGGACGCCAAGGGCTTTCCTTGACTGCAGCCAGGCTGGCTGGCATTGCTGCTTTGGCCAGGAAAGTCTCATTTCCGCTGCCTGAAGTTTCCTGCTGGGCTCTCTCTCTCTCTCTCTCTCTCTCTCTCTCTCTCTCTCTCTCTTTACACTGTAATTTCGCACGGCACACCTGATTATCCCTCATGGCACACTAGTGTGCCACGGCACACCAGTTGGGAAACACTGGACTAGAAGTTCCCTGCCACACGGTGCTGTGGCCCAGCCTGTGTATATGTGCTTTGTGTGTGTATGTGTATACATATTTGTGTATATGTGTATATATGTGTGTTTGCATGTGTGTGTGTGTTTTTTGCACAAGCGGTGTATTTTTTAATTTTTGGCTTTTGAAGTCCCTCCCGCTGTGTTTTTATGGGTGATGGTCACTCGTTGGCCTGATCGGTGTATTGTGTCCAAATTTGGTGTCCATTCGTCCACTGGTTTGTGAGTTATGTCAATCCCACAAACGAACATTTTTATTTATATAGATTATTATTATTATTATAAGGCATCGAACGACAACTCCCAGGATTCCCTAGCGCTGAGTTTCTTGTTGGGAGATGGGGCGGGGTACAAATAATTTTTATTATATTATTACTATAATGGCCCACCCCTGGACTAGCCGTTCCCTGCCACACGTTGCTGTGGCCCAGTCTGTGTATATGTGCTTTGTGTGTGTATATGTGTGTGTGTTTTTGCACATGCGTTGTAATGTATTTTTTATTTTTAAAAATGGCTTTTGAAGTCCCTTCCGCTGTGTTTTTCGGTGTTTTTATGAGCGATGGCCACTTGTTGGCCCGAGAGGTGTCTTGTGTCCCCAATTTGGTGTCAATCCGTCCAGTCAGGGCCGTAGCCAGGATTTTGTTTTGGGGGAGGTTGGGGGCTGAGACTGGGTGGGAGAGGGTCTACCCTAGCAAACCTTTTGTATTGTTATCCCAATAACCCCATTAGTGTGGGATATAATGAGCATGGTGATCAGATCATGATATGAATAAACATAACAGTTTAAATAATGTACCAGTAAGGCCTTTTCGCGGACCACGTTTAGAATTTCGTGGGGGGCTGAAGCCCAGTTAGCCCCCCCCCCCTGGCTACATGCCTGCGTCCAGTGGTTTTTGAGTTAAGATCACTACTGACCGAAAGGTCATGAGTTCGAAGCCAGCCCGGGTCGGAGTGAGCTTCCGGCCAATTGTGCAGCTTGTTGTCGACCTTTGCAGCCCAAAAGACAGTTGCATCTGTCAGGTAGGAAATTTAGGTACCACCTATGTGTGGGGAGGCTAATTTAACTAATTTACGAGGCTGTGCAAATAATTGTATTAGATTATTACTATATTATTATGATTATTAAGGGAAAATAACCATTTTGGAACCATATTTCAGGGGAAATCACTGAAGAAACATTGAAAAAAGGAGGTGGGAAGCCACCCTCACAAGAAGAAGGAAAACAGAGGTTGTATTTTGCACTGAAATGGAATGGGAATGTAGTATAATTACTCCAGAAGCCTTAAAACCCAAGCCTGGACGTCCAGGCCATCTGTCGGGGGTGTTTAGCTGGTGTCCTCCTACCTGGCCCAAAAGGGTTGGCCTGGATGGCCTTTGGGGGTCCCTTCCGGCCCTAGGAGGCTGGCTCTTTCCTCCCTGCGAGGCCTACCTTGTCCAGAATCCCGTTCTTGTTCGCCCCGCCGCCGCCGCCTCCCGCACAACCGCCGCTGCCTTTCGCCGCCATCTTGCCGCCTCCTCCTCCTCCTCTTTCCCCGCTTTCGCGACCTGTGAGCCGCTGATTGGCTGGGAAGGGCGGAGCGGAAGCGGCGCGCGCAAAGCATGTTGGGAGGTGTAGTCCCAAGGAGGAGGAGGAGGGAGAGGCGTTGCTATGGTTACGGGAGAAGAGGAGGCTGGAGTTGGGCCTGGAGAGGCTGGGAAGGAAGCAGGAGGAGGAGGAGAGCTGGCTCTCCAGAAAGGAAAGCAGGACAGGTAAAGGAAGGAAGGAAGGAAGAGAAGGGTCAGAGCAGGCCTGGGCCAACTTGGGCCCTTCCCACCAGGTGTTTTGGACTCCAACCCCCACAATTCCTGACAGCCTAACAATGGGAATGGAAGCCCAAAACACCTGGAAGGAGGTCCCAAGTTGGCCCAGGCCTGCTCTACATCCTTTGTTATCTATATCTATCCCACTTTTATCTCCTGATTGAAACACACACACACACATATTTATATAAGTATATATATACACACACACACATATCTACTCACACATTTATATATATATATATACACACACACATATATACGCGCGCACACACATTTATATATATATACAAACATATATATACACACATATACGCACACACACATATATAGACACACATATATATACGCGCACACACACATATATCTGCACATGCACATATATACATGCACATATATATACGCACACACATATCTGCACACACATATACACACATATATACACACATATATATACGCACACATATATATACAAACATATATACACATATTCGCACACACATATATACATACACACACACATATATATGCACGCACACATATCTGCACACACACATTTATATTTATACAAACATATATATACACACATATATACATGCGTGTACACACATATCTGCACATACACATATATACATACACATATATACGCACACATATCTGCACACACATATATATGCACACACATATATATACACATATATACACACACATATATACGCACACACATATATCTGCACACACATATATATGCACACACATATATATACGCGCGCACAAACAGATCTGCACACACATATATACATACACACATATATACGCGCACACACATATCTGCACACACACGTTTATATATATACAAACATATATATACACATATACGCACACACACATATCTGCACACACACATATATATATGCACACACACATATCTGCACACACATTTATATATATACAAACATACATATATACACGTACGCACACACACATATATACATACACATATATACGCGCACACACATATCTGCACACATACATTTATATAGATACAAACATATATATACACACACATATACTGTATACACGCACACACACATATATATACAAACACACACATCCATACATACTCAAACACACTACTTATACACAGTTATGTATTTATATATACGCATCTATATAAATAAAAATGTAATGTTCGTTTGTGGGATTAACATAAGTACACATATACACAATTATGTATACACATATACACACACAAAGCACATATACATAGATTGGGCCACAGCAACGCGTGGCAGGGGACGGCTAATTTATAGAAATAAAAATGTAATGTTAGTTTATGGGATTAACATAACTGGGCGAATTGACACCAAATTTGGACACAATACACCTATAAGGCCAACGAGTGACCATCACTCATAAAGTCCCCTCCAAAAAACAGCAGAAAGGACTTTAAAAGCAAACTCCCCCCCCCAATACATTACAGCGCATGCGCAAAACCCCATATATATATGCAAACACACATATACACAAAATACACAAATATATTACACACACAAAACACATATACACAGACTGGGCCACAGCAACGCATGGCAGGAGACTTCTAGTATTTATATATACACACATATACAGTGTTCCCTCACTTATCGCGGGTGTTACGTTCCAGGATCATCCGTGATAAGTGAAAATCCGTGAAGTAGGGACACTGTATAATACAATTGAGCTGCTTCCGCCTTTGCAGCCATCCTTTTCTCACTTGCTCACCCACCCGTCCTCCCTCCCTCGCTCACTACTCACCGGGACCTGACCTGGTAGTAGCGAGCGAGGAGGGCAGGTGAGCGAGGGTCGCAAAGGCGGTAGCAGCGGCAGGAGCAGGAGCCTGGAAGAGGCTGCCACCACTGTTTTTGCTGCTCTTGCTCAATCACTCACCCACCCTCCCTCGCTTGCTCACTCACCAGGCGAGGTCCTGGAAAACCACAAAACAGCGAGTCCGCGAAAAGCCAACCGTGTAGTAGCGAGGAAACACTGTATATATACATATGCACACTCTATCTATCTACCCTTGCACCGCGAAAAGGTCCAGTCCAACCAGTCCATACTTCAGGAAATAAACCCTGACTGCTCATTGGAGGGAAGGATTAGTAGAGGCAAAGATGAAGTACTTTGGCCACATCTTGAGAAGAAAGGAAAGCTTAGAGAAGAAAATTATGCTGGGGGAAATGGAAAAAGGAAGAGGGGCCGACTAAGGGCAAGATGGATACATGGTATCCTTGAAGTGACTGGTTTGACTCTGAAGGAGCTGGGGGAGGTGACAGCCAACAGGGCCCTCTGGCGTGGGATGGTCCATGAGGTCCCAAAGAGTCGGAAGCGACTGAACGAATGAACAATAACAACACACACATATACACATATTTATATATGTATATATACAGAGAGAGGGACGTACATATATACATACACACAGATCCGTATATGATATAAAACCGTTATGGATTGACGCATGCACACTGCTAGTTCATATACTACGCACTGTCCAGCTGTATCTTTTCTTTGTGGCGCATTCTTTTCTCCCACCGTGTCCTTCACTCACCTTCACCTGCTCTCATTTCTTCCTTTCTTTCCTTCTTCCCTTCTCCACACACCTTCCTCTTTTTGCCCCTCTTTCTTCTCTTCCTCCTTTCCTTCCTCCTCCTTTCTTTCTCTTTCTTTTCTCCCCTCATGCCTTATCCCCTTTCCTTTATCCTTTCCTTCTCTCTTTTTTCCCTTTCCTTTCTTTTCTTCCTCTCTTTTCCTCATACAGCCTCTCCCTCCCTTTCTTTGCTTCTTCCCTTGCTTTCTCTGACACATCTTCCTCATTTCTTTCTTTGCTTTTCTTTCTAACCTTTCCTCCTTCCCATCTGCCTGCCTGCTTTCTTTCTTTCTTTCCATTTTCCTTCTTTATTTTCCTTTCCCCTCCCCTCATACCTTTCCTCCCCTTTCCTTTATCTTTCTTCCCTCCTTTTTCTGTCTTCTTTCCCTCCATAACTTTCTTTCCCTTCTTTTTCTTTCCTGCCTTTCTCTCACATACATAGCAGCAGCCAATCAGTTTCACTCCCTTTCTTTCCTCGTGATATCACAAAGGGCCACTTCACCTAGCAACAGCCAGTCTTCTTTGTTCTTTTCCCTCTGCTTTGCCCAAGAAAGGAGTGGTTCTTTTAATTCAAACCTGTCAATTCTTTTCAGTTGGGTTATGAAATGTTTGTGAGCCAAGTTTGGTTCAGATCCAAAAAGCCACAAAGAAGTCTTTGGGGTAAAAACAGACAAACCAACATACCTACCTACGTACATACTTTGACTTTTATATATATAGATAGAAGGAGATAGATGATAGCAATCTTTATACCTCTTTGACCTGTTTTTTATAGCAATACTAGCTTGGGGACCCGGCGGTGGCCGGGTCATTTGAGAAGTGCAGCAGGATGTAGAGTGGGTCATGGGGGCTCTGTGTGGCAAGTTTGGTCTTGATCCATCATTATTGGGAGTTGCAGTGGTATCATGAAATTACTGAAGGTAGTGGAAGTCCCATCATCTTTGGTCCACCCTCCCCAAAGTGTAGTAGGATGTAGATTGGATCATGGGGGCTCTGTGTGCTAAGTTTGGTCTGTATTGGTGAATGGATGAGGGTTGCATTGTTTTTAGGAAATGAGTGAAGGTACTCCCATCATCCGTGTCCCATCAGCACCAGGATGTAGAGTCCATCTCTGTGTGCCAGGTTTGGTGTTGATCAGTGTTTGGAAGGTTTGTAGCAGGCTTTGAAAGTGACCCCAGGAAAGTTCAGTAGGATGTCGAGTGGGTCATGAGGGCTCTGTGTGCCAGGTTTGGTGTTGATCAGTCATTGGATTAGGTTTGTAGCAGGCTTGGAAAACTTCAGTAGGATGTAGAGTGGGTCACTGGGGCTCTGTGTGCCAAGTGTGGTCTTTCTCGGCGATTGTTGGTGGCCGCAGTTGTCTGTGGGAACAGAGGGGTGTGAAAGTACTACAAATCCCATCATCCATTGTCAGTCCTCCCCCTAACGTCACCAGGACATGAAGGCAGTCATGGATGTTATGTGTGCCAAGTGTGGTCTCGATCAGTAATTGGATGAGGGTCGCAGCGGACTTTGGAAGTGAGTAGAGGTACTTCAAGTCCCATCATCCATGGTCCACCCTCCTCCGATCTGCACCAGGATGTAGAGTGGGTCATGAGCGCTCTGTGTGGCAGGTTTCGTGTTGATCAGTCATAGGATTAGGTTTGTAGCAGTCTTGGAAAGTGAGGGAAGGTACTGCAAGTCCCATCATCCATGTTCTGGCCCCCTCCAAACTTCAGTAGTATGTAGAGTGGGTTACTGGGGCTCTGTGTGCCAAGTGTGGTATTTATCAGTGTTTTTGGGGGGCCACAGTGGTCTGTGGGAACAGAGGGATGTGAAAGTACTACAAATCCCATCATCCATTGTCAGTCCTCCCCCAAACCTCACCTGGACGTGAAGGCAGTCATAGGGGTTATGTATGCCAAGTTTGGTCTCGATCAGGGATTGGATGAGGGTTGCAGCGGACTTGGGAAGTGAATAGAGGTACTTCAAGTCCCATCATCCATGGTCCACCCTCCACCAAACTGCACCAGGACATAGAGTGGGTCATGGGGGCTGTGTGTGTTAAGTGTGGTCTGTATTGGTCCTTTTTGGTGACCTCAGTGGTCTGTGGGAACCAAAGTGTTTGAAAGTATTACAAATCCCATAATCCGTGGGTCATGTCCCCCGAACCGCACCAGGACGTAAAGGGGGTTAGGGGGGTTATGTGTACCAAGTTTGGTGCAGGTCCATCACCCGCGTTGGTCGCTGTGGCCTGTGAAAGTGGCTGCCACATATCCGCCCTCCCGCCCTTCCGCCCTCCGCATACACACATACATACAAACATTCTGCTTTATAAAGGTATACAGATATACAGATACAGAAGATACACAGATACAGATTTGGCAACTAGAGTGTTTCAGCTGTCAGAACAACAGCTATCCTTGCAATGTGCTTCTTGAATTACTTAGGCCTCCTTGGTTGTCCAGAGGCACAATCCCTTTTTCCCAATTAAAAGCTGGCTCCTACAATTAATTTTGCTTTAATTAATTTGGAATCCTTCCTCTTTTAAAAGAACAAAAATGGGGAGGGTGTGTGTGAAGCAATTAAATTGGAGCCTAATGAGAAAAGAGTACACTGCCACTCTAAAGAGGATGAACGCATTAACAAACAAATACAGATAAAGGGAAACAAGCTGTCTGCTTCTCAATGTGACATCCTTACAAATGCTTTAACATAGGTATCATGTTCGTTCTCCAGGCTGATCATATCAATCTCTCTCAGCTGTTTCTCATAGTGATTCATAGTATCTTGATCTTTTACCATTTTGGTCTTCATCCCTTGGACACCTTGTCAATGTCCTCCTTGGTTTGTTCTGCCCAGAACTGGACACAGGAGTGCGTCAGCTCCCCCTGGTGGCCAGAAAGTTTGCCTCTGTTTGTCTATATACCGTATTTTTCGCACCATAAGACGCACCTGCTGATAAGACGCACCTAGATTTTAGAAGAGGAAAATTGGAAAAAAATATTTTGAGCCAAAAAGTGGGCCTCGGCGCTTGCCTGCTTGGCCTGCCCACCCTCCGCCATCCCTAAGCCTTTCCCTTGGCCGCCTCCTCGGTTCCGCCTCCTCCTCCGTCGCCGCCCGCCGCCGCCTACCTCTGCCTCCCTCCCTCGCTGCCGCCGGCCGCCGCCGGCCGCCGCCTACCTCTGCCTCCCTCCCTCGCTGCCTCCCTCCCTCGCTGCCTCCCTCCCTCGCTGCCTCCCTCCTTCGCCGCCGCCGGCTACCTCCGCCACCGGCGTCGCGCATGGGCATTAGGTCCCAAGCGCGTCTGACGTCTGACAGCTGGCGCTGGCTGAGGTACGCCTGGCGCGCTGACGCAGGCACGCCTGGCGCGCTCGGGACCTACTGCCCATGTGCGAATGGGCAGTAGGTCCCGAGCGCGCCAGGCGCGCCTGCGTCAGCGCACCAGGCACGCCTGCGTCAGACGTCAGACGCGCTTGGGACCTAATGCCCATGCGCGACGGCGGCGAGGGAGGGAGGCAGAGGTAGGCGGCGGCGGGCGGCGGCGGGCGGCGGCGGAGGAGGAGGAGGCGGAGGAGGAGGCGGGGCCGAGGAGGAGGCGGCCAAGGGAAAGGCTTACTATCGCCTCCCCTTCGCTCCATAAGACGCGGCTGATTTTTCCTCCTACTTTGGGAGGAAAAAAACTGCGTCTTATGGTGCGAAAAATACGGTATGTCAAAAATGTATGTGATAAATGTCACATGTTTATATGTCATATGTTGAACTGCAGGGATTGTCTGCAAGTATGTGTACTGTAATCCGCTCTGAGTCCCCTTCAGGGTGAGAAGAGCGGAATATAAATAAAGTAAATAAATATAAATAAAGTAAATATTCCAGGTGAGGTCTGACCAAAGCAGAAGAGAGTGGGCTTATGGTGATCAGAACCCTAGACTCCTGTTGAGTCAGACTTGGCTTTTTTAGCTGCCACATCAAACACGTTTGGCTCATGTTCAGCTTGTGGTCTACCACAAACACATCTCTGGACGTTTTTAAAAGAAGCTGGATCACAGAGTTGGAAGAGACCTCATGGACCATCCAGTCCAACCTTATTCTGCCAAGAAGCAGGACAATCGCATTCAAAGCACCCACGACAAATGGCCATCCAGCCTCCAAAGAAGGAGCCTCCACCACACGCCAGGGCAGAGAGTTCCACCACTGAACAGCTCTCACAGTCAGGAAGTTCTTTCTAATGTTCAGGTGGAATCTCCTTTCCTGTAGTTTGAAGCCATTGCTCCATTGCGTCCTAGTCTTCAGGGCAGCAGAAAACAAGCTTGCTCCCTCCTCCCTAGGACTTCCTCTCACATATTTATAGATGGCTATCATGTCTCTTCTCAGCCTTCTCTTCTTCAGGCTAAAAATTCCCAGCTCTTTAAGCCGCTCCTCACAGGGCTTGTTCTCCAGACCTTTGATAGGAGGGTATGGATTGTGCCTTCTTTCCTGGCTGAATGAGATTTGATGGTATGGCTCAAATGACAGGAAAGGAGATTCCACCTGAACATTAGTAAAAACTTCCTGATGGTAACAATTGTTGTTCAACAGCTCCCTGCCTTGGAGTTGGGTGGAGGCTTTTAAACAGATGTTGGACAGTCATCTCTCAGGGGTGCTTTAATTGTGCTTGTCCTGTGTGAAGGCAGAATGAAGTTGGACTGGATGGCCTTTAGAGGTTCCTACCAGCTCTAGGATCCTGTGATTATATAGCTGTTTCTCCATGAACCTGCTGACGTCTATGTAGCTGGATGGCCATCTGTGGGGAGGGCTTGGATTGTGTTTTTTCTGCATCAAGGCAGAAGGGGTTGGACTGGAAAGCCAGACAAGAATCAAGCAGGGCTAGCTAACACCTCCCAACAAAGGAATCTGTTAAACGGCCCCGACCCAATTCCCTAAATGGCCCCGGCCCAAATTACCTGTCCGAACGCATCTCCCCCTATGAACCATCGCAGAGATTAAGATCCTCCGGGGAGGCCCTGCTCTCTGTCCCGCCATTGTCACAGGCGCGATTGGTGGGGACGAGAGACAGGGCCTTCTCGGTGATTGCCCCCTGGCTATGGAACTCCCTTCCTGGCAGGATCAGATTGGCCCCCTCCCTCCTGTCCTTCAGAAGGATGGTAAAAACTTGGCTGTGGGACCAAGCTTTCGGGACAGGGCAATAAAGCAGCAATAGGAAAGATTACCAGGCCAATTAGGTTAGACGCAGATGACCAAGACAGTTTTAAATGGTGTATTTTTGAGATAAATGTTTTTAATGTTTATTCGTATATGAATTCTTGTCCCGGTTTGGAGAATATATGCTGTGCTCTGCCCTGAGTCCCCTTCGGGGTGAGAAGGGCGGAATATAAATGTCTTAAATAAATAAATACTCAATAATTTATTGACCTACAGTAGGTTGGAATGCAGAATATGGCAATGTGATCAGATGTGAATTATAGAGCTCCTGTATATCACAATAAAGATAAGTATCACTTCAGACTTTGAAGCCTATTCAAGTAGCTCGCTTTGTTATTACCTTTGTGTCTTTGAGCAGACGCTCAAGAGATCAATAAATTAACAATAGGTGGAAATCAGCCAGGCTTTGATGCTGCAAGGCCATTCAGTGCTAATCGAGGTTGCCAATTGCAACGTTCGCACCTGCCTCAAGCAGACGAGAGCTCTTTCTCCCACTCTGGACATTCCACAGATAGATAAACCCCACTGGCCTAGTTTCCAACAGACCTCACAACCTCTGAGGATGCCTGCTATAGGTGTGGGTAAAACGTCAGGAGAGAATGCTTCTGGAGCATGGCCATACAGCCTGGAAAACTCACAGCAACTAAGTTGAATTGGTTGAGACTCGTTGATGAGAGATTTATTGGCAAACTAGAGCAAAACGTGTTGCAGGATGTTCCTCCCAAAGTTTCAGCAGTTTAGTATAATTTTCCCATGGTTTTTTTTATGATAGAACCAATTAGGAAATGACATATATAACCTGGGAACAAAAATTGTGTTACATAGTGAAATCAATAAATGACAAAATTTATAAGCCGCTCTGAGTCCTCTTCGGGGTGAGAAGGACGACATATAAATGTCGTAAATAAATAAATAAATAAAATGTTTGAAATGCATGTGCTTCCTAAGACCCATTTAGCGATGCCCATATACTGGCTCCGAACGATGTGATGATCCCCCTTGTATTACACCTCCTTCCCCTTCCTTACTTTCTTCCCGGAGCACATGCACCGTGAAGGTGATGCCAAGGTTGCTTCCTCTAGGCATCGCTGCGAGATGTTATGGCATGGCTGCAGCTTGATCGTGACCCTCACGTCGCCATACGTCACTCGCATTGCAGATGTGCCTTCACGGCCGGGGCCCCATGCTGCTGTGTGTTGTGCCCGGCCTAGCCCCTAGAGTGCAAGGCATGATGGGAAAGCATCCTTTGTGTGCTGTCATAGAGGCCATGCTGCCTGGCCAAGCAAAAGTCCTCCATTGGGTTTCCCTTCATGGCTCAAACCAGGTCTTAAACTGCAGACTTGCTGTTTGTGCAAGAAAAGCAAGATAAGCGCTAAATAAATAAACATCTCTGATTCCTTATACTGTGTGGGAAATAAAGGTTTCTAATGATAACAATGTGACGTCATGAGTCTATCCCAGGCAAAGAAGCCCAAAGATGCCGCCGGTCGTAGAGCACCCTTTGGGAGTGCTCCGACTGAGCTTGCATGGGGTAACTACTCTGGCTTGTCAGCTGCACAAAACATTCCCAGATGGCTTCGAGTTAGATCCCCGCCGTCGTGGCTTCTTGGAAGCAGCAGGGCGGAGGGGTGGGGGTCTGTGGAAAATGGCTGGCGACCTTGAAGACGCTAGAGTGAGCCGGATGTCTTCACCCTCTGCGGACGGCCTTAAAGTCCCCGGAGCCGACCGGATATCCTCTCCATTTGAGGACCAGATGCCCATGGAGAGCTCTCAGAGGAAACCCCATATACGCAACCGGAAGCGGAAGCATCGCCGGAGGAAGAAGAGCAGACAAGACCTGCATTCGGACTGCCGAGAGAGGCACCTGGATGCTTCCCAGGCCACCCGACAACAGGACAGGATAGTGAATTGGCGAGCTTGGGGAATATCCAAATCCCTAGAGGCTCCAATTGAACCACAAAAAATAAGGAAGCCTAGAATCTTTAAATCAAGGACTTTCTGGGGCTTGACCCCTTCCGTAGTTGGTCTAGATTGGACTCTCACAAGCCAAAACCCGATCACCCAGAGGAGATCTTGGGTTTAAAAATTGCTTTTGGTTCCAGAAAGGTCAGACACCCTCCAGCCAAGGTTGATTTCCATTGGAAACCCTCTGAAGGACTATTAGATAGAATTACTTAGGTAATTATCCCCATACTCCCTACCCTGTAGATAGACCTCTAGCTTGTTGTACTGTACTTATCTGTTCTATTCTTAGTAAGGTGTCTATGTATATCCTAGTGCAGGGGTGCCCACACTTTTTCAGCCTGCGAGCTACTTTAAAAAAAAACACCAAAGTCTAAAGATCACCTGTTGTCGCCGGCGCCACCTTCCTCCGCTCGCGCACGCTACCATCACTACCAGCACGCGCAGCTTTGGAGACCACTTCGAGCATTGGCGCATGCATGCTGTTGGACGCAGATGGAGGCAGAGCGTGGAGCTCTTGAGGTGCGGGCTGGGAAGGGCAGGGCGGCGACAGAGGAGGAGGAGGCCGAAGCAGCCCGAGGGGGAAGAAGCAGCACCGAAGCAGCCCGAAGGGGAAAAGAGCCAGGCCCGGCTCGGCCTCGGAGGGCTCAGCCTCCTGAGGGGTGATGCGATTGACAGCCGGCGAAGAAGGAAGAAGCTGCGCTGGCGGAAGAAGGCTGCGGCGGGAGAGCGCGCGGGGCTTCTGGCCTCTCTCACCGCAGCTTCCAGATGAGAGGCAGGGCGGAGGCCCTGCGTGCTCTCCCGCCGCAGCCTTCTTCTGCCAGCGCGGCTTCTTCCTTCTTCGCCGGCTGTCAATCGCATCACCCCACGCGGCGGCAGCGACAGGTAAATTGACCTGGTCAGGGCCTGAAGGTCACCCGGAAGAGGCCCAAAGATCGACCGGTCGATCGCGATCAACCTTCTGAGCACCCCTGTCCTAGTGTGTATGTCCTGCTGTAATCACCCACTGGTCTTGTCCAATGAACTTTGTGAGTCGCCCCGAGCCGTATGGGAGTTCGAATAATTAACAAATAAATAAATAAAGTTTGGCCCTCCAGGTGTTTTGGACTTCAACTCCCACAACTTTAACTGCCATGGCTCAATACTATGGTATCCTGGGAATTGTAGTTTGGTGAGGCCCCAGCACTATTTGGCAGAGAAGCCCAAAGACCTTGCAAAACTACCAACCCCCATGTCTCCATTGGGTGAGGATCAAGAAACGAAGCAGGGCCTGATTTGCACTCCTTGTCTGGGTCTATTTATCCAATGAGCCTTAAATTTAAACTTAACGTTCATTTACTAAAATACAAAACAAACAAACACACAGGATTTAAAATGAGCTTCACAGATTAGAGAGATGATTGGCCAAAACCAACAAAATGAAGTTCAACAGAGACAAATGCAAGAGACTCCACTTAGGCAGAAAAAATGAAATGCAAAGATACAGAAGAGGGGGACACGTGGCTCGAGAGCAATAGGCGTGAAAAAGATCTTGGAGTCCTCGTGGACAACAAGTTAAACATGAGGCAACAATGTGAAGTGGTGGCAATAAAAGCCAGTGGAATTTTGGCTTGCATCAATAGGAGTCTAGTGTCTGTCTAGATCAAGGGTAGGAAACGTATGGCTCGGGAGCCAGATGTGGCTCTTTTCATGATTGCATCTGGCTCTCCAGAGCAGCCCGGGCCTCGGTTTTCCAGCATGCAGCAGGGAGGAGTGATGCAAATGCAGCTGCGACTGCCGCAGCTGCGCCGCCATCGCCGCCTCTTCCTCATCCCCTGCTGCTCTCGGGGCCCTCTTCCTTCCCTTCTTTCTCCCCCTTCACCCTTTCCTTCTCCTTCTCTTCTTCCTTTTCCCTCCCTCTCTCCCCTTCCTTCTTTCCTCCATTATCCCCTTCCTTCCTTCCTTCCTTCCTTCCTTCCTTCCTTCCTCTTCTATTCTTTTCCCCTAAGTCTTCCTTTCCTTCTCCTTCCTTTCTTTTCACTTCCCTCTCTCCCATTCTTTCTTTTCCCTTCATTATTTTACTTTTTCCTCACTCCCTTTCCTTTCTTTTCCCCACCCTTTCCTTTCCTCCCTTCCAATTTCCTTCTTTTTTCCCTTCCTTTTCTCCTGCTTTTCTTTTCTTCCTTTTCCATAGTTCATTCTCCTTTTCTTTCTTCCTCTCCCCTCTCTCCTTTATTTCCCCTGTCTTTCTTTCTTTATTTCCCCCTTCCTTCTGTCTTCTCTTCCCAGAGTCCTGAGCATGCCTTTTGCAGAACCAGGTCTGAAGTGTCCCGTCATTCTGCCGGGGGAATCCTTTTCTCATAGCATGTACGTTATATACTCACATTTAGTTGAATTCAGTCTTAAAATATATATTATATATATTATATGGCTCTCACTGAAATAAATTTTCAAATATTTTGCTTTTATGGCTCTCTGAGACAAAAAGGTTCCCGATCCCTGGTCTAGATCCAGGGAAGTCATGCTACTCATGCTCTATTCTGCCTTGGTTAGACCACACCTGGAATATTTATTGTGTCCAATTCTGGGTACTGCAATTGAAGGGAGATGTGGACAAGCTGGAATGTGTCCAAAGGAAAGCAACTAAAATGATCAAGGGTCGGGAGAACAAGCCCTATGAGGAGCGGCTTAAAGAGCTGGGCATGTTTAGCCTGCAGAAGAGAAGGCTGAGAGGAGACATAATAGCCATGGATCAGTATGTGAGGGGAAGTCATAGGGAGCAGGGAGCAAGCTTCCTTTTTGCTGCCCTGGAGACTAGGACGCAATGGAGCAATGGCTTCAAACTATAGGAAAGGAGATTCCATCTGAACATTAGGAAGAATTTCCTAACTGTGAGAGCTGTTCAGCAATGGAATTCTCTGCCCTGGAGTGTGGTGGAAGCTCCTTCTTGGAGGCTTTGAAGGGAGGTTGGATGGCCATCTGTCGGGGGTGCTTTGAGTGTGATTTTCCTGCTTCTTGGCAGGGGTTGGACTAGATGGCCCATGAAGTCTCTTCCAACTTTATGATTCTATACAAGTAAAATTAGAAGTATTAATGCACTTCTAAAATTAGATATTAATCCAGATGTTCTTTCAAGGATCGCCAATCCCACTCACCCCATTTTTCCTCTCCCTCTAGAAACATTGAAGACCATTCTTGAAATGTTAACATGGGTATAGTTTTTTGTACGACATGAATTTTTGAATCATAATTACATTTGCATGGTGTTCCTTGTCAAAGGTGTGCAAAGTATCCTTTTGAAGATCTAATTTTATTAATTATTATTTATTTATTTTATTTATATATATTCCGCTCTTCTCACCCCGAAGGTGCACATACTTAGCAGACAATCCCTGCCGTTTTCCACATACACAGTACACACTATACACAGTACACATAGTACACAGTACACACATATAAACAAGCAGAGGCAAACTCTGGCCACCAGGGGGAGCTGACGCACTCCTCATCTCTCAGCGTCCTTTGTTGTTCCTTCCACATTCCTTAGCGTTTCCTGGAGTTCTTTTATGGCCTCATAATTCAGTCAAAATTTGCCTCCCCACTTAATGTGGTACCTTTATCACCTACTTGACAGATGCAACTGTCTTTCGGGCTGCAAAGGTCGACAGCAGGCTACACTTAAGGTCGAGCACCCACCTCGACCCGGGCAGGCCTTGAACTCATGACCTATTGGTCAGACAGATCTTATGCAGCTGACACTTAGCCAGCTGCGCCACATTCCCGGTGCTAAATTCTATTGAGTGTCTACGTATCTCGTATTTCCGAATTGGAGTATCTGTCGTTTGCTAGAGTTTGTATTGTGAGCTGCAAGATCTGGCTTTGATTAATTCATCCCACTTTGGCTATTGGAAGAAATGTCTTAATGGATATATTTGTTCTCTTGAAGGGACGGAATGACAAAATGGCTACCACGGGAGTATATAAACTGGACGATGGGGATCCTTTCCCGACCAACTGCTTCCCAGCCAGAAATCTTTTGCGGCCACGATACGACGAAGGTGATGTAGTCTGCCTTTTTGCTGATAGGACATCTGTAATATGACATGAAGCACAATAGTTGCAACTCGGTGTTTCTCTTCCCCCAGCTTTTGCTCGCAAATGCCAAGCTTCAGCAGAGCTTATTTCCTATGTGATCTTGCTAGTGTTGGGAATTCTGGTAGACTGTTTGTTTCAATGAAAAGTCTTATTGTCTTTAAATAGTACTTTATTTGTTAACAGACAGAAGGATCAGCCAAAACATAGCGTTCTTTTGTCAGAACGGAAGATCTCTACAGACTCATCCTTGCTCCTGGGCTCATAAATCATCCCCACAAACCCTGAGTAATAGACTTCTATTGTTTCCTCTGATTTTCCCTTTGATGATCCCAGCCAAACAGACCTTGCATTTACTGTATGCAACAGTTATATGTTCCATGTTGACCTTTATGGCATAACTTCATAGGAGTAATAACAGCTAGCTTCCCAGACTCATTTGGAGAGAACAGGTGAAGTGGCCTTTCCCTAGACCAGTGGTTCCCAACCTTTTTTAAAAATCAGGGACCACTTGACCAGGAATTTTTATTCATTTACTTTATTTACCGTATTTTTCACACCATAAGACGCACCTGCTGATAAGACGCACCTAGATTTTAGAGGAGGAAAATAGGGGGAAAATTTTCGCTCCCCCTCTAAAATCTAGGTAAGTCTTATCAGCAGGTGCGTTTTATCAGAGCCCTTTCTTCCCTCGAGGAAAGGGGGGGGAGAAGGAGCAAGAGGAGGAATGAAGGAGCATCGCGCCAGAGCCCTCTGGGGCGATGCTCCTTCGTTCCTCCTCTTGCTGCCTCTTCCCCCCCCCCCCACCCTTTCCTCGAGGGAAGAAAGGGCAGGGGAAGGAAAAGCAGCAAGAGGAGGAATGGAGGAGCATTGCGCCAGAGCCCTCTGGGGCGATGCTCTTCGTTCCTCCTCTTGCTGCCTCTTCCCCTTTCCTCGAGGGAGGAAAGGGGGAAGAGGCAGCAAGAGGAGGAATGGAGGAGCATCGCGCCAGAGCCCTCTGGGGCGATGCCCTTCGTCCTCCTCTTGCTGCCTTTCCCCCCCCACCCTTTCCTCGAGGAGGAAGGGTGGTGGGGAAAGGCAGCAAGAGGGGAATGGAGGAGCATCGCGCCAGAGCCCTCTGGGGCGATGCTCCTTCGTTCCTCCTCTTGCTGCCTCTCTCCCCACCCCCCACCCTTCCTCGAGGGAGGAAAGGGTGGTGGGGGAAAGAGGCAGCAAGAGGAGGAATGGAGGAGCATCGCGCCAGAGCCCTCTGGGGCGCTGCTCCTTCGTTCCTCCTCTTGCTGCCTCTTCCCCCCCCCCCTTTCCTCGAGGGCGGAAAGGGGGGGGGAAGAGGCAGCAAGAGGAGGAATGGAGGAGCATCGCGCCAGAGCCCTCTGGGGCGATGCTCCTTCGTTCCTCCTCTTGTTGCCTCTTCCCCCCCCCCTTTCCTCGAGGGAGGAAAGGGTGGGGGGGGGGGAAATAGGCAGCAAGAGGAGGAAAGGAGGAGCAACGCGCCAGAGCCCTCTGGGGCGTGCTCCTTCGTTCCTCCTCTTGCTGCCTCTTCCCCCACTCCCCCACCCTTTCCTCGAGGGAAGAAAGGGCAGGGGACGGAAAAGCAGCAAGAGGAGGACTGGAGGAACATTGCACCAGAGCCCTCTGGGGCGATGCTCTGTCGTTCCTCCTCTTGCTGCCTCTTTCCCCTTTCCTCGAGGGAGGAAAGGAGCAAGAGGAGGAATGGAGGAGCATCGCGCCAGAGCCCTCTGGGGCGATGCCCTCCTCCTCTTGCCCTTCCCCCACCCTCGAGGGAAGAAAGGGCGGAGGGAGGGAAAAGGAGCAAGAGGGGGAGCGAACCAGCGTCCCTCCGCCGCCGCAACGGACCAGAGAAGAGGAGAGGCGGCGACAGGGTGAGTATATCGCCGCCCCCCTCTGCTCCAGCGCCCCCCCCCTGCCTGCATCTTCGCTCCATAAGACGCAGCTGATTTTTCATCCCACTTTGGGAGGAAAAAAACTGCGTCTTATGGTGCGAAAAATACGGTATATTCCGCTCTTCTCATCCCGAAGGGAACTCAGAGCAGATTACAGTACACATACTTAGCAGACAATTCCTGCTGTTTCGACGTACACAACATATAAACTAACAGAGGCAAACTTTGGCCACCAGGGGGAGCTGACGCACTCCTCATCTCTCAGCGTTCTTCAGCATCCCTTGCTATTCCTTCCACATTCCTCAGCGTTTCCTGGAGTTCTTTAATGGCCTCATAATTCAGTCAAAATTTGCCTCCCCACTTAATGTGGTACCTTAATCTCCTATTTGACAGATGCAACTGTCTTTCGGGCTGCAAAGGTCGACAGCAGGCTACATTTAAAGGTCGAGCACCCACCTCGACCCAGGCAGGCCTCAAACTCATGACCTACTGGTCAGAGAGATCTTATGCAGCTGACACTTAGCCAGCTGCACCACATTCCTGGTGCTCTCCAACATTAGTACCAATAACGTTAAGAATCAGTTTTTGGTCAACTTCAGATTTGGTTTGGTTATTTGGGGTGCTGATTAAAAAATTGCATTGGATAGAGATAGACCATATCAGCTCTAGTTTCTGATACAGAACATATGCCATCCAATGCTTGCCCACATAAAACCATATTTTATTTATTTATTTATTTACAGTATTTATATTCTGCCCTTCTCACCCCGCACGGGACTCAGGGTGGATTACAATGTACACATACATGGCAAACATTCAATGCCATAGACCAGTCTTTCTCAACCAGTGTGCCGTGGCACAGTAGTGTGCCGTGACGGACCTCCTGCTGTGCCGCGAGAAAAGCTCTCTGCCCCCCTTCCTCCCCCTCCTGCTGAACTCCTGCTGCTTGGGGGAGGAGGAAGGGCCGAGCGGCAGCGAAGAAGAAGAAGGGGCCGGGGCGCCGCCTCCTTCGGCCGTTTCCCCAGCCAGCCTCCAATCTGCCATGACTCCCACCATGACTCTTGCCCCTCGCTCGCTGAAGCCGCGTGGAGGAGGAGCCCCGCCCACTGAAGCCCGTCCACCGCTCATGCTCCTCCTCTGTAGGAGAGCTGAAGCTGGGGGAGGGGTGGGGCATGGCGCGGCCTGGCTCTGCCCCCTCCCCCGGCTTCGGCACTCCCAGCAGCTGCTCCAGCCTTGAGGGGACAGTGCCAAGCCAGCATTGTGCTGGCTCTGGCACGGCTGGCTTGGCACTGCCCCCTCAAGGCTGGATCAGCTGCTGGGAGAGGTGAAGCCGGGGTAGGGGCAGGGCATGGCGCAGCCTGGCGCAGCCCCTCCCCCGCTTCAGCGCTCCCACAGCTGCTCCCAGCAGGCCACCATGCCCCAGCCGTTCTTTACTGTGTTAGAGTGTCATTTTGTGTCATTTTGGTTGGTGGTGTGCCCCCGGATTTTTTTAATGTTAAAAGTGTGCTGCGGCTCAAAAAAGGTTGGGAAACACTGCCATAGACACACAACACATATAGACAGACAGTCAGAGGCTATTTAACATTCCAACTTCTGGCCACCAGGGGAGCTGTCGCTTCACCGTCCATATGCGACACTGATGAAGTACTTTCCGCATTCCCTACATGCTTTTGCTGGAGATTTTTATGGTCTCGTAAATTTTGTTAAAGTAGCCTCCCCACACATAGGCAGCACCTAAATTTCCTACTTGACAGATGCAACTGACTATTGGGTTGCAAAGGTCGACAACAAGTTACACAATTGGCCGGAAGCTCACTCCGACCTGGGCTGGCTTCGAACTCATGACCTTTCGGTCAGTAGTAATCTTTAATGTAGCTGACACCCAGCCAGCTGCGCCGGTATAATAGTTAATAATATTTAATAATCTAGAGCTGATGTGGTAATAGTAATATTTCATGGGTAATCAGCCTCTCCCCTTCCGACATCCATGTTGCCTCGGCACTATAAGAGGGTTCCATGAGACCAGTCGCTCTCATTACCGCATGGTTTCAAGGCAATGATGTAGTAATGGTGAGGCCACGGGCCATACTGTTGTTCTTGTGGAGCACAGGTGGTCCAAGAACCACAGGTTGGGAACCACTGCCCTAGACATTGGAGGTTCCTCTCTAGAATGGGTAGAATTACTATCTCCTTGTGTCCCCCCCCCCAAAAAAAACTGTCCTGCTTTGTTGATGTGTATGTGTGTGTATATGCACATACAGATACACACACACACACATTATTTTCTCACACACAGAAAGAGGGGAAATGGAAAAGTTGGGTACAAAAGTAAAACAAAAATAAAATAAAGGGGATAATGAGGATAATGGAGTTATAATTGGTAATTTAAATATTTAACAATTTTATTTATTTATTTATTATTTGGACTTGTACGCCGCCACTCCCCGAGGGCTCGGAGCGGCTCACAGTCATAAAACATACAGAAATAAAACCAACGAATGAGTAAAACTAATGAACAGGATTTTTCCAGCTTAGCAATCAAAAGCTAGCCAGAAAAAGTGGGTCTTGCAGGCCTTGCGGAAGGCTACTAGATCCTGCAAGGCCCACACTTCACTTGGGAGGGTATTCCAAATTGAAGGCGCAATCATGGAAAAGGCTCTGCGCCGGGTCCATGAAAGGCGAATAGCTTTGAGGCTCAGCACTTCAAGGAGGTTAAGTTGTTCAGAACGGAGTTATCTCAGGGGTTGGTAGGGGATGAGACGGTTCCTCAGATACTGCGGCCCCAGACCATGTATTTATTTATTTATTTAAAACTTTTGTACCCCGACCTTCTCACCCTTATCGAGGGACTCAGACCGGCATGTAAGGCCTTGAAAGTTAACACCATCATCTTGAAGGTGATCCGGTGCTCGACCGGAAGTCAATGGAGCTGCTGAAGAATGGGTGTTATATGACATCTCACTGGAGTTCCAGTGAGAGGTCGAGCAGCAGCATTCTGGACAAGCTTAAGTCTCCGGATCACGAACAAGGGCAGGCCAATGTAAAGGGCATTACAATAGTCCAGTCTCGAGATGACTGTGGCTTGGAGCACCGTGGCCAGGTCGTCCCTGGATAGGTAGGGGGCCAGACGCCTAGCTTGCCGCAGGTGGAAAAAAGTGTATTTGCTGACGGTGGAGACCTGGGCTTCCATCGACAGCAACGGGTCTAACACAACCCCAAGGCTCTTTACTGAGGATGTTGGGCGTAGTGCCTCGCCATCCAAGCTAGGCAGTTGGGTCTCCCCACCCACCGGGCACCCCAGCCACAGTATCTCCGTCTTTGCTGGATTCACCCTCAATCTACTGGCACGCAGCCATCCAGTGACGGCTTCAAGGCACTGTTGGAAACAATATCTAATATGTCTCAGAGGAGGGGGGGAGGGGTTGACAGGGAAAGAAGCAGTGTATTAAGTTATAATTACTCCGTCTATTTTCCATCCCAGTTACACTGACACACATTACTTAAAGAATTGAAAGTTCCATATGCCCTCTAAAACAAAGAGAAGAGTATTATTGTCAACAAAAGAGAATGGGAAGCTCTCAACCTTAAGAACATAAGAACATAAGAAGAGCCATGCTGAATCGGGCCTCAGCCCATCTAGTCCAGCATTCTGTGTCACACAGTGGCCCACTAGTTGTACACAGGGATCTCTAGCAGAAAGGAGGGCAAAACCCTCACCTGCTCCCGACCCCCCACAACCAGTACCCGGGGAAAATCCTGCCTGCCTCCATCAACACAGAGGTGGCACTTGGATGTACATTTCAGTAACTACTGATTCCCTTGGTATCCATGAATCTGTCTAATCCTGCCTTGAAGCTGTCCAGGCTGACAGCTGTCACAACCTCCTCTGGAAGTGAGTTCCATAACCCAATGACCCTCTGGGTGAAGAAATATTTCCCTTTATTAGTCCTAACTTTCCTACCTTGGAGCTTTAGGGAGTGCCCCCTAGTCCTAGTGTTGGGTGACAGAGAAAATATTTTTTCTTTATTCACCTTTTCTATCCCATGCATGATTTTATACACTTCGATCAAGTCACCTCTTAAACGCCGTCTTTCAAGGCTGAAAAGACCAAGGCGTTGCAACCTGATTTCATAAGGAGCTGCTCCATCCCTTGGATCATTCTTGTTGCCCTTTTCTGTACCTTTTCCAGTTCCGTTATATCCTTCTTGAGGTGCGGTGACCAGAATTGTACACAGTACTCCAGATGTGGCCTCACCATAGATTTGTAGAGAGGCAATACAACATTTGCCGACCTATTTTCGAGTCCCTTCCTGATCATGCCAAGCATAGAATTTGCTTTTTTCACTGCTGCAGCGCACTGGGTTGACATCTTCATTGAGCTGTCCACCAAAACCTTAGAGGCTGTCCTTCGAGTTGCACTGTGTGCCTTATCCAGTTTTTGGTCTTTTTCCTATCCTTGTCTCAGGGTTGTGTATATGAGAGCCCAATGGGACACACTGACAATATTTTTTATTCCCTAATGCCAACTGTGTTGGTTTCTGCATTCATTGTTTTAGGAGTGGGTCACTGGCAGGTGGCGCGCCGGACAGCAGAGGAAACCAGGATCAAATTGCTCTTTGGCACAAGGTCCACCCAGATCAGATGGCAAGAGGAAGACCAACCGAGAGGAGACCTCCAGCATCTCAATGAGAAAACCCTAGACTGCAGACAACTGGTGAGTGCATAGTCTTGAGAGCAAGGGATAACTGAGCAATCTCCCTTATTGACATATTTCATCCCTGATGTCATTGCAGCATTGTATTTGGCGATTCCATGTACATCTGCGGCTAGTTCTCTATGTGTTTTGGAACATGACCTTCAGTGTACTGGCATCCACAATGTGGAATTATCCTTGCCTCAGAAATTGCACACCTTCCACAGATTTTTCAGTGGGGCTGGAGGTGCACTCATGCACACAAAACAACTGGAAGATAAATTATAGGGGTGAACTGAAGAAAAGTAAACTAAATTGCACAGACATGACCCATCTCATATCCCAATAGAACCAGGTTATGGAGTTAAATACTTACATGTGTTGGGAAAGCTTCACTCTTTCTAATCTGGCCATGCTAGTGCAGTTAGTGAAGAAGCATCGACATTTATTGGGAACTAGCTGTCCCCTGCCACGCATTGCTGTGGCTCATAAGAACATAAGAACATAAGAAGAGCCATGCTGAATCGGGCCTCAGCCCATCTAGTCCAGCATTCTGTGTCACACAGTGGCCCACTAGTTGTACACGGGGATCTCTAGCAGAAAGGAGGGCAGAACCCTCACCTGCTCCCGGCCAGTACCCGGGGAAAATCCTGCCTGCCTCCATCAACACAGAGGTGGCACTTGGATGTCCATTTCAGTAGCTACTGATTCCCTTGGTATCCATGAAAGTCTATGTATATTTGTTTTGTGTGTGTATATATGTATATATATGTGTGTGTGTGTATATTTGTGTATATGTGTATATATGTGGTTTTGCGCATGCATTATAATGTATTTTTTATTTTTTGGCTTTTAAAGTCTCTTTTACTGTGTTTTTTAGTGTTTTTATGAGTGATGGTCACTTGTTGGCCTGATAGGTGTCGTGTGTCCAAATTTGGTGTAAATTCTTTCAGTGGTTTTTGAGTTATGTTAATCCCACAAGCTAACATTACATTTTTATTTATATAGATAACTAGCCGAACCCTGCCACGCGTTGCTGTGTCCCAGTCTGGTGATCTGGAAAATAAATTAATGAGAAAGTGTTGGTTTCTAATATATGTAATTTCTTCATGGTTGGGGGTAAACATTATTTCTTGTTGTTTCTTTGTCAGTGTTGATATAGAAATTGGCTAGTTTGCCTACCCGGGAACATGCAACATACACTTGTCCTTCTTTAGGGTTCCCTTTCAAATCTATGATACTATATCTGTCATATAGGTCTCTGTGTGTGTATCATATCTATCTATCTATCTATATCTATAGCTGGATGGCTCTTTGTCAGGAGGGCTTAGATTATGTTTTCTTGCCCTAGTGAAGGGAGTTGGGCTGGATGGCCTTAAGGCATCATTTCTCAAACTGGGGGTTGGGACACCTGGGGTGGGGGTTGCAAGGGGGTGTCAGAAAGGTCGCCAAAGACCATCAGAAAACACAGTATTTTCTATTGGTCATGGGGGTTCTGTCTGGGAAGTTTGGCCCAATTTTATCATTGGTGGGGTTAAAATGCTCTTTGATTGTAGGTGAACTATAAATCCCAGTAACTACAACTCCCAACTGTCAAAGTCTATTTCCCCCAAACTCCATCTGTGTTTATATTTGGGCATATGGAATATTTGTGCCAAGTTTGGTCTTGATCCCTCATTGTATGAGTCCATTGTATGCTATCTGGGTGCAGGTGAACTACAAACTCAAGGTCAATGCCAACCAAACCCTTCTAGTGTTTTCTGTTGGTCATGGGAGTCCTATGTGCCAAGTTTGGTTCAATTCCATTGTTGGTGGAGTTCAGAATGCTCTTGATTGTAAGTTAACTATAAATCCCAGCAACTACAATTCCCAAATGACAAAATCAATTTTGATCATGACCCTGTTAGGATTACTGACCATTGGGGTAGCAGAGGTTTTTTTTGGTATTGGATGATGTAGATATTTTGGGCATGTAGACAATGATGCAAGCAGACTTCTTTTAAAGATAGCATGCTTTGTTTACTGATGACTGTGTATTTAAAGATTCAGGCACATTTCTTGCCAAGGGTTAAAAACTTCAGTAACGTTTCAAAGAGTGTATCTTGAACTTACAATTTTAACAGTTTCTTCATAAACTATTCTGCTTTATACAACTCTCTTTAATAAGAGTTTACTTCAAATAAAACACAAGCCTCAACAGTTTCTAACTTCCTAACAAGTTTCTGCACTCAAGCACATTCAAAAAACTCAGCACATTTCTCTAACATTCATTCTTCAACAGACATTCCCTAACTGTCATCCTGTTTAAACCTGAACATTCTAAACTGTCACTGAATTGGTCACGTGACCTGCAGCCCCTCCCACTGCTTTAGGTATATAGAGATAAGGAAACTGCAAATCAAATAAGACCTATACCTGAGGTTTAAAATGACACATTAATAAAACAGACAAATATCATGTAGAGGAGGCCTGAGAAGGTTGCTTCCTTCAACAACATTTGTACACAGAGCAATAGGGGATTTGTTTTTCATCTGCCTAGATCAATGCAACTCAGAGGGTTTTGGTCCACTTTTGTGGGGATCCTGTGCCTGCAAATGTGGACAGCCTCTTGCATTGCAGTGCATTGCAAGTTGAGGAAACTGTCATTATAGAGGGAGGGAGCAATGTCAAGCATGTTTTACCCACCTTGCCATATGTACACCCCCGCCCTCCTTCTGTGTCTTCTTATTTCCAGATTCAACTCCATCATGTGAAAATCCCTACAGATCTGTGCTCGGTGGACGTCAGCAACCAGAATTTTACTTCGGTGAGGGCTCGGGTTTGATGGATGAATTGACCTTTTTGGGTATCAGATGAAGTTGTAGCAGCACCAAGAAAATAAGCTGGGATGGTGACCATCTGAATGGCCCAGCAAGTACTAGCCTCCCCATTCAAAATCACAGAGATTGTAGGGTGGCATTTGGGGGTGCAGGGGGGTGGGGTTGGCCCTCCAAAGTCAGTGTGGGACACATTTTCATAATTTTAAGCCAATTTTAGGGCTACTGAGACCAAAAAAATCTATATTGTACCCAGAGATGGCTGCATGTGGCATTCAGGCCGCAGTTTTTGACTTCTCTGTATCGTTTCTACAGGCAAAAGAAGAGGACTTTGTGCAGTTTACTTCTGTTGCCTATATCAATGCCGCAGAGAACCTGCTGACCCTAGGTAAGGAATGCCCAATGCTTTGTTGGCTTATGCTTTGGTTGTTTTATAGTTTTATAGTTTCAATGTTTTAATCTATTGTCACATGTGTTGATTTGATATGTGATGTTTTATACATGTAAGGAATTGAATTTTGCCATTGATTGTGTTGTGAATTGCTTTGAGATCCCCCAGGAGTGAGAAAAGTGGTACCGTATATACTTGAATATAGGCCGAATTTTTCAACCCTTTTTTAAGGCTGAAAAAGCCCCCCTTGGCTTTGTTGGGATTTGTAAAAATCCAAGTAAAGAAAAAGAAATGAGTGTTTGGTTACTTGGGTATATTTGTGAGTAAATGGTTTGTGTTTCTGTACTTGTGTAAGAAAGTCCTAGACTGTGTATTTTTACAGCTAGGTGCAAGTTCTGAGTAACTAGGCCCACCTGGGCTAATTGGGTGGGTGGAGTCTTAGGGCTATAATTTCCCCATGTTGCTCATTGTCTATTCTGCTCATATCGGGAGCAAGAGAAGCTAAGTATGCTTCTGGATTTATGTGGCTCAAACTGGAGCAAGAAAAGCTGAATACGCTTCTGGTTTGCTTACAACGTTTTTGGGAGAGAGCTGGAAGAAGCAGCAGTGTATTATCTATATGATTCTGCTGTAAAAGGCTTCACTGTTTTGTTTGAACAGTAAGTAGCTTCTGGGCAGAAGAAGCCAGGCAAAGTTTTTGTTTGTATTTTGCCTTTGTCTACTGTTTCTGTTTTTGCCATTATTGAAGCTGAAGTTTAAGCAAGTTTTGTTGAAGCAAGTTGCTGAATGTTTTTGTTTAAAGTGGTCCAGCTGCATTAAGATCACTACAGACCAAAAGGTCATGAGTTCGAAGCCAGCCCGGGTCGGAGTGAGCTCCCGACCAAAATTGTGTCGCTTGTTGTCGACATTTGCAGCCCGAAAGACAGTTGCATCTGTCAAGTAGGAAATTTAGGTACCACTTTGTGTGGGAGGCTAATTTAACTGATTTACAAGGCCACAAAAATCTCCAGGAAGTATGCAAAGAATGAGGAAGCAACAGCTCCTCTGGTGGCCAGAAGCTGGAATGTTAAATAGTCTCTGAGTGTCTGTCTATGTATACATCCATATGCATCTTATATACATAGCCTGAAAGTAATTTCATACAATATTTTAAAATAATTTTGCCCATGAAACAAAGTTGGCATACCCCAAATCCTCATAAAGTATAAGTGTTATTTTTGCCGTCATCCAAGTGGGTGATTTTGGATTTTGGAATTCTGGATAAGAGATGTTCAACCTCTATATTGATCTATCTGACTGATATGTCTTTTCTTTTCTTTGAAAAAAAGATGTTTTTCGCACATTTCCTGAGCTACGGGAACTGGAACTTTCCTTGAACGGCTTGAGAAATCTTAAAGTCAACATTGGGGACTTCCCTCACTTGGAAGTAAGATCAAAAGTGACATTGAGAACTGAATGGGGCTTTCAGAGGACCTAAATAAAGCCTGCTTTGAGGAAAAAATGGATTTTGCCTGAGAGTTTTCCAGCTCTCTATATAGAATGATACCTTCTCTATTATAAATGCCCCCATTCTGCTGCGAGCCTCCGCCGCAGTTTGTTCCGAGGCTCAGAGCCATCCCGTGTGCTCAATTCCTATTCGTCCTGCTCCGCCGAGGCCGTGTGCGCTTCGGCCACTCAGCACAGCCCTCCCCCGCAGGACGGTGACGGGCCTCCTGCGCGTGGCCTCCCAGGGGGTGGGACAGGACGGGGGTTTGGTGGAAGCAGCGACGTCACGAGGGGGGAAGGGTGACAGTAAAATGACAATTAGAGTGTCATTTTGTGTCATTTTGGTTGGTGGTGTGCCCCAGGATTTTGTAAATGTAAAAAATGTGCCGCGGCTCAAAAAAGGTTGAAAATCACTGCTCTAGAGAAGGAGATTCCACCAGACTCCCAGGCAGAAGTATATTCCAATGTCAATTCACTCTTTACAATCAGAACGTTTTTCCTAATATTTGTGTACAATCTCTTTTCCTGCAGTTTGAATTTGCCAACTTAGGTTGCCCAAAGAGCATGGCTGTGAGGGTAGTGGTTGAAGCTACTCTAGGAATCCCAAACACCTGGAGGTCCAAAGCCCCTTGCCCTAGGCCAGCTGGAGTAAGGACTTCCCATCACACCACTCCAAGCAGATAGAATCTTTGCTGTATTATGTTTGTGTGTGTGTTGTTTTTCTATCTCCTTGCCCTGGAACTCTATGCCTTTTCTCCACTCCAGGTTTTGGACCTCTCCTACAACAACCTTTCTCCTGAGGATGTCCAAGTCTTGGGGCTTTTGTCCCACCTTAAAGTTCTCCATCTTACTGCCAATGGGCTGACTGCACTTCCACTTGACCTGGCTGTTCCTGAGAGGTAAAGAAAGCTACAGGGAAATGAAATTGATACTGCCGTAGTTAGGTTTTTGGATTTGGGAACTTCCCAACAAACTATGAAGCATTCTGAGTCCACGGCTCTCTCCTTCAGCTTGATCTATTTACAAAGTTGTTGTGAAGTTAGAGAGGAGAGTCCCATACTTACTTCTTTTATGTCCTTGGGGGTGAAAGACTAGAGAGAAATGACACTAATAGAATCATGTCGGAGGATTTAGAGATTCCTGGAGAGGTGTTCTCTCTAGGCCAGGGGTGCCCACACTTTTTCAGCATGTGAGGTACTTATAATAAAATAAAGTCAGAAAGATCTACCTACCTCCTCAAGGCTGGAGAGGGGAGGGGCGGGGCTTGGTGCGGTCTGGCTCCGCCCCCCTCTGGCTTCAGCTCTACCAGCAGCTTCTCCAGGCTGGAGGATGGCAGTGCAAAGCCAGCCTTGTGCTAGCTATGCCACCACTGGCTTGGCATTGCCATCCTCAAGCCTGGAGAAGCTGCTGGTAGAGCGGAAGCCAGAGGGGGCGGAGCCAGGATGCACCAAGCCCCTCCCCCTCCCCTCTGGCCTTGGAGCTCCCAGCAGCTTCTCCAGGCTTGAGGATGGCAATGCCTCTGAGTGTCTGTCTATGTATGTTGTGTGTCTATGGCATTGAATGTTTGCCATGTATGTGTACCAGGCCTGGGCAATCATGGTTCTAAATGGTTCTAAAGTACTTTCAAAACTAAAGTTCTGGTGGTGAACACTAGGTGGCGGTGGTGCTTTGCTTCTATAGTGTTACTAAAGTTCTGGTGGTGAGCATTTCACCACCAGGACTTTAGCAACGCTATAGAAACAAAGCACCAGCGCCACCTAGTTTTCACCCTCAGAATTTTAGTTTTGTAAGTACTTTAGAAACATTTAGAAGCATGATTTAACAGGCCTAATATGTACATTGTAATCCGCCCTGAGTCCCCTGCGGGGTAAGAAGGGCGAAATATAAATACTGTAAATAAATACTGTAAATAAAAAATAAAGTGACAAAAAGAACAAAACATACAGAACAATGCCATCTCTTCCACAGGCGGCCCGTCCCTGTAGCAAAACAATATGGTTGCACTATTTACAAGAACTAGGTTTCTGTAACACAAAGAAACAAATAGATAGTAGGTTTACATGCAACAGCCTTCACACTGGAGCTTTTTCACACAAATTGTCTCTCACACAGAGGTTTACCTTACACTCCTCAGAATGACACCAGCTTTGGCTCACTAAGAGGCTTCAGCCTACCCACTCTCTTCAGGACGACACTAGCTTTGGGCCACTGACTCTTAACAGGCTTCAGACTGACTCTTTCAGTGCTTGACTCACATCTTTGCAATTAAAAATATCTAGTTCAGGAGTGCCCACACTTTTTCAGCACATGAGCTACTTATAATAAAACCAAGTCAGAAAGATCTACCTACCTCCTCAAGGCTGGAGAGGGGAGGGGGTGAGGCGGGGCTTGGTGTGGCATGGCTCCGCCCCCCTCTGGCTTCCGCTCTACCAGCAGCTTCTCCAGACTTGAGGGTGGCAATGCCAAGCCAGTGGTGGCATAGCTAGCACAAGGCTGCCTTGGCATTGCCATCCTCATGCCTGGAGAAGGTGCTGGTAGAGCGAAGCCAGAGGGGGCGGAGCCAGGCCGCCAAGCCCCTCCCTCCCTCTGGCTTTGGAGCTCCCAGCAGCTTCTCCAGGCTTGAGGATGGCAGTGCCAAGTCTGACTTGTGCTAGCTATGCCACCACTGGCTTGGCATTGCCATCCTCAAGCCTGGAGTAGCTACTGGTAGTACGGAAGCCAGGGGGAATGGAGCCAAGTCGCACCAAGCCCCGCCCCGTCCCCTCTGGCTTTGGAGCTCCCAGCAGCTTCTCCAGGCTTGAGGATGGCAATGCCAAGCCAGTGGTGGCATAGCTAGCACAAGGCTGACTTGGCACTGCCATCCTCAAGCCTGGAGAAGCTGCTGGGCCTGCTCTAGGCCTTTCAGCATGACTTGTTCCAGTGGAAGTTGACCATAAAGTTAAAGTGTATGGTTGTTAGCCGCCTTGAAGTCCCTACAGGGAGAAATGCGGGACATAAATAAGGATGGTAACAACAATAACAATGTATTGTCGAAGGCTTTCATAGCCGGAATCACTAGGTTGTTGCAGGTTTTTTTGGGCTGTATGGCCATGTTCTAGAAGCATTCTCTCCTGACATTTCACCTGCATCTGTTTTGAATTTTCAGATAAGAGATGCTCAACCTGAGGAAGATAATTTATTTGTATTTTGTACCTTGTTTTTGTTGCTGAATTTCTTGATTTTGTTTTAAACCTTTAAAGTGTTTTGTATGTCTTTCGAGTGTGAAAGACCTTTGGGGAGTGATGGGTATAAATTGAAATAAATAAATAAAATTCTTTGTATATTTCTGTTTCCATGATTGCTGTGGCATTCCCCTTGTCTGCTGGGAGAATAATGACATCTGGATATGACTTGAGGTCTCTGATGGCTTGTCTTTCCTTCCTACTTGTGTTGCTGGGGGGAAGTTTTGCCTTTCTCAGGATCCTTGCTGTTTTCCCCCTCTTACTTCTCCTGCTTCTTCCTCGGGAAGATGACAAATTACTGATTCGACATTAGCAATGATGTTTTCTACTGGGATCCTGGTGGTGGTCACAGCAAAATTGCCTCCTTTAGCTAGTATGAATACTTGCTCTTCAGAGAGTTGTCTGTCTGTCAGTTTGATGATGGTCCGTAAGGTATCCAGTTCTGGTTTCAACTGTTGCTTTTGGCGTTTGTGGAATTTTTGTTTTTGTCTATTGGTGTGGAGAGCCATGTCTTTCTCCATTTTTCTCCATTTTTGTCCCAGTCCTGGGAAATCATCTTTTGATGTTGATATGTAGGTGCAACAGTTCCTTGTTTGCGAGTTCTTTGCGGGTGGTGTGAATTCTCTCTCATTAGAGATTGCGTTCCAGGCTGTCATAGATATGGTGAAGCCTGTGGTGTTTTAAAAACTCCCTTTGGCTGCAATAAATTGTGGGATAGTATCTCTGAAGATACTTGCCACAGATGCAGGTGAAACGTCAGGAGAGAATGCTTCTAAAACAGTGTTTCCCAACCAGTGTGCCGTGAGCGATCATCAGGTGTGCCGTGGGAAATTGGAACCTCTAATACCCTTTCTTCCCTCTCCTGCCAAACACTTTTTCTTCTCCACTCGGGCTCCCTTCTTCCCATCCTCGGTCTGCTTTGCCTCGCTTTGCTTACGCTGCCGCTTCAGCGGGAGGGGGGAGGGAGGAAGACGTGACTTGTGAGGGCGCTACTGCACAGACTCGCCCCACGTCTTCCTCCTTTCCCTCCACAGTGCTCTCTGGATATAGGTGAACTACAACTCCAAAACTCAAGGTCAATGCCCATCAAACTCTTATAGTATTTTCTCCTGGTTATGGTAGTTCTGTGTGGGAAGTTTGCTTCCATTCCATCATTGGTGGAGTTCGGAATGCTCTTTGATTGCGGGTGAACTATAACGCCCAGCTGTTGAGCAAGACCGTGTGTGTCTGCCATTCTTGCCAGGATATCTATGTTGTGTTCATCGAAACAGGCCCAGGTTTCACACTGAGTGTATAAATACATTTAAAAACATATTAACTATATGTATTACTGTGTTAGAGTGTCATTTTGGTTGGTGGTGTGCCCCAGGATTTTGTAAATGTAAAAAATGTGCCGCGGCTCAAAAAAGGTTGAAAAACACTGTTCTTGAACATGGACATACAGCCCGAAAAACCTACAACAACCCAACAATAACAATGATAATGATGATGTTGCACTGCAGAACTTACAGATTCCTAGGGAGAACATTTTAATCAAGTCTGTGAATCATCCAATCTCCAAACGTCAAGCCTACAAATATTGAAATGGATAGTAACAAATATTCTTGCTAGCCCTATTTTTATGCCGCTCTCCCCACTGCACAAATGAGCACCCACAGGGATTGTGGCCTTCAGCCTTGGCAGATTTCCTCAGCTCTGCTGTACACATTTCATTCTTTGTCCCTGGTTTCTACGGTTCCTTCACCCCATTGTAATTTCTTTAATGATATAGGAAATCATATAATATTTTCTCCTTCCATCAACAGTAAAGATTTTCCGAGGTTCCCAGCTCTGGAAGTCTTGCTCTTGGACGACAACCACCTTTCCCATCCAAATGTCTTCGTCAGTCTGGCCAACCTTCAAAAGTAAGGAAGAATGATGTATTATTGGGAAAACTAGTCCTGTGGCCATTCACTCCACACAGTTACAGATGAGATTCAACTGATCTCAGTCGTATTTGAAACTGTTTGTTATTAAAAAGTCAGAAAGACTTATCAAGAGAAAAGATAATGGCATGAGAGAGCCAGCATGGTGTAGTGGTTTGAGCACTGGACTGAGAGTGCATCAAGACCTTAGAATTAATGCAGTTTGACTTCACTTTCACTGCCATGACTTAGTGGGGCACCAGCACTCTTTGGTAGAAATGGACCTTGCAAAACTACAACTCCCATGATTCCAGGGCTGGAGTCATGGCAGTAATAGGGATGTCAAATTGCATTAATTCTACACTGTAACTGCAGCATGAAGACCCATGTTTGAATTCGTTTAGCCATGGAAATCACTGTGTGACCTCAGACAAAGTACGCTTTCTCAGCCTCAGAGGAAGGCAAAGGCAAACCTAGGAAGAAATCCTGTATAAAGGATTTTGCCTTCTTTATATAAAGAAGACTATATTAAAAACACAGGATAGGATTGTCTTAAGGTTGCCATAAGTCAGAAATGACTTGAAGGCTGTTGGGCAAGTGGGCTTATTAACAAAAGACCCTCCTCACAAATGCACAGCAGAGCAACTTAGCAGCAGCGCAAGCCAGCACTAGGCTAATTTAACTGATTTATGAGGCCATAAAAATCTCCAGGAAGTATGCAAAGAATGAGGAAACAACAGCTCCCCTGGTGGCCAGAAGCTGGAATGTTAAATAGCCTCTGAGTGTCTGCCTATATATGTTGTGTGTCTATGGCATCGAATGTTTGCCATGTATATGTACTAGGCCTGGGCAATCATGGTTCTAAATGGTTCTAAAGTACTTACAAAACTAAAGTTCTGGTGGTGAACACTAGGTGGCGCTGGTGCTTTGCTTCTATAGTGTTGCTAAAGTTCTGGTGGTGAGCATTTCAAGGATCTAGTTGTATACAAAGTTACCATATAGATAATTAATCAGTTATAAATGAGCCAGGCATCTGATACAGCAAGAAGAGCCTCTAAAGCAGGGGTGCTCATTAGGTAGATCGCGATCGACTGGTCGATCCCAGGACCGAAGGAGGTCGATGCCAGCTGGATGGGGCAGTTCTGAGGGGGCGGAGCCAGGCCGTGCAAAGCCCTGCCCCCTTCCCCCCGGCTTTAGCGCTTCCGCTGATTCTGGAGGGAAGAGGGAATGCCAAGGCAGTAGTGGCATAGATAGCCACTACTGGCTTGGCATCCCCCCCCCTTGCCTCCAGAAGCTGCGGAAACGCTAAGGCCAGATGGGAAGGGGGCGGAGCCAGGTCACGCAAAGCCCCGCCCTTTCCCCCTGCTCCGCCCTGGTAGATCTTTCAGACTTGGTTTTATTAGAAGTAGCTCGCATGCTGAAAAAGTGTGGGCACCCCTGCTCTAAAGATAAATTTGCTAGGTTTTCTGTATAGGTCCCAACTTCACCATGCTTCACAAATGTCTTTAGTTATGGGATTTTCAGGATGTATCTATACTGTAGAATTAAGTCCTGCTATGCTCCTGGAAGGGACCCCACAGAGAAATATGTATGGATAGCTTCCCCCTTTGCCCATAATTAGGTTTGGGATTGGAAAGTGTCTAGCACCCTACTGAAGGGATTCACTCAACCCCCCCCCCCCCCCCGCGCCACATCTGTGTCTCCTTAGCTTGAAGCAGTTAAATCTGGACAGAAACGGGATCAGAGAGGTGCCGTATCTTCACCAGGTAGAGAACGCCCGCTTCTCCATCCATCCGCTTTCGGCAAAGTCTGGCATCAGAGAAGGTCTGCGGAGCAGGAAAAAAGCCAGCAAACAACTCCATCAGGATAAGCCCTCAAAGCGGAGCATGACGCCGGACTATATCATTCTTGAGAACAGCAAGGATCCAGACAGAACGGGTGAGGCTGTGAAGAGTTTGTGGTTTCTGGTGTAAAGAACACAGCCTGGTTTTTCCTTCCAGCAAATACACTCAAAATGACTAAGAGAACACACAAGACAAAATATAGGGTTGCCTACCATGATCAGTATACATGTAAGAACAAATTATATGTAATCTGCTTATTTTTAATTCTGTTAATACTTAATTCTATTTTGATGTTCATATATTTTAGGTTCTAAATTGTTTTGTGTTTATTTTACTTCGAGTTTCTTATTTAGAGCTTCTAGGCAGGAAAAGCACAATCGAAGGGGTTGGAATGTATGTGTCCTGAGGTGTCTCCCAACTCTATGATGTTGGACGAGTAAGCTTATTAACTAAAGGCCCTCCTCATAAATGTATAGAAGAGTAACTTAGCAGCAGTAGCGTGACTCAACACCAGTAGCCCAAAGTGATAAAAAGACAAAAACACACAGACCAATGTTATCTCTTCTATAGGAGGCTTTACTTTGTCATAAAATAATATGGTTGCACTAGAACAAGTTTTCTATAATACAGAAGTTTCCCATCGTGGTCCCTGTGAATCGCACATATGGTATTTCCTGCGCCTGCGCAGACAGTTCGGAATCTTCTAGAAAACGTATTAGACACTTTTAAGTGGTAGCCTCGCCCACTCTTCCATTGAGAGTATATATAGCCAGTGGGTGGGACTACTGCTTCAGTTCCTTTCATCCGCCGCTCTCGCAACAGTTAGGACAGTGTTTCCCAACCACTGTGCCGCGGGACACTAGTGTGCCGTGAGCGATCACCTGGTGTGCCGCGGGAAAACCTCTCTTCCCCCCTTTCTCCCCCCTCCTGCCGAACTCCTGCTGCTGCTGCTTGCGGGAGGGGGGAGGAAGGGCCGGGGGGTGGCGAAGAAGGGGCTGGGGCACCGCCTCCTTCGGCCGTTTTCGTGTTTATGTGTACCAACTATTACTACATTTGGCATTGGCTGGACGTGATAGCCTTTCTAGTGACTGTGTAACAACTCTCCTGTTCACCAGTTATACACGAGGGACTCGTCTAATGCCCACCTGGGCATTATATATTGAAGGTGGAAGCCTCATTATTGTTCCATGAGGTGTATTGATGCATAATAACAGTACTAGTGGACTGCTTTGAAGCTATATGGACACATTTTTTCTAAACACAGAGAGAGACTGACAGCTGTTGAGCAAGACCTTCGTGTGAGTCTTTCTGCCATTCCTGCCATGATATCTATGTTGTGTTCATCGAAACAGGCCCAGGTTTCACACTGAGTGTATAAATACATTTAAAACATATTAACTATATGTATTACCCCGTTAGAGTGTCATTTTGTGTCATTTTGGTTGGTGGTGTGCCCCAGGATTTTGTAAATGTAAAAAGTGTGCTGCGGCTCAAAAAAGGTTGGGAAACACTGAGTTAGGGAATCTTTCTCTCATTTTTATTTGACTAGCATGTTTGGACTGTGTTTATTTTCTGTTTTTGCTTCACTATGGTAGCTTTGTACACACAGCAGCCTTTATACTGGAGTTTTACACATGAGGCTTTGCACATGAGACTTTCAGGCTGGGGTTTCCTCTCACCAAAGCTTCTCACATCAGGCCTTCTCACACTCAGCCTTCTCACAGATTAAGACCTACCTCACACTGTGAGGCCTTCTCACAGGCTGAGACCTTTCTCCCACTGAGACAAACTAACACAGAGGTCTACTAAGCTACAGGCACACCTGGTTATATAGAACAGCAGCTTCTGCAGAGTTATTGCATCCATTTAACCCTTTCAGCACTTGATCCACATTTTTGTAATTAAAAATATCTAGTTAATTTTTTTAATATTTCTGACCAATGAATCTATGAGTTTGTTTAACCTGAGCAGGGCAATGGATGTCCAATTCATGGGGTTCCCATAATTTGGAGCTGACTTAACAGCAATGAACAACAAAGAGATTAAATCAATTTAATTGTGTTGACTTTTCAAATTTATTTCTCTCTTCCAGAGGTTCTTTTTCCATCCTGGACTCCAGAACCACCAACAGAGGTAAAGAGTTCCTTTCAATCTGGTTATTACTAGCCATAGAGCACAATGCTTCAAGCCACTTTTTTTTGCAGCAGGCTCATTAAACTGAACGAGAACTCCTCTCGTATGTGGCAGTGGATTGAGAAAACTCCCTAAAGGTTGACCCCTTGGTTTTTAGGGAAGACATAGGTTTTTGACCATCCTCTTTAACACAATGGCTGGCATCATCCCATTAGTGACACCTGTGGATATAAGTTGCACTTCGCACGCAGAGTGACACTGCGGACCGTGTGCAGCTGGTATTGGTTGAAGCAGAACTCTTGCACTTTTTTTTTTACTTTCACAGTCCTCTTGTGACCCTAAACCTGGTGAATGTGGAGGGCTCACTATACAATTTCTGTACTAAATACCAATCAGGAAGATTTTAGATACTTTTTTTTTTGGCCTGGGCTTCCATTGCTGACTCCTCCATGCTCTTCTTTGCAGGAGCCTTCTCCTTCTCCTTCCCCGCAGCCAGATCCTGAGACTTCCTGCGTCGATGGAGATGCTGAGTTCACTTTTCCTTTGCCAGAACTGAGGTTCCTTAGTTTGGCGGACAATCAGGTGATCCGATCCTTCCTTTTGCGTTGTTTAAAAGTCAGGCTGATGTTTCAGAACCAGGACCAAAGGCCAGATGTCTGAAACAACAATACATATACGTTTGTATATGTATTGTTCCTAACAGCCGGTAGGCTGCTAGGAATTGTGGGAGTTGAAGTCCAAAATACCTGGAGGGCTGAAGTCTGCCCATTCCTGGTTTGGAAGGGACCTCAGAGGCCAACTTCTAGTGAGTACCCAACAGTTTTGGAATCATAGAATAATGGAGTTGGAAGAGACCACATGAGTCATCTAGTCCAGGGGAGGGCAATTATTTTTTTCCAAGGGGCCACACGAGAGCGAAATTTTTTTATGGAGGGCCGTACCTAAAGGCTTAATTACATTCTAATCTACATTATTTATTTATTTATTTATTTACTATATTTACTATATATTACACATAATTAATATTAACACATTACTCTATCAAGAAATATTCATATATTATTAGTATTAATATCATAATTATTATATTATAGTATATATAGACATTATAATATATTGAAATTATAATATAACATAACATATTATATTATTTATTATATTATTATTATAAAATTATCATAAAATAATAAAAACCACTAAAATAAAATGAAATGAAATAACAATGGGGGAGCTCCCACTGTTAGCCCCAGCTTCTGCCAACCCAGCAGTTCAAATAATGCAAATGTGAGGTCCTGCTTCTACAAGAAAGGAACATATACCACAGTGCATTCACATTAATAGACCCTGAGGAGGGACAGGCAATATTTGTTATTATTATTATTATTATTATTATTTCCAGACTTTTCCTATTGGCAACTCTCTTTTCCAAGTGGGTCATTCAGAATGCTTTGTGAATGCTTTGTGTCTGGCAAAAAAGGGAGGGAGGGAGCAAAATGCTTTCTCCTGTCCCTTGTTGCAGCTCCAGAAGAACTTCCGCAAGACGCCCCACCTCCCTGAGGGTCTCTGTGCGATACTGCCTGTGACCTCATCACACAGAGACCCTCAGGGAGGCGGGGCTTCCTGCGGAAGTTCTGCTGGAGCCGCAACGAGGGACAGGAGAAGGCATTTTGCTCCCTCCCTTTTTTGCCGGACACAAAGCATCACGTTGCTTTGTAGCTGCCCTTGCCTCCCTCTCTTCGGCAAGGAAGCCGCGGGCCGGATGGTATCACCCAGAGGGCCGGATCTGGCCCGCAGGCTGTAGGTTGCCCACCCCTGATCTAGTCCAATCCCCTGCCATGCAAGGAAAGCCGATCAAAGCACTTCCAAAGGAGCCTCCACAAGACTCTGAGGCAGAGAGTACTATAGTTTAACAGCTCTTCAGATTGTCAGGAAGTTTTTCCTCATCTTCAGGTGGAATCTCCTTTCCTGTCATTTGAAACCATGGCTTCATTGAGTCCTAGTTTCCAGGGCAGCAGAAAACCAGCTGGCTCCCTCTTTCTTATGACAGCCTTTCACATATTTAAACATGGCACTCATGTCTCCTCTCAACCTTCTTTTTGCATGTTTCTCTTCTGTGACCTACCAATTATTTCTCAGTTCTCTGAAATTGAGTTCTGTGTTTTGAATAATGTCTTATCTCTCATTATGGATCACAAAAGGAATAAGAGAACAGGCTTCTGGTATTTAAGATAAATTCATGTACGTATCTTATGGCTTTAGCGATCTCCCTTGTCTTGTGGGGTCCCTCAGGGAGTCATCCTTTCCTCTTTGTTATTTAACATCTATATGCGACCACTCGCTCAGCTGGTACGTAGCTTTGGGCTTGAGTGTCACCAGTACGCTGATGACACTCAGCTCATTCTGAGGATGGAGGGCCGGCCGGAATCTGTACCCAATAATTTTCATCTATGCCTTGAAACAGTTACTGGATGGCTGCGAGCCAGTAGGTTGAAGGTGAATCCGGCGAAGACTGAGATCCTTTGGCTGGGCCGTCCGGGCGATAGGGAAATCCAACTGCCGACCCTGGATGGCAAGGCATTACGCCCGTCATCATCATCAGTAAAAAGCCTGGGTGTCCACTTGGACCCTCTGCTGTCAATGGAGACTCAAATCTCCAATGTCAGCAGAATCGCATTCTTCCATCTGCGACAGGCAAAGCGTCTGGCTCCCTATCTCTCACAGAACGATCTGGCCACAGTAAACCAAGCCACGGTAATCTCAAGACTTGACTACTGTAACGCTCTTTACATTGGCCTACCCTTGAATGTGATCCAGAAACTCAAGCTAGTTCAGAATGCTGCAGCCCAACTGCTTGCAGGGAAACCCGCGAGCTGCTGTATAACACCTATACTGCAGAACCTGCACTGGCTACCATTTGAATACCAGATCACTTTCAAGGTGTTAGTTCTTACTTTTAAGGCCTTGTATGGTCTGGGGTCAGTGTACCTACGGGATCGCCTGATTCCATATAACCCTCCGAGATCACTTCGTTCAGAAGACCAGAATCTTCTACACATCCCTAGTGTGAAGTCTTTCCACCTGACTTCGACAAGGTGCAGGGCATTTTCAATCATTGCCCCAGCTCTTTGGAATATGTTGCCACCGGAAATGTGGGCTCTCCGAAATTTGGTCACCTTCCGGAGAGCCTGCAAGACACACTTGTTTAGAGAGGCCTTCGAAAGCTTGTGATTTTAGCTGCGTTTTTATTTGCTGTTTTACCTACTATTATATGTATGTTTTGCCCATTGTTTGCTTTATTGAATTATGTTGTAAACCGCCCCGAGCCCCTGAGAGTGGCGGTGTACAAGTCCAAATAAATAAATAAAAAATATATGCCTAGATTACATCCCACTTAATGTATTTCAGGACATGCTACCTGCCTTTGAAAACTGTCTTAAAATTTCAGCAGGTCTAAACAACTTCATGAGTGCTAGATACAAGATACCTATAACTCCCCTGTTGAAGTAGCTTCGTGGAATCATAGAATTGGAAGAGACCCCACCCCTCCCATGGGCCATCTTGTCCAACCCCTTATTTATTTATTTATTTGCAGTATTTATATTCCGCTCTTCACACCTCGAAGGGGACTTGGAGCAGATCACAGAACACATGCACGGCAAACATTCAGTGCCGTTAAACAGACAGGACAGGCAACATATAGAAAAGGATATGTTGGCATTTTTCCCAACACTGGCGTGTTGTAGGTTCTGCTTGATTCTGTGCAGTCAGTTCCATCTTCTATGTTGACGAGCCTTTGATCACAGACTTCCTTTCTTTGATCGCCAGCATTTTCTGGTACTTACTTTCATACGGTGCCGTAAAATCCCCCCCCCCCTAATTTCGCTACTCACAGCTGTTTTTGAACTGCTTCGGTGGACAGTTAGCTGGGCTGAAGTTCAGGTACCCACCCCGACCTGGGCTTCAAACTGCCAACCTTTTGATCGGTGTGATCTATTGCTGCTGGTGACAAACCAGCTGTGCTAAAGCCCGGCCCCTTGCCACACAGAGATACACAATCCAAGTCCTCCTGACAGATGCCCACCCAGCCTCTTGTTTACTAATTCAAAAACACGGGGAGTGCTTTGATTGTGTGTCCCTATCTGGCCAAAGGGGGTCCAACTCCATTTTTCTGCCGTGATCAGTTCAGGTTGTGCAATGCAGAAACAGCTCCCCTGACAAAATGACATTATAGTTTCCAATATAATCTCTCTAGTGAATTAAGGAGATCTAGGTCTTAGTGAATCGTTGTAGCTAGCCGTAGATATTGTAAGAGGCTTTGGGTTCCATTTGGGAGAAAGACGTGATGTAAATTGAATAAATGGCACCTATGTTTCCTTTCTTAGCCATTGAACTAAAATATTTTCTAAAATAAGTCAGTGACTTTTTGAATGAAACACAGGTTTTTGGATAAAAAATCATTTTATTTTTCAACGTAGTCTCCTTTGAGCTCTATACACTTTGTCCAACGTTTCTCCAATTTTTTTATTCTTTCCAAAAATAAGATTTGTTGAGGTCATCAAAATAGGTATTTGTTTGTAAGATGATTTCATCGTTGGAGTCAAATCTCTTTCCGTCGAGCCATTTCTTCAGGTTTGGAAACAAGATAGTCATTCCGGGCTAAATACGGAGAATAGGGCGGATGAGGGAGCAATTTGTATCCCAATTCATGGATTGTTGCCATGGAAACTGCACATGTGTGCACCCTTGCATTGTCCTGGTGCAAAAGAACTTTTTTCTTGGCCAAATGCGGTCGTTTCCCCCCCCAAATCCTCATTAAATCGACCCAATAAGTTGGCATAATATTCGCCATTGATTGTTTTACCCTTTTGAAGGTAGTCAATGTGGATTATACTGCGTTCATCCCAAAAAACGGTCGCCATGACTTTATTGGTCGACAAACCCACCTTGGCCTTCTTTGGCGCTGATTCACCCCGAGAAGCCGGGAAATTCAAAAAGTCACTGACTTATTGACCCACTGTTTTGACTGCTGTTTGTTCTCTGGTGTGTTGTTGTGGATCCACATTTCGTCCACGGTTACAAAACAGCACATAAACTCTTCCATATTGCGGTTGAACAACGCCAAACACTCCTGCGAAATTGTCACATGATTGCATTTGTGGGCGATTGTGAGCAAACGCGGCGCCCATCTTGCAAAAAGCGTTCTCATACCCAAGTGATCATTTAAAATTGAAACCACTGAGCCATGTGAGATGCCTATGGATTCCACAATCTCTCGCACTTTCAATCTTCAATTGGCCAACATCATATTGTGAATTTTTTCAATTGTTTAGAGTGTAGAGACCTCAACTGGGTGTCCAGAACGTTCGGCATCTTCCGTGCTTGTACGGCCACAACGAAATTCAGTAAACCACTTTTTTACCATTGAAATTGATGATGCAGAGTCCCCATAGTATTTATCAAGCTTAGCCTTGGTTTGAGTGATGGTTTTCTTTTGCAAAAAATAATGCCTAATGAGCACACGAAATTCACTTTTTCCCATTTTCTCCTCAAATCATGTGGTAGTCTGCTATCAATGGCTGTCAAACACAAACTAAATGATGCAGCTTGTTCAAATTTTGACAGGAGTCAACTGACAGATGCCTGTTGACAGGAGCAGTGTTGCCCTTTCAGTTAAGAGACGGGAAATTCAAAAAGTCACCGACTTATTGACCCACCCTTGTATTTACCAAATGGACTTACATTAAATTCTTTTGGACTGTCATTTGAAGTTTTGATGTGGTTCAGATGCAGGCTCAGCTCCACTGGGAGGGTTAGACTTAAGTGTGATGCCAGGCTACTGTGCACACTTGGTTCCACAACTGTTCCTCGTGATCACATGGAAAGCTTTGAATGTGCTGCTGTAATTTGTTTTGCAGGTCGAACATGAGGAGGACCTCTTAGCCGTGGCTCTCTTCCCGTCTCTGGCAGAACTGACCTTCCATGGGAATCCTTTCACCACTTCACGCAGCGGTAGAGTCTGGAAACCTTAGGGATAGCTTAACTTGGACAACTCTAAAATTGCGGCATCAGGATTATCAGATTTATTGCTTGGGTTCCTGGAATCTGGGGAGTTTGGGGAGTCTTTTTGAAATCCCAGTTATCACTGAATGCTAGCCTATGTGGGAACTTGGTAAAAAAATCACTGAATATTGTTCTGAATTTCTTTTTTTATTATTATTTTGGGGTGGAGGTAGGGGTTTTTAGCAGCTGTAAGTAGGGCAAGGGGCCACATGCAATCTATGGGATGGGCTTTCCTTACCCCTGAGGCAGTGTTTCCCAACCAGTGCGCCGGGGCACACTAGTGTGCCGTGAGCGATCATCAGGTGTGCCATGGGAAATTGGAACCTCCAATACCCTTTCTTCCACCTCCTGCCGAACACTTTTTCTTCTCCACTCGGGCTCCCTTCTTCCCAGCCTCGCTTCTGCTGCCATTTTTATCTGAGGGGGCAGCATGAGCGTGTTCAGGAGGGCAGGGGGAAGGGAGGAAGACGTGACCCGTGCGGGCGCTACTGCGCAGACTTGCCCCACGTCTTCCTCCCTCCCCCCTCCCTTCCTGAGCAAAGCGAGGCTGGAAAGAAGGGAGCCGAAGTGGAGAAGAAAAAGTGTTTGGCAGGAGAGGGAAGAAAGGGTTGCGAAGGGGAAGGGGGAGGAAGAGGTCTCTGTCGAAAGCTGGCATGGGCAAACTTAGACCTTCCAGGTGCTTTGGACTCCAACTCCCACCATTCCTAGCAGCCTCAGGCTCTTTCCCTTTTCCCCCACAGCCACTTAAGCAGGAAAGGGCCTCAGGCTGTTAGGAATGGTGGGAGCTGAAGTCCAAAGCACCCAGAGGGCTGAAGTTTTCCCATGCCTGTTTTAGGGACCTTAAAGTGGTGAGCCTCCTTCCAACATTGTGATTCTGAGAGAGAGAAACTGACAGCTGTTGAGCAAGACCTTCGTGTGTGTCTTTCTGCCATTCCTGCCAGGATATCTATGTTGTGTTCATCGAAACAGGCCCAGGTTTCACACTGAGTGTATAAATACATTTAAAAACATATTAACTATATGTATTACTGTGTTAGAGTGTCATTTTGTGTCATTTTGGTTGGTGGTGTGCCCCAGGATTTTGTAAATGTAAAAAATGTGCCGCGGCTCAAAAAAGGTTGAAAAACACTGCCCTAAGGTATCTAAATGTAATTGATTCAATAGTTCTGTTGACTTAAGGTTCTATTCACTGGAGGAAATGAACTTGTGTAGCATCATATATGTTATGTGTGTTATTTATCCCAACCACGACAATTTCAGAGTTTTCTCAGGCAGGGAATATACCTGCCTGAGAAAACAAGCCCTATTTTTTTTTTAATTTTTAAATTTATTTATTTACAGTATTTCTATTCCGCCCTTCTCACCTCGCAGGGGACTCAGAGTGGATTACAAGGCACATATACATGGCAAACATTAAATGCCATTTAGACATACAACATAGACAGACATAGAGGCAATTTAACATTTCAGCTTTTTCCAGCTTCATGGGGGTATGCTCACCATCCAGCTTAATGAGGGTATGCTGCTTCACCATACACTTGTGACACCGGGTCCTTTGATGGAGTACTTCCTCATTCTTCTTCACACTGCTGGAAGGTTTTATGGCATCATAAATTAGTTAAATGAGCCTCCCCGCATAAAGCGCTACCTAAATTTCCTACTTGAAAGATGCAACTGTCTTTTGGGCTGTATAGGTCAACAGCAAGCTAGACTATTAATGTAGCTTACTCTGACCTGGGCCGGCTTCGAACTCAAGACCTCTCGGTCAGTGGTGATTTAATGCAGCTGATTACTAACTAGCTGTGCCACAGCCTGGTCCTTTTTATAAAAACGAGCAGGTTTCTAGCCCTTATGGTCACCAGGGCTGGTTTCAAAGTAACTGCTGGAACTGTGTGGTATGTGTGTGTTTACATGTGCAGAAATCTGGCCAAGTTAAGCCAAGAAGTGGAAAACTGATCTTCTGGCGGCTGACATCATTTCCATTCCCTCTTTCCCTTTTCCAGGTGACCCTCCTTTACTCACCAGTTTCCTTCAGAACAAACTGGGCATTAAACTGGTCCGGAAGAAAATTTCCAAGCTGGAGAAGCCGCGGATCTTTATACCCATCAAAGCCAACCGGACGGTAGCTCTGACCACTCCTAAATAAATAACTGGACAGGACATGGTCCCACTGTCTGAGAGGGTGGAAGAGGAGGGCTGCGTTTGCCCAGTTGCTCTTTTCATGCTGATGGGGATTCTGGGAGTGAATTGTAGTCCAAAGTTTCTCAAGCTCCAGAAATGGGTAACATTTCACCCAAGAAGAGAGAGGACCGGATCACACTGAGAAGGGGTGGGAAAAGAGAAATCCCATTACTTTATGTGCCATGCAGACTGCACTTTTGTGCTTATCAGCTCCATTGATTTTGGTGCAATTTCCCAGCAAATTTTGCCCTAACAATCACTCCCAACGCCCTTCAAATGTGCCATGAAAACACCACCCTGCAGCCTTAGAATCCATCCATCCCAGTTCCTGCTTTTTCTTCCTCTGCATCTTAGTTAAAATGGTGACAGAAAGTTACATGATTTCTCTTGCAGGGAAAAAAAAGATACAGTGTTCCCTCGCTACTTCGTGGTTTGCTTTCCACAATCTCGCTGTGTCGCGGTTCTTTATATATATTTTTATATATATATATATATATATATAAAATCTATTATATAAATGGGTTCACGTCATGTGATGTATACCTCAAACAAAGAAACCTTACTACGCAGAAAAACAATACTTGCCAACAGAAATAGGCCTCAAGCAAGGTACGTTTGTAGCAAAGAAACTTTCCCCCCCAAAACCTAAAAGGCCCCCAAAACAACGAGTAAAAATAAAACTACATTTACCAGCATCCTCCGGGGCAGCCAAAGACTCACCCAGCCTCTACATTCTGAACAACATGATTGGCTGCCAATAAGGGCGGATTTGCATAACTGCTGCACTAGCCAGCCAACATGAAAATTCCGATCCTTAATAAACTGCCAAAACAAAATAAGGAAAAGGCCTCAGCCAATCCCCAACACAAACACCCAAATCACTTCCAACCGAAAATTTACACCCCAAAAACACAGACCACGCCCAAAATTGACAGTAAGGCTTCATTAACTTGATTTCCCTAACTAGCCCTCACTTACTGGGAAGCTGTTTATGCTCTAAATTGACAGTAATACTTCATTAACTTGATTTCCCTAACTAGGCCTCACTTACTGGGAAGCTGTTTACGCTCTGAATTGACAGTAAGGCTTCATTAACTTGATTCTCCCGACTAGGCCTCAGCTCATTGCACATTGTGTATGGCCTTAATTGACAGTAAGGCTTCATTAACTTGCTGTTCCTAACTAGGCCTCAGCTCATGGGACATTGTGTATGGCCTGAATTTACAGTAACCTACCTTGGCACACGGAGCCCCGACCATGCATGATGGGACTTGAAGTACCACCATGGAAAATGGGATTTGTAGTACTTCAAAACCCATCATTCCCCACAGACCACTGTGGCCCAGAACCAAGACCAATAAAGACCCAACTTGGCACACCATGCGCCCCATGACTCACACTCCATCCAACTGCAGTTTAGAGGAGGGCACACCGTGGATGATGGGACTTTCTCGCATCTCCTAAAAAGGGCACAGCAATGCGTGCCGGGTACAGCTAGTATATATATATATATATGCCAATGCGCTCTGGATGCAGATCTGGCGGCGGCAGTGGCGATGTAGGCTCAGCCTCCTCGCCCTCTTTACCTTCCTTCTCCTCGGCACCTCCTTTCCTGCCAATTGAGTGAGTGACAGAGAAAGAGAGAGGGGCACCTTGTCGCCGCTTGGGCCCCGCGACACCGGCGGCAAGAGGCCCAAGCAGCGATGAAGTTCCTCACTCACTCATTCACTCTCACTCAACCAAATGGCTCTTCTTTTTCCCTCCGGGGGCATCTTTTCTTACCTCCTTGCCCACTTTACCTTCCTCTGGGCGCCACAGCTGCTGCTGCTGCTCCAGAAGCGGCGGAGGAGGCACCTCCTCTGCCAGGACGATCGACTTCTGGAGCGATTGAGGAGGCGGTGGAGGCATTGTGGGGCCCAAGAGGCCCAGGCAGCGACAAGGTGCCTTTCTCAGTCTCCACAACACCTGGAGGAGGAAGGTAAAGAGGGCAAGGAGTGAGCGGGCGCCCTTACTTTGCAGAATTTCACTTATCATGTGTGGTCCTGGAATGTAACACCCGCAATAAGTGAGGGAACACTGTAGTGTGTGAGGGTCTGTGGCTGCTGTTTTGCATGGTTCAGTGTAACCTGGTAGGTCGGCATGCAGAGCTATGCCACACTGTGTCATTGACCATCCCTTAGACCAGGCGTGCACAACCTGAGAGATGTGAAGGGTCAATATAATTCTGCATTTATTTATTTATTTATTTATTTATTTACTTCATTTATATTCTGCTCTTCTCACCCTGAAGGGGACTCAGAGCGGATTACAGTACATATACATTGCAGACAATCCCTGCAGTTTTTAACATATATACATATATTGACGAACATATACGAACAAAGACGTACAAAGAGACAATTTTTCTGGTAAACTTGTGACAGACTTCTGGCCACCAGGGGGAGCTCACGCACTCCTCTCTCAGCTTTTTCCAGCTTCCCTTGTTGTTCTTCCGCATTCCATTCAGCGATTCCTGGAGTTATTAATGGGCTCATAAATCAGTCAAAATTTGCCTCCCCACTTAATGTGGTACCTTTATCTCCTACTTGACAAATGAACTGTCTTTCGGGCTGCAAAGGTCGACAGCAGGCTACACTTAAGGTCGGGCACCCACCCTGACCCGGGCAGGCCTCGAACTCATGACCTACAGGTCAGAGAGATCTTATGCAGCTGACACTTAGCTAGCTGTGCCACTTCCCGGTGCACTGCATTAATTCGACCATGTTTATGCACTTGGGGAGAATCAAGACTTTCACAATGTTTATTTTCCTTTGTAATGATATAATAAAGATTCATTTCTAGACTGCTCTCTCCCCCCGAGGGGACTCAGGACAGTTTACACACAGAAAAAAAGGCAAAAATTCAATGCCCTATGCAAATACAAACACATCAAAACTTCAGAATAATGTATAATAATAGCAAGATACTTATAAATTCAAAATAATTCAATAAGACATAATAATGCTAATAACATTTATTATTATTATTTATTTATTTCAAATTTATACCCCGCAACCATCTCCCCAAGGAACTCGGTGCGGCTTACATGAGGCCAAGCCCAATAACACATAATAACAACACAACAGCAATTATAAAACAATACCATCAATAAAACTCAAACATAAGCAATAACATACAATTTAAAACCATTTAAATTGTGTGAGTATTAAAATTTTAAAATAAATATACACGGGATGCAGACAGAGGTAGATTGTATATAACAGGAAGGTTTCAAGGACAATGTGGGGCAGACACCCAACCTGTAATTAAAGTGCTTCTGAGGACATTTGGAGGAAAACCACATTCAAAGCACCCCCGACAAAAGGCCACCCAGCCTCTGATTAAAAGCCTCCAAAGAAGGAAACTCCACCACACTCCAGGGCAGAGATTTCCACTGTGGAATAACTTTTCTCACAGTTAGGAAGTTCTTCCTCATGTTCAGGTGGAATCTCCTTTCCTGTAGTTTGAAGCCATTGCTCCATTGCGTCCTAGTCTCCAGGGCAGCAGAAAACAAGCTCGCTCCCTCCTCCCTGACTTCCCCTCACATATTTATACATGGCCCGCATCATGCCTCCTCTCAAATTTCTCTTTTGCAGACTAAACATGCCCAGCTCTTTAAGCCGCTCCTCATAGGACTTTTCTCTTGATCCTTTGAGTCACCCACCTCTGGACACATTCTAGAGTCAACATCTCCCTTCAGTTGCGGTGCCCAGAATTGGATATAGTATTCGAGGTGTGGTCTGATCAAGACAGAATGCTGTTTGGTAACTTCTGTCCCTCATTGCTCTATAGATAAGTGTTGGTGCTTCTTTCAATAACACACAAAAACAAAGCCCAATAAAAGCCATTTATGTTTAGGATTTTACTAGATCTTAGTGCTGAAATATGCAACTAAGGGTTATTTCTGCACCTGATGTTGTTCTGTTCGCGCTCTGAATCCAGTCTTCATGTTTCTTCTTCCTATCTGTTGCAGGTGAAATCGCAGCTCCCCAAAGTCAAAAAGCGTCCGCTGATGATAGACGCACCGCTTGAAACCACCTTCTGGCAGCTGTGGACTGGGGCGGACTTGGATCCCCAGAAATTACATCCTGGGAGGCCCACGCCTCTTCCATCCATCAAGTCCATAGGGAGTGAGCGTCCGATCCTCTTAATGCTCAAGCCGGAAGAAAGATCCGTACCTTATTCTGTGAGCAGTTCTTTCACCTCAGCCAGTATCTCTGATCTCCCGTCCTCGACTGACCAGCAAGAGTTAGAGACCACCGCTGGTGAAGTCTCTTCACTGGACAACTTTCTGTTTTCAAATGTCAGTAGGGTCCGGGTCCAGTCTCCTCTCCCGCGGGGTTCTGTATTAGAGGAAGAGCACCAAAGGGAGCTTGAAGCACGGATTCATAGGTATTTGAGCGAACAGCATCTGAGAGATCTTCCTGGCCCTCCTAGTCCGATCCCGCCTGCTGAAAGGAATGTCTCGCAGAGAACTCCACCTGCTTCGGCAGGACCGGATCAAGTAGAGCCCATTCTACCCCCTCATTTGCCTTTACAAGAACAGGATCTGGCTGAACCGGCCTTGATGTCTGGGTCGTACACAACACAGAGGGATCCTTCTGAGATTGTCCCACCAGTGACTTCCGAGGTAGAGCATCTACCACCGGTTCCACCGCTGAAGTCCCCTTTGCCAGAAGAGTCCCTTTCAGAGCCGGTTCCGCCAGTGGAAACTTCGGCAGTGGAGGAAGAAATGCCCAAGTCTTCTTCTGCCTCAGGGAAAGAGAACCTGTCCAAGGCCTTCCCTTCAGCTGAGTCTCTCATGCTAGTAGATGATCAGCTGGGATCCATTCCACCTGCCAGCTCAAGCCCTCTAGGACTGGATTGGTTAGAATGTGCTTCACCCTGTGGATCACTTACAGGAGACTTACCTGAGGCTCTCTCTCCAGATGCTCCTCATAGAGGTGAACTATCTCCTTCACACATCTCAGCCTTGCCAAGCCAAGATCTCTTGGTTCCAGACTCTCTAGTTACTCAACCCATGGAGGAACCCAATGTGGCCCCAAGTGACTCTCTTAGAGGGGAAGAGGACATGATGGGGTCTCTCCCACCTTCAGCTGAACATGATCTTCCAGAGGAACAAACCAAACAGAACCAAGAGTCTGAAGCAGAGATGAGCTCAGCCTCTGGATCACAGGGAGAAGGCCTTCAGCCACTCGAAACGCCTCGCTTGCAAAAAATTTCATCCGGATCCCTTTTGCCTTCCCGGTCGTCTTCCAGAGAGCTTTACGAGTTATTTACCCAAGCCCACTTAGCCGCCGCTCCTTCAGGGATCGTCACCGAATTTTCCAGTGCAATGTGTAGTCCTGGTGAGGAATCTCCAGGGGAAGGGGAATCGGGATCTTTCTTCATGACCCAGGTATGTGAATGTTGGAAAGACGTCACAGAACTCTGTGCTAGAGCCTTCCTCGGAAAAATACTGAAACACAAATACTGGGGTGTAGGTTTTGATGCAGGGAGTGAGGATAGTATATCCCACAGCTGGGGGCCCACAGCAAAAGACATATACTGTGCCATTGGGGCTGCCTTCAGAGCTAGGCATTGCCACCCTACAAGGATTGTAGCTGCTATTTTTGTCAATCAGAACTGGGCCTGCTAAGAGAGCCTTCCTTTGTGTTTCCCCATGTAATGTATAGAATAACTTTGTAATTTTATTCAGGAAATAGTCACTTGACATAATTATTTTTAGTACTGATGGGTTTATAGTTACACAATTTATTTAAGTGGTTCTGCATTTACACAAGCTATTGTTCTATTCATTAAACATTCATTTTCCCAGGAGTTCTCTTCTTCCTCCATCCCTTCACATTCTTTCCCCTTTCTTATCACTTGATTTCATGGCCGGGGATGGTGTGCTGTGTTGGGACTTGTAGGGAGATTTTTTTGGGGGGTAAAAACACATCTTGTTCCTGGTTCGGTTCTGCAGGTGGATGAGGGCCCCACGATTAAAAAGAAGTCAATCAAGTCACAGAGGGAAAGGAAGACGAGAACATCATTGAAGGTGCCTGAGAAATACAGGGGTTACGAGGAACTGCTCGGAGGGGACCCCGGGCCAGATTTCGTGGAACCACTGGGTGAGTTGCTCTGTTCTTTTGCAGCACTCGTTCCTTGCCACAAATGAATGACTGTTGTGGTGATGTCTCCATGGCACAACTTTTGATAGCCATGCTGAGAAGATATTGATCTCTAAACAAGATGTGCATGAACATGGTGCAGGTCTTTTTTCCCTCCTTTTAGCAGTTTGCTAAGATTTAACAACTGTTCAGTTTCTCATTTCTGTCAAATTGCACATCAACTTGTGAACGTTTCCAACAACTCCTTGAAAATTCATATGGGTTTAAAATAAAAATCACAGCAAAACTCTTTGTATAACAGGAAAAGGGATAGTCAGATATTCCAAAACTGGAATGGGGTGGGGGAGTACACATAGAATATAACTCCAGAGAAATGCTGTTAAATATTTAGATGACTGCATTAAGAAATTATTATTATTATTATTATTATTATTATTATTAGACATACATCAAGATTAGTACACAGCAAACAAGATCATTCTGCTGGCTGTTGTATGAAAATCTCACATTGGACACTTCTCAAGTGTCTAGGAATGTGTGATGTATCAGCGAATAATGCGTGCAGATCCCAGTTAGGTGGCCTTTTGCAGCTGACAGGTGGTGACTATGTCAGCGCCGATTGTGTTTAAGTGCAGGCCAAGGTCTTGAGGCACTGCACCCAGTGTGCCGATCACCACTGGGACCCCCTTGACTGGCTTGTGCCAGAGTCTTTGCAGTTCGATCTTTAAATCCTCATATCGTGTCAGCTTTTCCAGTTCTTTCTCTTCAATTCTGCTGTCACCTGGGATTGCGACGTCAACAATCCATACTTGGTTTATTAACATGATCGTGAGGTCAGGAGTATTTTGCTCCAAAACTCTTGTCAGTCTGAATTCGGAAGTCCCAGAACAGTTTGACGTGTTCATTTTCTGTAACTTTTTCAAGCTTGTGATCCCACCAGTTCTTTATCGCAGGCAGATGGTATTTGTGGCACAGGTTCCAATGAATCATCTGAGCAATGGTGTTATGCCTCTGCTTGGAGTCTGTTTGCGCGATCTTCTTGCAGTAGCTGAGGATGTGATCTATTGTTTCATCTGCTTCTTTGCAGAATCTACTTATAATAATAATTATCAATATCCTAATAATATCCAAATAAGGGATTCAAAGTAGCTTACACTCAAAGAATCATAGAATCCTAGAGTTGGAAGAGACCTGGCGATCCAATCCAACCCCATCTTGCCAAGAAGCAGGAAAATCGCATTCAAAGCGACAGATGGCCATCCAGCCTGTTTCAAAGCTTCCAAAGAAGGAACCTCCACCACACTCCCTCCAGGGCAGAGAATTCCACTGCTGAACAGCTCTCACAGTCAGGAAGTTCTTCCTCATGTTCAGATGGAATCTCCTTTCTTTCCTATAGTTTGGAGCCATTGGTCCATTGCCTCCTAGTCTCCAGAGCAGCAGAAAACAAGCCTGCTTCCTCCTCCCTATGACTTCCCCTCCCATCCTCATCCATGGCCCTCATCCTGTCTCCTCTCAACCTTTTCTCTAGTGTACTTGAGGGACCGTCTACTCCCATATGTTCCCCAGAGATCGCTTCGATCAGAGGATCATAACCTCTTACAGATTCCATCTCTTCGAAATATCCATCTGTCTTCAACAAGACAAAGAGCATTCTCTGTAGTCGCACCGAGTCTATGGAACTCCCTGCCACCTGAAGTCTGGGCAATTACTGATTTGCAGGCCTTTCGGAAAGCATGTAAAACAGCTCTCTTCCATCAGACATTTAACCAGTAACCACATCGGTGGAGCATACATTATTAATCTGTTTTTAAACTGTTCATGATGTTACTGTATTCTGATTTGTTTTCTAATTGTTTATTGGTTAATATACTGTAAACCGTCCTGAGCCACCTCGGGAGGACGGTATACAAATCGAAACAATAAGTAAATAAATAAATAAATAAAATTAGGGTTTACTTGGTTAATGTCAAAGTCGATTAATTTCTCTTACTCCTCTTATTTTGTTTTTTTAAAAAACAAAAACAAAACAGGCATACAGCACAATGTCCAAGAACTAGAGAAGGCCCTCCGCTACCATCGGGTCTTCCGCGATGGCAAAGCCAGGCTGGACAGCTTCCAGAAGCCCTACGTCCCAGCAGAGAAGAAGGTCAGTTGGGTCTAGAGAGATCTTTGCCTCTAACGCAGGCATGAGCCAACTTCGGCCTTCCCTTCAGGTGTTTTGGACTCCAATTCCCACAAGTAATTGTGGGAGTTGGAGTCCAAAACACCTGGAGGGAAGGCTGAAGTTGACCCGTGCCTGCTCTAAAGCAATTCACCTACTCCTCTAACATGGTCATGTTGTCCAACACCACTTCCCTTTTGTCTATTCAGCATACAATTTCTATTACCTGATCACACCTCTTTACACCGAGATAATTGAGGTTGCTATTTGCCATCAATTTGTGCTTGGCTTATGGCGACCATCCCAAGTGAGAGGCCTCCAAGAGACCTGACTATCCACTCTCCTACTTAGGTGCATCTTCGTAGGTAGCCAAGTGTCTGCTTAGTTGAAGCAAAATGGGGAAGGCATTCCAAAGTCTCAAAGAACTTTTTCTCTCTGTTCTAATCCGTGTTGCTTCTAGGTATTGCGAACGGTGCCCAAAAAGGCCCAAAAGACCAGGGCACAGCAGCTGGAAGAAATCCTCTTGGAGATGAGGAAGCCCAGAAACATTGTGCATGTGCCCTTAGGTATGTATGTATGTATTCAAAGATAGATCCTAACTATGTGCAGAGAACGAAGTGGGGCTGTGGTTTGTGGGGACAGAAAGAAGAGATTGCAGTATTTATATTTATCGTATCAGAAGAGAACCGAGGGTATCGTAATGTATTTTTTTTAAAAACACAAAGTTTGCAAACTTGGCATTCTATTAAATGTCCTTTGACCACTTGGAGTGCCTCTGGTGTTGCTATAAGAAGGTCCTTCATTGTGCATGTGGCAGGGCTCAGGCTGCAATGTAGTAGGTGGTCTGTGGTTTGCTCTTCTCCGCACTCACATGTCGTGGACTCCTTTGTGGCTCCATTTCTTAAGATTGGCTCAGTATTTATGACAGCCCTCTATGTTTTATAGGATTTTCTTAGGCTGCAGATCCTCAGAGAAGGCTCTCTCGTGCATAATCATGTCGTAAGCGGAAGTAGACCTAACAGCAGCTTACAACAACAAATGTAAAGCCTGCTCATCGCAATTACAGGGCCTCAATGCAGCCCTACATTACTATTTCCCTTGACAGTAGGGGAATGCACAGGGGCTTTCACATCTAAGTGAGCAAAGGGCTCATTCCTCCTGTCTTGCTAAGCATTATTATTTGTCTTTTCCAGGGAACCACGTCTCAGGATATGTCCAAAGTGTGTCAGCCTCTATTTAGTGATTCCAAATTTGGTTTTGCTCTAAGGCCCATTGGTTTCCCTCTTCTGTAGCATTTGCAGAACTCTCTTTCCATCCTAAACGGTTCCCCAGCCAATGTTCCCTATCACACAACTTTCCCAAATTCACCCCTCTGTCCTGCCAAAAATACTTTCCTAGAGCCTTTTCACAGAATTGCTTGAGGTGCTATTTATATTTATTGTGTCAGGAGCAAACCAAACAGTTGTATTGTATTTAGAAAAACCCACAAAGTTTGCAAACTTGGCATTCTATTAATGTCCTTTGACCACTTGGAGTGCCTCTGGTGTTGCAATAAGAAGGTCCGCCATTTTGCATGTGGCAGGGCTCAGGTTGCATTGTAGTAGGTGGTCAGTGGTTTGCTCTTCTCCACTTTGTGGCCCATTTCTTAAGGTTGGCTCAGCATCTTGTGGTGCCAGAGCGCAGTCTGTTCAGTGCCTTTCAAGTTGCCCAGACTTCTGTGTGCCCAGGAGGAGATTGCAGTAAGAAAATGAGAGAGGCTCAAGATGGTGAGCAGTTACTCTTGCTGTTTGATGACACCAGTTATGCTCTCTTCCAATGGGGTTAAAAAGCGGCCCTCCAGGTGTTTTGGACTTCAGCTCCCAGAATTCCTGGCCATTGGAAAAACTGGCTTGGGCTTCTGGGAGTTGGAGTCCCAAACATCTGGAGGGCCACAAGTTTGACACCTTTTGTCACTGAGTCAGCTATCCACATGAACTGGGCTCAGGACTCCTAGGAAAGTAGAAGAATTTATTTATTTATTATTTACAGTATTTATATTCTGCCTTTTTAACCCGGCAGGGGACTCAGGGTGAATAACAATGCACATTGATGCTCCCTTGTAACGGGGGAGAGGCTCGCGTACCCTAATGAAGTTGTGAGCTATGCTGCCGGTGGCATATTAGCCACCGGTAGGGCTTCCCATGCCAGACAAGTCACAACTGAAGGGTCTGACAAAGAGAGTCAAAAGGCAGGATGGGATTGCTAGCCTTTTGGCAACCATCCTAAGAGAAGGAAAACTCTAACTTCAAACCCGGGCAGATGGTGCTCATCTGAAGGTCAACCATCTAGAGAAGGAAACTCAAATCAAACCTCGACCTGAGGACCTCACTGCCACCGTCCAAGCTTGCTAGGCCCCGGCAGACGAACCTTTGGTTTAAAGGGTGAGGCCAGTTCTGTGCACGCTGCGCTCCACCAGAAAAATCCATTGCACAGGCTCGAAGGACACATCTAACCTCCTTGGTCATCGACACGCTTGTAGAAAGCATGGGATGCATCCTTCCTAAGAATCTTCGTTTGCGAAGTAATGCCACAGAGAGAGAGAGAGAGAGAGAGAGATACTTGGCAAACATTCAATGCCAGTTAGACATACAACATATATAGACAAAGAGGCTATTTAACATTCTAGCTGTGCCCAAGCTTTCCTGCCTTGATTCCGGCCACAGGGAGAGCTGCTGCTTCATCGTCCATTGTGACACCGAGTCCTTTGATGGAGTACTTTCTCATTCTTCTGTACGCTGCTGGAAGGTTTTATGGCATCGTAAATTAGTTAAATTAGCCTCCCCGCATAAAGCGGTACTTAAATTTCCTACTTGACAGATGCAACTGCATGGGTTAACAGCAAGCTAGATGAATGGCTAGAAGCTCACTCTGACCTGGTCTGCCTTCGAACTCATAGCCTTTTAGTCAATAATGATTAAATGCAGCCACCTCCCCACCATACTTTTTTTTTTTACGCAAGAGAACATCTCTGTTGGAATCTCTAGGACACATTTGTCAAACTCCAGACCCTCCATGTCATTTTAGGTGGCCTTTCTCCAGATATTGGGCTACAACTCCTCATAAACTAGACATCACAGCTAGAGCCAATGGGAGTTGTGATACAGTGACATCTGGAAGGCTGCCTTTCGTTCTGCTAAGTCAGGATAATGGGGTTTAGATGTAGATACAAGGCTTGTGGATATAATATCTGATGTTAAAATGCCCTTTAACCTTAATCCAATCTCAGAGCCACAAGAGATGTTGGGTTGCAATTCTCATTATCCTAGTCTGCATGGCAGAATTAACCAAGAGTGATGGGAGTTGCCGTTCAATAACATTGAGGACCAAAGATGGGTAAAAACTGAAGAGTACTGACCACTATATAAAAAGTTATAGTAGACCCTCTCTCCACAGATTCTCCTGTCAGAAATATTAAAAATTAAGTGGGTACTTTTTATTAAAAGCACTGAAAGAGTGAGTAGGCTGAGGTCTGTTAGAGTCAGTGGGCCAAAGCTAGTGTCGTCCTGAGGAGTGTGAGGTAAACCTCTGTGTGAGAGAAGCCTCGTGTGAGAAAGTGCCAGTGTGAAGGCTGCTGTGTGTAAAGCTACTGCGTATTTGTTTATTTGTGTTATGGAAACCTTGTTATTGTAAATAGTGTATGTAATTATATTATTTTACTAGAAAGAAAAGCCTCTTAAGCAGGGCCGTAGCCAGGATTTTGATTCGGGGCTGAGTATGGTTCGGGGGGGCTGAGACTGGGTGGAAGAGGGTCTACCCTAGTAAACCTTTTGTATTGTTATCCCAATAACCCCATTAATGTGGGATATAATGAGCATGGTGATCAGATCATGACATGAATAAACATAACAGTTTAAATAATGTACCAGTAAGGCCTTCTCGCGGACCACCCTGAGAATTTGGGGGGGCTGAAGCCCCTTAGCCCCCCTGGCTACATGCCTGCTCTTAAGGAAGAGAAAACATTGTGTCTTTTGGTACTTTTTATCGCTTTGGGCTACTGGTGCTGGGTCACGCTGCTGTTGATAAGTTACTCTGCTGTGCATTTACAAGGAGGGTCTTTTGTTAATAAGGCCACTTGCCCAAAACGTCTGTCTATAGATTCAAGTGTTCGTTGAAGCCCCTGTGTTTACTTTCCTATCTAGTTAGTCGATTTTGGAATAAAGTTTATCTTCTAGTGCAATTAAACCCCATGTTCGTCCCATCTGATCCTCTTTGCAGATACATTACATTGCTCTTTCATCCAGTGTTTTTAAACTTTTAATCTGCAACCGTCCCTGCCCACTATGATCAATTATTGTGATTCAATTACTGTGATTTTATATTGGTTGGTGTGTTTTATTTGTATTGCTTTTTTGTATTCTTATTTTATTATATTTTATTGTTGTATTTTATGATGTATATTTTCTTTATTATACATTGGGAATGTGGCGCAACTGGCTAAGTGTCAGCTGCATAAGATCTCTCTGACCAATAGGTCATGAGTTCAAGGCCTGCCCGGGTCGAGGTGGGTGCTCGACCTTTAAGTGTAGCCTGCTGCTGACCTTTGCAGCCCGAAAGGCAGTTGCAGCTGTCAAGTAGGAGATAAAGGTATCACATTAAGTGGGGAGGCAAATTTTGACTGAATTATGAGGCCATTAAAGAACTCCAGGAACGCTGAGGAATGCAGAAGGAACAAGGGACGCTGTGAACGCCGAGAGATGAGGAGTGCGTCAACTCCCCCTGGTGGGCAGAGTTTGCCTCTGTTCGTCTATATGTCTGTATTGTGGAAAACGGCAGGGATTGTCTGCTAAGTATGTGTACCTATAATCTGCTGAGTCCCCTTTGGGGTGAAAAGAGCAGAATATAAATAAAGTGCATTATTATTATTATTATTATTGTATTGTTGGGCTTGGCCTCATGTAAGCCACCCTGAGTCCCCTTGAGGAGACCCCTTGCAGAGTCTACATTTGGGATCTGTCGTCGACTTTTCTATTATTATTATTATTATTATTATAGTTCTCTTCTAACTGTTTAGCTCAGACATGGGCAAACTTGGGTCCTCCCTCCTGGTGTTTAGGACTTCAACTCCCATCATTCCTAACAGCTGGTAAGCTGTTAGGAATGGTGGGAGTTGAAGTCCAAAACATCTGGAGGGCCCAAGTTTGCTCATGCCTGAGCTGTAGTCAACTTCTGTTCCTAGAATCGATTTTGGTCGTGCTCTTCTGGATTCCGAATTTCACCTGGTGCATATTTAGAGCATGCAAAAACCTATTTGACTTTTGAGCTGATAATTCTGTTCTTCCTCTAGTGTGTATTCTGGAGCACAGGAAAGAAAACTGGCTCGAATATCGGAAGGCCTTAGAGCTGCTGAAGGAATTCCGTGAAGATTACAAAGCCGCGGTGGCCATCTGCAACAAAGAAAAGGCCAAACCGGTCGGTAAGAGGAGCATTGTTGCAGCTGAGAAGGACAAAGGCCAGGCGCTCAGAAGTCTTCCTGAGGTCAAAGGGATCAGCAGGCCACAGGCACCAGAACCTCCACCAAAAGATGAGGAGCCCATTGTAGACACCAAAGAACATCCTGTTCTAGGAAACAAGGAACACTTACTGGGTGAATAGATGCTGTATCTTCCAGAACCTTCTGTGATACACAAGGTATATGTCTGTCTGGTTCAGACATGGTTGTTGAGGAGCCAAAGGCTGAGCATAGTTTCAACCCATTAGCGCCACTGCAATTTCAAATGCGTTTTCCACCTTAAATCCGTGAAGCAACCCCAAGGTGAAATAAACAGCCACACCAGTGCTGGACTTCTGGTTTTATGTATTGGCTGTCTTATGGCATTCACTTTGCCCTCATAGAAGAACCTTTGGAGGATCAGATAACAGAATCCGGACGGAGAAGCCTTAATCATTGATCTGGGAAGTAGATGATGCCACCAGCTGAGAAGCTATGACTGGCATCTGGGACTAATTCCTCTCAAGCCCCGTTTTCAGAGATGTAGTGTAGAATGGCTGTGCCTTTTTACGGGTTGGGCTTGCGAGAGGTTTCCCTTCAAGGCTACCAAGGTGTACCTTGGCTATTGTACTCTGTTTGGAACATGGGAGACACTTATGGGCCTCTATTTATTTTTCATAATGTGGCTCTAAATATTTAATTAAATTTGCATTTTTAAACCACTGTGCGGCGAATATTCTGATGTATATGGCAGTGGCAATCAGAAGCAGGATCCACATCCCAACCTGTTGCCGAAAGTGGGTGGAAATACAGGTATCACCTTGCTATAGAATTAGGCAAAGAGATTCCGAAGGATTAAGGGTATCCAAAGGATCTCATTGTTCCAACTTTATATCAAGACGGCATTTCCAGCCCCTTCCTGCCAGCAACTGTGGCCACAATGGGTTGTAAAAGGGATCCCGATTCCAATGTGGTGGCCTTTCTCACTGGCCAAAGGGTTGGAAATGTCATCCCGCTGTGTCCAATTGCCAGCTGGACAGACCTCCCGTTGCTCAAAGTGAGGGAAAATACGTAATGAGAAGGCATCGTGGGAAAGGAAGAACGGGATGTTTCTTTCTTGGGTTGTATCAATACTGCAGAATTGCAGGCAGCCTGCCACATTCATTGGGTTAGGGGCAGAGAACATCTGTGAAAAAGTGCAAATAAGTTTTTCAAGTCGCTCCTGACACACACAAAAAATCCTATTGTGTAGATCAGTGTTTTTCAACCTTTTTTGAGCCGCGGCACGTTTTTTACATTTACAAAATCCTGGGGCACACCACCAACCAAAATGACACTCTAACACAGTAATACATATAGTTAATATGTTTTTAAATGTATTTATACACTCAGTGTGAAACCTGGGCCTGTTTCGATGAACACAACATATATATGACTTCCTCTCACATATTTATACATGGCTATCATGTCTTCTCTCAGCCTTCTCTTCCTCAGGCTAAACATGCCCAGCTCTTCAAGCCGCTCCTCATAGGGCTTGTTCTCCAGACCTTTGTGAAATTTCACCCTGAGTGAAACTTGCTTCCAGTTAATTATGGATGTAATGAAGCTGTTATAAACGGTTCCCGGGGTGGAGGTGGGGGACTCCCAAAAAATCCAGTAAAATAGTAAAAAAAAAAAATTCCAAGTGGAGAGGCTCAATTTGTTTCTTGGAAACCTGTGAGGGGGCTGCTAGGAGGGGGGAGAGTGCCAATTTCCCACGTCACACCTGATGATCGCTCACGGCACACTGGTTGGGAAACACTGGTGTAGATAAACCTTTATTTTGAATTAGCATTATGGGAAGTCAGAAATCCCCCCTGGTTAACCAAGTAGACCACACTGAGACTTGTGTTTTGAGAAACTGCACTGGAGTGTGGAATCAATACAGGTGGAGCTACACTGCGGAATTAAATGGGACTTGTAGCTTGCTTAGACACCAGCACTGTTTGGTAGAGAAAGCTAAGAACTTTCTAAAACTACAACTCTGATGATTCCACAGCATTAAGCCATGGCAATAAAAGTGGTGTTCAAGCTGAATTAAGTGCAGCTATACTTGCAATGTTGTAGTTGGCTATCAATAGGTCACATAGTCAAGAGGAGAGAGAGAGAGAGAGAGAGCGTGCATGTGATCTGCAACCCCTTTTATAACTTCTCAGAAACCATAAAGGAAGCTGCATACCGGAACATGCATACAGGAAACAGTCAGCAACAGGATCATAGATAAATTCTAGTTTTATTGTGTGCTAAAAATAAACAACAGGATTAAGAAGGCCTTGCAGGGTGACCTAGAAATGTTCCCGGGGGGTGTGGGGGTGTGGGGCTCATGACACCCAAAACCACACCAATATGGAGGGTTGACTATAGTAGTGAATACAATAATACCCCAAATCCACAAAAGAGTACCAAAATATACCCTGCAAGTTTTCGAAGCTCCACCGGCTGTTGGAAATAACAACCTTCTTCAAGCCTTCTCTAGTAATGTTTATTTTACCTCTTTATGATTTACCAGACTTGTATAGAAGTTTTCCTATTTTATTATGGATGACAAATTTGCAAATGATTGTATCCATGAAAACTAAACTGGCCGATAAGGAGGGCCGGTGGCAATGAAAACCAAACACATATCCAAAAGAGCAGGTATGGGCAAACTTGGGCCCACCAGGAGTTTTGGACTTCAACTCCCATAATTCCTAACAGCCTACCAGCTGTTAGGAATTATGGGAGTTGAAGTCCAAAACTCCTGGAGGGCCCAAGTTTGCTTATACCTGCAAAAGAGGATCCGTTACAGATTTACTGAGATAACATACAAGCTGATGAAAAACAATAAATGATGGATCAAAACAGTGTATATTATGGTGTACGTGACAGAATAATATTAATGCTCAAAGATAATCGAATCCAAACCAGGCAACCAACAAAAAGATGGGAAATGATATCCCAAGGCATCTCAAATTAGGCATTAAACTCCATCTTGGTGTGAAACCAGGTCTATCTTCCACTCCAGTCTGAACAGTTTTAACCCTTCTTAATCCCATCTTTTTATGAGCTAATTTTTTATTTAGAGGAAGAAATGCAATAACAAGAGAAGCACACATTTTATATTATACGAGGGTGAGTCAAAAATTATCCGCATTGAACTTTCTGTTGGTCATGTTATCTTTCTTATCAGCTCTTTCTGTATGAGGTCCGAACGTCTCTCCTTATGAACCATCTAGGAATTGTCTGGGGAGGCTCTGCTCTCAATCCCGCCTTCCTTGTAGGCGCGCCTGCCGAGGACAAGAGACAGGGCCTTCTCAGTGGTGGCCACTCGGATGTGGAACTCCCTCCCTAGGGATATTAGATTGCCCCCCTCCCTTCTGACCTTCCGGAAAAAAGTAAAAACTTGGCTTTTTGAACAAGCATTTGGAAGTGCAGCAAAATAGGTAATTATTAAATAGGAAGAATGAACATGGAATGGCTGGACGATGCTGCTGGATAATTATTTTAACAGGACAACATCGGTGATTATGTTTTTAAATGGTTTATATATCCTTTTTTAATGTTGAGTTGAATGTTTGTAACTGTATTTTTATGAAGTTATGACACTAAAATTGCTATTTCTGTGAGCCGCCTTGAGTCGCCGCAAAGCTGAAAATGCCATGAATAAATAAATAACTATTTCCCCATTCACGGCTGTTGAGAACCAGTGTTCTAGGGTCTCTATCTTACCCAACACCAGAAGCAAGGAAATCGAAGGCTTTCGTGGCCGGAATCACTGGGTTGTTGTGTTTTCCGGGCTTTATGGCCATGTCCCAGACACATTCTTTCCTGACGTTTCATCTGCATCTATTTTATTTATTTATTTAAAACATCTATATTCCGTCCTTCTCACCCTGCAGGGGACTCACAATATCTATACGGCAAACATTCAATGCCGAGACATAAAACCATAAATAAAAACAAACATTAAAATCACTTATATTCACATTAAAATTTGCTTAAAAACCATCTCAGGACACCATTTGCCTCATTGAATTGCCCCAAAGGCTTGGTCCCACAGCCACGTCTTCACCATCCTTCTGAAGGACAGGAGGGAGGGGCCTGATCTAATATTACCAGGAAAGGAGTTCCATAACTGGGGAGCAATCACAGAGAAGGCCCTGTCTCTCATCCCCGCCAAACGCATCTGTGATGGTGGCGGGATCGAGAGCAGGGCCTCCCCAGAAGATCTTAGTTAACACAGTGGTTCATAAAAGGAGAGGCATTCAGACAGGTAAACTGGGCTGGGGCCATTTAGGGCTTTATAGGCCAAATCCAGCACTTTGATTTGTTTTGGTCGTGTTTTGATTGGAGGACAGAGATTGCCTTGTGTAAACCGCCTCGAGTCACCTTTGGGCTGAGAGGGGCGGTATAGATATGTGGTAAATAAATAAACATAAAGAACTTCCTGACTGAGAGCTGTTCAACAGTGGAACTCTCTGCCCTGGAGTGTAGTGGAGGCTTCTTCTTTGGAGCCTTTGAAATGGACACTGGATGGCCATCTGTCGGAGGTGCTTTGAATGCGATTTTCCTGCTTCTTGGCAGAATGGGGTGGGACTGGATGATGGCCCACTAGGGATCAAGATGTGAGGGGAAGTCACAGGGAGGAGGGAGCAAGCTTGTTTTCTGCTGTCCTGGAGAATAGGATGCAATGGGACAATGGCTTCAAACTACAAGAAAGGAGAGATTCCAACTGAACATGAGGAAGAACTTCCTGACTGTGAGAGCTGTTCAGCAGTGGAACTCTCTGCCCCGGAGTCTGATGGAGGCTCCTTCTTTGGAGGCTTTGAAGCAGAGTCTGGGTGGCCATCTGTCTGGGGTGCTTTGAATGCAATTGTCCTGCTTCTTGGCAGAACTGGGTTGGACTAGATGGCCCACGAGGTTCTCTTCCAATTATGATTCTATGATTCTCCAAGGAAATATGAGAGAGTATAAAGTTGAAATAAGTTATTGGGTAAAGGGTATTATGGATGGGCTTTGCAAGAACAAAGATTTGGGCAAAAAAAACATAGGATTTTGGAAGTATAAAAACACTAAGCTGTGGAAGGACAACCAGAAATACCACTGTGGCCTGAAGCAGAAAACCTTTGAGTGGGGAGAAGGTAGCTTTCAGAGTGTTAAATATTGCTGAACCTGTAAGTAAACTAGGGTTAAACGCCGGTCCATTGTTTCCCAATTAGTAAGCCTACACTTGTGTATGTAGAACAGATCCACTGATATCAGTGCAGTAGTATAGGGTCTGGAGAACAAGCCCTATGAAGAGCGGGCGCTTTTTGACTTTTGAGATCTGCGATTTCACCTGCAACAGATATGAAGAAGCATTAGATCAGGGGTGCTCAGAATGGTGATCGGGATCACCAGGGTGATCTTCAGGCCTCATCCTGGTGATCTTCAGGCCCCTGACCAGGTTTTTTGCTGTTGGTCCTCTTCACGCGCCCTTGCACGCTGCAAAGAAGTTCTCCGTCGTTGCTCCTCCCCACTCCCTGCTTGCGCGCCGCCTCCAAAAGCTCCGAAGTCCAAGAGGCAGAATGGGCCCCCTCTTTTGATTCCTCCTCCTCCCCTCCGTCCTTCTCCAGCCACTCAGAGTCGTAAAGACCAAAGGGGCGGGCCTGGATGACGCGATGCATGGCTGGCCCCGCGCGCATGCGCAGAAGCGCCCATTCTGCCCCTCGGACTTCTCGTGAGTTCTTGGAGGTGGCATGCATGCTGGCGGCGTGGAAATAGGAGCAACGACGGAGAAGAACAAGAAGGACGCTTTGGGGTCATTTCCTTACTGCATCTCAAAGGTCGGTCTTTTTACTTTGGGGTGGGTGCTTGATTGTGGCATGTCTGTGGCATGTCTCTTTGTTTATTTTTAATGTTTAAAATGGCCTTTTAGCTCCAAAGCCTCTCTGCTTGCTTTGTTCCTTGAGAAATATATGTTGGGGAATATGGAAATGTGGGAGAAATGGGGTGGTTGGATGTATTTTTGCATGCCCCTTTGTTTACCTTGCTGAGTATTAAATGGCCTTGCAGTTCAACAGCCTCTCTTCTTACTTTCTGGCTGATAATATGTGTGGTAATATGGCAGTGTGGGAGAAATGGGGTGGTTGGATGTATTTTTATGCTCTGTTTTATATTGTTATTAAATTGAAATGTTGATGTTTTATAACTTCATTTTATGTAAACTGCCCCGAGCCTGCTGGAAGGAGCGGTACATAAAAATGAATAATAAATATAAATAAATAAATAAGAAAATAGTTATACGTTTTACATTTCTGGGTAGGTGATCTTTGGGACTTGGTTTTTTAATCAGTAGCTCCCATGCTGAAAAAGTGTGAGCACCCCTGCATTCGATGAAGACTGGATTCAGAGCGCGCACAGAACAACATCAGGCGCAGAAATAACCCTTAGTTGTAGACTTCAGCAGTGAGATCTTGTAAAATCCTAACCATTAATGGCTTTTTTGGGCTTTGTTTTCTGGCAAGCTCGTGTCTTATTGAAAGTGAAGAACTATTATACTGGGAAACAGCAGACGATCAAATAAAGAACTGCCACACAAAATGGGCCCAGGACCTGGGACGTACAATACTATTAAGACAGTGGGAAGAAATTTGGACAGAAAAATTAAAATACACTCCTATAACTGACATTATGGAAAATTGGCTCAAGATGCAATTCAGATGGCATCTACACCCATCAAGAATAGCCAAATTCAATGTAAACAGTTCGAATATATGTTGGAAATGCAAGAAGGAAGTGGGGACTTACTTCCACCAGTGGTGGGAATGCAAAAAAATAGTTCGATACTGGAAAGAGATACATCAACAGATGCAAAAGATACTAAAAATGAACTTCAAGATGGACCCACAGTATTACCTGCTGGGCCTACTCAACCCCATACTAAATAAAAACCAAGAAAAATTTTCTTTCTCCTTAGCTCCTGCAGTAGAATAGTACTAGCTAGACATTGGAAGAAAGAAACGACCCCCGACTTGGAAGAGTGGACTACGAAAGCACTGGACCTTATCCAAATGGATTCTCTCTCTCAGAATCTAAACAACAACAAACAAAACAGGACAGACTGGACGGACTTCAGGAATTATTTGCAGAATAAGAAACACGATTTAGTTATAGACCTAAATGACCCATAAGAGCTGGTTATACCATATCGTATAACCTGGTAATGTAAAAGATTTGACGGTACCAATACCAACTACTCTTTTTCTTCCTTGAAAATAGACACTATGTATATATATATACATATATATATATATAATGTATATATAATGAAACCTTACGATACTCTTGGGAAGTCCTTGTTAACCATACCCCCCCAATCCCCACCCTCCAACCTGGTTTCCCGGTACTCCCCAACCCCCCCTGCCAACCCCCTAACCCGTTACTGGAAATTTTTAAAATGTGCAATAAAAAACTATTTTTTTAAAAAAAGAAAGTGAAGAAGCATCAACACTTATCTATAGAGCAATGACGGACAGAAGGAACCAAATAGTATTGTCTTGGTTAGACCACACCTTGAATACTGTATCCAATTCTGGGCACCGCAACTGAAGGGAGGTGTTGACTCTAGGGTGCTCACACCTTTTCAGCATGCGAGCTACTTATAAAACAACCAAGTCAAAATGATCTACCTACAAAAAATGTGAAACATATAACACAATATCTGCTTTGAACTGGGTTTTCTGAGTCCACACTGCCATATAATCTGATTCAAAGCAGATAACATGGCATTTTATTCAACTGTGTGGAAAGGACCTCAGATAACCCAGGGCCAGCAGCACTTGGGGGGCGTCGGGAGCCTGCGGGGCGGGACTGATCTACCAGGACGCCCTACGTGATCTACCAGTAGATCGCGATCTACCTAATGAGCACCCGTGTTCTAGAATGTGTCCAGAGGAGGGCGACTCAAAGGATCAAGAGAACAAGTCCTATGAGGAGCGGCTTAAAGAGTTGGGCATGTTTAGTCTGCAAAAGAGAAATCTGAGAGGAGACATGATATGAACCATGTATCAAGATGGGAGGGGAAGTCATAGGGAGGAGGGAGCCAGCTTGTTTTCTGCTGCCCTGGAGACTAGGACGTAATGGAGCAATGGCTTCGAAGCTACAGGAAAGAAAGGCGATTCCACCTGAACATGAGGAAGAACTTCCTAACTGAGAAAGGCTGTTCAGCAGTGGAACTCTCTGCCCCGGAGTGTGGTGGAGGCTCCTTCTTTGGAGGCTTTGAAACAGAGGCTGGATGGCCAATAATAATGTTGTAAGAACAGTAAAAAATGTAAAATAATAATGTAATGAGATAACAATATAATAAAACAGTAATAATGTAATGTAATAAAATAATATAATAAATTAATGCCGTAATAAGAGTAACAAATGTAAAATAATAATGTAATGAGATAATAATATAATAAAATAGTAATAATGTAATAAAATAATATAATAAATTAATGTCGTAAGAACAGTAACAAATGTAAATAATAATGTAATGAGATAATATAATAAAATAGTAATGTAATAAAATAATTTAAAATGTCGTAAGAACAGTAACAAATGTAAAATAATATTGTAATGAGATAATATAATAAAATAGTAATATAATAAAATAATTTAAAATGTCATAAGAACAGTAACAAATGTAAAATAATGTAATGAGATAATAATATAATAAAATAGTAATAATGTAATAAAATAACGTAATCTGAATCTTGGTTCGCGAAGAAAAGCCACTAAAATTATTTATTACCTTATTTTATTACATTGTTACTATTTTATTATATTATTATTTCACATTTGTTACTGTTCTTACGGCATTATTATTTTATTACATTATTTTATTACATTATTACTATTTTATTATATTATTATTATCTCATTACATTATTATTTCACATTTGTTACTATTAATTAATTAATGACACTAGTATGATTTTTACATTATTGTTATTATATTACTGTTATTATTATTTTATTTTATTTTATTTACTTTGTTACTACATTCTTAATTAGAATTTTTACATTATTGTTATTATATTACTGTTATTATTATTTTATTTTTTTTATTTACTACATTCTTATTACAATACAGTTCCAGGTGTTTTGGACTCCAGGTGTTTTGGACTCCCCCACAACTCCTAACAGCCGCTAGGCTGTTAGGAATTGTGGGAGTTGGAGTCCAAAACACCTGGAGGGAGGGAGGCCTCAAATTGGCCCAGGCCTGCTGTGTGGGCTCCCCCATTTAGAGAACTACCTTCCTCACAGCACTCTTTCCTCCTTTCACTGGTTTGTTTACCTTTTTCCGCTTTCCGGAAGTGTCTTCCGTCGGACGCTTGAGCGGACGGACGCACGCCGGGTACGTACTCCGGAAGTGACGTCAAAAAGTGTGTCCGTCTTGTTATTCTTCCCCCTCCCCAAATTGGCATTTTCTGCCTCAGTAGGAAGAGGACTCCACAGGGAGAGGCTGCGTTCCTATCCTTCTCTCCTTCCTTCCTGCGAAGCTCTGAATGGAAAGGGAGCCCAGGTAAGGAATAAGGAAGCCAGGGGAAAGCAGGCACAGGGAGAGAGCCTCTCTGCATCTTCTTCATCAATGGGTCGGATTGAGAAGGGATAGACAGAAGAAGGCCTGCTGTGCTGAATGGCATTTGGGATTGGCCTCTCTCTCTCTCTCTCTCCCGGCATTACTTCGCGAAGGAAGATTCATACGAAGGACTCATCCCACGCTTTCTACAAGCGCGTCGATGACTAAAAAGTCCAATCTGAGATAGGCAAGTCCGGTTGCAGAAAGCACAGTCTCCTTGGGTGGTGCCGTTTCCAAGTTGCGGTTCTTTCTGCGTTGTCGAGACTCGTTCGGCGTGACTTCTCGCATTGTGGATAGTGCGTCTCCACGCCTCCCGACGTGAGGCCAGGGTGGACCATTGTTGGTGACCAATCTGGCCGAGCCTGAGATGTTGTTTCAGGGAGTCCTTATATCTCTTTTTGGGGGCACCTCTCTTGCGCTGACCCGTGGCGAGTTCACCTTAGACCAGTAAACAGGTGAGTATTCACATACAATATACACATATTATGAGAACAAAACGTAAATGGTACACTCTGGCAGCTGAGGAGGAAACCACTATGAGGACTCGTGGAAGGCAGTTCAAACCTATAATCAGGTGTGTAAGTCACAGTTCCTAAAGGTAAGTATTCCGCAGAGTGCAAAGTGGTAAGGTTGATATGCTCACTGTTAGGGGCAGAAATTCCCCAATGAAAACCTCCAAGGTGCCAAAGATGTGCCGGGCACTTTGCACTCTGTGGAATACTTACCTTTAGGAACTGTGACTTACACACCTGATTATAGGTTTGAACTGCCTTCCACGAGTCCTCATAGTGGTTTCCTCCTCAGCTGCCAGAGGGTACCATTTACGTTTTGTTCTCATAATATGTGTATATTGTATGTGAATACTCACCTGTTTACTGATATATATTCATGATAAAGACAACACGTGATTTCAACTATTGTTTGTTTGATGACCATTCTCATACTGTTCTTGTATTGGTGTTCAGTTTGATATTGACACGGTCCCCACTTGTTGTGTATACAGGAGTTCACCGTAGAGTAGTATCTTTGGGAGGCAGTGGTCCTCCATCCTAGAGATGTGCCCTGCCCAGCGCAGCTGTGTTCTCAATAGCATGGCCTCAATGCTGGTGATCCCTGCTTGCTCAAGGACAGCAACATTCGTCACATAGTCGGTCCAGTGTATATTTAGGATTGTGCAAAGACAGCGCTGATGAAAGCATTCAAGGAGTCGTAGGTGTTGGCGATAGGTGACCCATGTTTCAGACCCATAGAGGAGAATAGACAGTACGATAGCTCTGTACACATTGATTTTGGTGCTTTGCCTCAGGTGCTTGTTGCTCCAGAACTTTTGTGAAGCCTTCCAAATGCACTATATGCCTTTGCTAATCTGTGATCTATCTCTTTGTCAATCTTGCCGTCTGAAGAGATGACTCAATGCTGGTGATACAAAGTGAAAAGGAACAGCGTGGTGATACGCAAATAAATATAGCTGCAATAAATGAAGAATTATAAAGGCAACAATTGAGTTATCTCTAGTTCATACAAATATATTAAGCACAGTAAGTACAAGCAAACAGCATACAGTATTTAACATCATAAGGTAAGTACCAACTCAATGTATATAATCATAGTAGTGGTGAACAAGCTCACAAAGGTGAACGGAGACGCCCAGGCTCAGCGGAGGAGAGTTCCTGGATAATAACAACAAGAAGAAAACAGAAGAAAATACAATGAGCTTGTTCACCACTACTATGATTGTATACATTGAGTTGGTACTTACCTTATGATGTTAAATACTGTATGCTGTTTGCTTGTACTTACTGTGCTTAATATATTTGTATGAACTAGAGATAACTCAATTGTTGCCTTTATAATTCTTCATTTATTGCAGCTATATTTATTTGCGTATCACCACGCTGTTCCTTTTCACTTTGTATTCTGTGCATGTGGAATAGCCTACTTTTATGCTCAATGCTGGTGATACCAAAGCAAACCAAGAGACATGCGTCTATAATCTCATATAAATCAGAAAGAACAATTGCAAAAATATACTGTATTATGTATCAGGACACGTGAGTTATGCCTCAACAGCTTGGTAGGCTGTACGGATCATATAAACACACTGAAAGACATACAATGTCAATTTACAAATAACCACAATTTCCTCAAAATATATGTATCAATAGCCAGTCCATTGCACGCTTAATTCCATTAAGTGCATTGGAAGTCCCAAAAATCCATGCGCCACAGTCCAGAAGCGTCTCCAGTGACGCACAGAGTCTTGTGGGAGTAGTGGGCGCTCTCGCGTAGCTTGAGCAAACCATGTGTCCGGAAAGAGGATGATCGCGGTAATCCTTAAGGGAAAACTGTGCTCGGTATATAGCCTCAATGGCTGGTTAGTATCCCTTCGTTGTTCCCAAGAATAAACAAGCCTCATGCACAGGTAAATAAATATGCTGGAAGATATATGCACATTAGTGTCTTTCCAGACACGTGGTTTGCCCAAGCCACGTGAGAGCGCCCGCTACTCCCGTGAGACTCTGTGCGTCACTGGAGACGCTTCTAGACTGTGGCGCATGGATTTTTGGGACTTCCAATGCACTTAATGGAATTAAGCATGCAATGGACTGGCTATTGATACATATATTTTGAGGAAACTGTGGTTATTTGTAAATTGACATCGTATGTCTTTCAGTGTGTTTATATGATCCGTACAACCTACCAGGCTGTTGAGGCACAACTCACGTGTCCTGATACATAATACATATATTTTTGCAATTGTTCTTTCTTATTTATATGAGATTATAGACGCATGTCTCTTGGTTTGTTTTGGTTTCGCTGTTAAGCAGCACTTCCCTTTGTTTACCATCTCAATGCTGGTGATCCCTGCTTGCTCAAGGACAGCAACATTAGTCTCATAGTCGGTCCAGTGTATATTTAGGATTGTGCAAAAACAGTGCTGATGAAAGTGTTCGAGGAGTCGTAGGTGTTGGCGAAAGGTTACCCATGTTTCAGACCCATAGAGGAGAATAGACAGTACGATAGCTCTGTACACACTGATTTTGGTGCTTTGCCTCAGGTGTTTGTTGCTCCAGACTCTTTTGTGAGGCTTTCCGAATGCACTATATGCCTTTCCTAATCTGTGATCTCTCTCTTTGTAAATCTTGGCATCTGAAGAGATGATGCTTCACAGGTAGGTGAACTGCTGAACGGACTTAAGCACAGATTTGCCTATGCTGACGTGGGGATGATGGTGTTCTTCCTGTGGTGTGGGCTGGTAGAGAATTTCCATTTTCTTCAGGCTGACTTCCAGCCCAAACAGCTCTGCAGCTGCTGCAAAGCAGGATGTTAGGCGCTGCAGGGCTGCTTCTGAATGGGCGACAAGGGCAGCATCGTCAGCAAAACGGACTAGATAGTTTAGAGTCTTAGTGCGAGCCCTCAGATGGCTAAAGTTGAACAAGCTACCATCAGTACGATAGCGTGTATATATATGCCTTCTTCTTCGAGGTCTGCCGTAGCCCTTTGGAGCATCATGCTGAAGAAGATTGTAAATAGGGTTGGTGCAGGAACACAACCTTGTTTCACAACGTTAGTTATTAGAAAGGGCTCCGAGAGAGCATCGCCGTATCTGACTTGACCGCGCTGGCCCTCATGTAACAGGATAATCATTTTGAGGAATTTGGAGGGACATCCTAGACGTTCCAGGATCTGCCACAGAACTTTTCTACTCACAGTGTCGAAGGCTTTGATGAGGTCGACAAATGTTACATAGAGTCCTTTGTTCTGCTCTCTACATTTCTCTTGCAGTTGTCTAAGGGCAAAAACCATATCTGTGGTGCTCCTATTAGCTCTGTAGCCACATTGGCTTTCAGGGAGAAGTTCTTCTGCAATAGCAGGAACTAATCCGTTCAGGAGTATCCTTGCAAGGATTTTTCCAGCAATGGAGAGCAGTGTTATACCTCGATAGTTTGAGCAATCAGATTTTGTTCCTTTTTTCTTATACAGGGTGATGATAACTGCATCTCTGAGATTTGATGGTTTATTAAGGCTTACAGAAAAGCAACAAAATCTGATTTCACATGGGAATGGGTGTCTATCCTAGCTGTATAGGAGAGACAATGATCAAGACCAGAAGACAGGATTTATACTATTATCTTATCTTGACTGTCTAAAGCAGGGGTGCTCACACTTTTTCAGCATGGGAGCTACTGATTAAAAAACCAAGTCCCAAAGATCACCTACCCAGAAATGTAAAACGTATAACTATTTTCTTATTTATTTATTTATATTTATTATTCATTTTTATGTACCGCTCCTTCCAGCAGGCTCGGGGCAGTTTACATAAAATGAAGTTATAAAACATCAACATTTCAATTTAATAACAACAATATAAAACAGAGCATAAAAATACATCCAACCACCCCATTTCTCCCACACTGCCATATTACCACACATATTATCAGCCAGAAAGTAAGAAGAGAGGCTGTTGAACTGCAAGGCCATTTAATACTCAGCAAGGTAAACAAAGGGGCATGCAAAAATACATCCAACCACCCCATTTCTCCCACATTTCCATATTCCCTAACATATATTTCTCAAGGAACAAAGCAAGCAGAGAGTTGGAGCTAAAAGGCCAATTTTAAACATTAAAAATAAACAAAGAGACATGCCACAGAACAATCAAGCACCCACCCCAAAATAAAAAGACCGACCTTTGAGATGCAGTAAGGAAATGACCCCAAAGCGTCCTTCTTCTCCTCCTCCGTCGTTGCTATTTCCGTGCCGCCTCCAAGAGCTCACGAGAAGTCCGAGAGGCAGAATGGGCGCTTCTGCGCATGCGCGCGGGGCCAGCCATGCATCGCGTCATCCAGGACCGCTCCCTTTGGTCTCCTACAACTCTTGAGTGGCTGGAGAAGGACGGAGGGAGGAGGAGGAATCCAAAAGAGGGGGCCCATTCTGCCTCTTGAACTCTGGAGCTTTTGGAGGCTGAGCGCGAGCAGGGAGCGGGGAGGAGCAACGACGGAGGACTTCTTTGCAGCGTGCAGGGGCGCGTGAAGAGGACCAACAGCAAAAAACCAGGTCAGGGGCTTGAAGATCACCAGGATGAGGCCCGAAGATCACCCTGGTGATCCCGATCACCGTTCTGAGCACCCCTGGTCTAAAGCCATCCCTTGCCTCCAGCCAGTTGGAAGCGTGTGGTGGAATGGAAATCACGTGAAGTTCATGTCTTTACCAGTCCACATACTGTCTTGCTAGAGAAAATATATGCCACGAGTATCATCAGTAAAGAATAAGGTTTTTATGCTCTTTGTTATGCAGAGCAACATATATACAGTCATGTGAACAGTTGCATTGACACTGTGTCCGTTTGAGGGATATTGTGAAGGATCTTCTTCCAGCATCTCAGGAGCAGAAAATATACTAACGTCTTGGCAAGCTCCTGCACAGAAAAAACGTAAACATGTAACAGTTGCCAAAACTCCCAAGCTCAGCTAGCCTCTCCACCAGTCAGCTTCGTGCTTTGCATTTGTCAGTTAATGCACTCACCAACTGATCTTTACATGTTCCAACAAAGTCTACATCTGTCTCTCTCTGACATGTCTGGTCACGAGGGCATGGCTCTTCTTGATCTCATAATTTCCTGCTCTCTAAATATGGGCATATCAGGTAGAAAGGAACTAACTACCCATCATGCACTGCCCACTGCAAAGAAAAGGAAGGGGCCTGAGGCTCTTAGGAATTGTGGGAGTTGGAGTCCAAAACACTTGGAGGGCCGAAGTTTTGTCCATGCCTGCTTTATCAGGATAATTCTGGGGGGATTTTTTTGCATCTAACAGTAGAATGTGGTGGTTTTCTGCTGTCGTGTTAACAATAAAATACTCATTGAAACAGAGAGTCTGCCAGAAAAAAAATGACAATACCTACAGTATATATTACCCTGTCTGTGAATCTGTGATCGGCTTTGCTGGTTTCTGCATATGCCCTTGAGACCCTTCATGTCTGCATTTCTTGGTCCAGTGTTCCCTTGCTACTTTGCAGTTTGCACTGGGAATGTGGCACAGCTGGCTAAGTGTCAGCTGCATAAGATCTCTCTGACCAGTAGGTCATGAGTTCGAGGCCTGTCTGGGTCGAGGTGAGTGCTCGACCTTTAAGTGTAGCCTGCTGTCGACCTTTGCAGCCCAAAATACAGTTGCATCTGTCAAGTAGGAGATAAAGCTACCACATTAAGTGGGGAGGCAAATTTTGACTGAATTATGAGGCCATTAAAGAACTCCAGGAACGCTGAGGAATGCGGAAGGAACAACAAGGGATGCTGGAAACGCTGAGAGATGAGTGCGCCAGCTCCCCCTGGTGGCCAGAGTTTGCCTCTGTTCGTCTATATGTGTGTATGTGGAAACGGCAGGGATTGTCTGCTAAGTATGTGTACCTGTAATCCGCTCTGTGTCCCCTTCGAGGTGAGAAGAGCGGAATATAAATAAAGTGTATTATTATTATTATTTGCTTTTAGCAGACTTGCTGTTTTGCGGTTTTCAAAAAATATTAATTTAAAATATATATTGCGGTATTTTCACCGTTCTGTGGGTTTTTGCCGCCGCCGCTCTCCAAGGCGCTTTCCCTCCTCAGTCCTCCCTCCCTCCCACCTTGAAGGGCCTTTCCTTCACTTTATTTTAAGTTTAAAATAGTGTATAGCTACTAAAATAATGTATAAATATTAAAATAAATAGAGCATCCCTACATCACGGTGTTTCACTTATTGCGGGAGGTCCTGAAATGTATCCCCCGCAATAAGTGAGGGAACACTGTATTTCCATTTTCAACATGACTCATGGAAAAAAGGGTGGAAATTTGGTATGTAAAGAAGGTTTTAGGGCAGGGCTGCTCAAGTAGTCGGTCGCGATCGACTAGTTGATCTTCGGGCCCCATCCAGTCGATCTTCGAGCCTCACCAGCCAGATGGGGCGCTCCTGCCATGCACGTGCTCATCCGCCATGCGCGCTCCCGGCGCCACCTTCCACGTGCGCAGGGCTTCTTCCACCAATACGGCTTTAGTGGGCGGGCCCTGGCGCTCGTCTCTTCACATGGAGGGATGCGAGGTTGTGGGAGGGAGGGAGTGTGTGTGTGTGTGTGTGTCGTGACCGCCCATTGGTTGCTCCTGGGGGGGAGCAAGGCGATGGCGCACACAGGGATAGGATGCGAGGCTGCGGGAGGGAGGGAGTGTGTGTGTGTGTGTGTGAGAGAGAAGGCCTCGCCGGATGAGGATGGTCCCCACGGTGGGGCTGCAGCTGACGAGCGCGCCCTCGGCGCCGGTGAGTGAAGCCTGGACAGGGCCCCGGTGCCGCCGAGGCGAGAGAGAGGCAGGGCCCCGCCTCGCATCCCTCCATGTGAAGAGACGAGCGCCAGAGCCCGCCCACTAAAGCTGCATTGGCGAAAGAAGCCCCGCGTGCGGGCGGAAGGTGGCGTCAAGAGCGCGTGCAGCAGCAGTCGCGCGCGTGCGCCAGGTAGATCTTTTCAACTTTGTTGTTATAAAAGTAGCTCGCATGCTAAAAAGGTGTGGGCACCCCTGTTTTAGGGCTTCCTGTCTGATCTTTTGCTTCTTTTTTGACCAGGGAAGTGAGGATTCTGTGGAGACACCTGTGGTGTGATAAGAGACAAAGCAACATGGAGTGGACATTGAGGAGTATGGAAGCCAAACGTGCAGGAAGGAAACCAATCCTATAAGAAGAAGAAATCTTCTCAAGATGCTGATCTGGTTAAACTCTTAACTTCAATTACAAATCATAAAGAAAGAAAAAAGAATCAAGTGTCCATATTGCAATTAAACACACATATCATTGTCGATATGGGTGGGAAAGCATATAAATGCGCTGAATATGGGAAGAGCTTTAGTCAACATGAATATCTGCAGTTACGCAAAATAACTCACACTGAGGAGAAACCCTACCCATGCCTGGAGTGTGGAAAGAGCTTCACTCAAGTTAAAACTCTGCATAAGCACCAGAGGATTCACACTGGGGAGAAACCGTATACATGCCTGTTGTGCGAGAAGAGCTTCGTTCGGAGTGATCACCTACATAAACATCAGCGAACTCACACTGGGGAGAAACCCTATACATGCCTGGAGTGCGGAAAGAGCTTTGCTCAGATTGGGATTCTACACTCGCACGAGAGAATTCACACTGGGGAGAAACCCTATACGTGCCTGGAGTGTGGAAAGCGCTTTGCTCATAGTGGAAGTTTGCATTCCCATCAAAGAAGTCATACTGGGGAGAAACCCCATAAATGCCTGGAGTGCGGAAAGAGCTTCGCCCGGAGTGGAAGTCTACATTTACATACAAGAACCCACACAGGAGAGAAACCCTTTATATGCATGGAATGTGGGATGCGCTTCGCTCGGAATGGAACTCTACATATACATCAAAGAACTCACGATGGGGCGAAACCCCATAAATGCATGACGTGCGGAAAGAGTTTCACTCTAAGTAGAAGTCTACATTCACATCAGAGGACACACACTGGAGAGAAACCCTATACATGCCTGGAGTGCGGAAAGAGCTTCACCCACAGTTCACAACTACATTCTCACCATAGAATCCACAGTGGCGAGAAACCCTATAAATGCGTGGAATGTGGAAAGAGCTTCGCTCGAAGCGAAACGCTGCATTCACATCATAGAACCCACACTGGGGAGAAACCTTATCCGTGCCTGGAGTGCGGAAGGAGCTTCAGTGAGAAAAGAAATCTACGTTCACATCTAAGAACTCACACTGGGGAGAAACCCTATACGTGCCTGGAGTGCGGAAAGAGCTTCACTCACATTGGAAGTCTACGTTCGCATCAAAAAACCCACACTGGGGAGAAACCCTATACATGCCTGGACTGTGGGAAGAGCTTCAGTGAGAGTGGAAGTCTACATTCACATCAAAGAATCCATAGTGGAGAGAAACCCTATACATGCCCGAACTGTGGGAAGGGTTTCACTCACATTGGAGGTTTACATTCACATCAAAGGACTCACATTGGGGAGAAAGCCTATACATGCCTCGAGTGCGGAAAGAGCTTCACTCTCATTGGAACTCTACATAAACACCAGAGAACCCACACTGGGGAGAAACCCTATACGTGCCAGGAGTGTGGGAAGAGCTTCAGTGAGAGTGGGACTCTACATACACACCAAAGGACTCACACTGGGGAGAAGCCTTATAAATGCTTGGAGTGTGGAAAGAGCTTCGCTCAGAGTTCACACCTGCATAGGCATCACAGAATTCACACTCGGGAGAAACCCTATATGTGCATAAAGTGTGGGAAGAGCTTCATGTGGAGTGGTAGTTTATATTCACATCAGAAAATCCACACTGAGGAGAATGTTGCTATCTAATGCCAGAGAAACCCTCTTAAGATGTACAATGGCAGCTCTAGTACAGTGTTTCCCAACCAGTGTTCCGTGAGCGATCATCAGGTGTGCCGTGGGAAATTGGAACCTCCAATACTACAACTTCCAAACTCAGTTCCCAATCAAACCCTTTCAGTACTTTCTGTTGGTAATGAGAGTTCAATGTGCCAAGTTTGGTTCAATTCCATTGTTGCAAGAGTTCAGGGCGCTCTTTGATTGTAGGTGAACTATAAATCCCAGCAACTAAAACTCCCAAACGTCAAGGTCTATTTTCCCCAAACTCCATCTGTGTTCACATTTGGGCATATTGAGTATTCATACCAAGTTTGGTCCTGATCCAACATTGTTTGAGTCCACAGTGCTCTCTGGATATAGGTGAACTACAACTCCAAAACTCAAGGTCAATGCCCACCAAACTCTTATAGTATTTTCTCTTGATTATGGGAGTTTTGTGTGGGAAGTTTGATTCCATTCCATCATTGGTGGAGTTCAGAATGCTCTTTGATTGCGGGTGAACTATAACTCCCAGCAACTACAACTCCCAAATGACATTTTGTGTCATTTTGGTTGGTGGTGTGCCCCAGGATTTTGTAAATGTAAAAAATGTGCCGCAGCTCAAAAAAGGTTGAAAAACACTGCTCTAGTAAATGTGGCAAATGAGAGCATAATGTCGGGACATTTTATCATATGTGGTGAAATTGTAGGAAAGCCTAGAAATATTGGAGAGGAATACAAAGGGGGGGGGGGGTCTTCAAAAAGTTGCACTTCGATATTTTTGTTAGGGTGGGAGTAATAGTAATTGGTCATATCTAATGGTATCATGTGACTAATCCGTCTGGCAAGCCAGCTGACCTTACAGTTTAGTACAACTCCAAAACTCAAGGTCAATGCCCACCAAACCCTTCCAGTATTTTCTGTTGATCATGGGATTTCTGTGTGCCAAGTTTAGTTCAATTCCATTGCTGGTGGAGCTCAGAATGCTCTTTGATCGTAGGTGAACTATAAATCCCAGCAACTACAACTCCCAGATGACAAAATCAATTTTTTGAGTGATGATCACTCCTTGGGTTAGTAGGTGTCTTGTGGCCAAATTTGGTGGTGGAGTTCAGAATGCTCTTTGATCGTAGGTGAACTATAAATCCCAGCAACTACAACTCCCAAATGACAAAATCCATTTTTTGAGTGATGATCACTCCTTGGGTTAGTAGGTGTCTTGTGGCCAAATTTGGTGGTGGAGTTCAGAATGCTCTTTGATCGTAGGTGAACTATAAATCCCAGCAACTACAACTCCCAAGTGACAAAATCTATTTTTTGAGTGATGATCACTCCTTGGGTTAGTAGGTGTCTTGTGGCCAAATTTGGTGGTGGAGTTCAGAATGCTCTTTGATTGTAGGTGAACTATAAATCCCAGCAACTACAACTCCCAAATGACAAAATCAATACCCCTCCCAAACCCACCAGTATTCAAATTTGGGCGTATTGGGTATTTGTGCCAAATTTTGGCCGGTGAATGAAAATACATCTTGCATATCAGATATTTACATTATGATTCATGACAGTAGCAAAATTACAGTTATGAAGTAATAATGAAAATAATTTATGATTGGGGAACAACATAAGGGTTTGCGGCATTAGGAAGGTTGAGAACCACTCCCCTAAAGCAGGGATCGGGAACCTATGGCTCGGGAGCCAGATGTGGCTCTTTTCATGATTGCATCTGGCTCTCCAGAGCAGCCTGGGCCTCGGTTTCCCAGCATGCAGCGAGAAGGAGTGACACCCTTCCTTTCTCTCTCCCCCTTCACCCTTTCCTTCTCCTCTCCTTCCTTTTCCCTTCCTCTCTCCCCTTCTTTCTTTCCTCCATTCTCCCTCCCTTCCTCTTCCTCTTCTATTCCTTTTCCCCAAGTATTCCTTTCCTTCTCCTTCCTTTCTTTTCACTTCCCCCTCTCTCCCCTTCTTTTCTTCTTTTCCCTTCATTATTTTACTTTTTGCTCGCTCCCTTTCCTTTCTTTTCCCCACCCTTTCCTTTCCTCCCTTCCCATTTCCTTCTTTCTTTTCCCCTCCTTGTCTCTCTCGTGCTTTTCTTTTCTTCCTTTTCCATAGTTTGTTCTTCTTCTCTTTCCTCTCCCCCTCCCTCGTTTATTTCCTCTTTCTTTCTTTCCCCCTTCCTTCCTTCCGTCTTCTCTTCCTTCCCAGAGTCCTGAGCATGCCTTTTGCAGAGCCAGGTCTGAAGTGTCCCCTCATTCTGCCAGGGGAATCCTTTTCTCATAGTCTCTCTCTCTCTCTCTCTCTCTCTTGGCATTACTTCGCGAATGAAGATTCTTAGGAAGGACTCATCCCACGCTTTTTAAAAGCGCGTTGATGACTAAAAAGGCCAATCCGAGATAGGCAAGTTCGGTTGCAGAAAGCACAGCAGAAAGTCTCCTTGGGTGATGTCGTTTCCAAGTTGCGGTTCTTTCTGCATTGTCGTTTCTCTTCGAGACCCATTCGGCGTGTCTTCTCGAAAGAGGCCGCAGCATTGTGGATAGTGCGTCTCCATGTCTCCCGATGTGAGGCCAGGGTGGACCATTGTTGGTGATCAATCTGGCCGAGCCTGAGATGTTGTTTCAGGGAGTCCTTATATCTCTTTTTGGGGGCGCCTCTCTTGCACTGCCCCGTGGCGAGTTCACCATAGAGTAGTATCTTTGGGAGGCGGTGGTCCTCCATCCTAGAGACGTGCCCTGCCCAGCGCAGCTGTGTTCTCAATAGCATGGCCTCAACGCTGGTGACCCCTGCTTGCTCAAGGACAGCAACATTCGTCACATAGTCGGTCCAGTGTATATTTAGGATTGTGCGAAGACAGCGCTGATGAAAGCGTTCGAGGAGTCGTAGGTGTTGGCGATAGGTGACCCATGTTTCAGACCCATAGAGGAGAATAGACAGTACGATAGCTCTGTACACACTGATTTTGGTGCTTTGCCTCAGGTGTTTGTTGCTCCAGACTCTTTTGTGAAGCCTTCCAAATGCACTATATGCCTTTGCTAATCTGTGATCTATCTCTTTGTCAATCTTGGCGTCTGAAGAGATGATGCTTCCCAGGTAGGTGAACTGCTGAACGGACTTAAGCACAGATTTGCCTATGCTGACGTGGGGATGATGGTGTTCTTCCTGTGGTGCGGGCTGGTAGAGGACTTCCGTTTTCTTCATGCTGACTTCCAGCCCAAACAGCTCTGCAGCTGCTGCAAAGCAGGATGTCAGGCGCTGCAGAGCTGCTTCTGAATGGGCGACAAGGGCAGCATCGTCAGCAAAAAGCAGCTCATGGACTAGAGATAGTTTAGAGTCTTAGTACGAGCCCTCAGGCGGCTTAAGTTGAACAAGCTGCCATCAGTACGATAGCGTATATATATATGCCGTCTTCTTTGAGGTCTGCCGTAGCCCTTTCTCATAGTATGTACGTATATACTCACAGTTGAATCCAGTCTCTCTCTCTCTCTCTCTCTCTCTCTCTCTCTCTCTCTCTCTCTCTCTCTCTCTCTGTCTATCTGTCTATCTATCTATCTATCTCTGGCTGTCACTGAACTAAATTTCCAAATATTTTGCTTTCATGGCTCTCTGAATCAAAAAGGTTCCTGACCCCTGGTTTAGTATAAGAGTTGTTATGCTCCAGTGAAGATGGCTGAGATACTTATGAATTGCACCAAAGAGGAACATCATTCTGGCATGTTCTTTTTGTAGGCAGGAGGTGACAAACCTCTCTGCACGTGTGCTCAGTATGAGGACAAAGGCCTGTCTCGTAGAGACATCAGCCATTGTCTTTAACTTTTTAATTGCTAAATCAAACCATGCAATTCACCATTCTGGACATAAGGTGGCAGGAAAGGTAACAAATGCATATACAATGACTTCACCAGGACTGAAAAATCTACTACTTTGAAGACCACTGTGAAGTTATTATATGAATTATAATGGAATTTTTACTAGGCCCAATAGTTAACTATTTTTTAATTCTTTCTACGGGGGTTGAATGAAAAGTATTGCCTCCACCATCGTTACTTGGGTATGGATGGGAATATTTTAATAAATCAAACACAGAAATAAAGAATGTGTTCTTTAATGACCACTATTCACTTTTCCACACAATCACCAGACAATTGGATGCATTTCTGCCAACGATGAACACGTTTTCTGAATCTGTCATTGAAGAAGTTGACACTCTGTTTCTGCAACCCATCGTGCACAGATCTTTTTATAGCAAAGCAAACCAATAACGTGACCCACACGTTCTTGTGTAATGCCAATTACACAATAATACAATGATGGAAGTAATTGTTAAGGTGCATTCACACTAAGACAAGAGTTTTATGTCTTGGAAATGCTGGACACCTGGAGGGCTGAAGTTTGCCCATGCCTGGGCTAGTATAATATGGGATAAAAAAACCCAACAGATAGTGAGTATAAGGTTCATAGACTTCGACCTGTGTCTGTTTGTTAGTATAGTTTGTGTGCATATGTCTATCAAAGGTGTCAGTTTGTTGGTGAGTTTATTTCTGATTTTATTTTATGATTTGTTGTAGTAGCTGTTTACTACTTACTTACTACTTAGGCGATCCCTCGTTGTCCGAGTAAGATTGTCCCCCAAGTTCGGTGTCTTGGCAGTGAGTCCGTAGGTGACTGTGGAGCCCTATTCTTGATCTGCATCTTCTCCCGCAGTGAGGGCATCGGTTTCCAGGTGGGAGGCGGTCCTGGTTGGGATTGGCTTGACGTACCTTCCTCTTGGCATGTTTCTCTCTTTCGCCCTCCATTCGTGCCTCTTCAAATTCTGCAGCACTGCTGGTCACAGCTGACCTCCAGCTAGTGCGCTATGCCAGTTTTTAAGGTTGGCTTTGAGCCCATCTTTACATCTCTTTTCCTGTCCTCTAACATTCCATTTTCCATTCTTGAGTTCGGAGTAGAGCAACTGCTTTGGGAGACAGTGATTGGGCTTGAAATTTCTCTCTGAGTGATACGACAATCATCCTGAATCGATCTGTCAACCTTTTGCTTGTGGAACTCAGTGGTTGCTGTCACTGGACGTCCAACTCAGATGTTCCAACCTCAACATCTTTAAACTTACTCGCCCAACGATGCACAGTACTCACATCAACACAATCACCATAAACAGCTTGCATTCTCTGATGAATCTCCTTTGGGGTGACACCTTCTGCTGTCAAGAATTCAGTGACCGCACTTTGCTCAAGTCGCATTGACCAACCGTCTGCACAGGGTTCCATACTTCACACTTTAACAACACAACCACTCAATGCTAAGGCTTCCTGCCAAAATGGAACTGTAGAGGGGAGTCTACTGAACAAGCCAGTACCTGCCGCATACCAATACAGCCATCTGTTGAGGAGTTACAAAGGTGGAGGCATTACTTTTCATTCAACCCTCGTAATTATTACAAGGAATCTGTTGCCTTTTGACATTAACAAACAATTATACTCGGATTTGTTGATATTTTAAAACACATTTTCTTGAAAAAAAATCTATGTACAGGTATATACATTTTATAATCGGCTTTGAAATCATGTATGCTTTTCTGGAATGGCTTCCAAGAATCGCAACATTCAAAAACATGCAATCTGGAGTACTTCATCCCACCATATGAAAATGAACGATCACTGCCCAACAATCTGCAAATATCTTCCTGCATTCCCAGCCATTTTTGAACATTTTAATCCTCATAAAGTTGTCTATATGCAGATTTAAATGTTTTTGTAGAATCATGTATGAGAAAATTTCAGTCGCAGAGTTGTCTATAAGTGGATTGAAATGTTCAGAAATTGGCCATAGTAATGTGACGGATGCAGAGTGTGTCTGATGTCCATCTACAGCCATCATCATGAGGAATGAAGAAAACCCTGGAACTCATTTTTGCATGTGTGCTCAGTATGGGGATAAAGTCTTGTCTCTGATGTCTATGGACATTTTTGAACATTTCAGTCCTCTTGTAGAGTCATCCATGAAATGGCTGTTCTACTGTGGTGGATGCAGAGCGCTCAAGACATCCAGATACAGTCACAACCACAAGGAATGAAGGAACATTGGAACTGATTCACGAAAACAAAGTATAGGTGATGTAATTTGTTGTTGAAATTCCTAATATTTTAACAAGTGCAGAAACCTTTCGAAAAATCCTAATAATACAATGATGGAAGTAATTGTTAAGGTGCATTCACACTAAGACAAGAGTTTTATGTCTTGGAAATGCTGGACACCTGGAGGGCTGAAGTTTGCCCATGCCTGGGCTAGTATAATATGGGATAAAAAAACCCAACAGATAGTGAGTATAAGGTTCATAGACTTCGACCTGTGTCTGTTTGTTAGTATAGTTTGTGTGCATATGTCTATCAAAGGTGTCAGTTTGTTGGTGAGTTTATTTCTGATTTTATTTTATGATTTGTTGTAGTAGCTTTTACTACTTACTTACTACTTAGGCGATCCCTCGTTGTCCGAGTAAGATTGTCCCCCAAGTTCGGTGTCTTGGCAGTGAGTCCGTAGGTGACTGTGGAGCCCTATTCTTGATCTGCATCTTCTCCCGCAGTGAGGGCATCGGTTTCTAGGTGGGAGGCGGTCCTGGTTGGGATTGGCTTGACGTACCTTCCTCTTGGCATGTTTCTCTCTTTCGCCCTCCATTCGTGCCTCTTCAAATTCTGCAGCACTGCTGGTCACAGCTGACCTCCAGCTAGTGCACCCAAGCACCAGGTGCCTATGCCAGAGTTTTTAAGGTTGGCTTTGAGCCCATCTTTACATCTCTTTTCCTGTCCTCTAACATTCCATTTTCCATTCTTGAGTTCGGAGTAGAGCAACTGCTTTGGGAGACGGTGATTGGGCATTTGGACAACGTGGCCGGTCCAGCGGAGTTGATAGCGGAGGACCATCGCTGTTTAGCCATTTGTGTGGTTTTATCATTATGCTAGCCATGTGTCTTTGGTGCAGCTACCTGCCTACTGTCTCCTTTCTCCATCTCTGAGAAGGCCTACCTCACAATGTCTCCATGGGAACTATGGGCAAGTTCTCTTTGTGGCTCTTTCCTTGTTTCCCCTCATATACAGGTCACCAATTACATCATAAAGGGCCAACACACCTAGCAAAACTCTCTCATACACACACACATACACACAGAGAGAGATACAATTTGATTTGTTCTGTGTCTGAGCTCTTAACTCAAAATGCTCTTATCTCAAATTGAATTTTCGGAATTTTTTTGTTCCGTGTTTCTGAATAGGAAAATGTACTTTAAAAATAACAAATAATGTATAAATGCACTTTGACATGGAACAATAAAAAAGAAAGACCAATTTTTAAATGGTAGAAGCACAAAGTTGTGGCAAGGAAGCACAAAGCGAAGAGTCAGAAGCATCCTTTTCTTCTTCATACTGTACTCCTTCCAGCCTCTCTCCCTCCCTTGCTGTCTCTCCTCGTGAAGCCAAACAGACCAGGAGTAAAAACCACACAAAATCAACTAACCTGTGGTTTCTGAAAGTGGCCAAGAGAAGCGGACAGCAACCTCCCAAAATGGAGTAAAACATGAAGCACAAGGCCTGGAGGCTGCTCCCTTTAGTGCTAGCTCTTAACTCAAAATGCTAGTCTTATGTCAAAGTAAAACTCAGACTGAGTGACAGCTCTTAAATCAAAGCATTTGTAAGTTGGGACACTTAAGTAGAGGTTCCACTATACATACTTTCAGGTTTTTAAATATAGATTCTAGGTTAGGTTCCCAGCGATATGTGGGTTAGGTAATTTTTTACTCTATTAAAATAGCCATCGTTTTTGGAGTTTATGAATGGTCTTATCAGAAAATGCATAAACTACAACTTCCATCATGTGTCATGGCATTCAAATTGTGCTAGTAGTTAAAGTTGGGTCATGTTGGGTATGTGTGCCAGATGTGGTGCATATCCATCACCAATTAGGTTCATAGTGCTCTCCCATCATCCCCTGGTCATGATGGATCTGTGTGCCAAGTTTGGTCCAGATCCATCATTGGTGGGGTTCACGGGGCTCCCATGATGTTGGAGTCATCTTTTAAAAATACATAGATGCATATGTACGTACTTATATATATTGACTTTTGTTATATGCCTAGATAGATTATAACATTTCTTCTTTTTGTGTTACTGCCTTTTTTTACTGTTTCTGGTTTCAAATAAATAAATAAATAAAAGGGGTGGCTTTAGAAGGGTTAAAATCATATTGTCGAAGGCTTTCATGGCCAAAATCACTGGGTGGTTGTATGTTTTTCGGGCTATATGACCATGTTCTAGAAGCATTCTCTCCTGACGTTTCACCTGGATCTGTGGCAAGCATCCTGAGGATGCTTGCCACAGATCCAGGCGAAACATCAGGAGAGAATGCTTCTAGAGCATGGCCATACAGCCCGAAAAACGTACAACAACCCAAGCTTAAAATCACTGAGACTGAAGTGGCTGATGGACTTGGTTTTAGACCAAGGTGAAGTTTAATGCCTAAACGTTGGATATCATTTCTTTCCTATATGTTGGCTGCATGATTTAGATTCAGTTGTTCAATCTGTATTATTACTATTCTGTTTAGTACAACATAAGTAGTAGTGGGGGTAGCTCATGTCAAACTCGATTTGACAGGTGGATACGCCCCTAGGTGAAACTTCGGGTCTAAGCCCCTCCCCCTAGGCGGGACTTCCAGTCTAAGCCCCTCCCCCTAGGCAGGACGGCAGGGCTTGAACCGGAAGTCCCACCTAGAGGTAGGGGCTTGGACTGGAAGTCCCACCTAGGGGCGTGTCTACCTGTCAAAACGAGTTTGACATGAGCTACCCCAGCCCCTCTACTACTAACATATATAGAGGTTTTTTATCATCTGTTTTTCACCTGATCAATAAACTCACTGATGAAAATCTCCTATCTCTGGTGACTAATTGGGACTGGGATACTAGATTTATTATCGTCTGTCCGGCGAAAAGGGTAATTTCAATATAATCCAGATCATCAAAGCAGATAATACACACTATCTGCTTTGAGCTGGATAATAATAAATATTTATATTCCGCCCTACATCCCCAAGGGGACTCGGGGTGGATCACAGTACACATTCAAAGCCATTTTTGGACAGACAGAACAGAAAGGAGGTATGTTGTGTCGACGTCCAGCTTTGTGGTGCCTTGGAGGTTGTGCTCGAATCTAGCCACAGGAGGGTGTTGTCGCTCCATCCTTTATGACCAAGAGCCATCAGGACTTCCTCCTTCCTTTAGGTTACCGAGCATTTTCTGATCTTTTTTTATAATGGTGTCGTAAAATACCTACCCCGCTTGTTTTAGCGGTACCCAATTTCTCTACTTACAGCTCTAGGCTGTTTTTAAACTGATAAGGTAAAAAGTGAGCAGTCTGACAGTCAGATGCTCACGTCGACCCAGGGCTTTGTTTTGGCAATCTTTTGGTTGGTAGCTCTTATCATTGCTGATTTATTAGCTGTGCTAAAGCCTGTCCCGACACTACCATATAATCCAAAGCAGATAACCTGGATTTTATATGGCAGTGTAGAAGGGGCCTTAGTTCCTCTTAAGATGGCACCAAGAAGAGCCACAACTTTCCCTTTCCTCACTGAAGAACCATCCCTATTCTTTTCTGAAAATGTCAAAACTTTTCGCCAACGCAGCATGGTCAGGCTGTTCAATGCTGCCTCCCTTCTGTCTGTCCAACATACCATTTCCATGGCCTGTTGACACCAATTTAAACACCAAGATATTGGTGTGACATTGCAGCTAAGACTTTGGTTTACGGCGAACCTCTGAATGGGAAACCTCCAAAAGATTTGGACCTTGCCTGCTGTGCTCAGCTATACCTTCAGCAGGTGGCTAGTTAGTGAGGAACACAATCACTGGGTTGGAAGGGACCACAAGGGCGATGCAGTCTAGTTTTCCATATATATATATACACACATACATACACACACACACACACACACACATACTAGCTGACCCGGCGATGCGTTGCTGTGGGGTGTTTTTTTTTAACTTGGGGACTGTGTGTAGTTATGTATATGTGTATGCGTGTATATGTGTGTACTTATGTATATGTGTGTTTGTATATGTATGTGCGTGTATATGTGTTGATGTGTGTAAATACAGGTGTGTTTATGGTATGTGGGCTGATTTGGTGTGTCTGCCTTGTGTGGTTTTGCTGTCTATAGGCTACTTAGGATGACAGCTCTTTTTATATATATAGATGGGTGTGCCTAAGTCAGTCTTTCTCAACCAGTGTGCCGTGGCACACTAGTGTGCCGTGACGGACCTCCTGCTGTGCCGCGAGAAAAGCTCTCTGCCCCCCTTCCTCCCCCCCCTCCTGCCGAACTGCTGCTGCTTGGGGGAGGAGGAAGGGCCGGGCAGTGGCGAAGAAAAAGAAGGGGGGACCGGGGCGCCGCCTCCTTCGGCCGTTTCCCCAGCCAGCCTCCAATCCGCCATGACTCCCACCATGACTTTTGCCCCTCGCTCGCTGAAGCCGCGTGGAGGAGCCCTGCCCACTGAAGCCCGTCCACCGCTCATGCTCCTCCTCTGTAGGAGAGCTGAAGCTGGGGGGAGGGGGCGGGGCATGGCGTGGCCTGGCTCTGCCCCCTCCCCCGGCTTCGGCACTCCCAGCAGCTGCTCCAGCCTTGAGGGGACAGTGCCAAGCCAGCATTGTGCTGGCTCTGGCACTGCTGGCTTGGCACTGCCCCCTCAAGGCTGGAGCAGCTGCTGGGAGAGGTGAAGCCGGGGGTAGGGGGCGGGGCATGGCTCAGCCTGGCTCCGCCCCCTCCCCGGCTTCGGCACTCCCAGCAGCTGCTCCCAGCAGGCCACCAACCCCCAGCCGTTCTTTACTGTGTTAGTCATTTTGTGTCATTTTGGTTGGTGGTGTGCCCCCAGATTTTTTTAATGTTAAATGTGCCGCGGCTCAAAAAAGGTTGGGAAACACTGGCCTAAGTAATTGAAGCAAGTACTCTGGAGTTTCCAGCTTTGAAGAGACCCTTTTTCAAATGACTTACCTGGCAGTGGAGAAACCATGATCATAAAGCTGATTTTCTCATTGTGAGGCTCATCTCTTGCACTTTGGGTACGTTGACCCCTGCGATTTCCTCAAATATTGGAAATTCAGGTATATAAAAAATACTCCCAACATTAGGAAGAACCGCAGAAATGTCTGGTGGAGTGCTCTTGTTGAGTGGTGTAACCAGTTATGCTTTCTCCAACGGTTCCAGTGATGTCCATACTGCAGGAATTTTTAGGTCTTCCAGCATAAGTTCATGATCAGACTTTGCTGAAGGCTTGCCATGGAATGAGCATGGGCCAACTTGGGCCCACTGAATGTTTTGGACTTCAACTCCCACAATTCCTAAAAGGTATTTTGGGCTACAGCTCCCAGAATTCCTGGCTATTGAACTGCTTAGGGCTTCTGATAATTGGAGTCTCCAACATCTGCCTCTAGGTCTTCTAGCATTTAATGACATAAGCTGACCAAGGAGTCACATTGGAGGACCTTGGCAGAAAGTGGACGTCAATGTCACTTTGCTGTAGAGTTCAACAGATTCCAAAACAGGCATGGGCAAACTTTGGCCCTCCCTCCAGGTGTTTTGGACTTCAACTCCCACCATTCCTAACAGTCTACTGGCTGGGTTGCTATGAGTTTTTTGGGCTTCATGGCATTTTCTCCTGAAATTCGGACCACAGCTATGGCAGGCATCTTCAGAGGTTGTGTGGTCTGAGGATGCCTGCCAAAGAATGCTTTCTCTAACGGAATGGTGGGAGTTGAAGTCCAAAAAACCTGGAGGCCCAAAATTTGCCAATGCCTGTTCTGCAGGATTATATCATCCCAATTTCCCTTCAGAATCTCTTTGTTGGACTCTATTACAAGATAACATGTCCTGCTTCCTTCTACATGCGCTGTCAGTACTCCACCGTGGTCCTGCTATGTTACAGTAGAGCGGATGTCTATGGGAGCATGGGACACAAAGTTATTACAATACAATGTATGCATGCTTATTGCCAAATATATATACACCAAATGTAATATGGGAATTTGAGTGCAGGCAACTGACAGCAGTTGGGCTGAGAAACAGCTGGGAGTTTTGGGAGTGGAAACTGGAGAGATTATACCAAGATCACTTCCCAGTGTGAATGTAATGTGTTGATTATAGAAAAGGATGATGTACCATATTTCATCACATTATGGTCACACTTTTCTCCCTTTTTCCATCAAAGGGTGTGTGACTATTATGCAAGGGGAAAAAAGTGGTATTTCTTTCTGGAGTTGTATCCATGCTGCAGGAATCTTTAGGTCTTCCAGTCCAAGTAAATGGTCAAACTTTGTTGAAGGTTTGCCGTGGAATGGGCAAGGGTCAACTTGGGGCCTCCAGGTCTTTTGGACTTCAACTCCCATAATTCCTAACAGCCTCAGGCTCCTTCATTTTTAAATGCCTTATCGCTGAAAGTGGAGCAGGGTGAAGGATCCAACTCAAACGAACTGCTCCATTTCGGATGGAAGAGCCATTTGGGGCCGATTCTCCGCAAGGCAGTTTGAACACTATAAAATGAAGCTCCACTTATCTTTCCTCCCTCCTTCCTCCGAGCCCTTAAGGCAGTTTGCAAAATTTTGAAGTGAAGCTCTTTGGAGAAAGGAGGGAGGATCCGAACCCCAGAGACCTCCATTTCGGTTTGTAATTAAGGCCTCAGAAAAAGGAGCAAAAAACCGGCTCCGTGACTATTTTGCAAGGAAAACAGAAATACCGATGCAATGATTATGTGGTGACAACTATTACGCAATGAAATACGGTATATCTTTCTGGGGTTGTATCCATACAAGATCACTTCTCAGTGTGAATGTAATGTGTCGATAATGGGAAAGGATGATGTACCGTATTTCATTGCATTATAGTATTTCATTGCATTATAGTAACCACTTTTTTCTCCACCTGAGGGCCGGTAATTGCCTTTTTTTCCATCAAAGGGGTGTGTGACTATTACGCAAGGCAAAAATGGTATTTCTTTCTGAGGTGGTATGCATACTGCAGGAATTTTTAGGTCTTCCAGCACAAGTACATAGTCAAACTTTGCTGAAGGCTTGCCATGGAATGGGCATGGGCCAACTTGGGCCCTCCAAATGTTTTGGACTTTAACTCCCACAATTCCTAATAGCCTCAGGCCCTTTCCTTTCCCCCCTCAGCCACTTAAGCACTTAAGTTAGGAATTTGGGAGTTGAAGTCCAAACACCTGGAGGGCCCAAGTTGGTTCATGCCTGGTTTAAGACACAGATGGTAAGCTTGTACTCACAAAGACACAGACAAATTCATTCCTCTCAGTAAACAGATTCTGTCTTTATGGGGAAAAAAATCTGACGAAGCCACAGTGATTCAATTGTGATCTCAAAAAATGACGCTTTTGTTTTGTACGGCGCTGGTTCTCAAGTACCGACGAGCCAAGGATACGCATGAAAGCACAGGAGTATTGAAAGCATACCGAGGTGGGAGGAAGGAAGGAAGGTGGGGAAGGGATGGAATACAGCCATCACTATTGTTTTATTTCCCCTTGGGGCTGTCTCAACACCAGAGACACCAGGCGGACTCAAAATCCTACCGGCCGTAACCAAAAAAGTGTTGCTGTCCGTTTGCATAGTGAGCAGCAAGCTATTTCTAAACCAGTTGTTTGGAAATAGCTGCAGAAGGAAGAATGTTTCCCACTGGATGCCAATAATACAACGTTGAGAAAAGACGGAAGGGCCGATTTGGTCGGCAATAGTGCAGTTCTGACCTTCGCAAAGAAGAAGAGTCAGGACACAAAACCTCAAACCAATCTTGAGTTTTGAGGGATATTCACATCCACATTCAGAGCCTGATACTGTTATGGTCAATGTCTTGTCGAAGGCTTTCATGGCTGAAATCACTGGGTTGTTGCGAGTTTTCTGGGCTGCGTGGCCATGTTCCAGAAGCATTCTCTCCTGACATTTCGCCTGCATCTATGGCAGGCATCCTCAGATGCATTTGCCTGCATCTATAGCAGGTATCCTGAGGTCTGTTGAAAACTAGGCAAGTGAGGTTTATATATCTGTGGAATGTCCAAGGTGGGAGAAAGAACTCTTGTCTGCTTGAAGCTGAAATACAATACCGCCTGAGCTCTGCGAGTGCAGCATTTTTCTGAATGAGGCAGAGTGTTTGAGGACCAGGACATCCGTTGGGAGACCAGGGTGGGAGAAAGAACTCTGTTGGAGGTAGGTGTGCATGTTTCAATTGGTCACCCTTATTAGAATTTAATGGCCTAGAAGTTTCAAGGTGTGGCTTCTTAGTGCCTTGGGCAATCCTAAGTTGGGAAGTGATTTGTTGGCCCTGATTTTTTTCCTTGCATAATAGTCGCACACCTCTTTGATGAAAAAAAGGGACAAAAGTGTGACTATAATGCAATGAAATACAGTACATCATTCTTTTCTATAATCAACACATTCCATTGGCACCGATTCAGGGCCAGCTAATTGCCTCCCAACAAAGGATTCCCCCAGGCAGTAAGAAGCAACACTGTGAAACTTCTAGGCCAGGGGTTTTCAAACTTTTTAAGTGAGGGGCCGGCTCATAGTTCCTCAGACTGTTGGAGACCGAACTATAGTTTGGGGGGATGAACTGATTCCTATACACACTGCACATATCTTATCTATAATGCAAAAAAAAAATCAATGAAAGACAAAACAATATTTAAAATTAAGAACAATTTTCACCAACATAAACTTACCCATTTTTCAATGGGAAGTGTGGGCCTACTTTTGGATGATGAAATAGTCAAGGTAATTAGGATTGTTATGGTGTGCCGTCAAGTAATTTCAGACTTATTGCAAACCTAAATCTAAAGTTTAGGGCAGGGGCCAGATAAATGACCTTATGAAGGCAGAATTGGTGGTTGATGGAATCCATGGATGCAGAACTCGAACCTGATGGGATCCATGCATACAGTACTGGATTCGAGATTGTTGACTGGACAGTATCATTATGCCAATTCACCTGGGGTGCCCCATTCTGACCTAGATCCGGATCTAGAACACATCAACATAGAGCACGACGTAGAACTGAACTAATAGCATTCTAACCTCGAACTGAGAATATTCTTTTTGATGGGCCCGAAAAGAAGAGCTGGGGAAAGGGCTCTTCTCAGAACCTTCTAACCTAGAGCATTCTGGTCTAGAACATGCTAACCTAGAGCCCCAATGACCTAGAATACCCAACTTAGTTATATCCTATAAGATTCTTTGTGCGTCAATTAAAAAAAGAGCCGTGGAAAGGGCTCTTCAAGCTTAGAACTGCCAAACCTGGAGCACTCTGGTCTAGAACACACTAACCTAGAGCAACCTGACCTAAAATCTCTTAACAATAAATGTTCACTTTGATAGGTTACTTATTTTGGTTTATCTACTGTTTTTATGACTGTAAGCCCCTTCGAGTCCCTTGTTGGGAGATGGGGCTGGGTATAAATAAAGTTTATTATTGGAGGGCCGCATCCGGCTCACGGGCCTTAGTTCGAGGACCTGTGTTTTAGGCCATTAAATGCTAATCAAGGTGGCCAATTGAAACATTCACACCTAGCTTAAACAGACAAGAGTTCTCTCTCCCACCATGGACATTCCACAGATATATAAACTCCATTTTCCTAGTTTCCAACAGACCTCACAACTTCTGAGGATGCCAGCCATAGATGCAGGTGAAACGTCAGGAGAGAATGCTTCTGGAACATGGCCATATAGCCCGGAAAACTCACAACAACCCACTGTTAGATGGTCCTTTCTGAAATCGGAAAACACACTGGAAGGGCAGCATCTTTCATGAAGGAAACAATGATGTGGCCACAATCCAAAGAGCTGTGGGCAACTGCCAAAGGCCAGTCCTGTTCATTACAAACATGCAGAAGGCAGTCTTTAAGGCTTGTACGTTCCTCTCCCTTTTGCATTCACTGACAGCACTGTGAGAAAGCTTTGCCTGTGTTCCAAGACAAGGCAGCAGTCCTGCAATGTCTCTGAAGAAAACAAAACACTGCTGCACGCATAATAAAAATGCAATACAATCATTGTACAGAGTCCAATCAATCTTTTGGCACTTTTTGCTTCGTTTCTTTATGGAAGCCCACCGTCAACCGATCCAACATAGAACTTGACGCAGGAAATTCAGAGAGTCGAAGAAAGGAACGGACTTTCGGACTCTGCTTGTGTCTTTGGCAGTTTTAGACATTCATGTAACCATCAAAATCCCCCACCCACCCTTTATGGTCCAAATACCTTTCCAGGGTCGGATACATGTCATAAAACAGTAGCCCCTTCCCCCTTGGAGCATCCCACTGAGTCATAAACAGAACCCCATTTTGAAAGTCAATTTTTGCTGATACGAGCCGATATGCAGAAAGCTGGATATTCACAGATATCAGTAGCAGCGGATTTCGGCAAAGGAAAAGAGGAAGCAAGGGCCACATTGTGAACAGGACCACGAGGGCAAGGAATACACAGACGCTGGGCACATTTTATGCTCATCATATGGGCAACTACTGAGCTAAACCTCTTGGGATAATTGAGAAACTATTAGTAAACAAATGGCAATAGTTCAAGGCCCATGCTTCTGTACAAAGGCCTTTAATACATTCAATAGCTTGCATGGCCAATGCAGACTTGCACAAATAATGCATATCCCCAAAGGGTTTCTCTGCTGCATATCGGGGCTGTCCCCGAAAGGAAAAAAACACGGTTCAAAGTGTGCAATATTCAATGGTCCTGGTTAAAAACTCCTTTGGAGAAAAGAGGAGGCCTGGGGTTGTTTATTAGTCTCCCTAACTCTAGCTTGTAGTGTGTCTCATTCCTCATCCCCACCAGACTGTGATAAAAGGAAGACGAGTTCACAGCCTCATAGCTTCCTGACACATCAGCAGCTCGCTTCATCCCTCTCGCAAGGTCTAATGTGCCCCTGGGTGGCACCTGCACTGGCACCCCTTGATTTCCATGCCATCTCCTATATTCAGTGCCCTTAATTTACTTTTAATGCGATTTCTCTGCTTTTGAACAGCAGAAAGTCTCACGACCCTGATCCATCGCACCACTTTTACTCCCAAGAGCTTAGAAAAACACACTCCTACCATGCTGGGCTTGCAGCTGGGTGAATCAAGTGGCCGCCTTTGAGGACTTAAAAACATTTCCACTCTAGAATTCTCACCAGGAAGAGCTGAGAAAGGCCCAGAGTCACAAGAGCCACAAAAATAAACATAGGCTTTGAAATACATTGGAACGCTGATACTTTGGAAGACATGCCCCCACCCTTTAGAGAAGTGGCCATTCGACACCAATGGACCTTTTGCTCAAAATGGTTACGAAAAGGAGAAGGGACCATGTTCAAACAGTGCAATCTTAAAAAACCGGAGACCAACAGGAGTTGGAAGGCATTTTCTCACCGGCTGGATAGCCATTCCATTCACACTATAGAAAGGGAAAGGTTCCCCCTTGACATTAAGTCTAGTCATGTCTGACTCTGGGGATTGGTGCTCATCTCTATTATCTGTAGGCACCTGCAAGCTCATGTGGCCACTAGCATGACTGCATAGAGCGCCATTACCTTCCTGCCGAAGCGGTACCTATTGACCTACTCATACTTGCATGTTTTCGAACTGCTAGGTTGCCAGAAGCTGGGCTGAACAGCAGGAGCTCACTCCGCTCCCTGGATTCGAACTGCCAAACCTCCGGTCAGCAAGTTCTGCAGCTCAGCGGTTTAACCCGTTGCGCCATTGAGTAGTCCCCAGAGTAGTATTGGAACCTGCACTGCTAGCTAATATCTCCAGTCGGTCTGGCCTACTGGGAGCGTCTAAAGTCTGAGTTAACTCAAAGGAAGAGAAGGATGGATGGATGAGGAGAGCAAGAGGGGAGCATCTTTCCCTCTCTGTCTCTAGTTCTGCACATTGAGCTGCCTTGCACCTTGATCATGGTCTCTTACTGCATTAGTTTCCTCTAACTTGGAAGAAAACTCAGAGAGGAGCTGGAAGTAATGCTCACACTGGCTGAACAGCCACTCCACTCACTCGTTGCATATTCTCCCTGCAAAGTGATGATGGGTTTAGTTTCAGAATAAGCAGTTGTCCTTATGTCTGAATGCTCAATAATACATGGTTATCGAAATACATTTATGTGCTTCTAAAACTCCAATGACGGGACCTCCCCCACCCCAACCCCTTTCTATTTAAGGTTGCTTTTGCACTTCGAAAGGGATACAATAAGGAACCACAAAAACAGCGGTTCCAAAGTGATGTCTACTCCCAAAAGGTGGGCCATAAACCAGACCTTGGGAAGTGCCTGCCTCCCACCTGCCTAGAGCAGCCTTGGGCGGGTGTCCTTCTAGATCTGGGCAGCCTACTCTTGAAAAGGACTAGTTTTCGTCTCGGAAGCATATTCAGGATGAAGCATGGCTTATGTGGGAAGACAGAGAGAAGCCCAGGCATTTGCGCTCACCTTACCCTCCAAAGAGAAATTCAGATAGGGTGGGCGGAAGAGGAGAGTAAGAGAACACCCTTCCACTTTCCCAGATCTTTCTTTTATCTCAACCTCACATTATTTTAGAAAAGGCAACGTTGTTCACTTGAGTGCTACTTGGCGCCTGTCGTGGTGCTCTTTGACCGCAGGAAATACTGGTCGGCTCGCCCTCTCTGCCGGGCCACAGTCCGGTTCTCACTGTCAAACTTCCGCTGGAGCTGCAGGGCCAAGCGCCGGTCCTCCTCCTCCTGCTGGACCTTCCTCTCCATTCTCCTCCTCTTCCTCCGCAGGAGATCGGGAGCTGCCAGCCCTGCGTTGCAGGTTGCCTGCCTCAGTCTCTTAATGGAGCCGGCCTGCTCCAGGTGCTTCATTTTGCACTGCCTCTTCCGTCCTCGCCTCAGTGATGGGCCATCCTCGCCCACTGCTCTCTCGAGGCACAGGCCGTTTGGGAAGTTGGTCAGTTCACTGTCGTTCAGGTACTTCAGCTGCTGCTGCTTCTTCTTTCCCCCAGCTGCCTTGAAGGACCGGCCCTGGGCCCTGTTGTCCGGAAATGCTGCGTTGATCCTGATGACTTTTCGGGGAGCCATTTGGGCATCGATGTTCAGGCAAGAGCCGGCCAAGCACAGGGCTGATTTAGTGTCCGAGGTCTCAGAAATCCTGGCATTGAGAGGGTTCTTGTTGGGTCTTGCTGGACCAGCAGTCCCTGTGCCTAAGCCTCTCCTGAAACTGCAAGAGGAATCCGTCTTGGAAGGGAAACGGTCTGATTCAGCCGGCGGGCACTTGATCAGCGAATTTGCCCTCGGAACTGCAAAATCTTCCCCTGTTTCAGGTACGACGGACGTCAAGGTGGCTTTGGAGAGGGTCTTTTTGATCTGGCGCTCCTGGAAGATTTGCTCCCATTTCTTCAGAATCCGGGGACTCGCTTCATAGGTGGTGGGCTTCTGCAGGCTTCGGGTCAGATTTCTGGGAGTGGACTTGATAATCAAAGGACTCGGGACCCGGCCGTCGGGAAGACGCTTGGGAGGTGTGCAGGGCGAGCAGACGATGGGCTTGAAATGATTGAGCTCTTCGGAGATGCTGTCGTTGCTCTCGGGGCTGATGGACCGCTCGGGCTTTGGGAGGAGGGAGAGCGAAGAGGCCGTGGTGGCCGTGCTGAAGACAAGGCGCTTGTCTGCGGTCAAGTCAGGGGCAGAGAGGCAGCGGCTGTTCCAGGTGGAGGAGAGGACGCCCATCAGCGGGGTAGAGGCACTCACCAACAGGTTCACCTGCAAGATAGATAATTCGTCTCATAAGAATGAAAACAATAAAAGAATCTCAAAATCTTGTAGGGATGAGGGAAAGGGCCTTCTCTGCTGTGGCCCCTCAGCTCCGGAACTCGCTGCCTGGTGAGATTAGGCAAGCCCATACCCTGGCAGTTTTTAAGAAAGACCTAAAAACCTGGCTCTTCCGGTGTGCCTTTGGTGAGTTAATATATATTCCATTTTAGTCTGTCCCAATTACAGCTCCATCTTCATGATGCACTTTCCCTCCGCCCTTAATTGAAGGTTTAATCCCACTGTTCAGCCCTTTGAGTCCCCTATCTCCCCCTTCAGAAACACATTCTCCTACCTCATCCAGGGTTTTATCAATTCTATCAATTTTACTTCTAGTACATTTGGCACGCCCACTGTGTCCCATTTCTCTACCATGTCTTTATTTTGTTATGTTATGTATTTATTTTGATGGTATTGTTGCTTTTTGTATTTTATTTTGCTGCACTTGTATTGTATTTTGTTGTAATTTTGGGCTTGTCCTCGTGTTAGCTGCCCTGAGTCCCCTTTGGGGAGACGGTGGCGGGTATCAATAACGTTTATTATTATTTTTTATTATTATTTAGTGCTTTATTACTCTTTGTGAAAGAAGCATTCTGAAGCCTCCCTCTGCTTCAAGATGGGCAACACACACAGACGTGACAATCAGCATTAGGGGCGCTTCTACTAAAGTTATATAGCTTTCCTTTATCTATCTACTCTCTTAACAAGATGTATTTACCTGCAACAGCAAAAGTTAGATTTCCCCCCCTTTTAAACATTAGTAGAGCAACCTGAGTATTTCTTCTCATGTTTCCCGCCATAAGCTCATATGTTGTACTAGCTACGCTGCATTCTGCTCTAACATAGACATCACATATCCCAATCCAAACCCTTGTCATGCAGGAATACACAGCAAAAGCACCCCTGAAAGATGCCCATCTAACTTCTGTGTAAAGACATTCAAAGATGGAGAGTGCATTACCCTCTGAGGCAGTGTATTATGTTGCAGCATGCAAGATACCAGTTAATGTGTGTGTGTCAATTGTAAAATTAGATGCACAAAGCTGATTGGTTGAGCTTTGTACAGGGAGATGGTCGAGCCTGGGACTTTCGGTTACTGCTACATTTTTGTTCAGGTTCAAGCTATGTGTGTGCTCATAGAGAAGCGGAGTGAGAAGAAGACAGTGACAGAGTTTGGAGTGTGTTCTCGCTTCATGAACTGCTGAAGGAGTTTATCTACATGGAAAAATAAAGACCATTTTAAATCTCCCATAAAAGGACATTATGTAAGTTGATGCAACTGATCACATTGTACATACTGTAAGACAAAAAATATACTGTCATTAGTGACTTCAGTTGTACAGGGCATATTGCTCTTCCTGCAGGAAAACTCAGGACATTTTCAGAAAGTGGGAACCTAGTGCTTTTTTTTTTCTACTCCAAGGTCAAAAGCTTCTCAAGTACCTTGGTTCTGACAGGAGCTGATCTCTGCCGGCTCTTCGATCTTTCCTGAAGGGTATCGTTGCAACTCTGGCTCCTTTTTACTTTAGAGCTCAAGTTTCTAAAATATCAGAGGGAAAAATAAGGGCTTAGTAAAACAGATAAGACAATAACAAAGTCATTTAAATCACCAAGAAGCCTTTCTAATATGAAGAGTAAATATCAGCTTACTCTTGATGCCAAGTTTTCTGATAGAAGGAAGCAGGGAGAGACGGATGCGAAGCAAGACCATATGTGAAGGAAACAGGCGCTGGCCTGGACTATTTAGGCCTTTTATGTCACCAATTGCTCTGAATATTGTCAACCATTTTGTATATATCCACAAAGACGTATCGAAATATGGTAAACACAAATACCGTATATACTTGAGTATAAGCCGACCCAAATATAAGCCAAGGCATCTAATTTTACCCCCAAAAATGAGAAAACATATTGACTTGAGAATAAGCCAAGGGTGGGAAATGCAGCAGCTACTAGAAAATTTCAAAATAAAAATAGATGCCAATAAAATTACATTAATTGAGGCATCAGGAGGTTAAATGTTTTTGAATATTTACATAAAACTGTAATTTAAGATAAGACTGTCCAACTCTGATTAAACCACTATTCTAAACCTTCATTGTAAATGTGCTTATATATCCTTCCTATAATAATAAAGAGAGTAAAATAATAAAAGTAAAAAAAAAATAATAGAGTACAATAATGGAAGTGTAATAATAATAGTAATAGAGTAAAATAGTAAATGTTGTAGTAATAAAGTAAAATAATAAATATATTACAATAATAATAAAAAATAACAAATGTAATATAGAAAAATAGTAAATGTTAGAGTAATATAGAAAAATAATAAATGTAATAGCAATAATAGAGTAAAATAATAAATGTAATAAAATAATAATAATACAGTAAAATAATGTAAATGTAATAATAATAATTAGAGGAAAATAATAAATATCCTTGACTCTAGTATAAGCCGAGAAGGGCTATTTCAGTCTTTAAAAGGGGCTGAAAAAACTCAGCTTATAGTCAAGTACATACAGTAAATCAACAATCAAGTTCATGTCATATGGTGATCACTAGGAGGCTGTGAAACCTTCAGAGCCACAAACATTAAGCATTTCTGCTCCACCGGATTGCCAAGAAACAAATGAACAAAATCTTGCTAAATCAGGCATGGGCACATGACATTAGCCAGGAAGTAGTAACCAATAGTGAAAGGACCAAGGCAGTGACATCTCTGGCCCATCCTCTGTTTGGGTATCAGCCAGCACGGCAACGACTTAAATCAAGAAATAGTTTTGTAAGATCTATAGAGACACTCGCTGGAACACCTCAGCAAGCGAGAGTCCAAAAGTGGCAGGCTAAAATCCAGAACCTCAATCAATGGTAGATACCGGATGAGAGACTCCCTCCTGGGCACACAGAAAACTGGGCGACTTGGAAGGCGCTGAACAGACTGCGCTCTGGCACCACGAGGTGCAGAGCCAACCTTAAGAAATGGGGCTACAAGGTGGAATCCACGACATGCGATTGTAGAGAAGAGCAAACCACAGACCACCTACTACAATGCAAGCTAAGCTCTGCTACATGCACAATGGAGGACCTTCTTATGGCAACACCAGAGGCACTCCAAGTGGCCAGCTACTGGTCAAAGGACATTTAATAGAATACCAAGTCTGCAAACTTTGTGTTTTGTTTGTTTCTTTTTTGATGCAATACAACTGTTTGGTTTGCTCCTGACACAATAAATAAATAGGCATGGGCAGGGGCGGTCTAAGGTAATTTTAAATGGTAGGCGAACATTATTTTGGTGCCCCCACCCCCCACCCAAAAACCCCATTATTTTGCTGCCCCCATGTAAAACAAATATACAATTATAATATCACAATACCATTAGTAGTATTATATTGTATCAATGTATATACAATATATTATACCATACTCATACTATATTATATCATAATTATATTATACTACATTACAATATAATTATATTATAATATAGACATTATAATATAATGTAACATTCTATTATATTATTATTATAAAATAATAAAATTATTTATTTAAATAAACTTATCCTCTACTAAATATTTTCATTACTCCTATAAAACTCAAATAACCCAAAATAAAGTAAAATAAAATATTATATATTACTATTTTGTACAATACCACTATACTGCAATATTGTTTGTAATATTACATGTAATATAAAATATATTATTATTCTATTGTTATATTGTATTTGTATTATATTGTATGACAATATTAAGCAGAACTGTATAATAATCAACAAGAAATGCAATGTAAATGCATCAAAATCAGAATATATTACCTATCACCCGACTCATAATTCATAGGAGTCTCCCATAAGTCCAAAATTAGGATCCCAATGTAAATGTAAATAGAAAAACAGCCAAAATGTTCAAATGAGGTCGAATACAGGCAGCGCGGCCTGGGCAAACTTGGGCCCGCCTCCCCTCCTTCTAAGTGTTTTGCCTCCAACTCCCACAACTCCTCATAGCCTCAGGCCCCTCAGGTCTAGACAGAAATAGAGCCAAGGAAAGGAAGGAGGGAGAGAAGAGGTCACAGAGGAGGAGGAGGAAAGCCCTTCATTCATTCCTTCACTTACACTTCCTTCACTGATTCTTTTCTCCTTCCCTGCAAACGCGTGCACGCAGCGGAGACAAAGGGAGAGGGGAAGCACTCCCTGCCTGCCCGATAGGGAGTGCTTTGCTTACAGGCTTCTGCGCAAGGGAGCTACTTGGCATGCGCGGAGGTTTTCGCGCAAGTGCAGTTGCTCCTGCGCTCAAATTCAGCTCCAAAGCAACTACGCCTGTGTGAAAACCTCCGCGCGTGCCCAGAAGCGGCGTCGGAGCGCACAAGGCTGGGGTCAAAAAGCAGGCAGCTGCAGCACTGTCTGAGGAACATCGGCAGGGCCAGGATGGCACCCCATGCGGCCAGGATGGCGCCCCCTTCCCAGATGGCGCCCTAGGCGGCCGCCTACTTGGCCTATCTTGTAGGACCGCCCCTGGGCATGGGCAAACTTCAGTTGGACTACAACTCTCACCATCCCTAACAGTCTACCAGCGGTTAGGAATTGAAGTTCAAAACACCTGGAGGGCCAAAGTTTGCCCATGTCTATGCTAAATTGATCTTTTATGCTATGTTGCCCATCATCCCATCAATATCAACAAAGCTGGGAGTTATACATTTCTTTCTGCTGTCTGCAATTTAAGCACTGACATGTCACCCCAGAAATACTTCTCACCCCGGAAATACAGACATTTTTATTCCCAGAGCAGATACTCCACCCGCTGAGCATTTCCCAAACTCCTTCTGGTTCTGTCCCTCTCCCTACCCTTCCCTTGGCAGCCAAAGTCTTGCCTGAGGCCTCACCCTGCCAGCAACGCGCCTGAGAAGGTGCTTCCCTTGGAGACAAAAGCTGACCGGTGCGCAGACTTGTCTTGAAATGGCTCCTCATTCTCAGAATCAGAGAGGCATTCCGGAAACTAGAGTTAATCGGAGAAAGAATGGATGACATTTTTGCAAACACTGTTCTTCTAGCAATACATAAGATTGTGTTAACAATGTTTTGACCTTTCAGAAAAATCTGCACAGTGGTTATAGATGTGTTAGCTGAAAGCACAGTAGGGGAAAGAACAAAGATGTTTTCAAGGTATTTCAAAGCAGCAATGTTACCAAAATGGAGAAGGAAGCAGCAAGCTGGGAAGAGCAAATAACTGCCCAATCCATGTCTTGTGGCCGGGCTCAGAAATGTTTGGTTCATCTAGATCAGTGCTGTCCAACTTCTAACCGGCCAAGGGCCGGAATTTGTGCGCCGGCGCCAGGATCCCAGGCACAAGCATGAGGAGGAGGAGGAGGAGGAGGAGAGGAGAGTTCTCCTTCCTCTCCTCCTCCTCCTCTTCCACAGGGAGGAGGAGCTGGCTCACGGGACCCTGCCAGCGGCGCCCCGAAAGTGGAGGAAAAATTAAAAATGGAGGGAGAGTTCAGGGCCATGGCGGGCTGGGCAGGGAGGAGGAGCTGGCTCACTTCCTCCCTCCCTGCCCCTCCCCCCCGCCAGTTGGACAGCCCTGATCTAGATCAGTGGTTCCCAAAGTGGGCGGTACCACGCCCTGGTGGGCGGTGGGGCGATCCAAGGGGGGCGCTGGGAGGCTCAGGAGAATTTGGGGGGCGGTGATGTGAGCCAGGCTTGCCGCTTGCAGTGTCATGCGCTTGAGAAGACGTTCCCATTGGAAGAAAGAGGCAATCCACAGGACTGCGCTGTGGGCGGGGTTGATGAGAGGAAGGAGGCACGTGCTGCGGTTTCCACAGCAACACCTGCCCGGGGATTCCAACTTGCAGGGACACAGTCACAAGTGCATGATCCCCGAGCAGACATCGCCGTGGAAACTGCAGCGCGCGCCTCCTTCCTCTCGTCAACCTTGCCCATGGTGCAGTCCTGTGTATTGCCTCTTTCTTCCAACGGGGACATCTTTGCAAGCGTGCCTTGCTGGGCCCTGCACGGCGCGGGGCGAGCGGGAGGCGCTTTTCAAAGTGGGCCTCGCTTGTCCTGTGCCGGCCCCTTCTTTTTTTCTGCCATAGCTGCAGAGCGCCCTCTTGCTTATTTGGCAGGTGGGCACGCAGGCGGGGTCGCGTGAAAGGAGTTTAATTAAAGGTGCCTTTAAAATTAATTTCTAGGGGGGTGGTGAGTAAATTTTTTTCTGGAAAAGGGGTGGTAGGCCAAAAAAGTTTGGGAACCACTGATCTAGATCCTGCATGAGGTTATTACCACCTCTATTAAACAAACCTGTATTAACAGAGACTTAAGGAAGTGCTGCTCCTTAGGCCTAGTAATAATAAAGACGGGCATTAAGTCCTGAGATGTGCTTCATTCCTGACCTGTAAAAGGCCAAGAGAATCAGGTTGGGTGAGACTAAAGAATCATAGAACCATAGAGTTGGAAGAGACCTGGTGGGCGGGCCTTCCAGTCCGCCCCATTCTGCCAAGAAGCAGGAAAATTGCATCAAAGCACCCCCGACAGATGGCCATCCTTCCTGTTTATTTATTATTTATGATATTTATAGCCCGCCTTTCTCAGCCATGCAGCGACTCAAGGCGGGTTACAGATTGGCACAAATTCGATGCCATACATTCATAAAAGTGCAATTAAAAACCATCAACATAACAATATAAAAACCATTAAAACATCTAATCATTGATGTCATCTTGTTAAAAACGTTATCCAGTAACATCGTCTAGTCTTTCCATGTTCATCATTAATAGTTTCATGTTATCTATTCCGCAGCATTCTCAAAAACTTGCTCAAAGAGCCAAGTTTTTAACCTTTTTTTCAGTTTAAAAGCCTCCAAAGAAGGAGCCTCCACCACACCCCGGGGCAGAGAGTTCCACTGCTGAACAGCTCTCCTGTCCAGTCCAGGATTCTGTTTCCTGAGAGGCCAACCAGGTATCTAAGAGTGCATCTAACCTGTAAAGCTAATGCAATTTGACACCACTTTAACAGACAAGACTCCATGCCATTGCGTTTCTGGTTTTCAGGCACTGTCGTGAAAGCAGGACCGCAAAGAAAGCTGACAGTAAGAAAAGCAACCCATTTGAAATGTGGGGCTGGAGGAGAATTCTATGTATAATGAGCGAGGCAAAAAAGAAAAGCAAAATAAATTGATCTTAGAGGAAAATAGAAACCTGAATTTTCCCTTGAAGGCACATGACTACAAAGAGAGTGTTTTACTTCAGAGAAGACGTGTGTGTGGGTGCGCAGGCATCTTTAAGTCACATGTCAAACCCATGAACTTTATGGGAAGGAGGTTTCTTAGCCAATACATCTCCAGAGGCAGTTTGGCCAGCTCCTCACTCTGAAATGTAGTCTACAGAACTTGAGATCCATTGGTGGCCTGCCTGCCATGCAAGAGCTATACAGAGCTGATCCTGCTTCATGGACAGATTCATGGATACCAAGGGAATCAGTAGTTACTGAAATGGACATCCAAGTGCCACCTCTGTGTTGATGGAGGCAGGCAGGATTTTCCCGGGTACTGGTTGTGGGGGTCGGGAGCAGGTGAGGGTTTTGCCCTCCTTTCTGCTAGAGATCCCTGTGTACAACTAGTGGGCCACTGTGTGACACAGAATGCTGGGCTAGATGGGCTGAGGCCCGATTCAGCATGGCTCTTCTTATGTTCTTATGCTTTACATTTCACTAGAAAAAAAACAATCACACCAGGTACAGTGGAAGGCAGGAGCATAAGTGGAAGACTGCATTACAAATGGGGAGACTCCCTCAAGGAAGCCACTGCTGCTCTTAGTCTGCAAGACCTAAGCAGGGCTGTTGGTTACAAAGCATCCAGGACATGTGTCATTCCAATAGGGTTGCCATAATGGATGGCAATTACTAGAAAGTAGTAACAACACTATGCAAAAGATGACACTGATCTCATTGATTTAAACACAGGGTAAAAGGGCATCCTGGTAGCACCCCCTGGTGGTGTAGCAGGTTAAACCGCTGAGCTGCTGAACTTGCTGAATGAAAGGTCGATGGTTTGAATCCGGGGGTGAGCTCCCGCTGTTAGCCCCAGCTTCTGCTAACCTAGCAGTTCAAAAACAATTGACTAGATCAATAGGTACCATTTCTGTGAGAAGGTAATGGCACTCCATGGCGTCATGCCTGCCACATGACCTTGGAGGTGTCTACAACTACACTGCCTTTTGGGCTTAGAAATGGAGATGAGCACCACTCCACAGAGTCTGACACGACTGGACTTAATGTCAAAGGGAAACCTTTACTTTACAAAAAGAACATAGCTCAGGGTGTGGTCCAGTTGTGTGTTCCTGCACAGCAAGGGATTGGGCCAGATGGCTTTTGTCACATCTAGTTTGTTTGGGGAGGGGGAGATGATTTGCCTCCCTCTGAGCCTGAGACAGTGAAATGCCACAAATGGAAGTTAAGCAAAGTGGTGGTTAGGAGGCTGCTGGGAGCTTCAATCCAACAACTTCTGGACAGCCATTCCACAAGACAAGAAGAACATAAGAGAACAGGAGATCACAGTAGAAAGTCATTCATCTGTAATATTGGGTGGATGGGCATACATGGCTTGAGCTTATCTCTAAAAGTAGCAATACATCTTTCCATCCCTTTGCCAACTGTGGCATTGAGCATGTATCCCATTGATGAGAAGCCCTAAAACAGACCCGGGCACCCTACGGCCCGCGGGCCGCATACAGCCCGGAAGCCGATTGCGTCCAGCCCCCGTAAGGGCATCGGCAGGGAGGCATGCAGGCAGAGCGGCCAATGGAGGGGGGAGAAGAGCAGGAGGGGCCAGGAGCAAGCGCCGCCACAGAGCAAGCAGGAGCAAGCCCCTCCTCCTCCCTTCCCGCTCTGGCCCCCCTCCTCTCCCTCGCGCGCTCCCCTCCCCCCATCTTGCCTCGCGCTCTTTTCCTTCTCTTCTTCCGTTTCCTGTCTTCCCTCCCTGTTTCCTTCTTTCACTTTTATTCCTTTTTCTCCTTCCTTCTTTCGCCACCTCTTTCCTGCCTTTCCTGCCTTTCCTTTCTATTTTCTCTTCTTCCTTCCTTCCTTCCTTCCCTTCCTTCCTTCCCTCCCTCCCTCCCTCTTTCCTTCCTTCCCCCTTTCTGTTTCCTTCCTTCTCCCTTGCCAAAGCAATGCCCACCAAACCCTTCTAGTGTTTTCTATTGGTCATGGAGTCCTGTGTGCCACGTTTGGTTTAGTTCCATCATTGGTGGAGTTAAGAATGCTCTTTGATTGCAGGTGAACTATAAGTCCCAGCAACTACATCTCCCAAATGACAAAATCAATTTTTGAGTGATGGTCACTCCTTGGGTGTTAGTGGGTGTCTTGTGGCAGCAATTTGTCCAGTGGTTTTTGAGTTATGTTAATCTCACAAATGAGCATTGAATTTATATAATGTATAAATTGTTCTCAAGAGTCTGGAGAACAAGCCCTATGAGGAGCCGTTTAAAGAGCTGGGCATGGAGAAGAGAAGGCTGAGAGGAGACATGATGAGGGCCATGTATAAATATGTGAGGGGAAGTCATAGGGAGGAGGGAGCAGGCTTGTTTTCTGCTGCCCTGGAAACTAGGACGCAATGGAAAAATGGTTTCAAACTACAAAAAATGAGATTCAACCTGAACATTAGGAAGAACTTCCTGACTGTGAGAGCTGTTCAGCAGTGGAACTCTCTGCCCCGGAGTGTGGTGGAGGTTCCTTCTTTGGGGGCTTTTAAGCAGAGGCTGGATGGCCATCTGTCAGGGGTGCTTCGCACCTCCACCTCTGACATTCAACCTGACTTTGATGCACTTGTTAAAGACCAACAGAGACTTGATTTCTCTCACTGAATAAGGAAAAAATAACTGAATAATAGCACCAAATGAGGTGATTACACCAAAAATGTAGGCAATTTTTTTTCTTTCCAGGAATAAGTGAGGCTCACAATGTGCTTTGAAGCGAATGTGACTGAAAATGATCATTAATATAATGAATCACAAATGATACAAATGTTCACATTTTGTTAACCATTGTTTTGTAAAATTTTAGTGAATAAATGTCTTTTTTCCTATGACAACCTCTCTTTTTCATGGCTCATAACATATACTCTTATCAGTCTTATTAATATATCAAAATGCAATGTAGTGCCTTATTATTATTATTATTATTAAAAAGAAATTCAATTGATATTATGTAGAATGCAGTTCAGCCTTTAGGTGCGGCCCTCCATAATATTTGTTTTTACTCTCGTGTGGCCCCTTGGAAAAAATAATTGCCCACCCCTGCCCTAAAAGCATTTTGAGATGATAGCACATGTAATGCCATCAAGCCATTTACCTGCTCTTGGGTCATTCTGACTGTAAAGGACTCTTCTTTCTTCTGCTCCTCTGTCTTCCTCCTCCCTGCATCGGCTTCTTCTACAATCAGCTTGTGAAGAAGATCCTCAGGTGTCCTCTCCTCTTGAAAGCGGTCACTTCTCAACTTCAAGCAAGGAAAGAAAAAGAATGCTAAGGGGCCAAAATAGGGTCTTTCACATTTGAACAACAGGTAGAAACGAAGCCCCTCGAGTCTTCTCTGCCTTTATTCTATTTGTAGAAGTTCTCTTCTATAGAACCAACACTTTTCACACAAGCAGAAAGGGGGAGCTAACATATTCTTCCCCTCTCATGTTTAGTCCACATGTTTCTGAATGCCTTAACAGGGCTACTGTCAACCAATATTAGAAAATGAAAAAGGTAAAACCCAAACTGCTGCATGCTGGTTGAATACATAGCAGATGCATACATACACAAGGGTTACATGGAGTAGTTAGCAGTAATGAACCCTTTACAGCAGGGGTGCTCACACTTTTCCAGCATGCAAGCTACTTATAAAACAACCAAGTCCCAAAGATCTACCTACCCACTACTCAGAGAGCCATAAAAGCAAAATATCAGGAAATTTATTTCAGTGAGAGCCATATAATACATTTTAAGACTGAATTCAACTAAATTTGAGTATAATAAGCCCCTGAGCATTCCTCACAAATGGCATGGGAGCCATACACACTGTGCCTGCGATCTGCCTGGGCTCTACCAGGACGCCCTTCGAGATCTACCAGAACACCCTTCGAGATCTACCAGTAGATCACGATCTACCTAATGAGCACCCCTGCTTTACAGATTAGGAGCCAAAGAACAAAAAAAGAACAAGGTTACCATGAATTGATGTACTGTGCTCAAGCTGTACCTTTCGCAGCTGGTTTTTGTATTCTTCACGAAGCTCTCCAGGCTTGCTTAATGTTATGGGTGCTCTGAATATGAAGTCTGTTGGCAGAAAAAAAGGAAAGGGGGAGGTTGTTTAGGGCTTTGAACACTCACAGAAATATCATAGAAGCATGCTTACTCCTGACTACTACTAATGCCACACCCGGCAAATGTATTTTCACGTGCAGATATCCATGGCAGGGAAGCCCTTAGCCTCTTCCCCCAAACAAAAACATTCAGTCCAAAATTCAGAGGTGTGGCAATAACACCGCAGCAAAGAACGCTCAGCATGTACACAAGGTAAACAGACAGACATCCAGGGAGTATACGTTAATATGCCTTGTTACTTCAGGAGTGAAATCTCTAAAAACAGCTTTAAAAGACACACCCACTTCAACAAAATACATGTCCAGACAAGTCACCTTCTGGAGCTAAAGACTTACTCCAAGGAGTTCTCGGCATTTGTGTCGCAAAAACAACAAACAAGTAGAACTTACAAACCCACTGGCCATGGAATGGTAGGTGCAAATGCAATCCCACTAGCCAGGCACAAGAAAACTTCCCAAATTTAGAATACAAAGACCCATTTCTGAATAATATGGACATGCTTACTTTCAAACTGAAGCAGGAGGACAGGATTCAATGAGTGGCGAAGCAGTCCAAGTGACAAATGCATGTACCCATAGAGATTACTTTACTTCTTCTAGGCACCAGAACAACACCTTTCTCCAACTCACCTGGTCTTTATGACCTTTTAGGTGAATTAAGGAATCACATGCTGAAGTGTCAGAGTTTGCTTAATAGCAGAGGAGTAATGAGGATATGGAAGCTGCAATGCTTGGCTAGAACGCATGCCAAGAAGGGTGGGACCTACAAGGGAAGCCAGAGACGTAGGGAGGAATTTCCATAGACGTAGCCTTCGGTCACACATGATGCAGACTTCCTGATAATGAGGAAGCATCTCAGACCTGATAAATTGCCCACCTTGAATTTAGACGTAGGATCAGAGGGCAGCCACCATTTCAGCGTCAAGAGATATACTCTTTTTTGCAGAACCGTGCTGAGGCTAAGCTCTGGTTGCTGGCCAAATTAAGTGAGCTATACTTATAATTCCATCTCTTAATAAAACACATGAAAACAAACATAAAAACTGCAGAAAGCTGGTACTCCCATTTCAAAAGCACAAACCTTTACCAGTTGAACAGCAATGCTCAACTGACCAGCAATGATCAACCAAGATCAACTTCTTTCAAGAAGCCACTGTCAATTTAGTTTTCTTTTCCATTCACAAACAACAGCAGACTGCTAAGAAGATACCAAGGATCAAATCAACCTTTATGGCAGGCCTGCACAACCTGTGGCCCTATAGCTATTCTGGACTTCAGCTTCTAGAATTCCTGGCCATTGAACAAGCTGGCCAGGGCTTCCGGGAGTTAGAGGCCCAAACATCTGAAGGGTCACAGGTTTTGCAGGCCTGCTTAATAGGGTGTGTTTGAGGGAGGGTTGTTGGACTTCACATCAAAAAGAGTTTAATTATCTAAATATCTAAATTACATTTCTACAATACACACAATGTCACAATAGAGGCACAAATCACAATCTAAAATTGTGCCGATCCCCTTTACCCTCTGTCACCTTTCCAAGTTACAGATATGCATTATCTGATGATCCAAGTTCTGAGTTCAGGATCTTCTAACATACATCTAGTTTGGTCATAAAACTCAATGCAGGTATGCAATATCTTCCTCTTGCCCCCGAAATAAGTCCCTGGTACAAGCAATTAAGTAAAATCTTAATTGCTCTCCCACCCGGGCTTCCAAAAGCCCAAACATCCTTAAAAACATACTAGAAAGTACAGATCTGCACTTAATGACAGGACGCATAGCTCATCAATGTACAACGAATCCCCATGTCACACAATATCCAATACCTCTAGGGGTATAACCAATACCAATTACTTCCAAACACACCTTAGACACCTTTGTACAAACAAGCAGGGCATAAAGATGATTCATGCTTATGTTCAAAATTCAGCCCATGGTAGTGATTCAGGGTACAAGAATATAGAGTGGGAGTCATTACACCAAAATAACGAAGATCATGCAGGTAGAAAAACTGTGGTTAGATCGATTGTCACAGATCTGCTCTTACAAACAGTATTTTACTCAGGACTAGGTCATGTTATTGCAAGCATTCTTTATGCTTCTTTCACACATGTACATAAGTGTGACAAATACAAGTACACCTTAATTTTAAAAAGTAGATGTGTTCCTGGACATGTGTTATTTAACAGAAAATTTGGTAGCAAGGTCAGAAATAACAAGAATAGGTATAGATTCCAACATTCCTATCTCACAAAAAAGAAAAGGCAGTTCAGTCTGCTTTTGCGGTTTTAAATTCAAAACTAACAATAAGCACATAAGATAATATATATTTATATATTTCTCTTTTTGTGTTTTATATTATAGGTATAGATTGGAAGCATTAAGAAAAGCAAGATTATAATGCAAGAAAAAGAAATCAAGTAATAGAATATAAGTCATAGAAAGAAAATGAAGTCACCTTTCTCACCACAACTTTCGTGCACATCTATAAATGTTCAGGGCTAAATTACTTGAATCAGTCTTTTCCGTATTAATACCTCTTTCTTGTTGTTTTTACTGTTTTTCTTACTATTTAATTTCCCTTTTCTATATTCTACTGGGATGGGGCCCAGTAATGTTCTTGTACACTGTTATTTAGTGTATTATGTATTTTTAAATTGTTTCTTTTTTATATTGGAAAACTCAATAAAGACTTTAAAAAAAAAGCACATAAGATAACAGCCAGGTTAGATAAACCTTGTGTAAGTAAACAAAAAAACACGTGGCGCTTCAGGAGAACACGAGAATCTTTTTTATTGTACCAGCCTCCACTTCCAACATTCTTAGCCAACCTTTTCAAAATGTTTGGGGAGCTATGTGCGAAGCTTATTTGATCTCCTCTTTTCTCTTTGTTTTCCTATCTTCATATGCCCAACAAGGGATTCGGGTGGCAACTATTGTTCATTTTGCCTGTTGTGTGCATACACATAGCTAAACTAGGATAAGCTAGAATAGGATCCCATTCATTTCCATCACAAGGTTTATTTGCATTGTTTTTACTCCAGCAACCAACACCAAAAGCCTGTGCTTCACCCGCCTTCTGCCACCATCCTCCCAATGACAATGCTGCTACAACACTGTGAGTTGGACAGATAACAAGGAAGAAATGCAGGGATTGTAGAGATTTCACTATCAGATGAGGTATGATAACTGAAGTATGGCTGTACATACACACCTTTGAATGCATACAACACTATATTTGTGCGACACATTCCAGGGATTCTATGCTCCATGGAAATCATTAATTACATTCTAAGTTTCCTTTACATCAGTGGTTCCCAACCCTTTTTTGACCAGGGACCACTCTCCAACGTTAGTACCAAAAGGATTACGAATCTGTTTTTGATCCACTTTAGATTCCGTTTGGTTATATAGGGTGCTGATTCAGAAAGATGCATTGGATAGACTACATCAGCTCTGGTTTCTGATACAGAACATATGCCATCCAGTAGTTGCCATCTGCTTAGTCACAAAAAACCATATTTAATAATCTAGAGCTGATTGGTAGTAGTAATCATTTGTGGGTAGTCAGCCTCTCCCCTCCTGACATCTCTGTTGCCTCAGCAATATAAAAGGGTTTCGCGAGACCTGTCACTCTCGTTGTCACGTGGTTTTAAGGCAACAGTGTAGTAACAGTGAGGCCATGGACCATATTTTCGTTCTTGTGGACCACTGGTGTTCCACGGACCAGAGGTTGGGAACCACTGCTTTACACATACACACTCAGGAGATCAGCACCATTTACTATCAAATATTAATATTACAGTTGCTTCTATAATGAATTCAGAGAATACCGAAACCCACAGTCAGTAGCTCTACTCAGGTATTACTATTAAATACTCCAGTCTGTAGATGCAGATACACATGTTATCAGTGCAAGCCAACTAACACACAACTTGTATTTTTGGGTATGTACAAATGTATAGACCTTGGGAACTAACCTGGGCTCCTGTCCCCATGCACACACAGCATCCTCCAGCAAATGCCAGTGATGAAACAGAAGATGTGGACATGGCACAATGGTACCTCCCCAACATTGTCCATGCAGAGCAAGCACAGTGTGGTGGTTTGGCACTGGACTATAATTCCGGTGACAAGAATCACTGTAGGGCCATGGAGATCCACTGGGTTGCTCTGAAGGCCAATGTAACCCCCTCTAAACGAATCTTGGCAGGAAAACCCTATGATATGTTTGCCTTATGGTTGCTGTAAGAAACAATTTGAAGGCACATACAACATATGCATTTATCCATGCCAGAAATGGTAGGTCTCTGGTTGTCTTGAGGTGTTGAGCTCCAACATCCACATTTGTTTGCCCTGTCCCATCCTGGGTGAAAGATATAGGTCAAAAACATTATCAAGGTTTCACCAACCTTGATGTAAAGTCACAGTCTTCATCCTAACTTCTATTTCATAAGGGCAAAGATTTCCCATTTAGAGCAATTCAGTTTTCCCTCTACATTTGTGGCTATAACCGGAGTGGAAATCGGACAGATGACAAGCTATTTAACCTCAGCAGACTGAAAGCCAAAGCCAAGGTTACAACAACATCTGTTATAGAACTCCAATATGCTGGTGACAACGTCATCTGTGCGCATTCAGAAGAAGACCTACAAGCCGCTCTAAACACCTTCCCATATGAGAAGCTCGGCCTGTCATTGAATATTGAGAAAACTAAAGTGCTCTTCCAGCAGTCACCAGCCAATCCCTCTCCAATCACACGACGGGAGAGTTGCTGAGTATAACTAGCACAAGACAGAGTTGGTTAGAAAAATGATCCACCAATGAGTAAGGATAATTATCAGGTACTAATCCACCATTAACAAAAGTATGTATGTCTATATAAACTACTGAACAAACCCTAATCAAATGTATATATATATATAAGGGACAACACTGAGATGCCTGGGGGAAGTACAAAAATAATCAAATCCGTATTCATATATAGACTCCTAGAATTTCAAAGGAAACCACATTCATACACAACATTATACATTACAATATCAAGCTTCATTACATCAGTACGGTTATAATCACAAGCCTTGATGTATTCCCCCCATATTTATTATTTATTTATTTATTTCGGGATTTTACCCCGCTCTTCTCAACCCCCAAGGGGAGACTCAGAGCGGCTTACAGTATGGCACAATTCGATGCCCACATAATAACAATATAAACCCCAAAACACTTCAACAATTAAAATACATTAAAAATACATTAAAATACAACTACATTAGCACCATACACATTCACTCTGGATTAAAACAATGTTCAGTCCATAAAAACATTGGCCATAATCACCCACTTTCATTAAAAACCAATCTAAAATGCTGCCTTGTGCTGGTGTACGAATGCCTGGTCCCACAGCCAGGATTTTACTTTTTTCCTGAAGGCCAGGAGGGATGTGGTGGATCGTACATCAATAGGAAGCGCATTCCACAGGCGGGGAGCCACCACCGAGAAGGCCCTATCCCTTGTCCCCACCAGCCTCATCTGAGATGTAGGCGGGAGCGAGAGCAGGGCCTCCCCGGATGATCTTAGATTACGAGGTGGGACATAGCGGCTGATGCGTTCGGACAAGTAAGCTGGGCCAGAACCGTATAGAGCTTTAAAGGTCAAAACCAGCACTTTGAATTGAGCCCGGAATTGGACAGGCAGCCAGTGGAGCTGACACAACAGGGGGGTGGTATGCTCCCTGTATGTAGCTCCCGTTAGCAATCTGGCTGCCGCCCGCTGGACTAATTGCAATTTCCGAACTGTCTTCAAAGGCAGCCCCACGTGAGTGCGTTGCAGTAGTCTATTCGGGATGTGACCAGAGCGTGGACGACCGTAGCCAGATCAGACTTCCCAAGGTACGGGCGCAGCTGGCGCACGAGTCTTAACTGTGCAAAAGCTCCCCGGCCACCGCTGAGACCTGGGGTTCCAGGCTCAGCGATGAATCCAGGATCACTCCCATATAGAATCAATTGGATGGAGTCTGTGTGACCTTCCTGATCACAGTTAGTAAAGTCCAGGATAAGTCAAGAAACGAAGCAAAGTTCTATGGGATACAGTGAGTCTGTAGGATTTACTTTTCTGGGACGCTTGAATTGCCTTTCTCCTTCAGCAGTTTCCAAGACCTCTAATCAGTCTGGAGATTATAATTGCGTGATATTTTTTCTACATGTTGTGGATGATGGGACTGTTTTCTACGCATCACAATGACGGATGGGATTTCCCATAGAACTCTGCTTCATTTCTTGACATTGAAATACAACACCGCCTAAGCTCTGCGAGTACAGCATTTTTCCAAATGAAGCACGGAGTGTTTGAGGACCGGGACAACAGAAAACAGAACGTTGGATGACAGGAAAAGAGATTTAAAGATGGGATCAAAGCCAACTTTAAAAATTGTGGCATTGACACCGAGAACTGGGAAGCCCTGGCCCTTGAGCACTCTAGCTGGAGGTCAGCTGTGACCAGCAGTGCTGCAGAATCCAAAGAGTCACAAATGGAGGGTGAAAGGGAAAAATGTGCCAAGAGGAAGGCGCATCAAGCCAACCCCAGACCGGGACCACCTTCCACCTGGAAACCGATGCCCTCACTGCGAGAGAACATGTGGGTCAAGAATAGGGCTCCACAGTCACCTACGGACCCACCGTCAGTACACCACACTTGGAGGACAATCTTACTCGGACAACGAGGGATCACCTAAGTAAGTAGTAAGTATGTGATGCCACCTCTGTTGTACCATTTTTAATAGAGACTTCAACAAAATCTTGTGTCTATCTTGGACTGTGTTTAGTTAAGTCAAGCATAGCCAGTGAGTCAATCTCTGATTGGTGGAAAAATCATAACGACGGCACAGAAGTTAGGACAGTGTGGAAGTAGGCACAATAAACCCTCTTTAAATGTCTTTTACCATAAAAAGCTACCGTGTTTCCCCGAAAATAAGACAGCGTCTTACTTTCTTTTGTCCCCCAAAATCCCCACTATGTCTTACTTTCGAGTACGACTTACATTAGCCGAGGGTACCCGAAAGTAAGATGAAAGCAAGAGTTACCTCGGGCGGCAGGCATGGCGTGGCTTCCTGGCCGGGCGAAGAGCTTTCAGAGGGGCTCAAAGGGGCCGGAATCCTCCTCCTCTTGCTCTTCTTTCTTCCAGCGGCGCCTTCCATCCTCCTCCTCTTCCTCCCAGCAGCGCCTTTCCCTCTCGCCGGTTCCGCCCCTCTCTTCAGTGAAGGGAGGGGGGCGGAGCCGCCCGGCGCGAGGGAAGAAAGCGCCGGTGGAAGTCCCGCCGGCGCGGCTCAGGCGTCTTCCCCCGCCGCCCGCTTGCCCGCGCTCAAGCGGGAGCCGGGCGGCGAGAAAAAGCACCCGAGTCGTCCTGGAGGCGGGACTTCCGCCGGCGCTTTCTCCTCTCTCCGCCGGCTCGCGCTTTCCCTTGCAACCGGGTCCTCAGAGAGGGAAGGCAGGCAGGCGCAAAAGGGCAGCCCTCTTGTGTTTACCTGCCTTCCCTTCTCTGAGGACCGGTTGCAAGGAAGCGAGCCGGCGGCGAAAGGGAGAAGGCGCCGGCGAGATCCCATGGCAACCGGGTCCTCAGAGAAGGGAAAGCAGGCAGGCGCAAGGGCAGCCCTCTTGTGTTTACCTGCCTTCCCTTCTCTGAGGACCCGGTTGCCATGGGATCTCGCCGGCGCCTTCTCCCTTTCGCGCCCCGGCTCAGCGCTTTCCCATGGCAACCGGGTCCTCAGAGAAGGGGAAAGCAGGCAGGCGCAAGGGCAGCCCTCTTGTGTTTACCTGCCTTCCCTTCTCTGAGGACCGGTTGCCATGGGAAGCGAGCCGGCGAAAGGGAGAAGGCGCCGGCGAGATCCCATGGCAACCGGGTCCTCAGAGAAGGAAGGCAGGTAAACACAAGAGGGCTGCCCTTGCGCCTGCCTGCTTTCCCTTCTCTGAGGACCCGGTTGCCATGGGATCTCGCCGGCGCCTTCTCCCTTTCGCCGCCGGCTCGCTTCCCATGGCAACCGGGGTCCTCAGAGAAGGAAAGCAGGCAGGCGCAAGGGCAGCCCTCTTGTGTTTACCTGCCTTCCCTTCTTTGAGGACCTGGTTGCCATGGGAAAGCGAGCCGGCGGCGAAAGGGAGAAGGCGCCGGCGAGATCCCATGGCAACCGGGTCCTCAGAGAAGGGAAAGCAGGCAGGCGCAAGGGCAGCCCTCTTGTGTTTACCTGCCTTCCCTTCTCTGAGGACCCGGTTGCCATGGGATCTCGCCGGCGCCTTCTCCTTTCGCGCCGGCTCGCGCTTTCCCATGGCAACCGGGTCCTCAGAGAAGGGAAGGCAGGTAAACACAAGAGGGCTGCCCTTGCGCCTGCCTGCTTTCCCTTCTCTGAGGACCCGGTTGCCATGGGAAGCGCGAGCCGGCGGCGAAAGGGAGAAGGCGCCGGCGAGATCCCATGGCAACCGGGTCCTCAGAGAAGGGAAGGCAGGTAAACACAAGAGGGCTGCCCTTGCGCCTGCCTGCTTTCCCTTCTCTGAGGACCCGGTTGCCATGGGATCTCGCCGCGCCTTCTCCTTTCGCCCGCCCAAGGCTCGCGCTTTCCTTGCAACGGGTCCTCAGAGAAGGGAAGGCAGGTAAACACAAGAGGGCTGCCCTTTTTTGCCTGCCTGCCTTCCCTTCTCTGAGGACCCGGTTGCAAAGGAAAGAGCCGGCGGAGAGAGGGAGAAAGCGCCGGCGGAAGTCCCGCCTCCAGGACGACTCGGGTGCTTTTCTCCGCCGCCCGGCTCCCGTTTGGAGCGCGGGCAAGCGGGGCGGCGGGGGGGGAAAGACGCCTGAGCCGCCGTGCCGGCGGACTTCCCGGCGCTTTCTTCCCTCTGCCGCCGGCGACTCCGCCCCCTCCCTTCACTGAAGAGAGGGGCGGAACCGGCGAGAGGGAAAGGCGCTGCTGGGAGGAAGAGGAGGAGGATGGAAGGCGCCGCTGGAAGAAAGAAGAGCAAGAGGAGGAGGATTCCGGGCCCCTTTTGAGCCCCTCTGAAAGCCTCTTCGCCCGGCCAGGAAGCCACGCCATGCCTGCCGCCCGAGGTACGTCTTACTTTCGGGGTATGGCTTATATAAGCCGACCCCTCTGACACCCCCGATACGTCTTACAATCGGGGGTGTCATACTTTCGGGGAAACACGGTATGATGGAAACTCTGGAACAATCCAAAATGGAACAATAGTTTCCTAAAATGAAACTTCCAGGTTGGAAGACACTTGACAAGCAGTGGACAAGTATAAGCAACGTTGGAGCTAATGATGCAACTGGACTCAGGCCGAAAGGATGTCCACTTATTGGTGGGAAAGGGAAGTTTGAAGTTGCACAACCCAAATGACAAGAACATGGAATGTGAGAAGCATGAATGAGAGGAAGCCAGGCATAGTAAAACAAGAAATGGAATGTAGAAACATTCCAATACTTGGAGTAAGTGAGTTAAAATGGAGAGGAAGGGGTCATTTTGAGTGAGGTAATTACAGTGTTTACTCAGGAAATGAAAATCTAAGAAGAAATGGGGTGAGGAGAAAGGTAGCAAAAGCAGTCACAGGATCTTGTGAAAAGTCTGACCAGCTCATGCCAATAAGGCTTCAGGGAGAAGACATTACAATAATCCAGAAGCAAAAGAAGAAATTGACGTTGCATTGGAATCTAGAAGGAAACTGCTCACATGGCAAAACAAAACTTGTTAATCATAGATTAACACCTCTGGGGATGCCTGCCAAAGATGCAGGCAAAACATCAGGAGAGAATGCTTCTAGAACACGGCCATATACTTAAGAAGTATAATGGGGCAAGAAAGACTGACTGGACTTGCACTCTTGAGTGTTGCTGGAGCTTGATTTCTGTCAAACTAAATTGACACAGTTTTCAAATGTTTCTAACAGGTGTTGTATTCTTTTGTAACCATGAAATTACCATTTAAGAATTATTGACAATGTTTTTTAAGACTTGAAATTTTGTAGCTAAAATAGAAATTTTATTTAATTAAGTTTATATTAAAATACAGAATTAAAATTATTTTGTGTTATGGAGCTACTTTTCATGATTCGCTAAAAAGAATGTTTTAAACCCACACCCACCCCAAAACATTTTTGGCTTTGGGCCGGATGAGGACTATTAATGTTACATAATGCGCTCTGTCGATAGTCTCAACAACCTCTGAGGATGCCTGCCATAGATGCAGGTGAAACGTCAGGAGACAATGCTTCTAGAACATGGCCATATATTTATTTATTTATTTATTTATTTACATCATTTATATTCCTCCCTTCTCACCCTGCAGGGGACTCAGGGCGGATCACAATGCACATATACAGGCAAACATTCAATGCCATAGACATACAACATATATAAACAGACAACGAGCTACACAATTGGTCGAGAGCTCATCCTGACCCGGGCAGGCCTCAAACTCATGACCTTCTGGGCAGTAGAGATCTTATGCAGCTGACTCCTAGCCAGCTACGCCACATTCCCAGTGCAACCCCCCCCCCCCCCTGAAAAACCTACATATAGCCCGAAAAACCTACAACCCAAAATTACAATAATTGAGGCATCGGGTTAAATGTTTTTGAATATTTACATAAAACTGTTATTTAAGATAAGACTGTCCAACTCTGATTAAACTATTATTCTAACCACCTTCAATGTAAATATGTTTACGTATCCTTCCAATAATCGCCATAGTTTGTTTTAACTACACATTTTGGGGGAAATGCTGTGTGTATATGAATAAGAAAAAGCAAGAGAGACTGATGCCGAGAGAGAAGTGGAAGAAGTGCACTGCACTGAGAGACAAGAACAAGGAGAGCTGGGTTGCTGTATGGAGAGGTGAGGGTTCTGGCAGAATGGCGTGGGGCTGAAAGAAGCCCTTCTTTCAGCCCCATGCTTTCCTGCCTGGACCCTCACCTGAGTATAAGCCATGGGGGGCTTTTTCACCTTTAAAAAGGCCTGAAAAACTAGGCTTATTTTAGAATATATACAGTAATTAGATATAGAAGATGGAAATGCTCCATTCTCTTCAAACAAAAACAAAAAAAATCCAGGAGCAGAGTGTGACACTGACTATGAAATGCTAATATAGCACCAGAGCATTGCTTAGGTCGAAAGAATACTAAACCAACATGTTATTGAAGGCTTTCATGGCTGGAATCACTGTGAGTTTTCCAGGCCATACTGCGATGTTCCAGAAGCATTCTCTCCTGCTTCTGGAACATGGCCATACAGCCCGGAAAACTCACAGCAACCCGATCGTGCGAAAATACAACCCAAAAAACAAAATTCAAAATTATATAAAAATACATTAAGTCAAATCGAATAGAAATACAGCCCCTTGGGAGCCCCCAGTGGCGCAGCGGGTTAAACCGTTGAGCTGCTGAACTTGCTGATTGAAAGGTTGGTGGTTCGAATCTGGGGAGTGGGGTGAGCTCCCGCTGTTAGCCCCAGCTTCTGTCAACCTAGCAGTTCGAAAACATGCAAATGTGAGTAGATCAATAGGTACGGCTTCTGCACAAAGGTAACGGCGCTCCATGCAGTCATGCTGGCTACATGACCTTGGAGGTGTCTATAGACAACATTGCCTCTCCAGCATAGATAAATGGAGATGGGCACCAGTGTCCCAGAGTTGGACTTAATGTCAAGGGGGAAACCTTTACCTACAACCAGTTGTGACCAAGAACATAGAACTACTATAAAAACCAATGCTGAGAGGTGGCCCACGAATCAATCTTTCTCAGGATGGTTGGACAAAAGAAAGGGCCTTCCCATAAGATCTCACAAAATGGACATGATTGCATGGGAAAATGCAATCCTTTCAATCCTCGCTAAGCTATCAAAACTAACTGGGTCACCTTAGCAAGTCACGCTCTCTCAGCCTCAGAGGAGGCAATGGAAAGGTCCTCTGAAGAAATCTTGAGAGCCAGTGCAGTGTACTGCAACATAATATTATCATCGTGATTACAGGTTGAGCATCCCTTATACGAAATATTTGGGACCAGAAGCTTTATATATTTGGGATCATTTTCCCCAGATTTTGGAATATTTACATATATCCGGCATGGGCAAACTTGGGCCATCCAGGTGTTTTTGGACTTCAACTCCCACAATTCCTAACAGCCTACCACCGGCTGTTAGGAATTGTGGGAGTTGAAGTCCAAAACACCTGGAGGGCCCAAGTTTGCTCATGCCTGACATATACCCAATTAATTATTTTGGTTGGGGCTCAAGCCTAAATGCAAAATCCATTTATCTACATAAATAAAAATGCAATGTTTGTTTGTGGGATTACCATAACTCAAAAACCACTGGACGAATTGACATCAAATTTGGACACAATACACCTATCTGGCCAACAAGAGATCATTACTCATAAAAACACTGAAAAATTGCTTTGTACCTGTGATCCGAAGTGACTTTAAAACCCAAAAATACATTGCAAAACCCAAAAAATACATGCGTGGATAACCACATACTGTGCTCCCTCGCTACCTCGCGGTTCGCTTTTCGTGGACTCGCTGTTTTGCGGTTTTTCAAAAAATATTAATTTAAAATATTTATCACGGTATTTTCGCTGTTTCGGGTGTTTTTGCGGCACTTGTTCTGCACATGCGTTTTACGTGTTGTACAATAATGTATATATTTATGATTTACAGAAAATAGCATATTTACTCAGTGGATGAATATACACCAAAATCGAAAGTAGGGCTTGCGCAGCAGCTGCTTGAGACGCTACTTGCCGACTTGAGATTGTGTGTGTGTGTGTATGTATATATATATATATATAGAGAGAGAGAGAGAGAGAGAGAGAGAGAGAGCCCCTATTTTGCAGATTATAACGTTTTGCGAGTGATCCTGGAATGTAACACCAGCAATAAGTGAGGGAACACACATATATACATATATTCACAAATATATATACACACACACACACACACACACACAGATATATATATATATATATATATATATATGCGCACACACAAAACACATACACAGACTAGGCCACAGCATGCATGTGCAAAACCACACACACACACACATAGATATATAGTACAGAGCTATCGTACTGTCTATTCTCCTCTATGGGTCTGAAACATGGGTCACCTATCGCCAACACCTACGACTCCTCGAACGCTTTCATCAGCGCTGTCTTCGCACAATCCTAAATATACACTGGACCGACTATGTGACTAATGTTGCTGTCCTTGAGCAAGCAGGGATCACCAGCATCGAGGCCATGCTATTGAGAACACAGCTGTGCTGGGCAGGGCACGTCTCTAGGATGGAGGACCACCGCCTCCCAAAGATACTACTCTATGGTGAACTCGCCACGGGTCAGCGCAGGAGAGGCGCCCCCAAAAAGAGATATAAGGCAGTGTTTCCCAACCTTTTTTGAGCCACGGTATACTTTTTACATTTGCAAAATCCTGGGGCACACCACCAACCAAAATGACACAAAATGACACTCTAACACAGGAATACATATAGTTAATATGTTTTTAAAATGTATTTATACACTCAGTGTGAAACCTGGGCCTGTTTCAATGAACTCAACATAGATATCCTGGCAGGAATGGCAGAAAGACACAAACTTCCCACACAGAACTCCCAGAACCAAGAGAAAATGCTATAAGAGTTTGGTGGGCATTGACCTTGAGTTTTGGAGTTGTAGTTCACCTATATCCAGAGAGCACTGTGGACTGAAACAATGTTGGATCAGGACCAAACTTGGCATGAATACTCAATATGCCCAAATGTGAACGTAGATGGAGTTCAGGAATAGACCTTGACATTTGGGAGTTGTAGTTGCTGGGATTTATAGTTCCCCTACAATCAAAGAGCATTCTGAACACCCCCCCAATGATAGAACTGGGCCAAACTTCCCACACAGAACCCCCAAGAGGCAAGAGGAGGTCTCTACTTGGGGAAAGGGAGGCAGGCCTTCCCAATGCATGGAGAGGGAGAGACCAAATAGACAACGGGTGGGGAGGGGGGGGGTGTTTGTAATTTTGTGCCTTTATCGAGGTAGGTTTCTTAGGGTTTTTATACTTCAACACACTAGACTCCCCCCCCCCTTCCTGGAGGTTCCAATTTCCCATGGCACACCTGATGATCACTCGGGGGCATACTAGTGTGCCCAGGCAAACTGGTTGGGAAACACTGATATAAGGACTCCCTGAAACAACATCTCAGGCTCGGCCAGATTGATCACCAACAATGGTCCACCCTGGCCTCACATCGGGAGGCATGGAGACGCACTATCCACAATGCTGTGGCCTCTTTTGAGAAGACACGCCGAATGGGTCTCAAAGAGAAATGACAACGCAGAAGGAACCGCAACTTGGAAACAACATCACCCAAGGAGACTTTCTGCTGTGCTTTCTGCAACCGAACTTGCCTATCTCAGATTGGCCTTTTTAGTCATCAACGCGCTTGTAAAAAGTGTGGGTTGAGTCCTTCCTAAGAATCTTCGTTCGCGAAGTAATGCCGAGAGATATAGATATATATATATATGCATATACACAAATATATACACACATATACATATTTACACACACAAAACACATATACACAGATTAGGCCACAGCACGCATGCAAAAAACCACACACACACATATATACACACACATACAAACACACATATATATACACATATACACACACAAAACACATATACAGTCACAGAATGGGTCACAGCAATGCGTGGCAGGGGACAGCTAGTATGTCATATACATCTTATACATATAACCAGTAGGTAATTGGGTTACTGCGAGTTTTCCGGGCTGCCTGGCCATGTTCCAGAAGCATTCTCTCCTGACGTTTCGCCTGCTTCTATGGCAGGCATCCTCTGAGGCAGACCTCAAAACATAAGATACAAACTCACCATTCAAACTGGATTCCAAGAAAGCTTGGAAACCCGCACTTGTGCTCCTCCTGACACGTGTCAACCGAAATAGACACCCGTGGACATCTAACAGGGACGCTTTCCCCTTCTGACTGTTTACAAGGGATACACAACGCCTTTTTTAGCCACAGCCCGGCAGAGACGCGCCTGACTCGCGTGTTCGCCCATCCACACGTTACGCGTGTCATCATTGACGCGTGTAGTTATACCGTAGAGCGGCGGTCCTCTTTTTCTTTCCCTTTACCTCATTTTCCCAAGTTATGACTCCTTCCTGTCAAAAACAACACGCATTCACACGTGCACAGCGCCAGACACGCGTCATTTGGCTCGCGTATAGTCACACACACGGGGAAATGCTTTCCCCTTTATTTTTTGTCACAGAAGACCCAATTTCTATTTTGTAATCCCACAGACTAACGCAAAGACGGGTGTTTTCCAGTCACGGGTTGGCCCCTTCACACGATACGTGTCTCAAACGCGTACCTCGCTCGGGCTGGAGGGTGGGCAGCGGCGGGGGAGCCTCCCCTTGCTCCTCGGGCCCTTCCCGGCGCGGCTGAGGGGCCTGGCGTGGCCTGCGGCCTTCCCGAAGCAGCGGCGCGGCCCTGACGCCAACGCCGAGCGCCGCCGCCATTTTCTCGCAGCGCGAGGGGCGGGGACAGACCGCAACGCTGGCCACGCCTATTCGATACATATTCATGAGCCCGCCCCTCAATGCCCGCGCAGGAAGGAAACCAGGTCACGCCCACTCTCTCCATATTTATGAGCCTCTCATTGCCCGCGCTGGAAACGAACAGCCGCGCAGGCCCCGCCCACTCGCTTCATATTCATAAGCGCGAGCCAGGCAGCGACCGTTGGGAACCACAGCGTAGGCCACGCCTATCTGTTCATCTCCATCGCCCCGCCTCTCATTGCCTGCGCAGGAAACCAACAGCCGCGCCGGCCACGCCTCTCGCTACATATTCATGAGCGCGAGCCAGGCAGCGACCGTTGGGAACCACCGCGTAGGCCACGCCTATCCGCTCCATCTCTATCGCCCCGCCACTCAGGAAACCAACCGCCGCGCAGGCCCCGCCCACTCGCTTCGTATTCATGAGCGCGAGCCAGTCAGCGACCGTTGGGAACCACCGCGTAGGCCACGCCTATCCGCTCCATCTCTATCGCCCCGCCTCTCAGGAAACCAATCGCCGCGCAGGCCACGCCCACCTGTTTTAATATTCATAAGCGCGAGACAGCCAGCGACGGTTGAGAAGCGCGAGACTTTTTCCTACCCCGCCTCCTTTTCTCTCTAGCCCCGCCCTTTGATGCATTTTTTAAAACCCAACGAGCCCCTCTTGCCCAATGAGAAGGCCGTGCTTCAAAGTAAGCCCGCCTCCTCATGAATATTAATTTAATAACGGCCTTCCCCTCAGGTTCAGTTTGTTTTGCTCATATTTCCTCTCACCTCACAAAACAGAGATTCCTGAAAGCTTTTCATGTGTGCTGGTTTTATAAAAATATGGCATATCTATTTCTACAACTACATCGGCTTTACTGATTCAGTTTAGCAATCAGGTGTCAGACAGGGATGTGTTATTTTACCTCAGCAGACTGAAAGCCAAAACCAAGGTTACAACTACATATTTTATAGAACTCCAGTATGCTGATGACTGCGTCGTCTATGCGCATTCAGAAGAAGACCTACAAGCCACTCTAAACACCTTCGCAGAAGCATACGATAAGCTCGGCCTCATTGAACATTGAGAAAACCAAAGTGCTCTTCCAGCAGTCACCAGCCAATCCCTCTCCAATGCCAGAAATACAGCTTAATGGTGTAACATTAGAAAATGTTGGCCATTTCCGCTCTCTTGGCAGCCACCTCTCCACAAAAGTCAACATTGACACTGAAATACAACACCGCCTGAGCTCTGCAAGTGCAGCATTCTTCGAATGAAGCACAGAGTGTTTGAGGACCGGGACATCCGTAGGGACACCAAGGTGCTTGTTTATGGAGCTATAGTCCTCCCAACCCTGCTATATAACTGCGAGACATGGACCGTCTACAGATGCCGCATGCAACTCCTGGAATGAGAATCCTGCAAATCTCTTGAGAAGACAAGCGGACAAATATCAGCGTGCTGGAAGAAGAAGCAAAGGCCACCAGCATTGAAGTGATGGTCCTCCGCCATCAACTCCGCTGGACTGGCCATGTTGTCCGAATCTCGGTCTCCCCAAGCAGTTGCTCTATTCCGAACTCAAGAACGAAAAACTGAATGTTGGAGTACAGGAAAAGAGATTTAAAGATGGGCTCAAAGCCAACCTTAAAAACTCTGGCATAGATACTGAGAACTGGGAAGCCCTGGCCCTTGAGTGCTCCAGTTGGAGGTCAGCTGTGACCAGCAGTGCTGTAGAATTTGAAGAGGCACGAATGAAGGGTGAAAGAGGGAAACATGCTAAGAGGAAGGTATGTCAAGCCAACCCCGACCAGGATCGCCTTCTACCTGAAAACCAATGCCCTCACTACGGGAGAAGATGCAGGTCAAGAGTAGGGTTCCACAGTCACCTACATACCCACCGCCAGTGCAACGAACCTGGAAGACCATCATCCTCAGACAACGAGGGATCGCCTAAGTCAGTGATTTTCATCCTTTTTTTTTTATTTATATCCCAGTTGTAGCTCTTGAATGATTGAATGCTATTAAAGCTCCTAAATACCTTAGCACAGTGTTTTTCAACCTTTTTTGAGCCGCGGCACATTTTTTACATTTACAAAATCCTGGGGCACACCACCAACCAAAATGACACAAAATGATACTTTGTCATTTTACTAACTGACACCCTCTCCCCTCGTGACGCCGCTGCTTCCGCCAAACCCCCTCCCCCCTGGGAGGCCCACGTGCAGGAGGCCCGTCCCGCGGGGGAGGGCTGCACTGAGTGGCCGAAGCGCACGCAGCCTCGGCTGAGCAGGACGAATAGGAATTGAGCACACGGGGTGGCTCCGAGGCTCACAGCCGTCGCCACCCCCAGCTCTCCTTCCTGAAGGGGTTCAGCCCCCATGAGTGCCTCCCCCACGTCCCTTCGGCTTCCCTGCTGTCGCCTTGGGGCCAGATCAGGAAGGAACCAAGCTGGGCTGTGAAGCTGCGCATCCCGGCCTCTGCTCTGCAGCGAACCCGGAGCCCAGCCAGGAGAGGCCAGGAGATGAGGGCTTGCTCCCTTTCCCCGGCGCGGAGGGGCTAGACTTTCTGCCGCTAGAGGGAGTTCCAGTTCTCTATGGTAAGGTAAGAAGTCCCCTGGGAAGAGATGTCACATCCTTGTTCCTTTTCTAAGCCTAAGAGTCCAGGCGCGACTTCATAGTGGAGATGTTAATTTAACTAATTTACAATGCCATAAAACCTTCCAGCAGCATGCGTAAGAATGAGGAAGAACTCCATCAAGGAATCGGTGTCACAAGTGGATGATGAAGCAGCAGCTTCCCCTGTGGCTGGAAGTGAGCATAAGCCGGAAAGCTGGAATGTTAAACGTCTCTGTTTCTGTCTATATAAGTTGTATATCTAAATGGTATTGAATGTTCGCCATGTATATGTGCATTGTAATCTGCCCTGAGTCCCCTGTGGGGTGAGAAAGGCAGAATATAAATACTGTAAATAAATAAATAAATAAATAAATAAATAAATAAATAAATAAATAAGAGGGGCCAACCAAGGGGAAGATGGGTGGATGGTACCCTTGAAGGAGCTGGGATTGGCCATGGCTGACAGGGAGGTCCAGAAGGTCATGAAGAATCAGAAACAACTGAACAAATAAACAACAATTGAGAGCCTTCCTTTGGGGCATCTCAGGGCCCTTCCACACAGCCCTATATCAGAATATCAAAGCAGAAAATCCCACAATATCTGCTTTGAACTAGGTTATCAGAGTCCACACTGAGAAAATATGAGATTTTCTGTCATGATATTCTGGGATATAGGGCTGTATGGAAGGGCCCCCACTTTTCCTTTCGAGGTGGATTCAGTAAAATAATAACAACACTAATAGGGGACTAAGAGCCTTCCTTTGGGGCAGCCCTCCTTTCCTTTGGAGGTGGATTCAATAAAATAATAATAATGGACTAAGAGCCTTCCTTTGAGGCATTCTGAGCAGAAGCTCTCTTAGACTGCCGGAAGCTCTAGTTGGAAGTGCTCTTGCCGTTTTCAAAGGAGAGGGAACCCTGGAGGTCGGTGGCCTCCCCACCTATAGAGGTTTTTGATCCAAAATGACCCCTGGAACATTTTCTACAGGGTGAAGCTGTCGGTTCTTCGTTGGCTCTTGGATTTTCAGGATTCATTAGAACTAAAGACCACCAAAAAGATTGAACAGGTGCCTAAACGCTTGCACATACATGGGATACTGTTGGAAGCAACGTATGCCCTGAAAGAGAGAAGAGGGGGTTTTCTCCTTGCTTTCTCCTGCTGTGCACCTCTGCCTCCAAGCACCTCCCGTGACTCCTCTTCTCCCCATGCCACCAGAGGAAGAGGAGGAGGAGGAGCCACTTTTCGGACCCGAACTGGAGCCTTCCACACCGACTCAAAGGCGGAAAGATAGGAAAAGGAGCCAAAGTGGCATGGGCGCTGGCTGTTTGGATGATAGAGGGGGCCCGGCACCCATTCCATGGAGGTGAGGGCGGAATGAGGTGGCAGCGGTGACCCCTGTGAAATGGTCGTTTGACCCCTGAAGGGGTCGCGACCCACAGGTTGAGAACCGATGTTCTAGAATAGAACCTGGAAGATAATCCAATTAAAAATGTTTATGATTTCCTGGGCTTACTGAAAAATACAGATTTGGATAATTGGGGAACTCTGCCTTGGAGTCTAGTGGAAGCTCCTTCGCTGGAGGCTGGATAACCATCAATCGGGAGGGATCAAATTGTGCTTTTCCTACCTGGCAGAAGAGGGTTACATTCGATGGCCTCTGTGATCTCTGTCAACTCTATGGTTCCATGATATTAGAGATGTCGTCTTGCACCGGCAGGAGGTTGGAGTACATAGCCCTTGGCATCCCTTCAGGTGCTGAGTCTCATTTGAGAGGGAATAAGCGGGATATATGGTAAATAAATGTAATTATTATTATTATGTAATTCTAATATTCTGTTATCAGGGAGGATGCTAATGGGATATTACGTACTACAATAGTAGATTCTGGGAACTGTATTTTTACACCCATTTTCTGTTTTGTCTGTGGCTAGATCTACGCAGCCATATAATCCACATTATCAAAGCAGACAATCCATGTTATCTGCTTTGAACGGGAGTTTACACTGCCAGATAACCCATTCCAAAGCACATAATGTAGGTTTCCTATGGCAGTGTAGAAGGGGCCTCAGGCCACATAATGTCTTGAATCTTTTACACAGTAAAGTTGGAAAGCTTACATCCAGCTGCATGTTTTTCAAGCATTGCTCTCCAGCAGATGTCCCTCTTGCACAGAGGTAAGTTGTTCTTGCTCAAATTCAAATTGATGCTGAATAACCAGAGACACATTACTGGAGATTATCAAACTACCTACTAATTAAAATCTATTTTCAAAGTAACCATCAGGATGTGTGAAGAAGAAGAACCCCATTTTCCTAGTTTCCAACAGACCCCACAACCTCTGAGAATGCCTGCCATAGGAGCAGGTGAAACATCAGGAGAGAATTCTTCTGGAACATGGCCAGACAGCCCGGAAAACTTACAGCAACCCATTTCTTCTTTCCCTTATGCTTGCTTAGCATGGACAGAATCTGGAAATAAAATCTGTACCTGCTTTGAAAGTGTTATTTCCTGATTAATTGGGCAGTCCTTACTTTGAAAGTAGTTGTTCTACTCCAGAAACTTGGTTTTTGTGGCTGCCACAGACTAGGTTGAATTGGTTGAAACTCTATGAGATATTCATTGGAAAACTATAGGAAAATGTGCTGCAGGATGTCCCTCTAGCAAAAACAAAGTTTTTGCAGTTTAAAAAACATTTTCCTTTTAAAAAATGATAGAACCAATTAGGAAATGACATTTATAACCCAGGAACAAATCTATATATATAAAGGAAGACTCGTCATCGAACGACTGCCAGAGGCAGAGAAACCTTCCAAGGCAGACAAACCAAACTTGGCAACAAAAATAGGCCTCAGGCAAGGAAGGTTTTTAGTAAAGAAACTTTCCCCCAAAACCTAGAAGGCCCCCAAAACAACGATTAAAAAACTACATTTCCCAGCATCCTCTGCGGCCGCCAGCGAAACCCATTGGCCAACATCTGCCCACACAAAATGCAGGGAGGTTGAGTTACCATAGTAACGGTGGGCGAAGCCAGCCAAGGCTAGATTAGAATGCTGAGTGATTTTAGTTTAGTCAGTTGGTGTTTGTGGGTTAAACTGTCAAGGCCAAGCAAATAGGGCACCAGGGACACAGGCACCACTGACAAACACATACCGCCGAAATAACACAAACTTGCAAAAAAAAACCACACACAAAAACCTGCAACACAAAAACCCACCCCAAACAAAATACACAACAAACACCACTGGCAAAAGCAACACCCCCTCCACATCACAACCAGAACACAGCCAGACTGAGACAACTATGTCACCACAACACACACAAAATACACCCCATAAATACCTGACAACTTCCCCAATACAAAACCCAGGACTGCACTCACTACTCACCACCACACACACCTCCAAATACACACACGTCCCAGGCACAATACTCCAGCAATTCCTACCCACACTACACAACACAACTTCCTATCACAAGCCATCCCACCAACCTTACGGGACCCCGCACACATAACACCTACCACCACCACAAACAAAAACCAACTCCACCTATACTCCAACCACAACACAACACTGCACTGATACTCTACAAACACACACAAACACCCAAAACACCCCACCTACACAAGCATTCCACAACATACTACCACCCACAATGCCACCATACACCCACTAACTCACCAAAAAAGTAATACCTACACACAACACAATACGCACATAACACAACCTTGCGTCTACTGCTCAACCCATTTGTATGCCATTCCTTCCTTACACACAGGCATAAGCTGACCCAAAAGACAAGCCATGCCTCCTAAAAAGAACAGCATCGAACGACACACTCACAACGCTACATACATCAAACAAAAAAGGCAGAACAAATGCAAGAACAGAAAGACACACCGACAACTCCACAGGACTTCAACATCCCACCCACCAGAACAACCCACAACGACACAGCCATGACCCCACCAAGGCCATAAGTAACATCAATTCCAACCCTTACATACTCAGACTTTCTCGCATCTCCTAAATAAGGCACAACAACGCGTGCCGGGTACAGCTAGTATGTTATATAGTATATATGTAGTATAGATATGGATTCTAATCTACATCACGGGCATCCCTTCCATCTCAGACCCCTTCCACACCACCACATTATCCAGATTATCAAAGCAGATAGTCCCCATAGTCTGCTTGAACTGGATTGTATGAGTCTGTTCCCTTAACTTTAAGTATAGTCATATCTGACTCTAGGGGTTGGTGCTCATCTCTGTTTCCATATATATAATCCAGTTCACAACAGATAAACTTGATTTTACATGGCAGTGTAGAAGGGGCCTTTAATACTACACTTTCCCCTTCCATGCTGCCCTATATCCCAGGATCTGATTATCTGCTTTAAACTGGATTATATGAGTCTCCACTGCAAGATAATCTGGGATCGGATCCTGGGATATTGGAGCAGTGTGGAAGGAGGTTAAAACCTCTCATGGCATTATTATGTGCTTTAAAGTTGATTGTGATTTCTGCCAGCCCTATCCTTGGCCAAATATGTTTAGAGCAGTTTGTTCTTGCCTTTCTCTGAAGCTGAGAGAGTGTGATGTTATCACATGATCACCCAATGGGAGTTTGACCCTGATCAGTTTAAGCCAAACCTCAAAACACTAAAACACATGGGTTATTTGAAACCCTCCTTCTCTTATAAATCCCACCACCAAAGTACCCAGGCCCTGATTATCCATAAGGCCACCCTAGGCCATGGGGGAGCAGATCCACCCCCAAAAAACGTTTTTTAAAAATTCAAAAAATTAATTTTAAAAAAATCCCAAAAAAGTGTGCATGCACACCGCGGCGGAAGCGCCATCCATGGCCGCCTTGCGGCCCCCCCTTGCTCTCCTCGGCTAAAAGGCTCTGCCCCCACCCCCGGCTCCGCCCCGCCCCACCCCTGGCTCCACCCCCACCTCCTCACCGGCACGAGGAGCAGGAAGAAAAGCCCCACCCCTGGAGCTGATCCCGCGGGGAGCTGTCATGCCAACCTCAGAAGCGGCCGAAATCGCCCTTTTCAGGCCAGCATGGTGGCTTTAGGAGGGAGGGAGGAGCCGCGGGGAGGCTCCCCACGGCTCTTCCCTCCCTCCTAAAGCCGTCATGCCGGCCTGAAAAGGGCGATTTCAGCCGCTTCTGAGGCCGGCATGGTGGCTTTAGGCGGGAGGGAGGAACCGTGGGGAGGCCCCGCCCTTTCCTTCCTCCTCCTCATGCCGGTGAGCAGGCGGGGCGGGGCTGGGGGCGCAGCCGGGCGCGGAGGCAGAGCCTTTGGCCTAGGGCGCCAAAAGGCCATGATCCGGGCCTGAAAGTACCTTCTCTAATTCAGGCTCCAAGGATACAACCAGATAATTACAGATAGCCTTTACCAACTCACCATCCCCCAAATGTGCTTGACTATACACCCCAATATCCCCTGCATTGTCTGGACTGCTTGCAGATGATGAGTCTTAAATCCGTCACATCAATTGTTGCAGGAAGGAGCACTGCCTTGGGCCCAAGAATCCAGAAACGCTGCCGAACCTCCTCCAAGTGAGCAGGTTTAAACATCAAAGAAGACATTTCACAACCCACCTCAATGTAGGCCCAGGGCAATCGTAATCCCTCTAGATTGGGATGATAAGACTAGTTATAGCTTCTGTCTTAAAACCATACGAAGAATGAACACCAGAAAGTGGTGGAAAAACTGATCAAATACATTCAGTTGCTGGTCCTTAAATGTGGTTTCACAGAACAGCGCTGTTTGTGTTGCTGTGTGAACTCTAAAAGTTATGGGTCCAGCCTAATTTCCTTGGGCAGGGAGTTCCACAGCCAAGATGCTGCAACAGAAGAAGCCCTATTCCAGGTACCCAGCAGCCTAATTTCACAAGGTGCTAGGCCATACAACAAGGCCTCTTCTGAAGACCCCACATTCGGGGCAAGTTTATATGGGAGGAGGTGGTTTTTCAGATACCCCATCCCCAAGCTTTTTAGGTGATTCTAGGCTGCATCAAGAGGAGTCTAGTGTCTAGATCAAGGGAAGTCATAATCCCCTTCTATTCTGTTTTTGCTGAACTTCACCCGGAAGGTCATTGTGTCTATTTCTGGGCAAAGCAATTCAAGAAGGATATATTGACAAGCTGGAAGGTGTGCAGAGAAGGGAGACCAAGATGGTCAAAGGTTTGGAAGCCATGATCTACGAGGCGTATCTTAGGGAGCCAAGTATGTTTACTATAAGGCAACAGTACTATAAATAGAAAACAGCCCTCTATATTCATGATAAACAAACACGAGGGAGACAGCAGTATGAAAATAAATCCATATAATACCCAAATGGGAATGTGGTTCAGATACTTATAATAACAATGAAACAATATAGTGTCCCAAATGGGAGATGTTAGTATATATATATATAGGTCAAATGATAACAGCAGGAACTCTCTGCATAAACACAATGTATTACAGTCGCAAGTACTTACAAACTCCCAATTCTATATGCAGATAGAGATAAAGAAAATAGCTCATCGGAGCAAGCGCTCGTAGTCTGTGTGGGGACGGGGAATCTCGTGACCGCTCCTGATAGAGGTGTCCTTAAAGGCGCACTATATGTCCAGAAATTCCAAAGAGTGCGCAGTCCAAAGCCCCTGGAATTTGTAATCCAAAGAGCGTAAAATGCTCAGGGTATTTGTAATCCACAAGACCTACATAGGCTGGTGAAAGTAGCGGGAGATGCAGAATCGCGTCTGTGTCAAAACAAATCGGCGGGGGTTCCAAACTGAAATGAATAATCCACAATGGGAGGTGCTCCGTCAACGAGGGAAATATACAGATCCAACCCGTTTCGGCTGCTTCTTAGGACAGTACACAGTAGAGAAAGATATGCATCTAAGACATAAACAATATACAAATATGTCAATAACCCACGGAATATAGGGGGTGAACAGAAGGGTAGGAGAGAAGAAGAGGGTGCACTCACCCGCCTATTCAAAATAAACGCGCCAACATGGCAAAGCCAGGGATCCGGCCGAAAATAAAGCGCCCCAATGGCATTGACTGACGATACGGTGCAAGCTTACACAAATGATAGAGTTATATACAAAAGGAATGCGGGCGTCTCTTCGACCCGAATGAGGCACGGCTGTGAGAGAGCTATTTGGTTGATGTAATTAGGCTAGGATGTTGCTTAAAGTTAAAGGTTCATTCAACCCTCCAGGCTTCTCGCAGGCACAGCGGATTATCCATTTTAATACAGATCGCATCAAAGTGGTATGTATATCAGCATGAGGTTTGAAAGCCACCTTTTCCAATCCCACAAACTTGAAATCCGGAATCGAGCGATGTACAGTTTTAAAATGTCTATACAGATGTACATCTTCGTTCCCAGTCAGTATTCTCGATTTGTGCTCCCTGATCCTGGCCCTCAATTGGCATTTCGTGACCCCAACATAAATGAGGGGGCAAGAACAATATAGTAAATAGACGCATCTTTCTGTTCCGCAGGTTCAGAAATGCTGAAGTTTGATGGACAATGAGGTATTCGAGATATTTATGGTCTTGAGTGGGGACACAAAATCACAACAGACATAATGGCCACATTTAAATGTCCCTGCTGGAAATCTGCTGGCAATGTTGTCATTAGGCAGATAATCGAGTGAGTGATGCCAAAGGAGCATCCCGGGCAGGCCGGCAGTGATCTGAGGCCTGGGGAGAGAAGGGTTCATGCTTATAGAGAGTTTGAGGCGGTGAAAGACACAAAGTATCACTATGCAGAGGAAAAGTTGCAATCTAATATTTCTTTATTGGGGTATTTGTTATAATGTTAGAGTCAGGGGAGGAAAGCGAGTTAAAGGAATACTGCTTGTTGAGCTGTTTGTGTAGCCACACTCCCAGCGATGCTTGGCCCAATTGAGACATCTGGGAACTGCGGAACTCCCTGCTGGAGGTCAGATCAGCTTGAATGCAGGGGGCTCCCGGAGGCTCGACCTCAAAACCACAGCTCCCAGAATATCATAGCATTGAGCCATGGCGGCTAAAGTGGGCTCAGACTGCATTCATTCTACAGGCAAGTGCATTCACTCCTTTCTGCCGTGGTTCTCCTTATGCTAGACTCCAGGTTTGAACAAGCCTAGAAGAAAGTGGCCTCTTACCACTAAATGTATTCTCCAGATCTTGGAAGTGGAAGAAGAGGGGGAAAGCCAGTGCTAGGGAAAGCGTGGGTTAAAGTTTCCCAGCCTTTCAGGTCCTCCTGCTGCTTTGCTTAAGAAAACTTGGCAGGGAGGGGGCAGAGAAGGAATTATTTAAAAGGCAGAATTTTTTTTTCAACTTGTCCAAAATTGACATCTCTTTCCTCTTTGCTTTCCTTACAGGAGGCGTCTCTGCAGAGCTGATGCGCCAGAGCTGTCTGTGCTCTCCCAGATGGGCGCATAAGTCAGATGCTGCAGACGGGCACAGCTTTCTTAAGAAATCCTGGCGCTTGGAAAGTCTCCAAAGAGTGAGGAAAATATTTGGATATACATCTACGGTGGTGTTTTTTTTTCTTTTCCCGGCCCTCTTTCTATCTCAGAAGAAATGAGCCCAGATGTCCGAGAGATGATTTTTGGCCTGGGATGCTTGGTCCTTTCTTGTACTTTGGGAAATGATGCTAGTAAGTAAAACCAGGATTGAAAGCTGTCAATAGACAGCAGAGAACGAATGAATGAATCAATGGGAAGGATGCAATCTCTAAGTGGAGGAAAACCTTGGACTTATCTGTATGAAGTTCTCTGATGGGATTTTCATTTTATTTTTGTACTATTTGGGTGCATCCACATTGTAGAATTATTGCCGTTTAGCTCTATTTTAACTGCCATGACACAATGCTATGGAATCCTGGGAGTTGTAGTTTGTTAAGTACCAGCACTAATTGTTAGAGAAGGGTAAAGAACTGGACGCCTCTCATAAATCCGTAATATTGATCCGTGGGAGTTAAAGGCCCCTTCTACACTGCCATATAAAATCCAGATTATCTGATTTGAACTGGATTATAGGGTAGTGTAGACTCATATAATCCAGTTCAAAACGGACAACGTGGATTATCTGCTTTGATAATCCAGATTATACGACAGCGCAGAAGGGGCCAAAGTGGTGTCAAACTGCATTAATCCCGACGTGTATTCTTGCTATTGAGATTCAAAGAGCTGCATGTAGCAGTGTTGATACGCCCTGGAAAGATTGCCAGAAGATCTAGGACAGGGGTGCTCATTAGGTAGATCTTGATCTACTGGTAGGTCGCGTAGGGCGTCCTGGTAGATCGCAGGCAGGGCGGGAGGAAGGCTCAGTCCCGCCTTGCAGGCTCATTGTTGTTGTTGTTGTTATTATTATCAGATGCTGAATGGCCATCTGTGAGGAATGCTTTGATTGTGTTTTTCCCTTATGGCAGAAGGAGGTTGGACTGGATGGCCCTTGGAAGTCTCCTTCTACTCTAGGAACCTGTTGTTATTGTTGTTATTATTATTATCAGATGCTGAATGGCCATCTGTGAGGAATGTTTTGATTGTGTTTTTCCCTTATGGCAGAAGGAGGTTGAACTGGGTGGCCCTTGGAGGTCTCCTTCTACTCTAGGAACCTGTTGTTGTTGTTCTTGTTCTTGTTGTTATTATTAGCAGAGGCTGAATGGCCATCTGTGAGGAATGTTTTGATTGTGTTTTTCCCTTATGGCAGAAGGAGGTTCAACTGGATGGCCCTTGGAGGTCTCCTTCTACTCTAGGAACCTGTTGTTGTTGTTATCATTATTATTATTATTATTAGCAGAGGCTGAATGAATATTATCATCATTATTATTATGAATAAAATCAGGGGCTTATTATAGTCACATTGAATTCAGTATTAAAATATATTATATGGCTCTCACTGAAATACATTTCCAAATATTTTGCTTTCATGGCTCTCTGAGTAGTGGGTAAGTAGATCATTTTGACTTGGTTGTTTTATAAGTAGCTCGCATGCTGAAAAAGTGTAAGCACCCCTGATCTAGGATCTCGGTAATTGGTTTTGAAAATACAGTGCGGCCCTCAGGCTTATAATGTAAAAAAAAAGGGTGCACAGCACAAAAGCAAAGGCAGATGAGTAAGAGAAAATTAAATTTGCATCTAAACTTCAGGGTCATATCTATTTGATTCTATTTGGCCTGGCATCCTGTGAGTTGCAGTTTGTTGAGAATTCTCTGCTACAAGGAGAAGACTAGAGCTTCCTGGCAAATAATTCTAACCACCAAACTACAAATGCTAGCAGCATTCTATAGAATGGAGAGTTAGAGTGGTATATTCATATACAATTGCTACTCATAAAGCAATGTAAATCTATTTATCTTCATGAAAAGGAAGCAAAAGATACCTCTATGGAGATACCCAGTGATATTTCTATCATATTCTTAGGGCATCTATTTTTATTTATTTATTTTATTTATGGCATTTATATGCCGTCCTTCTCACCCTGAAAGGGACTCAGAGTGGCTTACAAGTAAAATGTAAATACAATATATTATATTATTGCCATAGCATAATATTAATATTATATATTACATTGTACTATATAACATTATATAACATTATACTGTAATATTATTAGTAATATTACATGTAATATAAAATATATAATTATATATGTTGCCAGCTGCCAACATACCGTCCTGCCATGTATTGCCTCTGCGTATTATTGCTTGCCGGGATCATTTGTGGGGAGGGGGCCTTTTGGGTATACGTCTTTTATCTGTTTATTGATGTTTTATTGATTTTATGCTGTAAACCGCTCTGGGCTCCAGAGAGAGCGGTCTACCAAATCGAATTTATAAATAAATAAATAAATAAATATTATTAGTAGTAGTATTATATTGTATTACATAATATTATCAATATTATATGCATATACAATACATAATTATATTATATTACTAGCTGAGGACCCAGCGATTCCCGGGTTATTTGAGGAAGGCATTGTGTGCCAAGGTTGGTTCCTATTAGATGTTTATGTGGCTTGCAGTGGTCTCGGGAACTTAGTGAAGGTACTGCAAATCCCATTGGCCATGGTCCATCCTCCTCCAAACAGCACCAGAATGTAGAGTGGGTCACCAGAATGTAGACTGTGTGTGTCACATTTGGTCTTGATCAATCTCTGGATGAGGGTTGCAGTGGTCTCTGGGAGTAAGGGAAGGTACTGGAAGTCCCATCATCCATGGTCCCCCGTTTTCCAAACTGCACCAGGATGTAGAGTGGGTCATGGGGATCTGTGTGCCAAGTGTGGTCTTGATCAGTCATTGGATGAGGGTGGCAGCGGTCTCAGAAAGTGAGTGAAGGTACTGCAACTCCCATCATCCGTGGTCCGTCCCACTCAAAACTGCACCAGGATGTAGAGTGGCTCATGGGTACTCTGTGTGCCAAGTTTGGGCCTGATCTCTGATTTGTAGGGGCTGCAATGTTCTGTGGGAAATGGATTGGGTGAAGGTATTGCAAATCCCATCATTTGTGAGCCATCCCGCCGTAAACCACAGCAGGTTTGTAAAGTGGGCCATTGGACCTTTGTGTGCCAAGTTTGGGCCTGATTCGTCATTGGTGTGGGCCACAGTGCTCTAAGGAAGTGAATTAAAGTACTGCAAGTCCCACCATCCATGGTCCATCGTCCTCCAAACTGCACCAGGATGTAGGGTGCATCTTGGGGGGGGTCTGTGTGCCAAGTCTGGTCTTGTTCTGTAATTGTTGGGGGCCTAGTCAGGAAAATCAAGTTGAGGAAGCCTTGCTGTCAAATTTGGGCCTGGTCTGTGATTTATAGGGGCTACAGTGTTGTTTGGGAAGTGAATGATGTGAAGGTTCTGCAAATACCATCATTCATGGCCCATCCTGCCCTAAATCACACCAGGTTGTGAAGTGGGCCATTGGTCCCCTATTTGCCAAGTTTGGTCCTGATCCGTCATTGCTGTGGGCCGCAGTGGCTGACTGCCTGAGGCCTTTCCTTTTCCCTTTGAGTCACTTTAGAATGTTGGAATGTGGTTGGCCAATCGGAGTCCTTTTTGCAAATACCATTTCAGTGGTAGCCAATCCCCTCTGTCTGGGGCCGTAGAATGTTGGATTTCTGAGGCTGGCCAATCAGAGCCCTTTATGCAAATAATCTCACAGTGGCAGCCAATCGAAACGCTGGCACATATTCCTCCCACTGCACCACCCACCGCCTGCAAACACTGACTTTTATTATATACATAGATATTATATTATATTACTAGCTTAACCCGGCACGCGTTGCTGTGCCCTATTTTGGAGATGTGTGGAAGTGTGGGTATGTTAGGGTTGGAAATGTTTTGACAATGTGTTTTGTGTTTGTATATATGTGTATGTGTGTTTTTATGTGTGTGTGTGTGTATGTATGTATGTGTGTGTGTTTGTATGTGTGTATGTATGGGTGTGGATGTGTGTGTGTGTCTGTATATATATGTGTGTATGTATGTATGTGTATGTAGTTGTGTGTGTGTGTATGGATGTGTGTGTATGTATGTATGTGTCTTTGTGTCTGTATGTATGTGTATGTATGTGTTTCTGTATGTATGTGTGTATGTACATTCCCCCCCCTCTCTGTCTGTTTCCCCCCTTGTATGTGTCCCCTCCCCCTCTCTGTATGTTTCACTTTCCCATCTGTCTGTCTCTCCCTCTCCTCTGTCTCGCTGCCTGATTCCCCCTTGTTTCCCCCCTCTTTCTTTCGGTGTTACTTCCCCCTCTCTCTGTCCTGCCCCGTCTCGCTCTGTGTCACTCCCCCTATCTTTCTTTCCCCGCCCCCTTCTCTCTCAGGCCTCCCCTCTCTGTCTCATTACCTCCCTTCGTGTTCTCCGCGGTTACGGCGGCCGCTCCTGAAGCAAGGTAAGGCCGGCAGCTTACCTTGTTTCAGGCGCGGACGCCGCAACCGCGAGGGGGCACGCGGAGGGCGGGAAGGCAGGGCCGGAGATCGCCGATCCGCCCTCAGCCGTTTTCCCGCGGTTGCAGCGGCCGCGGCTGAAAGAAGGTAAGCTGGGGAGCTTACCTTCTTTCAGGCGTGGCCGCTGGAATCGCGGGGAAAACGGCGGAGGGCGGAGCGCCGATCTCCGGCCCTGCCTTCCGCCCTGGCGCGCATGGGCAGTGTCAGGCGCGCATGGGCAGCACACAAAAAAGGGTGGGCGCGTCGACGCTGCCCATGCGCGCCAGGGCGGAAGGCAGGGCCGAGATCGGCGCTCCGCCCTCCGCCCCGTTTTCCCGCGATTCCTGCGGCCACGCCTGAAAGAAGGTAAGCTCCCAGCTTACCTTCTTGCAGGCGCGCCGCCGCAACCGCTGGGGAAACGGGGCGGAGGGCGGATCGGCGATCTCCGGCCCTGCCTTGCGCCCCTGGCGCGCATGGGCAGCGCGTACGCGCCCGCCCACTGTGTACTGCGCGTTATGTACTACACTTCCCAGAAACCCGGCATGGCCACTTCCGGTGTATGCGGAGGTTTCTGGGAAGTGTAGTGCGGAGTGACGATGGCGCCGGGGAGCTTGCGAGGAGGCTTGGGGCAAAGGTAAGCAAAGTTTTGGTTGTTTGTTGTTGTGTTGGGGGTGGGAAGTGGAGGGAAGTTGTGTGTTGTGTATTTAGAGTAGGGCGTTTGTTGTGGGGTCCTGGGGAGGGGTTAGCCTGAATCGGGGTTTGTTTTTTTTGCGGCCATGTGCGTTGGAAGGGAGTTTGTCTATGTTGTTTATGTGTTGTTTTAGTGTGTTAGGAAGCGGTGAGGGGGCATTGTGTGTATTTTGTTTAGGGAAATTAGTAAGGGAGGGTAATTGTTTTGTGGGCAGATGTAGTTTGCGGCGTGTTCTGAAGTGGCGAAGTTTGTCGGATGGGGCCGCAGCGTTTTTCCGGCCATGTGCGCTGGAAGGGGGGCAGGGTATGTTGTGTATGTGTTGTTTACGTGTTGTTTTGGGGTGTAGTGTGTATGTGTGTAGTGGTTAGTGATTGTGGGTAGGGAGGTGTGCTGTTGGCAGGCTTAGAGTAGGGCTTGTAGTTCTGTGGCGAAGTGTTAGGGATCGGTTCGCAGTGCTTTGTCTGCGATGTGCGAACGTTCCAAACGTTCGTGCTGGCAGCGGAGAGGCCGGGGTGGGATTTCCGTTGTTATTTTTTAGGGGTGGTGTTTTAGGGTGTTGCGAGGTAGTTTGGTCCGGTTTTTTGACTGTTGTCTGTACCTCGTGGTCAGGGCCAGTCAGTTGTTTAGTTTGGTGTTTCTGCGACTTATAGTTTCGTTGTCTATATACATCTTTGCACGACCGGGTCTCCTTTATATATATAGAAAGAAAGAAGATAAGCACAGTGCAGGAGGCAAGATGGCTCTACCGTCATTGCTGATGTGAAATTCAGGGCCCTTTCATACTATAAAATTATAGTGTTATGATTCCATGTTAACTGCAATAGAGGCAGTCGATCTCTCTAGCTGGTAATTATATATGCCCCGGCATGGTATAACGGTTTGGGCATTGGACTAGGACTCTGGTTATGGAACACACACTACATTGTTTTGTCAAGCATATAAATGACAGTGCAAATGTGAATAGATCAATAGGTACCGCTCCAGCAGGAAGGTAAGGGTGCTCTATGCAGTCCTGCCAGCCACATGACCTTGGAGGTGTCTATGGATAATGCCGGCTCTTTGGTTTAGAAATGGAGATTAACACCATCCCCCAGAGTTGGACACAACTGGACTCAATGTCAGGGGAAAGCCTTTACCTTTAGCTATAAATGACAGTGACGCGAGAAGCCCTGGGATTTGGAAGTAGTAGCTCCTTGTGAACAAACCTACTTTCCTTCTTAGCCTCAGAATGAATGGATGCTGTCATAATGAAGATGTAGAGAGGAATGGCTCTGAAACATGTGTGTGAATTACAATGGTATTACTTTAATTCCGGGAGCCCCCGGTGGTGCAGTGGGTTGACTGAAAGGTCACAGGCTCAAATCCGGGGAGCAGCGTGAGCTTCCGCTGTCAGCCCCAGCTTCTGCAAACTTAACAGTCCATCTATCTCTTTTTTCCATACCCCAGGCACCCTAGATGCCTGCAGCTTCCTCCGCCCTTCACTTACATCTTCCCAGTGAGGTGCCCCTTCACCTCACCATCGGGACCGCATTAAGTCACTTAGGCACCCTGAGTCCCCCACCGGGGGTTGAGAAGGGTGGGGTAGAAATAATGTAAATAAAAATAAATAAGTCCACAAATCCTGATGAATGGAATTTTTTTCTACTGTACTCGTACAGCGTCACCCTTAATGCTTTCATGCAGTCACTGCATATGGCAGGGATGTGGCCACTGCCATTTTTGAGCTACCCCCACCATATGCGGAAACCACAGATTCTCCAATCTGGATTGGAAGTTTCAGCAGCCGCTCTATAAGACGACTCCGGCGTATAAAACGACACCCGTGTATAAGACTACTCCCGCGTATAAGACAACCCCTGACTTTTGAGAATATTTTCTTGTGTTAAAAAGTAGTCTTATATGCCAGAAAATATGGTAGATATTCCTAGAGAGATGGCCTCTCACTTCAAATACTGGGGTCCTATTAAGGACAGAAGCATACAACTTTGTAGAGAGAATTCTGGTTTTCAATTTTAGGTCTGGAAGTGCATCAGGGTCCCAGTGGTGTAAACCAGCTTAGCACATATAAATTATTAGTTAGAGGCAGCTTAGGAGCACTGAGGTGATTCAGAGAGCTGCATCACGCCAAGCGGGACAGATTTCATTGCTGAAAGATTTGCATGCTGAGCGAAAATTACCCAAAGACATGACTCATTTGCAAAACAGGGAATGGAGTGTCGTGTTGTTTTAGAACCATACCTCCTACCCCCCGGGCATGGCATTTTTTCCAGCTGTGTACAGATGTATACACTCTCTAGATGTCTCACAGCTTCTGGTTTCATAGAACAGCCATGCTGGTGAAGTGGCTCTTTAGGTCCGTCTGTCTGGAATCGGCATGAGTGAACAAATGTCTCCACAGTGATCAGACGACATCCACAGGCTGACTTCTTCTCGTTTTTAATAGCAGACCCTTGTGGTGACCCCCACGTGGCAGGTTCTTTTTTTAAAAAAAAAAACAGGAATGTTTGGCTATTTGGCTGCCATAATGGAGCCATTGATGTTGGCATATACAGTTTGTTTTCTCACTTTTGTCTCAAGAGGGTAAGGAATAGGGTTGCCGGCCCCAAGTCTCCAGTCTTCACGGATCATCTCCTGGCTGGAGACGAGAGGGAACATTCTCCCGCTTTGGTGGGCTCATCTCTATGTGAAAGGAAAGGACTGTGCGAATCTGTGTTTTGCCAGATAAGCAACGGCTTGCTGAAATTGGCAATGGTACATTGGTTTATTGCAGTGATTTTCAACCTTTTTTGAGCCGCGGCACATTTTTTACATTTACAAAATCCTGGGGCACACCACCAACCAAAATGACACAAAATGACACTCTAACACAGTAATACATATAGTTAATATATTTTTAATGTATTTATACACTCACTTAGTGTGAAACCTGGGCCTGTTTCGATGAACACAGCATAGATATCCTGGCAGGAATGGTAGAAAGACACACACAAAGTTCTTGCTCAACAGCTGTCAGTCTCTCTCTGTTTTTCGTTTTTATCGCAGTCAAGCTTGAGAAGCTCATCTCACTCAGCCGCTTAAGGAAAGGGCCTGAAGCTGTTAGGAATGGTGGGAGTTGAACTCCAAAACGCCTTGCAGAGATGGGGCTTGGAGGTACTGTCTTACAGTGGCTCCCGTCCTTTCTGGAGGGCCGATCTCAGAAGGTGTTATTGGGAGACACCTGTTCAACCCCACAACCATTGTCTTGTGGGGTTCCTCAGGGTTCAATACTTTCTCCCATGTTGTTTAACATTTACATGAAGCCGCTGGGGGAGGTCATCCGGAGTTTCGGAGTGCGGTGTCATCTGTACGCAGATGATGTCCAACTCTGTCACTCCTTCCCACCTGCTACTAAGGAGGCTGTTCAGGTCCTGAACCGGTGCTTGGCCGCTGTGTCGGACTGGATGAGAGCGAACAAATTGAAATTGAATCCAGACAAGACAGAGGCACTCCTGGTCAGTCGAAAGGCCGCACAGGGCACAGGGTTACAGCCTGTGTTAGACGGGGTTACACTCCCTGAAGATGCAGGTTCGCAGTTTGGGTGTGATCCTGACTCATCGCTGAGTCTGGAATCCCAGATTTCGGCGGTGACCAGGGGAGCATTTGCACAGTTAAAACTTGTGCGCCAGCTGCGCCTGTACCTTGGGAAGTCTGACTTGGCCACGGTGGTCCACACTCTAGTTACATCCCGTATAGATTACTGCAACGCTCTCTACGTGGGGTTGCCTTTGAAGACTGTTCGGAAGCTGCAACTAATCCAACGGACAGCAGCCAGGTTGATAACAGGAGTGGCATTCAGACAGCGTACAACTCCCCTGTTGTGCCAGCTCCACTGGCTGCCAGTTTGCTACCGGGCACAATTCAAAGTGCTGGCTTTAGCCTTTAAAGCCCTAAACGGTTTGGGTCCAACTTACCTGTCCGAATGCATCTCTCCCTATGAACCATCGAGATGTTTAAGATCATCTGGAGAGGCCCTGCTCTCAGTCCCGCCTTCTTCGCAGGCGCAACTGGCGGGGACGAGAGACAGGGCCTTTTCAGTGGTGGCTCCTCGGTTTTGGAACGCCCTCCCTAAAGACATCAGATCGGCCCCCTCCCTCCTGACATTTCACAAGAAAGTCAAGACCTGTCTATTTGAGCAGGCATTTCCTGATGAAATATAAGGCTTAATTAGATATATGGAATGACTACGATGCAATGCAAACTGATTTCAACATGACGCTGAGACTGCAATTGGATGTTTTTAATTGTTAACTTGTTATTATATGGTTTGGGGGGGGGTTGCCTTGTTACTGTGTTGTATTGAGGGCAGAGACTTCCTGTTTAAACCGTCCCGAGTCGCCTTCGTGCTGAGAGGGGCGGTATAGAAACGTGACAAATAAATAAATAAAACACCTGGAGGGCCCATGTTTGCCCATGCCTGGTATAGAGTCACCCAAACAGGCAGGCAAGGCGGGAGGGCATTTCACGGGCCCGAGGGACTGACCTGGCCGCACGGTCTTGAGGCGCACGGCCCCCTGAAGTGGCGGATGACTGCCAGCGTGTCGTGGTGCGTGAGGCCACACACCGGGGTGCCGTTCACCTCCAGCAAGACGTCCCCCAGTGCCGGGGCTTTCCCACGGCACACCTGATGATCTCTCATGGCACACTAGTGTTCCGCAACACACTGATTGAAAATCACTGGTTTATTGCTTCAACCTGAAAAGGCTCTTCTTCTTCCTTTCTTCCCAGTCGTTGTAGTGCCAGGGATCTCCCTCTGCTCCACATCCACATACTGGATAGATTCATAGATTTATAGAATCATAGCGTTGGAAGAGACCGCAAGGACCTTATTCTTATTGCCTTCTTCTGTCATTAGTTTTGTTTTTCGACTCAATAACAGATACTAAATTGGCTGCAATAAAAAAAAATATGGCAGGAATCAACCATCCATTGGTGTACCACAAATTGCCTTGACTTATTCCCACCTGTATATCAAAAGTTCAGGAGAAAGAAAAATACTGCCATATTTATGGCTGACCCACTGAACAAAAATGTCCACGTGCATCCTATTTTGGGGAGAAAGGCTGGATACAAGGATATTAAAAGGAAATCTATGGCTGAAATCATATTGTGAGTCCCAATTAGAGCAGACTCATTAATGGGATTTATGTAATACAATGATATTTATATAATTGTTGACTTACTATTCACTATGTTATTTAACATATACATGAAGCCGTTGGGGGAGATCATCCGGAGTTTCGGGGTGCGGTGTCATCTGTCATGATGTCCAGCTCTGTCACTCCTTCCCACCTGCTACTAAGGAGGCTGTTCAAGTCCTGAACCGGTGCTTGGCCGCTGTAACGGACTGGATGAGGGCTAACAAATTGAAACTCAATCCAGACGAGACAGAGGTACTCCTGGTCAGTCGTAAGGCCGAACAGGGAATAGGGTTACAGCCTGTGCTTGACGGGGTTACACTCCCTCTGAAGGCACAGGTTCACAGTCTGGGAGTGATCCTGGATTCATTGTTTCGGCGGTGACCAGGGGAGCATTTGCACAGTTAAAGCTTGTGCGCCAGCTGCGCCCGTACCTTGGGAAGTCTGACTTGGCCACGGTGGTCCATGCTCTGGTTACATCCTGAATAGACTACTGCAACGCTCTCTACATGGGGTTGCCTCTGAAGACTGCTCGGAAGCTGCAATTAATCAAACGTTCGGCAGCCAGGTTACTAACAGGATCAATATACTTATTTAAAATATGAATCAAATCAAAATTTAAAATCTTTGATTTCCAGGTCCAGGTCCAAGTGGTCCAGATGGCTTTTGTCAGTTTCATGGCAGGAAGTACAAAGCAGGGGAGAGCTGGCACCCGTACCTGGAGCCCCAAGGAGTGATGTACTGCCTCCGATGCACCTGCTCCCAGGTATCTTGCAAGGATTGATTTGGACTATTTGGTGGAAACCATCCTCTTTTTAGTTCTTGGATGAAGGTCTAAGGTTGGGAGTGGACAACTTGGGGCAGGAGGTTCATTGTCCTAGACAGGAAATGGATTCCCTAAATCACAAAGACACAAAGCCACTACAAACATTAGTACACCAATCAGAATACTAATTGTTGTTTTTTTTTACAACTTATAAGCTACAAAATGGACATATATACAAAGAACATAAAACTGCTGTAAATACAGAGTCTTGTTGCAATGATTCCCTTCTGGAGAGCAGTGTACAGATCATTTTTTAAAAGTCACACGTTTATAACCATAAATATTAGGTGTCACGATGCCAGGGCTCTGTCGTTATTTCCGGCAGAGGTGAATCAAACAAACACCCAGTTTGTGTTAAACAATTCAATTAAAACAGCACTTACTTTCTGGCTGTTTTAATAGTCCAAAATATAAAACATAAAGATAGCACTCAGGCACAGAATAAACAAAAACTGATAGCAAACACTACACCGTAGTCAAAGGGTCCAGTCCAGTGGTCAAATGCCAAGAGTTCAATAAACAAAGTCCAGGGATCAAGAGTCTATACCAGGGGTGGGCAATTATTTTTTCCAAGGGGCCACACGAGAGCCAAAAAATATTATGGAGGGCTGCACCTAAAGGCTGAACTCCATTCTAATCTATTTATTTATTTACTATATTTACTATATATTACACATCATTAATATTAACATATTAATATATCAAGAAATATTCTTATATTATTAGTATTAATATCATAATTATTATATTATAGTATATAGAGAGACATTATAATATATTGAAATTATAATATAATATAACATTATATTATATTATTATATTATTATTATAAAATTATTATAAAATAGTAATAAAAACCACTAAAATAAAATAAAATGAAATTCAAGAAGACAAGGTGCGAACCAAGATGGAGGCTGACGTCCTCAAGAGAGGAAAGATCCCCAGACGGAATGGCCCAATGGACCCAGCCCAGAGGATGACAAAGTGGACCCAGCCGCCGCCACCACAGCAGAGCAGAGCAGGAGACGATTGGAGGCTGCAGGCCTCCGCCTGCTCTCGCCCCCAGCCGTTCCGCCAGAGGCGTTTCCGATCGGCTGATCGCCCTGCCATGGAGTGCCTGCCATCTCGGCTTGAGTGCCTGCCATCCAGGGAGCGATCCGATCCTGCAGCGGGAGCAGTCGGCGACCTGCGGCTGATCGCCTGGACGACCCGGAAGACGATCAAGTCTTCCGGGTCGCCAGGGCAATCAGCCGCTGCAGGTCGCCGACTGCTCCCGCTGCAGGACCGGATCGCCTCCCGGGATGGCAGGCACTCCAAAGCCACCGCTCCTCCGATCGTTCTCCGGAGCAGCGGGCTGTCTGCCGACGCAGGCCCCACAGCCCGTGATGGGATGGTGGCAGCAGTACCCCTTCCTTTTGCAGAAATGGCCCTGCCTCCGACGCCCTTCTCCCCGGGCCAGTCAGAATCAGCCGGCGGGCCGCATCCGGGGCGCGGGCCGTAAGGTTCCCAGGTCTGGTCTATACCGTAGTCAAAAGCCAGTCCAGAGGTTCAAGGTTCCAGGATTCCAAGATTACAGGAGACAGTCAGGAAACCGAAAATCCAACAAACCTGGGGGGAAACCAGCATCTACCATGAAAATAAGATAAATACTTTTCTCCCAAAGATCAGCCCCAAGGTTAGCTCTTAAATTCAATAATACCCAGCTGCAACCTGTCTCTTGTATACCTCCACCCTTAATTGCTTTCACCCATACCCTCTATGTGTCCTAATTTATCTGGAACAGTCTTGGTTAATCATCTGTCATCCCACTTTTGAAATGTGACTGTTTCTCTATCCTCCTTCCACGCTCACCTTTTCTCCTGAATTTTCTTCCATATTTTTGGGGCCCCTGACCTAGAGATTCATACAGAGACACACCTTAGGAACCTCTAAGTCTTCCAGTATGATCTAGTAAAAGTTGACCATAGAGTTATACTGGTGAAACTAGGTATTCCTACAGAAAAGTTTTCTGAGGTGAAAAAAACCCCAAAACTTTTTTATTATTTGCCATTTTCTCCTTCTGTGAGGGATCTGTGTCTCTAACCCAGCAAATGTGGGGGGCTGATCATACAAGTTTGAGCCTGATGTCAGCTGGAAATTAACCTAGGCTAATCCTTTGTTTTTGGGCAGGACACCAGTGTGAGCTGTTACCAGATCCAGTGCCCAGCTCTTCAGTGCCAAAATCCCATCAGAGACCCTCGCCATTGTTGCCCAAAATGCCCAGGTAAGGGGATGTTCACTTTCTCATACCTAATGGCATCTCTCGGGTTGGTATCGCCCTCTTCCCATACCAGGACATCTTGCAATAGTGTAGATGAAATAACAAAAAAATCCAACAAAGCCATCATCAACAAGAAACCAGCATCAGTGCAAGCAACAGTGTCTGCTTGTTATGTGTGCAGGGGAAACCATGGGACTCAGGGTATCATCATGATCGCTGACTTACACTGATTGACAATTGTGAATGGGCACATGTGCATTAAAAGGTTCAAAAAATGTATATGAGCATTGAGTTTCAGCCTTTTAGGTATATAGATATAGTATATGTAAACCAGTCTCTCTCTCTCTCTCTCTCTCTCTCTCTCTCTCTCTCTCTCTCTCTCTCTCAAACATATGAGTGTGTGTGAGAGAGAGAGAGAGAGAGAGAGAGGTTTACACATACTATATCTATATACCTAAAATATAAGTACTGTATATGTATACATTACAATTGTGAATACGCATGTGCATTAAAAGGTTCAAAAAATGTATATGAGCATTGAATTTCAGCCTTTTGGGTATATAGATATAGTATATGTAAACCACTCTCTCTCTCTCTCTCTCTCTCTCTCTCTCTCTCTCTCTCTCTCTCTCTCTCATACGTGTGTGTGTGTGTGTGTGTGTGAGAGAGAGAGAGAGAGAGAGAGACTGGTTTACACATACTATATCTATATACCTAAAATATAAAAATAAGTATATGTATACATATACATATAAATGTATTGTTCTTTTGTGGGATTAACATAACTCAAAAATCACTGGGTGTATTGACACCAAATTTGGACACAGTGCACCTCTCAGGTCAACAAGTGACCATCACTCATAAAAACACTGAAAAACACAGCAGAAGAGACTAAAAAAACCAAAAAAACCCTTTAAAAACATTACAATGCATGTGGAAAACCATACGCACATGCGCAAAACCATACACACACATATATATGCACATACACACACACACATATATACATAAATATATACACACAAAACACATATACACAGACTGGGCCACAGCAACGCATGGCAGGGGACAGCTTGTGTGTGTGTGTGTGTGTGTGTGTGTGTGTGTGTGTGTAATGTCAGTTTGTGGGATTAACATAACTCAAAAACCACTGGATGAATTGACACCAAATTTGCACACAATACACGTATCAGGCCAAAAAGTGACCATCACTCATAAAAACACTGAAAAACACAGTGGAAGAGACTTAAAAAGCCAAAAAATAAAAAATACATTACAACGGATGTGCAAAACCACATATATAAACGCAAACACACATATATACACATATACACAAATACATACACACACATATACACACACAAAACACATATACAAAGACTGGGCCACAACAACGCATGGCAGGGGACGGCTAGTGTGTGTGTGTATGTGTATGTGTATAGATTTATATCGAACTGCTGGAGTATTTTAGTAAAAACAATAAATTTCTGCTTAAATACTGTACAAAAAATTAATAGTCATTTGGCATCACTCTCTGTAACAGTGTCACCTGGTATGGTTTACACATAGTGATGCCATGACACACGTCCATAAACATGCACACAAACACAAACTGCTATACACCTGTCTTTTCCATCCACATGTGCACAAGGCTGCTGGCTCCAAAGTCAGTTCAGGTTATGACATTTTCTATAGCTATGTAATTCTTTCTTTAGTTGTACAACCATCTCATTGAATTTCATAGTGGGAAAGGTCCCCCAGAGGCCATCTAGTCTCACCCTCTCTTCAGTCTAATACATTACTGCACATTGACTGACTACAAACTGAGCATACTGATACAACTGACTACTGTACTGCTTCTGATATAAACTGACTTCTAAAATGGAGTCTCAGTCTGAATAGTGCCAGATCTGGTCACATGGTCTGCAGCTCCTCCCACTACCTCAAACATCACAGAGTTAAAAGATAACTGTATGTCAAATATACATACAAAATATTAAGTAATCACAATTATATAGATATAACAAATAACTAGTTTAGGAGACTTGTAAAAGGTTGCTATTTTCAACAATAACTACTTTCACCCGGCGTTCCTTTTTCTGCTACAGAGGTTCAGGCGCCCTCTGGATTCCAGCTACCCGTCAACTCTTCCTGCCGGTACAATGGCACAACATACCGACATGGTGAGATTTTCACCAACAGCGAACTCTTCCCTTCCAGGCTACCAAACCAGTGCACCCAGTGCAGCTGCTCGGTAAGTATACAAACGGTCAGGGATTCTGTTATGCCAGGCATGGGCAAACTTTGGCCCTTTTCCGGGTGTTTTGGACTTCAACTTCCACGAATCCTGGGGGTTGAAGTCCAAAACACCCGGAAGAGGGCCAAAGTTTGCCCATGCCTATCCTACATTTTCTGTCTGTTGGAAAATAAACCGGCGGTTTCCAAAAGCAGAAGAGAGAGGATGTTAAATCAGGAGGGGCGAGTTGGTGTGAGGTGCCCCATTTTTGCCCCAACCAGCCATCATTTGAGGACATCCAGAAACAGCAAAAGTGTCCTTGTGTCAATTAAAAACACCAATTTAAACAATATCGAGCAGGATTTAGGGGTCTAGCCATGAAGGCAGACCAGTCTGACTCACCAAAGAGGATCCGATATAGCCCTGGCGAGATAGCAGTTAGTATTATAATTAATCTAGGAAAAATATGGCACCAAAATGGAGGTGATCTGTTGACCTGCAGATATGGGGCCCAATCGGTTTCTGTATCCGCGGTTTAAAGGAACGCAGTTTTGGCCTCCCCGGGATGCTGTAAGAGCACCCCAGGCGAGCCAGCAGTGATCTGCAGCTCATGCTTGGAGAGAGTTGGAGACAGTAAAGGACACAATGTATCACTATGAATAGGGAAAAGTTGCAATCTAATGCCTTTATTGGGGGATTTGTTACAATTTTAGGGTCAGAGGAAGGAAGCAGATTAAAGAAAGATTGTTTTGTTGAACTGCTGCTATAGCCACATTCCCAGCGATGCTTGGTCCAAGTGGGACATCCAGGAACTGTGGAACTCCCTGCTGGTCAGATCAACTTGATTGCAGGGGGCCCTTGGTTGTTCGCCCTCACACACATTGAGGACTTCTTCTCTTCTCCCAGGAGGGTCAGATCTACTGCGGTTTGGTGACCTGCCCAGAGCTGCTGTGTGCCTCGCTGCAGACCCTCCCAGACTCTTGCTGCCAAGTCTGCAGAGGTAAGAGGAAAAGGGAGATGCTTCCACAACCTCCATCTCCATCCGCAGGAACATTGCAATAGACAGATAATACAAAAAGAGTCCTCGTCTACGACAGGAAACTAGTAAGCCCAAAGACCCTTGGTATATATCTAGCCCAATATTGCCAGGTTGCCTTAAGTCAGGGGTCAGGAACCTATGGCTCGGGAGCCAGGTGTGGCTCTTTTCATGATTGCATCTGACTCTCCAGAGCAGCCTGATCCTCGGTTTCCCAGCATGCAGCAGGGAGTGACACATTCTCCATTCTGCCCCTTCCTTCCTTCTTCTCCCTTCCTTTCTTTCTCCCCTTCACCCTTTCCTTCTCCTTCTGTCCTTCCTTTTCCCTCCCTCTCCCCCCTTCCTTCTTTCCTCCATTCTGCCCCTTCCTTCCTTCTTCTCCCTTCCTTTCTTTCTCCCCTTCACCCTTTCCTTCTCCTTCTGTCCTTCCTTTTCCCTCCCTCTCTCCCCTTCCTTCTTTCCTCCATTCTCCCTCTTCCTTCCTTCCTCTTCCTTCCTTTCTCCCTCTTCCTTCCTTCCTCTCCTTCCTTTCTTTCCTCCATTCTCCCTCTTCCTTCCTTCTTTCCTCCATTCTCCATTTCCTTCTCCTTCTGTCCCTCCTTTTCCCTCCTTCTATCCCCTTCCTTCTGTCCTCCATTTCCCCTCCCTCCCTCTTCCTTCCTTTCTTTCTCCCCTTCACCCTTTCCTTCTCTCCTTCCTTTACCCTCCCTCTCTCTCCTTCCTTCTGTCCTCCATTCTCCTTCTTCCTTCTTCCTCCTCCATTCTCCTCCTTCACCCTTTCCTTCTCTTTCCTTTCTTTCCCCTCCTTCACCCTTTTCCTCCATTCTCCCTCTTCCTTCCTCTCTCCCCCTTCACCCTTTCCTTCTCCTTCCTTTCCTCCATTCTCCCTTCCTTTCTCCCCATTCTCCTTCCTTTCTTTCTCCCCTTCACCCTTTCCTTCTCTCCTTCCTTTACCCTCCCTCTCTCTCCTTCCTTCTGTCCTCCATTCTCCCTCTTCCTTCCTTCCTCTTCCTTCCTTCCTTTCTCCTCCTTCACCCTTTCCTTCTCTCCTTCCTTTTCCCTCCCTCTCCCCTTCCTTCTTTCCTCCATTCTCCCTCCCTCTTCCTTCCTCTTCTATTCTTTTCCCCCAAGTCTTCCTTTCCTTCTCCTTCCTTTCTTTTCACTTCCCTCTCTCCTTCTTTCTTTTCTTTTCCCTTCATTATTTTACTTTCCCCCCCTTCCTTTCCTTTCTTTTTCCCACCCTTTCCTTTCCTCCCTTCCCATTTCCTTCTTTCCCCCCTCCTTGTCTCTATCCTGCTTTTTTCTTCCTTTTCCATAGTTCTTCTTTTCTTTCTTCCTTCCCCTCTCTCCTTTATTTCCTCTGTCTTTCTTTCTTTCTTTCTTTCCCCCTTCCTTCCTTCTTCTCTTCCTTCCCAGAGTCCTCCTGAGCATGCATTTTGCAGAGCCAGGTCTGAAGTGTCCTGTCCTTCTGCCGGGGAATACTTTTCTCATAGTATGTACGTATATACTCACATTTAGTTGAATTCAGTCTCACTGAAATAAATTTCCAAATGTTTTGCTTTCATGGCTCTCTGAGTCAAAAAGGTTCCTGACCCCTGCCTTAAGTCAAAAATAATTTGAAGGCACACAACAGCAATGTTAGCTGACGATGCTGAGTATTGGAGTAAAGGATGATGTCCTGACCCAAAGCAACCTCTCAGAGCTCTGGTTAACTGCCATTCTGGAATTATATATATAAAAAACTATGATAGAGGAATTGGGTTAACTTCAGGTTTTCCAATTATTTATGTTTTGTTTTATAGTAGGCATGGGCAAACTTTGGCCCTCCCTCCAGGTGTTTTGGACTTCAACTCCCACAATTCCTAACCAGCGGTTAGGAATTGTGGAGCTGAAGTCCAAAACACCTGGAGGGAGGGCTAAAGTTTGCCCATGCCTAGACTATGCTTTTGTTGATGTAGCCTAGTATTGCATTGGGCTTTTTAGTTGCTGCATTACACTGTTGAGTCACGTTCCGTTTATAGTCTACCAACAGTGCATGTAAAATGTACATTTAATGCAGTTTCGCATTACCTTATCTGGCCATAGCTATGGAAACCTGGAATTTGTAGTTTGGCGAGACCCCAGCATTCTTTTGCAGAGAAGACTAAAGGCATGTAAACCACAACTCCTGTGATTCCATCGCATGGATCCCATGATATCAAGTTTTAATAATTCTGCAGTGTATATGTGTTCTGAGATTCCTAAAATTAAGCCCCAGTTCTTTAACTCTCCCTTTAAAAAACTTACCCTGTTGCTGCAAAATTCAGTATCATTTAAGGCAGAGAGGAGTATTGGTTTTGAATTAATAAGTGTGGTGCAGCAATAGTCAACACTTTAGACCAGGGGTGGGCAAACTGCGGCCCGGGGGCCGGATGCGGCCCTTTGGCTGATTCTATCCGGCCCGCCTAAGGGCCCCTGGCTTGCCTCCCCTGCCTGGCCTCTGCATAAAAATCTCCAGAGAAGGGGACTATAAGGAAACATTATTTTATTGTAGTGGTTTTTATTATTATTGTATAATAATTTTATAACAATAATAAAATAATATAATAAATAATATAATATAATGATATATGATATATTATAATTTCAATATATTATGTTTATATATATATACTATAATATAATAATTATGATATTAATACTAATAATATATGAATATTTCTTGATATATTAATATGTTAATATTAATGATGTGTAATATACAGTAAATATAGTAAGTGAATAAATAAATAAATAATGTAGATTAGCATGTAGTTCCGCCTTTAGGTGCGGCCCTCCATAATATTTTTTGGCTCTCATGTGGCCCCTTGGAAAAAATAGTTGCCCACCCCTGCTTTAGACAGAATAACATGTAAGCCTATAGGGATATTGTCTAAATCTATATACTTTTTTCTCCTACAGATACGCCCCGTGAGAGGTTGATAGAAGAGCCCTCATTCAGAGGTGTTGTACGTGATATTTCGATATTCAAAGCCAGTACTTTTTTAAAATAAAAAAAATCATCTATTGTGAAGAAAAAAATTTTGAATCACCAGCACTTGTCACAAGGAGATATTATTATTATTATTATTATTATTATTACATTTTACATATTTTCAATCTCAATACAGTATTCCCTCGCTACTTCGCATTCCGCTTATTGCGGACTCGCTGTTTCGCGGATTTCAAAAAATATAAATTTACAATAGGTATCATGGTATTTTCACTGTTTTGTGGAGTTTTGCCGCCGCCGCTCTCCGAGGCGCTTTCCCTCCTCAGTCCTCCCTCCCTCCAGCCTTGAAGGGACTTTCCTTCCTTTCCTTCACTTTATTTTAAGTTTATAAAGACTTAAAATAGTGTATAACTACTAAAATAATGTATAAATATTAAAATTAATAGAGGGTCCCTACATTGCGGATTTTCACATATTGCGGGAGGTCCTGGAACGTAACCCCCGCAATAAGTGAAGGAACACTGTAGTTCTTTGAACATTGTTATAATGGTTATAAGATAAAGGGCAGGTGGGGAAAAATTTACCTTTTGTTGCTGGAAAGTGGCGGGAATTACATGGCCCTACAGATTTTGTTGGACTACAACTCCCATCACCCCCAGCTTGTAGAACCAGTGATGTGGAACGTTGGGAGTTGAAGTCTAACCACATCTGTGTCCTACAGCTTTCCCAGGTAGGCTGTCTCCCCACTTGTACACCTTCCTTTGGATTGTGGCCATCATGAGGAATAACATCCTATTGATTCTTCATCGTGGTCTCTGTGAGATTGCACTTACGGTTTTTCCTGCGCCTGTGCAATCAGAATTTTCTTCCACGCAAGTGTTTTGTATAAAAAAGAACCACCTTCTGTGAGAGCCAGCATAGGGCAATGGTTTGAATGTTGCACTATATCAGTGTTTCTCAACCTGGGGTTCTGGACCCCTGGGAGGGTCGCGAGGGGGTGTCAGAGGGGTCAGCAAAGACCATCAGAAAACAAAGTATTTTCTGTTGGTCAGGGGGGTTCTGTGTGGGAAGTTTGGCCCAATTCTATCATTGGTGGGGTTCAAAATGCTCTTTGATTGTAGGTGAACGATAAATCCCTGTGACTACAACTCCCAAATGTCAAGGTCTATTTCCCCCTAACTCCACCAGTGTTCACATTTGGGCATATTGAGTATTTATGCCAAGTTTGGCCCAGATCCCTCATTGTTTGTGTCCACAGTGCTCTCTAGATGTAGATGAACTACAACTCCAAAACTCAAGGTCAATGCCCACCAAACCCAGTATTTCTGTTGATCATGAGAGTTCTGTGTACCAAGTTTGGTTCAATTCCATCATTGGTGGAGTTCAGAATTCTCTGTGATTGTAGGTGAACTATAAATCCCAGCAATTACAACTCCCAAATGACAAAATCAATACCCCCCCTCTCCCCTTCCTAAACCCACCAGTATTCAAATTTGGATGTATCGGGTATTTGTGTCAAATTTGGTCTGATGAATGAAAATATATCCTGCATATATGATATTTTGATTTCATGATGATTCGTAACAGTAGCGAAATGACAGTTATGAAGTAGCAAGGAAAATAATGTTATGGTTGGGGTCAACACAACATGAGGAACTGGATTAAGGTATCGCAGAATTATTGCACTATATGATTTTGAAGGCCAGGATCTTAACCATGGAAACCTACTGGGCAACTTTGAGCAAGTCACACTCTCTCAGCCTCAGAGGAAGGCAATGGAGACAATTCTGGCAAAGAAAGCCTACTATTATTGGTTTGCTTTAGGGTTGCCATAAGTCAGAGAATACTTGAGGGTACAATAAAAGTACAACAAGTCATATTGAAAGGCTTCTAAAGAAAGTTCTGAAGAACAAGCAAGGGAGGTTGTATTTAGTATTTTAATTAGTATTTTAACTGCTACGTATGGTTCGTTTTATTTTAATATTTATATATTGCATTTCTGAGCCACTTTGCATGTCAATCAAGAAATAAAAGCAGGATATTAGTGAAGATGTATGTATGCATGTATATGCCAGGCAAATATATATATATAACAAGAATTTTGATTCCAGATAATCAGAATTTTGCCATTTCTATATGAGTGCATCTACATTGTTGAATGAATGCTGTTATGGCTCAATGCAATGGGATTCTGGGAGTTGAACTGGATTATATGAGTCTACAATTTGTTTCTAGTTATGAGAGAATCAGCCAGGCCCGGATTACCCATAAAGCCACCCTAGGCCATGGCCTAGGGGCGCAAGCCAAGGGGGGCGCAATTCACACAGAGCCCAAAAAAATGTTGAAACAAAACCGCAACGCAACTCTCTCTCCCTCTCTCGGGGGAGGGCAAGGGGAGAGTGCTGCAAGGGGGCGGCGGAGGAGGTAATGGCGCCCCCCCTCGCTCCCACCCCCTTGTCAAGGAAGGAGGGCGCAAGGAGGTAGAGGCGGAGGGAAGCCCCCGGGGCCACAGCCAGGCATGCGCGGCACCCAGGAACATGGTGGATGAGGCAGAGGCGCTCGTGCCCTCCTGCTGCGCATGCCCGGCAGCGGCCCTGGGGGGCAGGACTTCCGTCCGCCTCCTCCTTCTCGAGCGCCCTCCTTCCTTGACAAGGAACATCTCAGCAAGTGAGAGTCCAAAAGTGGCAGGCTAAAATCTAGAACCTCAAGCGATGGCAGATACCGGATGAGAGACTCCCCCCTTGGCATACAAGGACTGGGTGACTTTGAAGGCGCTGAACAGACTGCGCTCTGGCACCACGAGATGCAGAGCCAACCTTAAGAATTGGGGCTACAAAGTGGAATCCCTGGCACGCAAGTGCGGAGGAGAGCAAACCACAGACCACTATATGGCAACCTGAGCCCTGCCACATGCACAATGGAGGACCTTCTCAGAGCAACACCAGAGGCACTCCAAGTTGCTAGCTTCTTGTCAAAGAACATTTAGTATAATGCCAAGTTTTTAATAAAATGCATTACAACTGTATTCTCGGTTCACTTCTGTCGCGATAAATAAACATGAATCTACACCTGGCATGGGCAAACTTGTGCTCTCCGGGTGCTTTGGACTTCAACTCACACCATTCCTAACAGCAAATAGGCTGTTAGGAATGGTGGAAGTTGAAGTCCAAAGCACCTGGAGGGAGGGCCAGAGTTTGCCCATTACTAGATACTACAAGCGTATCCAATCAGATCTTTCTGACTCATTTGTTTGAACTGAATTTAAATGCTTAGCTGGGATGCTTTGTCTAAATGGTCCTTGCTCTTTGCTTCTCCAGATGCATTCGCGGCACCAGTGTACAACCGGCGCCAGGAGGAAAGGGTCCCTCGACCTGGTGGATCCCCCGACAGGTGCCTCGCTGGAATTGGTCCCCAGGAATATCAGGACAACCAAAGGGAGAAGCGGCACCACAGTCAGAATCATCCTGAAAGAGGAGCACAAGAAGGGTAATAATAATAATAATAATAATAATAATAAGGTTTTGGCCCAGTTTACCTATCCGAACGTATTCTCCCCTATGAACCGTCAAGAGTGCTAAGATCGTCTGGAGAGGCCCTGCTCTCGGACCCGCCACCTTCACAGGCGCGTCTGGTGGGGACGAGGGACAGGGCCTTTTCTGTGGTGGCCCCCCGGCTGCGGAATTCCCTCCCAAATGAAATTAGATCCGCCCCCTCCCTCCTGACTTTTAGGAAGCAGGTGAAAACGTGGCTTTGCAATGAGGCCTTCGCAGAATGAAGGAGGAGATCGCGAAGCAACTAAAGTCGCTAACCACTTGATATGGACTGAATATATGGATTGTGTTGGACTTAATTTTACTTTGGCGAAAGGCTTTTTAAATGTATTTATTCTATTGTATTTTATTATAAATTTTATTGTAAATTTATGATGCTCTTAGATTTTAAATGTTAGCATTGAATACTTGCTGTTTGCTGGTCTGAGTCCCTCTTCGGAGGTGAGAAGGACAGGGTATAAAAGTTTTAAATAATAATAATAATAATAATCTTTATTTGTACCCCGCCACCATCTCCCCAAAGGGGACTTGGGGCGGCTAACATGAGGCCAAGCCCAAAGATACAATGCAGCACAATAAAATACAGAATGCAAGCAACAAAAAATAAAATGCATACAGTAGCAAAATAAAATAAAGCAAATTTACACAATGTAAAATCGAACAGAATAATAATGTGTATACCAAGAGTGCATCTGCATTGTAGAATGAATGCAGTTTGACCACACTTTAACCACCATGGCTCGATGGTTATGGAATGGTGGGAGTTGTAGTTTCACAAGGCCTCGAGCCTTCTCTGCCAAAGAGTGCTGGTACCTCACCAGACTACAACTCCCAGGATTCGACAGCATCAAGGCATTTCTGACTTACCGCAACAATGCAAAGCAGGGGAGAAACCTCCTTCTTACAAAGGAGGTTTCAGCTGACTTCTTTGGGGCTGAGAGAGTGTGTCTTCTGTCTTCCAGGCCAAAAAGGGCTTTAAAAGGGATGGACATGCAAGCTCGGGCCCTGGAGACAGAGAATAAGGCCTTCCCACATACAGGGGACTTGGGACCTGGAAATAGCTTTAAGCAATGAGTTCAGGACTCAGAAGAGGGTGAAATCAAACAATGGTTTATTGGCTTACAATCAGTAAAAACTGATGGTCCAAAACAGGGCTGTCCAACTTCTACGGGCCCAAGGGCCGGAATTCCGGTCACTGATCACCTGGGGGGCCGAAGGGTCTGCCTCCGCCCCCGGCTCCGCCCCCGGCCCTGGCTCCACCCCCCCCGGCTCCGCCCCCCGCTCCCCCCTCCCGCTCCAATTTACTTACAATTGACCTTGAGTTGTGGAGTTGTAGTTCACCTCCATCCAGAGAGCACCGTGGCCTCAAATAATGATGGATCTGGACCAAACTTGGTATGAATACTCAATATACCCAAATGGAAACACTGGTGGATTTGGGGGAATGTTTCCTAATACCTTTGAGTTATTTGAGTCCACACTCAAATTGGGACACACCAAAAAAAACCCAAACACCTCAATGCCGTTGCAGGGCTTGATGTGGCCTCCTTTCCCAGAGGCGGGTGGAGGAGGCCCAAAGAGCTCCCTCCCTCCCTGAAGGGAAAACAAGCCGTGGGGGCAGGCGCAAAGGAAGCCACGTTGCGCCCTGCACGCGGGGGAAGGCAGCACAACAAAGGGGGGGCGCGGAGGAGGGGAAGAAAGCGTCGCCAAGGAAACCGCCGCTGAGGGACCCCTCCCCCCCTCACCCAACGTCCCACTGTTTTTAGATTGGGACGTTGATTCGAGCCAGGCCCTTCCTTACCCATACTGTGGGAGCCCCGCCACAGGCCCGAAGCGCCAACGCCGCCGCCGTCCCCGAAGAGCCCCGCTGGAGCCGAGGCCAAGCTCAGGCCGGGCGCAGCGGCTCTCCCATCCACGGGGCGGGAAGTGAGGGCCCTCCACAGGAAGAGGACGGAGCCAGGAGGGGCTTTCCCTGCCTCACTCCCCTCCTCCCTCTCTCTGAGGGAATGGGGGCTGGCCTGGAAGCAGCCGCGAGGGGGGGGAGGCGCGCACCCAGGCCGGCCGCAAATCCCGCGGGACCGAGATTTTGGCAGCTATCGGGAGACTACGCAGCCACAGACGGATTTCGACCTCCTCGAATCCCGTCTGTGGCTGGTGTAGTCTCACGATGCTTGCCTAAGTAGGTATTTTTTTATTTTATTTTTTATTTGTATTTTATTAAAACAAGTTAGGGGGCCGGAGGGAAGGGGCTCGGGGGCCGTGTACGGCCCCAGGGGCACCTATTGGACAGCCCTGGTCCAAAAGCTTGAAGTAGGTTGCAAGAAAAGTCCTTAAACAAAGGGTTTCATCCACTTCCCTGTGCAAAGTGAAGGCTCCTCTCTTAAAAGTTCCAGGTGTCCTGCTTTTTCTATGGCTTTTGTAGACCCACATAGTTCTGAAAAAGCCCCAAATCTGCAATCTATGGTGAGAAGGGTTCTTCTTTGTACTGCAGCTTGGTTGAGAGAGCAGGTAGGCCAGTAGGTGAACTTAAACTGCTATGTCCTCAGCAAGCTTTAAATTCCAGCCTTGCTATGCCCATGGAATCTCTAAAATGAGGCCAGAGAGGAAATCCTGCCTCCCATGTGACCTCTGGAAGAGGAGGAGTTAAAGGTGATGACCTCAGGTATGGAGCCAAAACATGACTCCACCCCTAAGTGGCCACATGGCCAAGACAATAGAACAAAGACCTTACAGGTAGGGCAGCAAAATACAAATGCAGATATAATTTCAGCCCCATGGGGGCGTCACAATGTGATTTGCCCAAGGTCTTCCAGTGGCCTTCTTTGGCAGAGCAGGGATCCCAATCCTGGTTTCTTGTCGCCCTGGCGCAGCACTGAAACTAATGCACCAGGATTGCTCCCAGAAACAAATGTGTGCAGGCCCGGATTAGCGGACTGTGCCGCCCAAGGACCCCCTGTCTAAATGCCGCCCCCCCAGGGGGCGGGGCCTCTTGCGGGGGGCGGGGGCGGCGTGACGGACAAGGCTCCGTCGGAAGTCCCACCCCTAGAGCGACTCACGCAGCTTCCCCCACTGCCGCCACGCTCGCACCGGCGCCCCTCCTCCCTTCACTGAAGGAAGGAGTGGCACCTGCCCGCGTGAGCACAGCGGCAGCGAGGGAAGCCGTGTGAGTCTCCCTAGGGGCGGGACTTTCAGTGGCGCCGTGTCCGTCACGCCCGGCAGCGTCTTCCCTCCTCCCTTCACTGAAGGGAGGGGGGTGGAACCGGCATTACGGACAAGGCGCCGCTGGAAGTCCCGCCCCTGGAAGTCCCGCCCCTAGGGCAACTCACACGGCTTCCCCCGCTGTCGCCGCACTCGCACCGACGCCCCTCCTCCCTTCACTAAAGGAAGGAGTGGTGCCCCTCCTGAGCGGGCAACAGCGGGGGAAGCCGCGTCAATCGACCTGCATCTATGGTAGGCATCTGCAGAGGATGTGAGGATGCCTGCCATAGATGCAGGCAAAACGTCAGGAGAGAATGCTTCTGGAACATGGCCATACAGCCCCAAAAACTTACAACAACCCACTTCATATCTTTGTTTCCTAAATTAAACTGGGAATCCCATTTCTCTCTCCCTCCCTCCCTCCCTCTCTCTTTCCAGCATGTGTTTACAATGGGAAGACCTACTCTCACGGGGAAGTGTGGCACCCCACGGTCCGCTACGTGGTGCACCTGCCGTGCATCTTGTGTACCTGCCAGGATGGGAGCCAAAACTGCCAGAAGGTTGTTTGCCCCAAAAAATACCCCTGTGAAGAACCCGAAACTGTAGACGGTAAATGCTGCAAAGTCTGCCCAGGTAAGGGAATGAAAATGGCAGAGGTCACGTCTAGGGTTGCCACTTTTTGATCTAAGAAATAAGGGACCTTTACCTAAAAATACCGGATTTTTCACAAAAATAAGGGACACTTCATAAAAACTTGAAAATCAAATGTTAGGTAGAAATAGTTTTATTAACAGAATAAGATAATGATTGACATTCATAAAAGAAACTGACTTACACCCTCTTAACAGTACATAGTACATTTCCGCATGTTTCGTCATACCTAATGCATTGTACTAATAATAATAATAGCTTTATAATAGCAGTGCAATGCATTAGGTATGACAAAACATGCATAAAAACATGCAGGGGCCCAGTTTCAATTTTGGAGAAGGCACAACTCAGCTTTAGGAACCAGGCAGATTTTTTTTTCCACACAGAGAGGTTTTGCCTTTGCTTTAGTACTTTTTAAATGGGAATTAAATGGAAATGAGCCATTTACTAGCTCCCCCCCTCCCACGTTCCCCCCATTCAGGGAATTAAATTGTAGACTGCCCATTTTTTTTCTGAAATGGTTGGGGTTGCAGGAAAAAATTGGCAAATTCCTAAATCACCCCCCAAAAGGCAGTAAGCCTCACTGACCTGCTCCCTGCTAAGTTCCAACACTTTGAATGGAATCTTCTCTCTGCTCTGGGCCTGGCTCTCTCTCTCTCTCTTGCTCTCTCGGTGGCGTCCTGCTCGCAGCTCAGCCTTGTGGTGTCTCTGCTGCTATCACCTATCTCCTGTGCGCATGCTCCGTGGTGACCTGCCCTCATTGGCTGACCCGAGTGGAGCCCGCCATAGGGCAGGGGGCAGGCCAGGAAGAAGGTGGATGCTGGCCTGGTGGCGCAGCAAGTTACCGCCCGTGGTCGGGCAGGCACACCGCTGCTGGGGCTGCTCGGCTGCTGCCGTGCCTGCGAGTGAGTGTGAGGCGAGTGAGCGCAAACGCTGCAGAGAAGCTGCTGGCGGTGCAGTGGCGCTCACTGCTGGCCCGGCCTCGCCTCCTGCTGCCACCTGCTCTGTCCTGTCTTGTCAATATGGGACAGGAGCTGAAAATATGAGACACAAAATTCAGAGCAAAAATACGGGACGTCCCGTATAATACGGGACAGGTGGCAACCCTAGTCATGTCTTCCTTGAGTTCTTCCAGGCCAGTTATAAACTAATACAGCTTGACTGTCCACCTTATCCAGGAATTATCCAGTATATGCAGCTTGAGCAAATTTCGGCCCTTTGGGTGTTTTGGACTTCAATTCCCACAATTCCTAACAGCCAGTTAGGAATTGTGGGAGTTCAAGTCCAAAACACCATGAGGGCTAAAGTTTGCCTATGCCCAGGCCTGGATCAGGCCCTTTTGCCGCCCAAGGCCAAAGGGTCTGCCTCCACCCCTCCCCGCCCCCAGATCCGCCCCTCCCTGCCCCGGCTCCGCCCCACTCCGCCCCCGCCTCCTCGCCGGCGCGAGGAGGAGGAGGAAGGAAAGCCCCACCCCTGGAGCCGATGCGGGGCCTCCCCACGGCTGCCCCTCCCTCCCTCCTAAAGCCGCCATGCGGCCGAAATTGCCCTTTTCAGGCCGGCTTTAGGAGGGAGGGTGGAACGGCTCCGCACTGGCGAGGAGGTGGGGGCGGAGTCGGGCGGAGCCGGGAGCGAGGAGGGGTGGAGTCAGGGGCGGAGCCGATCCTCCCTCCTAAAACAGAGCCTAAAGGAGCAGAGCAAAGTGAGGGGGTGGTGTGGATGGCGCTTGCGCCGCCCCGCACATGCGCCCTTTTTAAAAATATTTTTTTTCGCATTTTTTGGGGGATTTTCTTTTTAAAAAATGGGTTCCGGATCCACTGCCCCCCCAAAAGTGCCACCCGAGGCCATGGCCTAGGGTGGCCTTATGGGTAATCTGGGCCTGCCTATGCCTTGGTCTAATATTATCCTCTATGCTTGCATTGTTGTGATTTCGCTCACACCTCTGTAAACCAAGAGTGAATCTGGACTGACAAACCTTTTGGCCAATTTCTCCTGCATGAGACATGAACCACGGCCAACTGGCTGTGTTTCCTCTGAAATAGCTCCCCTTATTTATAGTGTTGCTCTCCTGAGACAGATTCAAGCAATGGTGGCATCCAGGAACGTTGACCAATTCAGCAAACTCGGGCCCGAAAGCTAATCTGTAATTACTCTGCAATCCAACAGCTACCCGAAGGAGAGGAGTGCTGCTGCAAACAGCCCTTGGCCAGCCGAACTCCTTTTCCTTCCTCGTCTCTTGGCAAGGAGAAGATAAACAAGCCGATCTGAAGCCAGGGATAGACTCTCCGCTGCAGGATGGATGCAGTTGTAGTTTGGCAAGGTTTTTAGCCTTCTCTGCTACACTCTGTTGGTGCCTCACTAAACTTATTTACCATATTTTCTGGCTCATAAGACTACTTTTTAACCCAAAAAATATTTTCTCAAAAGTCAAGGGTCGTCTTATACGCCGGGAGTCGTCTTATAGAGCGGGTGCTGAAACTTCCAATCGGATTGGAGAATCTGTGGTTGCCGCATATTTGGGGAGGGGGGGGGAGAGCTCAAAAATGGCAGTGGCCACGTCCCTGTCGTATGCAGCGACTGTATGAAAGCATTAAAGGTGACACTGTACAAGTACAGTAGAAGAAAATCCATTCATCAGGATTCGTGGACTTAATGCGGTCCTGATGGTGAGGTGAAGGGGCGCCTCACCGGGAAGGTGCAAGTGAAGCGTGGAGCAAGCCGCAGGCGTCCAGGGCGCCCAGGGTATGGAAAAAAGAGCTGGAGTGGCTCTGGGCCCAGAAAAACACACCTCTTTGACCTGTCTGGCCTGCCCTTGTATCCTATTACCACACCTCCTCCTCTGCCTCTCAGGTCTCGCTCCTGAAGACTGCAGTGAAGCGGTGCAGGTGCGCAGGTGCGAGATCTTAGAGGCAGAGAAGGAGGTACAGTAATAGGAAAATTACCATATCGAAATCAAATCTGATGCTTTTTAAATTGTTATTTGGTGTGCGTTGGGAGAGGGGTAGTCTTATACAGCGAGTATACCCCAAACTCTATATTTTAACTGGAAAAATTGGGGGGTCGTCTTATACGCCCAGTCGTCTTATATGCCAGTAAATACGGTGCTTAGGCAATCCCTCATAGCTCAAGGATGATGGTCTTCCAGATGTGGTGTTTTGGCGGTGGGTCCGTAGGTGGCTGTGGAGCCCTATTCTTGATCTGCATGCTCTTCCACAGAGAGAACATCGGTTTCCAGGTGGAAGGCGGTCCTGATCAAGGTTAGATTGAAGCGCCTTCCTCTTGTCATGTTTCTCCCTTTCGCCCTCCATTCGTGCCTCTTCAAATTCCACAGCTATCAAAGACTCAATTGCAGCAACAGTGCAAAACCCTCAACTGGCTTCAGTACCTTCACATCAGAGCATGCTTCCAGAGGGATGAACAGGCAGGCTTTGCGGAAGGAGATTACTTCTGGAAAAGCTTTCTGAATAAGGAGAAGAAGCTAATCTCCAAAGCCTATATACGACTCCTGGAGTGGTCGACTGAGACTGAGCAGGTAAAAACCTGCATGACAAAATGGGCACAAAACATCGGCCGCACAATCAGCATGCGAGAGTGGGAAAGGATCTGGCGGAAGAAAATTAAAATCACCTACGCCATCGATCTTAAGGAGAACTGGTACAAACTGTTCTACAGATGGTACATGACACCCCATAAGCTCGGTCTGATGTACAAGAACGCCCAGACTAAGTGCTGGAAATGCAGGGTACAGACAGGCACCTTTTACCACATGTGGTGGTCCTGTCAGGAAGTCTCGAAATTCTGGAAAGCGGTGCACATTCAAATGCAGAAGATTCTACGGGTCACACTGGAATTGACACCAGAGGCCTACCTACTAGGAATAGTGGATGAAAGAGTACTCCCAGACGAGAATGCTGAGAGGCTGTTCCTGTTCCTCTCCATGGCAGCGAGGATGGTGTATGCGAGGGAATGGAAATCTGCGGAGGTGCCCAGGCTCGCAGATTGGGCAAACAAAGCCCAAGACATCATGAGCATGGACAAGTTGTCATACTACATGAGCGAATTGGAGGGGACAAATTTGAGGAGAACTGATTGGACACCCTTTGTGAATTACCTAAAGTCTGGAGAGCTAAACCAACACACTCAAGATATTTGACAAAGGGGGAGGAGACTACCAAAGGTCAACCAAACGGAACCTCCAAGAGTACATTGCACCCTTACTCTCAATGACACTCGCATCCTAACTCCCACCCACCCCCCACCCCTACGAGGACTAAGCAAACGGGATTATATAGCAATACCGGAAGCCAACTCACCATACCACCCTCCTCCCCTCCCCACCACATCCTCACCTAGACTATCCCCCCCCAATTCCCTCCCCTGCCTCTTTACCCCACACCCTCCACCCAGCCCCCCTCTCTCTCTCCTGTTCCTACTGTCCTTTACTTGAAATTGATCCCCCACTTTTACTGGTTACGACAAAACCCCAATAAATATATTTTTAAAAAAAAGAAGAAAGAAAGGGTGGAAAAAAATTCCACAGCTGACCTCCGGTTAGAGCACTCAAGGGCCAGGGCTTCCCAGTTCTCAGTGTCTATGCCACAGTTTTTAAGATTAGCCTTAAGCCCATTTTTAAATCTTTTCCTATCCACCAACATTCCGTTTTCTGTTCTTGATTTTTTTCTTTTAAAATCCCTGCTTTGCCGCGGGACTACACGTCCCAGAAAACCCTGCGCAGCCACTTCCGGCCCACCGCTGTCCACTCTCCGCCCTCCACGCGCGCCTTGCCCTGCTGCCCAGACGGGATGGAATGGGCAGCGCGGAGACGGAAGTGGGCCCTCACCTCGGAGGCAGCCAGGTGGGCGGGCAGCCAGCCATTGGGACCCGTGTCAAGTGAGTCCGGGAACCGGGGAGGGGAGAAGGGCGACGAGGAAAGGGAAGGGGCGCCACTATTGTGTGCACGCGCGTCAAAACCCCTTCTCTCCCCTCCCCCCCTCCCAAAGGAAAGTAAACAAACAGACCCATAACAACCCGCTGGTGGGCGGCCCGGGTTGCGTCTTGCCTGCTCTAGGTAGGGGAGAAAGACAGAAAAGAAGACGGGGGGAGAGCAAGAGAAAAGGACGGAATGAAAGAGGTAGCAGAGAAGGAAAGAAAAAAGGGAAGGAAAGAGGGAGCAAAGGGAGGAGTGAAGGGAGAGAAAGAGAGGGAAGGAAAGAGAGACAGAAGGAATAATGGAAGCAATAAATGAAGGAAGGAAGGAAGGAAAGAGGTAAAGAAGGAAGAAATTAGAGAAAGAAGATAAATAAAGGGGGAAGGAAGGAAGGAACAAAGGAAGGAAGAACATACAGTAGAAAGGAAAGAAAAATGAAAGGCATCAAAGAGGTACAGGAGGAAGGAAGGCGAACAGACAGGAAGGAAGGAGAGAAGGAAGGAGGGAGGGAAAAAGGGAAGGAATGCAAGAGGGAAAGGGGGAGAAAGGTCAGGGAGAAGGAGGGAGGGAAAGAAGGAAAGAGGGAAGGAAGTACCACAGGAAGAAAGAAGAGAAAGTACACAGGACAGAATAAGGTAAGAAAAGGTAATAAAGGAAGGTCAATCTGGTGAGGGGAGGAGAAAAAGGAAGGAAAGAAAGAAAGGAGGGAACGGAGGGAGGGAAAGGGGAGGACTGATTGAGAAAAGGAATGAATGGGAGGAAGGAGGGAAAGGAAAGACGGAAGGAAGGAGGAAAGAGAAGGAAAAAGCTGAAGGGTGAGGGAGACAGGGAGGAGAGCAAGAACGAAAGGCAGGAAGGGATGTTGCTGTTGTTCTTTGCCACAGCAACGCGTGGCCGGGTTCAGCTACGGTAGTAGCATTATAAACAAACCCCTTGGTCTCCCTACGGATGTCCCAATCCTTAAACACTCTCTGCTTCATTTGGAAAAATGCTGCACTCGCAGCGCTCAGGCGGTGTTGTATTTCAGTGTCAATGTTGACTTTTGTGGAAAGGTGGCTGCCAAGGGTGCAGAAATGGTCAACATATTCTAATGTTACACCATTGAGCTGTATTTCTGGCATTGCAGAGGGATTGACTGGTGACTGCTGGAAGAACACTTTGACTTTCTCAATGTTCAATGCGAGGTCGAGCTTCTTGTATGCTTCTGCAAAGGTGTCCAGAGTGGCTTGGAGGTCTCCTGAATGCACACAGATGACATTGTCATCAGTATATTGGAGTTCTATAACAGATGTTGCGACCTCACCAAACTACAACTCCCAGGGTTCGATAGCAATGAGCCATGCCAATTTAACGTAGTGTCAAACTGCATTCATTCTGTAGTGGAGCTACATCCCCAAGAGTGTTAAGGGAGAAACTGATCCGGTCTCATTCATGCATGTCCTAGAAATGGTGTTTTTACCTGAAGTTTACCTTGCTCTGTCTTTTCCCTCTTAATGAGGGAAATCATTATATATTATTTATATATATTTAATTTATTTTGATTGATTGATTGATTGATCTTGTTTCTTGTATTCCGCTCCTCCCTGCAGGCTCGGGGCGGATAACAGTACATAAAATAGGCCAACATGTATCATTCATGCAGCCATACAATAAAAACACAGACATAAAAACGCGACATCGTATTATCATAATATATAGCATTATATATGCAATTTTGCTACTGTTATGACTTGTAATGTAAATATCTAATATGCAGGATGTATTTTCATTCATTGGACCAAATTTCGCACAAATACCTAATACGCCCCAATTTGAATACTGGTGAGGTTGGGGAGGGGGTTGATTTTGTCATTTGGGAGTTGTACTTGCTGGGATTTATAGTTCACCTACAGCAAAGAGCATTCTAAACACCACCAATGATGGAATTGAACCATGACCAACAGAAAATATTGGAAGGGTTTGGTGGGCATTGACCTTGAATTTTGGAGTTGTAGTTCATCTCCATGCAGAGAGCACTGTGGACTCAAACAATGATCGATCTGGACCAAACCTGGCTCGAATACTCAATATGCCCAAATGTGAACACTGATGGACTTTGTGGAAAATAGACCTTGACATTTGGGAGTTGTACTTGCTGGGATTTATAGTTCACCTACAATCAAAGAGTATTTTGAACTCTACCAATGATAGAATTGGGTCAAACTTCCCATACAGAACCCCCATGACCAATAGAAAATACGTCGTTTTCTGATGGTCTTTGGCAACCCCTCTGACACCCCCTCACCCCCCCCCCGGATCATGACCCCCAGGTTGAGAAATGCTGCTCTAAGTTGCAGAACTTGCTGACCTGAAGGTTGGAGGTTCGAATCTGTGGGATGGGGTGAGCTCCCTTTGCTAGCCTCAGCTTCTACCAACCTAGTAGTTTGAAAATTTGCAACTGTGAGTAGATCAATAGGTACTTCTTCATTAGGAAGGTAATGGCGCTCCATGGCCAACCACATGGCCTAGGAGGCGTCTATGGACAATGCAGGCTCCTTGGCTTGGAAATGGAAATGAACACCACCCCTCAGAGTTAGACTCGACTAGACTTAATGTCAAGGGGAAACCTTTACCTTTACATTAAGTCCAGTGTTACATTTCCTACATGGGTTATAGACCACTTATATCAGTGTTTCTCAACCAGTGTGCCGTGGCACACTAGCGTGCCGTGAGCGATCATCAGGTGTGCCGCGAGAAAAGCTCTCTGCCCCCTTCCTTCCCCCCCTCCTGCCGAACTCCTGCTGCTTGGGGAGGAGGAGGAAGGGCCGGGCGGCCGTTTCCCTAGCCAGCCTTCAATCCGCCATGACTCCCATCATGACTCTCGCCCCTCGCTCGCTGAAGCCGCACGGAGGAGGACCCCCGCCCACTGAAGCCCGTCCACCGCTCATGCTCCTCCTCTGTGGGAGAGCTGAAGCCGAGGGAGGGGGCAGGGCATGGCGCCCCCGGCTTCAGCGCCACACAGCTTTGCCAGCCTTGAGGAGGCAGTGCCAAGCCAGCAGTGGCAGAGCCAGCACAATGCTGGCTTGGCACTGCCCTCAAGGCTTGCGGCTGTGGGAGAACTGAAGCCGGGGGCGGAGCATGGCACGCCTGGCTCCTCCACCTCCCCGGCTCGCACTCCCAGCAGCTGCTCCCAGCAGGCCACCATCCCCCAGCCGTTGTTTACAGTGTTAGAGTGTCATTTTGTGTCATTTTGGTTGGTGGTGTGCCCCAGGATTTTGCAAATGTAAAAAGTGTGCCGCAGCTCAGAAAAGGTTGGGAAACACTGACTTATATGACCCGTGCTATTATTTCATCCCCGGGTTTTCTCTTCTCACAGAGGACAAAGAGGTGCCCACGGCTGAAACCGGTCCCGCCAAGTGCAGGGTCTCTCTCTACATGTTTGTGCCCAGCTCCGAAAACCCCAAAGAGAACCTGAGGAAGATCGCCGTTGAGAGGGAGTCCTCGGAAGACGTGGAAATCTACATCTGGAAATTCGTGAAAGGTGAGCCCTTTCGCCAGGTAGAGAAAACAGCAGAGATGTGGCTTCTTCCCAGATGGGGGAGGAAAAGGTCATGCTACCTAGAGCAGGCAAGACGCAAACTTGGGCCCTCCAGGTGTTTTGGACTTCAACTCCCACAATTCCTAACAGCCTACCAAAACACCTGGAGAGCCCAGGTTTGCCTCTTGCCTGTGCCAGAAGGCCTAGAGCAGTGGTTCGCAACCTGGGGTCTCCCAGATGTTTTGGCCTTCACTCCCAGAAACTCTAACAGCTGGTAAACTGGCTCGGAATTCTGGGAGTTGTAGGCCAAAACACCTGGGGACCCACAGGTTGAGAACCACTGGCCTAGAGCTTCCTAGAAAGGTTTTATCTCAGATTTAAATGGGGACCCTATGTCTCTATCCCAGCAAACGTGGAGGGCTGACTGTATATCCGTTGGGTTCATTCTGCTGAGCCATCCTTCTCTCTGTCAAACCTGAGCCAATGCAGGCTCTTGCATGCGTCAAGCTGGCAGCGGGAGACCCGGTCTGCATCCAAGATTTATCACTCCTCCTTTTTGCTCGGCAGTCCGGAGTTGCCTTTCCAAGATTTCTTGCTCAAGGAGCCGGGAGAGTCACCAGGAAGGAAATACCATAAATCTCTCTCTCTCTCTTTCGCTGCTTCCTTCTAGACAGATAGGGCAGGTCACCTAGTTCCTTGTCACATCTCCTGGATATGGGAGAGGGACTCACAGAATTGGAAGAGGCCTCGTGGGCCATTCAGCCCAACCCCAGGCCCGGATTAACACCTTTTTGCGCCATAGGCCACACTTTGGAATTACGCCCCCTTTAAGCCAACCTCTACCACACACCCCCATCTTTTCATCCGCTTGTTCCCCTTAGGGCCCCGCATCCAGCTCTCCCGGTGTGGCCCCACTAGGTCCGCCACAGGAGTTTCCCTCTCGGCAGGCACTATGGATGCAAGCATGGGGGGAGGAGCCTCCTCCCCGATGCCGGGGCTTGAGGCACTTGGCTCCTACCTGGTATCGGGGATTGCGCATGCGTTGTAGTCAGCAGTTGTACCGATGCTGCGCTTCTCCTCGATACCAGGGCTTGTTGCATTGAGCTTCTCTCCTGTACTGGGGTTTGCGCATGTGCTGTAGCCGGCAGTTGCGCTTCTCTCTCCAGTAAGGAGGAGTCTCCTCCTTGTGTTGGAGGAGGAATACCGCATTTCATGGTATTAGGGCATGCGCAGACTGCGCAATAGAGTTTCCTGTACTTGCACTGAAGGAGCCAGCAAGTGGATGCTGTCGGGAGTTAATTGTTCCTCCTGTCGACGTCGACGGCAGTGTCAAGAGCCCCTGCGCATACATCGTTTGCACAACAATAGCAGAGGCAGGAGCTGGTATTCAGGAAGGGGCAGGGCCGCCGCCGAAAAGGAGGACCTCCGGTATCCTTCCTTCCTCATCTCCATGCGCGTTGCGTTTTTATTTGTTTCAACATTTTTATTATTATTCTCCTTCGTGTGGTCTGTGAAATGCACACATATGGGTTTACTCCCGCGCATGCGTAGAATCTCGGACATACTAGCTAAAGTTAAAGATTAACACAAGCCCCTCCCACTCCCCGCCCCCCCATCCCCCGATCGAACTACCTATACAGTTCCTTTTTCCGCCTTCCAGCGAAAGGATCTCTGACTGCTAGCTCTTCATTCTAGACCACGGATTGCCTCTACTATCAGATAAGATGTCATCCCTTTCTTTTAAAAAGTGTTCAGATTGTGGGGCAACCTTGCCCCAGGAGGACAAGCATATTAAATGCCTCCTCTGTTTGGGACAAAGCCATATCCCTCAGACCTGCAAAATCTGCAAGTCTTTCTCTCCCAGAGCTCTAGCTGTACCCGGCACGCGTTGCTGTGCCCTATTTAGGAGAAGCGAGAAAGTCTGAGTATGTAAGGGTTGGAATTGTTGTTAGTGAATTGGGTGTTTTATGTTTGTGCCTCAGCTCTTTGCCTGCAGTCCTTTGGGTTTGACTTGTACCATGGCCAGGACGGATCAGCTTGGGGAGGGCTTGTCCTGTCAGGGGATCTCTATCTTCACAGGTGCGTCCAGTGTCTGTTGGGGGACTGCTAAAAATCCTTTCCGTATCCTTTTAGCCACCTTTCTCAAGATCTTCATGTCTAGCTTACTTTCTGCTCCTCTCTTTTTCAAGATGTCCTGCTCTGTGTCTTTTGCACCCATTGGTCGATGTCCGATGAGGCTTTCCTCATGGACAGGCCATCTGAGGGAGCTCTTCCAGCGCTGGGCATCAGAAAGTACTTGGTGATGACCTCCATCCCTTGGAGCCAGCATATAGAGGGGCTGGAGCACCCTCCTTGGCAAACCCCATTGTTGCTGGATGGTCCTCTTATTAATGTGGAATTCCAAGCCACTGGAGATCTTTTTTGGAAAGGAAGAAGAGCTCTCCTTGAATGGTGTTGATCTCCATCATGGTCTTCTGATTTGAAAGTGTTGGAGGAGGCTGTGGCACTCATCTGACAGTTTGTTATGGGTCGGAATGTTCATGTTGGCTGGCCAGTACAGCAGTTATGCAAATCCGCCCTTATTGGCAGCCAATCATGTTGTTCAGAATGTAGAGGCTGGGGGAGTCTTTGGCAGCCCCGGAGGATGCTGGGAAATGTAGTTTTATTTTTACTCGTTGTTTTGGGGGCCTTTTAGGTTTTGGGGAGGAAAGTTTCTTTGCTACAAACGTACCTTGCTTGAGGCCTATTTCTGTTGGCAAGTTTTGTGTTTCTGCGTTGTAAGGTTTCTCTGTTTGAGGTAGTCTTCACATGACGACTGTTCCTTTATATATATAGATGGTCCATGATCTGTGCCCCCCCCCTGGCTTGCACCCCTAGGCCATGGCCTAGGTTAGCCTTATGGGTAATCCTGGCCTGTCCAAGCCCTGACAGATAGCCATCCAGCTTCTGCTTTAAAGCCTCCAAAGAAGGAGCCTCCATCCCACTGGCTCAATACTTATGGAGGCATGGGAGGCACAGTTTTACAAGGTCTTTAGATTTCCCTGCCAAAGAAGGCTGGTTCCTCATCAAAACGACAACTCCCAGGACTCCATAGCATTGAACCATGGCAGTTGAAGTCGAGTCAAACTGCTCGGTCCATCTCCGAGCCCAATTCAGAGTGCTGGTTCTGACCTATAAAGCTCTAAACGGTTCTGGCCCAGCTTACTTGTCTGAATGCATCCACCCTTACGTCCCACCTTGACACCTAAGATCATCTGGGGAGGCCCTGCTCTCGCTCCCGTCAACAGCTCAAATGTGCCTGGTGGGGACGAGAGACAGGGTCTTCTTGGTGGTGGCTCCCCACCTATGGAACACAGTCCCAAATGAGGTAAGATCAGCCACCTTCCTCCTAGCTTTTTGAAAGAAATTAAAGGCATGATTCTGGGTCCAGGATTTTGGTCAATAGATGTAATGCAGCACTTTAAAGGGACATATTGCAATGACGATATGACGAACGAGACTGGTTTACTGTTTTAATGTTGGCTTATATATGGTTTTAATTATGATATGTTAATTTGTGATTTTATTATTGTAATTGCTTGTAATAGCCGCTTAACGGGGCACAATGTAAGCCGTCCTGAGTCCCCCTTCGGGGGTTGAGAAGTGATGGGATAGAAATGCGGTAAACAAATAATTAATTATACAGTGTAGCTGCACCGGGAGACTTAATTGAGACTGTACTCATTTTCAATCTCTTTGTTCATTGAAGGACAAATATTTATACAACGTGCAATGATTTCTGTCTGTTTTTAGGCATATTTCATTTGATGCAGATCAAGAAGGTCAAGAAGCAGGAGTTCAAGCAAGAAGTCCAGAATTTCCGGCTGGTTTCCAGGACGAACGAAGGTATTGGTGATCTGACTGGAACTTTGGAAACGGTTGTGGCCATAGGCGCATCTACACTTTTGAAATCATGTGGTTTAGCACTGATTGAGCGATCATGGCTCAATGCTTAGGGATTCTGAGAGTTGTGGTTTGGTGAGGCCTCGGCACCACACCAAACAAGGTTTTTTTGGGTTTTTTTTCATGTCGGGAGTGATTTGAGAAACTGCAAGTTGCTTCTGGTGCGAGTGAATTGGCTGTCTGCAAGGACGTTGCTCAGGGGACGCCTGGATGTTTTGATGTTTTACCACCGTTGTGGGACGCTTTCTCATGTCCCCGCATGGAGAGCTGGAGCTGATAGAGGGAACTCATCGGTGCTCTCCCCGGATATGAACCTGCGACCTTTTGGTCTTCAGTCTTGCCGGCACAGGGGATTAACCTACTGCGCCACTAGGGCAGTGTTTTTCAACCTTTTTTGAGCCACTGCACATATTTTACAGTTACAAAATCCTGGGGCACACCACCACCAAAATGACACAAAATGACACTCTAACACAGCAATACATATAGTTAATATGTTTTTAAATGTATTTATACACTCAGTGTGAAACCTGGACCTGTTTCGATGAACACAACATAGATATCCTGGCAGGAATGGCAGAAAGACACAAACTTCCCACACAGAACTCCAATAACCAAGAGAAAATACTATAAGAGTTTGGTGGGCATTGACCTTGGGTTTTGGAGTTGTAGTTCACCTATATCCAGAGAGCACTGTGGACTGAAACAATGTTGGATCAGGACCAAACTTGGCATGAATCTATTATATAAATGGGTTCACGTCATGTGATGAATACCTCAAACAAAGAAACCATACAACGCAGAAACACAATACTTGCCAACAGAAATAGGCCTCAAGCAAGGTACGTTTGTAGCAAAGAAACTCCCCCCCAAAACCTAAAACGCCCCCAAAACAACGAATAAAAATAAAACTACATTTACCAGCATCCTCCGGGCAGCCAAAGACTCACCCAGCCTCTACATTCTGAACAACATGATTGGCTGCCAATAAGGGCGGATTTGCATAACTGCTGCACTGGCCAGCCAACATGAAAATTCTGATCCATAATAAACTGCCAAAACAGAATAAGGAAAAGGCCTGAGGCAATCCCCAACACAAACACCCAAATCACTTCCAACCAAAAATTTACACCCCCAAAAAATCACAGACCACGCCCAAAATTGACAGTAAGGCTTCATTAACTTGATTTCCCTAACTAGCCCTCACTTACTGGGAAGCTGTTTACGCTCTGAATTGACAGTAAGACTTCATTAACTTGATTTCCCTAACTAGCCCTCACTTACTGGGAAGCTGTTTACGCTCTGAATTGACAGTAAGGCTTCATTAACTTGATTCTCCCGACTAGGCCTCAGCTCATTGGACATTGTGTATGGCCTGAATTGACAGTAAGGCTTCATTAACTTGCTGTTCCTAACTAGGCCTCAGCTCATGGGACATTGTGTATGGCCTGAATTTACAGTAACCTACCTTGGCACACACAGAGCCATAGTAATGAAATGTTAATTTGTGTATGTATATCTTTAAGTGCTATCTCACAATGCATGCATGATGGGACTTGAAGTACCACTGTACATGGAAAATGGAACTACCGATTTGTAGTACTTCAAAATTAAAAATCCCATCATTCCCCATCATTCCCCACAGACCACTGTGGCCCAGAACCAAGACCAATAAAGACCCAACTTGGCACACCATGCCCCCCATGACCCACACTCCATCCAACTGCAGTTTAGAGGAGGGCACACCATGGCTGATTGAACTTTCTCACATCTCCTAAAAAGGGCACAGCAACGCGTGCCGGGTACAGCTAGTACTCTATATGCCCAAATGTGAACACAGATGGAGTTTGGGGGAAATAGACCTTGACATTTGGGAGTTACAGTTTCTGGGATTTATAGTCAACACACAATCAAAGAGCATCCTGAACTCTTGCAACAATTGAATTAAACCAAACTTGGCATATTGAACTCTCATTACCAACAGAAAGTACTGAAAGGGTTTGCTTGGGAATTGACCTTGAGTTTGGAAGTTGTAGTTCACCTACACCAAGAGAGCACTGTGGACTCAAACAATGTTATGTTATGTTGTTGTTTGTTTTCTATCCAGAATCACAATGTTGTAAGGACGCTCACCACTTTAAGGTCCCTAAAACAGGCATGGGAAAACTTCGGCCCTCTGGGTTCTTTGGACTTCAATTCCCACCATTCCTAACAGCCTGAGGCCCTTTCCTGCTTAAGTGGCTGAGGGGAAAAAGGAAAAGGGCCTGAGGCTGCTAGGAATGGTGGGAGTTGAAGTCCAAAGCACCCAGAGGGCTGAAGTTTTTCCATGCCAGCTTTCGACAGAGACCTCTTCCTCCCTTTCTTCCCCCTCCTGCCGAACACTTACTTTTTCTTCTACACTGCCGCTTCTGCCGCCATTTTGATCCAAGGGGGCAGCGTGAGCGTGTTCAGGAGGGGAGGGGGGAGGGAGGAAGACGTGACCCGTGCGGGCAATACAGAGCAAAGCGAGGCAAAGCGAGCAGAGCGAGGCTGGGAAGAAGGGAGCTCGAATAGAGAAGAAAAAGTGTTCGGCAGGAGGGGGAAGAAAGGGTATTGGAGGTTGCAATTTCCCACGGCACACCTGATGATTGCTCACAGCACACTAGTGTGCCACAGCACACTGGTTGGGAAACACTGCACTAGGGGCTCCTACCAAACAAGGTAAAAACCTTGCAAGGCTACTACTCCCAGGAGCCCATAGCAGTTGAAATGGTGTCAAACTGCACTTATTCTACAGTGTAGACCAGGCATGGGCCAACTTGGGGCCTCCAGGTGTTTTGGACTTCAATTCCCACCATTCCTAACAGCCAAGTTTGCCCATGCCTGGTTTAGACACACTCCAGGTTTCTTCATTGTTGTCTCTGTGAAATTGCACATATAGTATTCCTGCACCTGCGCAGTCAGATCGGGTTTGCAGAGCCAGCATTAAACAAACCAAATGTTTAAAATATAATAAAATGCCAAAACAAGCTGCTTGAGACACTTGACCTGCTTAGCTGCAGAAATCCTCCCCTTCGCTTTCTGGAACAGTGGTTAAAAAAAATTTATCAAGATAGGCAGGAGGCCACTTGTAAAAATATCATGTTCAGAAAGCCCTGCTAGCAGCCCGTCTTTCCACATTAGGAACGAGATTGGGCGCTGCATTATGGAATCCTAAATTATTCTGGGAAATAGAAATGTAGCGCATTGATGCAGCCCAGAATTGCAGTGGCTTTTTTAGCTGCCACATCACAGTATATCGACTCAGGTTTAGCCTGTGGTCTGCTAAGGCAGTGTTTCCCAACCAGTGTGCCGTGAGCGATCATCAGGTGTGCCGTGGGAAATTGGAACCTCCAATACCCTTTCTTCCCCCTCCTGCCGAACACTTTTTCTTTTCCACTCGGGCTCCCTTCTTCTTCCCAGCCTCGCTCTGCTCGCTTTGCCTCTCTTTGCTCACGCTGCCGCTTCTGCCGCTATTTTGATCCGAGGGGGCAGCATGAGCGTGTTCAGGAGGGGAGGGGGGAGGGAGGAAGACGTGGGGCAGGTCTGCGCAGTAGCGCCCGCACAGGTCTCGAGGCTGAGCAAGGCTGGGAAGAAGGGAGCCTGAGTGGAGAAGAAAAAGTAAGTGTTCGGCAGGAGGGGGAAGAAAGGGCATGAAGGGGAAGGGGGAGGAAGAGGTCTCTGTCGAAAGCTGGCATGGGCAAACTTGAACCTTCCAAGTGTTTTGGACTTCAACTCCCACCATTCCTAGCAGCCTCAGGCTCTTTTCCTTTTCCCACCTCAGCCACTTAAGCAGGATAGGGCCTCAGGCTGTTAGGAATGGTGGGAGTTGAAGTCCAAAGCACCCAGAAGGCCGAAGTTTTCCCATGCTTTAGGGACCTTAAAGTGGTGAGCCTCCTTCTAACATTGTGATTCCGGATAGAAAACAAACAACAACATAACATAACATTGTTTGAGTCCATAGTGCTCTCTGGGTGTAGGTGAACCACAACTTCCAAACTCAAGGTCAATACCCACCAAACCCTCCCAGTACTTTCTGTTGGTCATGGGAGCTGTTGAGCAAGAGTTTCGTGTGTGTCTTTCTGCCATTCCTGCCAGGATATCTATGTTGTGTTCATTGAAACAGGGCAGGTTTCACACTGAGTGTATAAATACATTTAAAAACTTATTAACTATATGTATTACTGTGTTAGAGTGTCATTTTGTGTCATTTTGGTTGGTGGTGTGCCCCAGGATTTTGTAAATGTAAAAAATGTGCTGCAGCTAAAAAAAAAGGTTGAAAAACACTGTGCTAAGGTATTTAGGAGCTTTAATAGCATTCAATCATTCAAGAGCTACAACTGGGATATAAATAAATATAGTAAAAAATAATAATGATTCTGGAGAAAGGACAGTGAGACAGAGTGGCAGGGGGTGCTTCCCTCCAAATATTTAAAAAAAAGTTACTGTCCCATTACTGGAAGTGCGTCAATCTTGTTACCAGAAATCACAAGTGACAGATTGATTTTCCTGCTCGAAGAAAAACAGAAGGGCCGGCAGGGTTTGTTTAATACCCCTCAAGGGTGAGTTCTAGTCCTGCCTGTGTTTGAATATTAATCTATAAAAGAGACAGCTTTGCTTTTTTTAACGTATAGGGACAGCAGGGGATTCATGTAGGCCTCCAGATATTGTTGGAGTACACTTTATTTATTTTATTATTTATTTATTATTTGCATTTGTATTCCGCCTCTTCCCGAGGGCTCGTGGCGGGTTACAAGACATACATAGTGATCGGCAGGCAACACTCATGCCGACTCACGAACAAAATAAAACAATGCTATAACCATAAAAATAACAAAAATAATACTAAAAAACATCATTAAAACATTGTTAAAATTACACTAAGTGACAAAAACGGTAACACAGAGTCATAAGTCGATTGAAAGCAAGAGGCGTTATATGTCAACCGAAGGCCTGCTTGAAAAGGAAGGTCTTACAGGCCCTGCGGAAGGGGGCGAGCTCCCGTATGGCTCTAGCCTCCTCCGGCAGGGCATTCCAGGCCGTTGGAGCTGCTACTGAGAAGGAGCGCTGCCTAGTTGATGATAGGCGGCAGAGGCGGATCGGTGGAATCTCCAGCAGGTTTTGCTCTGCTGAGCGGAGTGATCTCGGGGATCGTATGGGGCAAGGCGGTCCAAGAGGTACGCAGGCCCTAGACCGTACAAGGCCTTAAAGGTCAACACCAGCACCTTGAAGGTGATTCGGTACTCAATTGGCAGCCAGTGCAGTTGCTGGAGGATGGGCGTAATGTGCTGCCTCACCGGCACTCCTGCCAGCAGGCGAGCAGCGGCATTCTGCACTAGCTTGAGTTTCCGAATCGCCGCCAAGGGAAGGCCAACGAGAGGGCGTTACAGTAGTCTAGTCTCGAGATGACCGTCGCTTGATCACCGTAGCCAGGTCATTCCTGGACAGGTAGGGGGCCAGTCGCCTAGCCTGACGTAGGTGGTAGAACGCCACCCTGCTGACCGCGGAGACCTGGGTCTCCATGGTCAGCAGGGAGTCGAACTGAACACCCAAGCTCTTAACAATTGACGACGTGCTTAATTGCTCGCCGTCCAGAGTAGGCAACCGGCACTCATCCCGGCCAGGCCGACCAGGCCATAGGATCTCCGTCTTCGACGGATTCACCTTCAGCCGGCTGGCCCGCAGCCAACCAGTCACGGCTTCGAGGCACAGATGGAAGCAATCGGGTACGGTATCCGGCCTGCCGTCCATTCGCAGCAGTCTTAGCCAATGTAGACTCTGTTCAGGATTTGGGGAGGTGTAGTCCCACAACAGAGATGAGTGGCCCATGGGCTGCTGATATTATTATGGATATAATAAAAATAATACGACAGTGTTCCCTCGCCGCTTCGCAGTTCACTTTATGCAAATTAGATGTTTCGCGTTTTTTAAAAAAAATATTTTAAAATAAATACAGTGTTTCCTCGCTACTTCGCAATTTGCTTTTCGTGGACTTGCTGTTTTGCGGGTTTTTACTTCCCAGTTTATGAATGGTTGCCATTGCCCTGAGCGGCATTCTAATCCCGCCTCCTGAAGTGTGGAAGGGGATTTCACCCTCCCCCTCAGGAGAGAAGCAGCCAATCAAGAGAGATTGCAAAGCAAAGCAGAGATAGCTGGCAAAAAAAGGTGTGTGGTGCCTTTAAATTTCTCCTCGCTTCTGCCTCACCCTTGGGACGCGATATACATATATAGCGTCCCTACTTCACGGATTTTCACTTTTCACGGGTTGTCCTGGAACTTAACACCAGCGATAAGTGAAAGAACACTGTATTAATTTAATGACGGTAACGGGCCATTGATTGGCGCTGGTGGAGGGAAGGCGCTGAGGTGTTGCTGTCGGGGGGAAAGGAGGAAGAGAGGAGGCTGCCACCGAGAGCAAGGGAAGCACCACTACCTTCGATGAGCCACTGATTGAACAAACTGATTTTCATCAGGCAGACAGTGACAGAGAGGCTTCGGTGCAAAGGGCATTTTCTCATGAGAATATTGCTGCTGAGCAGAGAGATGATGGGTTACTCCCTCTCTCTGTGAGCTCTCAAGATTTGGGTTCGGAAAACAATCTGACACCTGGGGAATTTAATGAGCTGCCCGATAGCGAGTGGCAAAATGGGAGGCTGGAATTTTGCCAGGATAGACAGCAAACTCAAAGTTTACGTCGCTCTGAAAGACTTCATCAGATAAGAGCCAAGAGTGGGGGGAAACAAAACCAATGTTTAGGTTTTGGGATATAAGGTTTGCCTCAAAGGAAAAAAACCTTTCAGATCAGGCATCGTTCGGAATCAAGTTTCATGTGTCTTGGTAATCTTGCTCAAGGGGTCTTGTTCCTGTGGATTTCTGACTAATATTGCCTGGATTGTCTTTGCTTCTTGCTGATTCCTGTCTGGATTAATACTGCCTTGGAATGTTTTTATATTTTTATGGACACTGCTTTATGTTACTGCATTTTTACTGACTTTATACTTTTTGAAACTTTCTTACTTTTTATAAGCATTTATTTCTACTGGCTATTTTATTTAGCTTCAATAAAAAGGATTGGATTTTTCACTCATCGTGTGGTGTGTTTTAAGTCAGAGGGCTTTTCCTGTTCTGGAGTGCAACAGGGACAGGGTTGGGAGGGTGAGGGCCGCCTTTGGTAGAGAAGGCCTCGGTCGGGCAGGGCCAGGCTGGGCCTTTCCTCAAGGGCTCGGCAGCCTCGTGTCAAAGTGCTGGTGATTTAGGAAGGAGGGGGGAAGAGGAGGAGAGGGGGAGCCAGGCGTCCCTATTTTGGGGTTTCTCACTTATCGTGGGGGGAGGGTGTGTGTGTCCTGGAATGGAACCCCCGCAATAAGTGAGGGAACACTGTATACTAGAGTATAAGCCTAGTTTTTCAACACCTTTTTTAGGCTGAAAATGCCCCCCTCGGCTTACACTTGAGTCAAGGTTATTTATTATTTAACTCTGTTGTTATTTAGTATGACATTTATTATGTTACTGTATTTATTATTATTATTGCATTTATTATTTCACTCTATTATTATATTTATTATTTTATTCAATTATTACTGTTCTGGAACATAGCCATACAGCCCGGAAAACTCACAGAGACTATTAGAAGGATACGTAAGCACGTTTACATTGAAGAAGATTAGAATAATGGTTTAATCAGAGTTGGACAGTCTAATCTTAAATTACAGTTTTATGTAAATATTTTAAAAATATTAACCTACTGATGCTTCAATTAATGTAATTTTATTGGTTTCTATTTTTATTTTGAAATTGGCCAGTAGCTGCTGCATTTCCCACCCTCGGCTCATAGTCGAGTCAATAAGTTTCCCCAGTTTTTTGTGGTAAAGTTAGGTGCCTTGGCTTATATTTGGCTTATACTCGAGTATATAGGTAGTAGTAGTAGTAGTAGTAGTAGTAGCAGTAATAATAGATTAAATTGCACTATGTAACAAAATTTGAAAAAACTCAAGGTCAATGCCCACCAAACCCTTCTAGTGTTTACTATTGGTCATGGGAGTCCTGTGTGCCAAGTTTGGTTCACTTCCATCATTGGTGGAGTTCGGAATGCTCTTTGATTGTAGGTTATCTATAAATCCCAGCAAATACAACTCCCAAATGACAAAATCAATTTTATTTTTGAGTGATGGGTCACTCCTTGGATTAGATTAGGTCACTCCTTGGATGGGTCACTCCTTGGTGTCTTGTGGCCAAATGTGGTCCAATTAGTCCAGCGGTTTTTGAGTTATGTCACTCAATACGAACAGAGCATATATATAGAGAAGGGGGGAGGGGGGAGTGCACCAGAATGTGGCGCATCTGGCTGGGTGTCAGCTGTATAAGATCTCTACTGACTAGAAGGCCATGAGTTCGAGGCCTGCCCGGGTTGGGGTGAGCTCTCAACCAATTGTGTAGCCTGTTGTCGACCTTTGCAACCCGAAAGACAGTTGCATCTGCCAAGTAGGAAATTTAGGGGCCATTATGTGGGGAGGCTAATTTAACTGATTAACAAGGCCATAACATCTCCAGGAAGTACGCAAAAGAGAATGAAGGAATGCGACAGCTCCTCCTGGTGGCCAGAAGCTGGAATGTTAAATTGCCTCTATGTCTCTCTCTGTGTGTGTGTGTGTGTGTGTATAGTATGCCAAATGGCATTGAATGTTTGCCTGTATATGTGTTCCGCCCTGAGTCCCCTGCAGGGTGAGAAGGGCGGAATATAAAATGATGTGTGTATATATATGTGTGTGTGTGTGTGTTTCATTGGAACCCAAGTGATGAGTTCTTCTTCTTCTTCCATCTTCTTTTAGCTTATTGGAACATGTTCCTGCTCCAAGTGCCAGAAGTCCAGATGACTGCCAGTCCGGACAAAGAAACAAACAACTTGTAAAAAAAAAAAAGGTGGAGAGAGAATATTGATATTAATATATACGAGGAAAGTTGCATTACCAAACTATCACAGCAGTTACAGGAAAGACTATTGACAGCTCCCACTGCAATGGAAGATAGGACGAAAACTACTGATTCTGATTGAATATAGCAATATGGCCACCTGAATTCATAGAACGGCAACACACCGCTCAAATCCACACGAAAACAATAGGAATGGCTGCTGACCTTCCCCTTGCTTTTTCCCTGCCTTCCCAATGCTGCAAGAGTGGACAGGCTGGACTTTGAACTACCTTCAGTGAAAGGGAAGAAGAAGGAAGATGGAGAGCAGTGCTATCCCTTTGTAGGGTGACAGTCCAAAAGACTGCAAGTAGATCTTGATCCCATTGACGCATCAACTTCTCTAGGATTATGGAGGGAGCAAACTGAAATGAAGGGGGCATTTGTAGTCCAGGAAATGCTTCACTGAGAGGACTGAGCTCCTTCCAGATGCATTAGACCACAACTGCCATAATCCCCACGCAGCAATTGTCTGTGGGATTGTGGTCCAAGGCATCTAGAAGAGCAGTTCCCAAACTATGTTCCATGGAACATCAGGAGTCCATAAAAGCACCAGCGCCACCTAGTTTTCACCACCAGAACTTTATCAACACAATAGAGACAAAGCTCCAGCGCCACCTAGTTTTCACCACCAGAACTTTAGCAACACTATAGAAGCAAAGCACCAGCGCCACCTAGTTTTCACCACCAGAACTTTAGCAACACTATAGAAGCAAAGCACCAGCGCCACCTAGTTTTCACCACCAGAACTTTAGCAACACTGTAGAAGCAAAGCACCAGCGCCACCTAGTTTTCACCACCAGAACTTTAGCAACACTGTAGAAGCAAAGCACCAGCGCCACCTAGTTTTCACCACCAGAACTTTAGCAACACTGTAGAAGCAAAGCACCAGCGCCACCTAGTTTTCACCACCAGAACTTTAGCAACACTGTAGAAGCAAAGCACCAGCGCCACCTAGTTTTCACCACCAGAACTTTAGCAACACTGTAGAAGCAAAGCACCAGCGCCACCTAGTTTTCACCACCAGAACTTTAGAAACACTATAGAAGCAAAGCACCAGCGCCACCTAGTTTTCACTACCAGAACTTTAGAAACACTATAGAAACAAAGCACCAGCGCCACCTAGTTTTCACCACCAGAACTTTAGCTTTAGAAACACTAGCGCCACCTAGTTTTCACCACCAGAACTTTAGCAACACTGCACACCAGCGCCACCTAGTTTTCACCACCAGAACTTTAGCAACACTATAGCCACCAGCGCCACCTAGTTTTCCTACCACCTGAACAACACTGCAAAGCACCATCGCCACCTAGTTTTCACTACCAGAACTTTAGAAACACTATAGAAGCAAAGCACCAGCGCCACCTAGTTTTTTTCACTCCAGAACCAGAAAGCAAAGCACCAGCGCCACCTAGTTTTCACTACCAGAACTTTAGCAACACTATAGAAGCAAGGCACCAGCGCCACCTAGTTTTCACTACCAGAACTTTAGCAACACTATAGAAGCAAAGCACCATCGCCACCTAGTTTTCACCACCAGAACTTTAGCAACACTATACCACCAGAAGAAACAAAAAGCCAGCGCCACCTAGTTTTCACCACCAGAACTTTAGCAACACTGTAGAAGCAAAGCACCAGCGCCACCTAGTTTTCACCACCAGAACTTTAGCAACACTAGTTTTCAGAACTTTAGCAAACTATAGAAGCACCAGCGCCACCTAGTTTTCACTACCAGAACTTTAGAAACACTATAGAAGCAAAGCACCAGCGCCACCTAGTTTTCACCACCAGAACTTTAGCAACACTGTAGAAGCAAAGCACCAGCGCCACCTAGTTTTCACTACCAGAACTTTAGAAACACTATAGAAGCAAAGCACCAGCGCCACCTAGTTTTCACCACCAGAACTTTAGCAACACTGTAGAAGCAAAGCACCAGCGCCACCTAGTTTTCACCACCAGAACTTTAGCAACACTATAGAAGCAAAGCACCAGCGCCACCTAGTTTTCACCACCAGAACTTTGTAGAAACACTAGTAGAAGCAAAGCACCAGCGCCACACTAGTTTTCACACCACCAGAACTTTAGCAAACACTATAGAAGCAAAGCACCAGCGCCACCTAGTTTTCACCACCAGAACTTTAGCAACACTGTAGAAGCAAAGCACCAGCGCCACCTAGTTTTCACCACCAGAACTTTAGCAACACTATAGAAGCAAAGCACCAGCGCCACCTAGTTTTCACTACCAGAACTTTAGAAACACTATAGAAGCAAAGCACCAGCGCCACCTAGTTTTCACCACCAGAACTTTAGCAACACTGTAGAAGCAAAGCACCAGCGCCACCTAGTTTTCACCACCAGAACTTTAGCACCAGAACTTTAGAAACACTATAGAAGCAAAGCACCAGCGCCACCTAGTTTTCACCACCAGAACTTTAGCAACACTGTAGAAGCAAAGCACCAGCGCCACCTAGTTTTCACTACCAGAACTTTAGAAACACTATAGAAGCAAAGCACCAGTGCCACCTAGTTTTCACCACCAGAACTTTAGCAACACTATAGAAGCAAAGCACCAGCGCCACCTAGTTTTCACCACCAGAACTTTAGAAACACTATAGAAGCAAAGCACCAGCGCCACCTAGTTTTCTGCCAAAAATCATAACAAAAAGATCCAGAATGTATCGGAG